>JANRMT010062850.1:14899983-14981289 GCA_026402145.1 Polypterus bichir lapradei | reverse complement strand
TACCTGGACCGCCCATTGGAGTCAACTCCACCCACTTGGAGCTCCAGGGTGGAGGCAATGGGCTGCAGATGTACTGTATATATTTGGAATTGTGCAGGTAATATGTGCAATCTGACAACACTGAATTTATCCAGTTGGACAAATTGGTGATCTGCTGTTGAACCCCTAATGTTTAGCAGTTGAAAGAAGAAGAAGAAAAGAAACTATTTTACATCAAAAAACGTATTTTTGGTAAATATACTGCATACTGTTACCAACTATTTTACAACATGCATTTAGTGAAATATCGGTTATATACTGTAACTGAAAAAAATGCTTTCTGGATGTAGAGGAGAGATGCTGAGTATATTGGGAAAAGGATGCTAAGGATAGAGCTGCCAGGCAAGAGGAGAAGAGGAAGGCCTAAGCAAAGATTTATGGATGTGGTGAGAGAGGACATGCAGGTGATGGGTGTAACAGAGCAAGATACAGAGGATAGAAAGATATGGAAGAAGATGATCCTCTGTGGTGACCCCTAACGGGAGCAGCCAAAAGAAGAAGATGTCATATACTTCTTGTAAACCTCACAAAATTAGTGAGAAACACTAAAAGTAGAACAAGCCCCAAGGGAACAATTATTTGTATATTAAACTTCTGAAAATCTGTGAACCTGCAGCTACTGTTTTCTAGGTTGGCCGGCAGAGATCCCAAGGAACCAACATTGATGCCTTCTGCAATCCACCTGGGAACACCATCTTCACAATGACGAAAGCTACAAAACATAAATAAAAGGAGGAATCTAAATAGCAAAAATAAAGCCATCGATAAGCCAGTCGAGTAGGGTACTGATTTGTCGGCCCTCAGCTTCAATGATACCTAACTTTAATGTTACCTTTTGAAGCCTTGAAAAATAAGAATAAACAGTTTAACATCAAAGTTTTTCCATTAGCTCATTAATATCCATTCCAAAGACTGGTTACTACAATAACCAGAATGACCAGATATAAGTATAATTATATTCCAAGAAACTTTTTAGTATAGGCTTCAGTTACATTTTCAAAATGTGCCCAAGAGTTTTGCCCCAACCTCTCTATACACCTCTGCGTGCCACTGCGCAGCAAGTGTCTGCCATCCTGTCTCTCAGACTGCTTGATATGAAATGACCCCTAAACTACATGTGTGGCATGCCAAGAATGATACTCGAGTAGATCAATGATTGAACATCCCTTGTACTGTGCCAATGTCTTTAAACATTTAAAGAGATTAACCTAAGGAAAAGCTGAAAATATCATATCTTCCACTGATAAAACAAAAGCTTTGAGAGACATTAAGCTTGTGGGTCGCCATTGTAAAGTGAGACAACATGGGAATGTTGCTTCAGCAGAGATGATGTCATTCATTTCTGAGTATCTTGAAGTGCAAAAAATATGATTTTGTTTTAACTTCCAAACTTGCATACTAAAGAATATGCATTGTCACACACATGCGCTTGGGACACAGTTTACGGCTCGAATACGTGTATGTTTCCGCCGGACTAGGGGTTGACGCTGTCCTCTAACTCTTTCTCCACTCTCCCTACAGACCAACCAGATGAACCATCAACCTAACGCCACTCCCGGTCCTCAGAAGACAAGCACCAATACTTCCTCTTCTGGTTATCAAGATCCCACCTCCTTCTGATGTCATTTCCAGTTCCCAGAATACCATTCTCCCAATTATATCATTTCTCATCCACCAACAACATATGGCAGCCATTGTTTTTGTTTTCTTCAGTTCTGTTTTGAAGTCCTGTCTGTAAAGACCTGTCACTCGACGGCATTCTTTGGCTAAATCAGGTGGATCCCCAAAACTTTGACTTTGTTTTTGTCTGTTCTTTTACAGCTTATAAAAATATAGCTAGAGGAACCTATCAAGTCTTTCTCATTTTCAGTCTCACAGAGAAATATCCATCCATCCATCCATTTTCCAACCCGCTGAATCCGAACACATGGTCACCTGGAGCCAATCCCAGCCAACACAGGGCAGGAACCAATCCTGGGCAGGGTGCCAACCCACCGCAGGACACACACACTAGGGCCAATTTAGAATCGCCAATCCACCTAACCTGCATGTCTTTGGATTGTGGGAGGAAACCAGAGCGCCCGGAGGAAACATGCAAACTCCACGCAGGGTGGACCCGGGAAGCGAACCCAGATCACCTAACTGCGAGGCAGCAGCGCTACCACTGCGCCACCATGCTGCCCACAGAGAAATATAAATTATAATATAAATAACAGTTTGAAACTCAATCATAAAGAAGTTCTTCTTGGTAAATTTTGGATAGAAATATATAGGAAATGAACATCTTGCATATTAAAGAAAAAGCTCTGGAAATTCTACTAGCATTTGTTAAATTATATCTATGTGAGTTAGGATTTTCTGTATTACAAGTATAAAAAATAGAGAGAAAGGCTGCAGACGATTGAAGAAGTAAAGCCAGTAATTATCTCCAATATTCTACCAAATATCAAAAAGATCTGTGAAATAATGTCAGACCGAAGTAGTTTATGGAAACGTTACAATCATAACCTAGGTTAGCCTGTTTTGTTAATTTCATGGTTACATATTGCACGGAGTGGTGGCTCGGAGGCAAGGGAGCTATTCCGGCAATCAAAAAGTTGCTGGTTCAAAACACCAGACGTGACTCTACTCCGTTGGGCTCTTAACGTGCAATTGCTCTGTCCTGGGTATGACGTTAACCCGCATCCAGCCCTGCAAACAGGTCCTCCAACTTACAGAGGAAACCTGGGGGCTGGTGGTACGACTGACACTCCAGCCACCATAAAATAAAACCTCACACTATTCCAATGTGGTGTCGAGGGGGTCACCCGCTGCACTCGGGTCCCAATCCAGGTGGTTTTGTCATGTGGTGGCTACGGCAACGTGCTATCAGTTCATGGTCCCAATTGTCAATGTAAACTCTTAAAAAAATGGCACTTTATGGTTCTTCTTGTGTGTTTCATCATAGAGCCTTCATCTGACAAAGTATCATTTTAATCTGGGGAGGGTTCTTTATGGTTTGATAAACTTCCTAATATGCAGAAAACTTGAAATCTTTCATGTATGGTAGGCTACCTAGCAGGACACTAGCAGAGTAAAAAACCTGAATTTAGCTTGTGTTATTGTATGCAGCGAGGACCCTTCAGAAATCCATTGAGCCAATGATATTTCATAAATCTGTTCCCATCAACTTATGGTTATCTACTGTATGGAGCCCATTACACATCTAAATAAATAAATGCTCTTTCTGGAACCTTCATTTGGATGGGTTTTTTGGGAACCAAAAGCAGTTCCTCTATGGCATCGCTCGGAAGATCTACTCTGGCCCCTTTAATTTTTAGAAGTGTATGGAGTGCCATCATTAAAAAAAAAAAAAAAAAAAAAAAAAAAAGTTGATAAACATTGCTGTTCTTAGTGAAAAATACTATATAAAAATGAATTGCCTAATATGTATAGATTTATTTTACTTGCTATTTCATCTGAATATTTATTTATTTAGATATACTTTATGAATCCCAGAGGGAAAATTGTCATTGTGCACGAACTTTTGGGGTCAGATTATAGCAGCTTTAAAATGGTTGCTGATGATTTGAAAGAAGACAGACACACCAATATCCAGATCCTGCCGTTTATTCTGCAACAACGTCATCCACCTACAAGACAAGCAGTAAGGGGCACAATCAGCACACGCAGCGACAGGCGCTCTCTCAGTCTCCTGCAAAAGTGTCATCCAGCTTTTTCCAGGAGTCTGCTGTACGCTACATGTGCGTCCTGTGGGTGTTACATTAATTACAGCCCTCCCCCTACAACAGGCAAACAGGAAATATATATAAAAGATATAATGATTGTATTTACATTAAACAAAATTCACAATATATAAAACAGAAGCATCTCAGTATTTAAAAAAAAAACATAGTTTTGAGAATGTTCACGAAAATACAACAAACTAACTCAGCCACAAGAGCATATCTGGGTAGTTTTTCTGTGTGTTAGTAGCACTTGTAGTTGAAACACTTAAGGTTGAAGTTCAAAATTAGCACTCTTCCTAGGCCTCTATCCAAAAAATAAGAGAATTACTCAATACAATACATTAACTTCTGTATGATTCTTTATCTGTCATTTTGTTGGGTCCACACATTAAATTCAGGGAACTTTTCCAGAAAGACTGTTTAGATAATCCTGGGTCTCAGAACGAATTCCGGATGCTTTTCGCTACGGCGCTTTCGTCGGTTCCAAAACAGGAATTCGATCGGCTCACGCAGTCCTTGATGTACGGAAGCGTATTAGAGCCACGGTGAAGAAAAATGGCCCTAATAGGCTTCCGTAGTGATAGTTTGATCCTGATTAATGCGTGTTCATGACAACATTTAAAAGCCCTTAGGAGTCGAGTACTGAACAGTCGATCAACCACGGACAGCAAGTCTGAGAAACGGAGGGGATAACCTCCATGACAAGCAGAACAAGAGGTGCAGATGGCAGTGCATTAGAATTATCGACATATCGGACAAAAGGGGGGGGGGGGGGATAAAACAGAAGCAGCTGCTGCTAAGGAAAGGGGGTGGCGTGAATTAGTATCTGTGAAAGAATGAATGCATTCAACAGTTAATCAGTAAAATCCGTGTAAACGTTCTGTGGCAAATTGTTGTATTGTGCAAAATGTACGTCTGGCAATATTACTTTACTTGAAATGTGATATGCTTTCAAGTAAGCATTGTATTCTATTTTTGAATATTAATTATATTAAAAATACAGTGACCAGATTTTTCTGGGGGCAACCTGGGACACCAGGCGGGGGGCCGAGGGGGCGGAGCCCCCCTGAAGCCAGATAGACTTTAATCATGGAAATGCCTATTTTCGTGTTTCCTGCATCTTATTCTGTACGAGTTTCTTCCATTTGAAACAATCATATTATTAAACCGCAAACATATACCCATTTTCAAAGTAGGGTTCTATGCCATTGTATGCTATTTTTCTTGAAACTACAGGCTTGATCTTGCCAAAAATAGTTCGTGAAAATTGACTGAAAGACACGCTTTCCTGAAGAGCAAATAAACTCATTAGTGTACGTTATTAGGTCAGTTAGGCTTGCAGGGTAAACGTGCTTCATTCACAATATTGCATCCCACATACATGTGCTACTGCTAGTGCATGTCCCGACTTCAAAAGAAGAAACAGCACACCAAATTCCAAAGAGGCAAGGGAAGAAGCAATGTCACTCTGCACTTTAAACTAAAGGAAAACAAAGTAAAATACAGCTGTAAGTGTAAGGAACAGGCAAGCATCCGCAAATGTTGTGATTTGTGTCAAATATTCATTCATTATTAATATATAAATTAATATTATCAGATTCACAACTACCACGAAATTTACAGAGAGTGTAGTCTGCAGACTTGAGAGTATACAGTAAAGTGTGCACAGCACTACTTACTTAAAGAATAAAGAGCTAAAATTAAAGTTAAAAAAAAAAACTTTGTCAGCACTTTCAATTTTGTCTTACAAAATAAATTGGCAAGTTTAACTCTTTTAAGTTTAAGCTTTAACTTCAGTGAAAACGGCTCATCTCGAACGCCGTATTGTCGAGTGAATGACTGAATCAGGCATCAGCTCTTATATGAGGCTCAGAGCAGGAATAATAAGATAATTCCTGGCTCAGAGCATAGCATAGCCAAAACGTGTCGTATCACAAGGCATGGCCGATACCATGCGACGATGCGTCCGCTTCCGCCTTCTCGCCTTCCGTGTGTTTCCATACTGCAAACAATGGCTACTAGCAGGCGTCAGACTCAGAAGAAGGTCGACTAACCGTCCGACGTCAAGATGGGTTGAAAGTATGATTTGGAATCAGAAAGACTGAATGGGGTCTAGGCCTCTAGGTAAAAGTACGCATTTTGTCGGAAAACGCCACAGGCTGGGACATTTCCTGATTTTTCGGGGGCGCCGGGACGGGTGATCCAAAAATAGGGACTGTCCTGGGTAAACCGGGACGTCTGGTCACTGTATAACGGCCTTTACTATTAAACGTCCAGCATACATCGAGTTGTTTTTCTCGTACCCGTGAGAGACGCTGAACGTTATTCTGCCTGCAATAAACCCTGCATTATTCAGTAATTACAGTGAAAAAAGAAACAATTGGGTCCAGTTTTTAAGATTTACACATTTTACTTGTATAACAAATTTTCATCGAATTGAACCAAGTAAATGGGCGTACTGTCCTTGACGTATACAATTGAAATTATTTAGATGCTAAAGTTTAAGAAAACTATTCATAAAAAGCCACAATATCTTGTAGAGACAGGCTGTACTTTTGTTTTTATTGTATTTTAAATGTTCACATTTCTTAAATTTTATTAGTTTTTACATTAAAAAATGTTTCATTTCAAATATTCATTAAGGTGTAATCCTTGCATAATCTTTTCAGACTTATACATTTAAATTCTTTAGTTTTATGAGAAAGATGTATAAATTCAAATAATATATCCTGGAATTAATCTGTATCAGTTATGCTGCACATTTCCATTCAAATTATTATTTGTATTGCATCAAATTATACAGTATATTGTACACAAATATGGAAGACTGTTCCACTTTCCTTTTTTTTTTGTAAAAGTAAGTTTTATTTACAGATTACAAACAATACACAATTCCATTCCACCAAACAACAAAAACAGTTTTGTTAATGAACAGTCGTTTTCCAATTTTCATTTTTTAACTGAAGACCATCGTCCCTCCAAAACATTGGAGGAAACGTCTATACTACACACATACTGCATATTTTGGATTTAAAGTAAATTCTCATTAAAGCCCTGCTTCCCATTCCCCAATATTCACAAACCCTTTCATCTCTACTTAGCTGGTGTGAAACCTACTTCTCAATATCTCTCCATTTTCCTTTCTAAATCCTTTTCCACCTCTTTTTACCCACTCTAATCTCTGGTTACAAATCTCTTTACCATGAAACACGCCTGGCATCTCATATGCACTTCTTTGCCAAATCAAAAGGGCTTCCCTTGAACTTCTACCATCTCCTTTCAAAATTAAACCATATGACAAAACATTTATTTTGGATGACTGTACTTTTTATGTAATTTTGGTACTACTAACTCTCTAATTTAGGAGGCAAAGAAAATTATGCGTTTGCGACGTAAGGTGGGCAACAAATTTGCCGGTGTATTAAAAACAAAATGTATTATAAATCAGCTTCCATCACCACACAAAACCCAATGAACTCGTAAAAAAATCCAATGTACTAAAAGTCTTGAACTTTATTTCCTAATTTATAAACGTGTTGAGAAACCTTGGACCACAATGCAACACATGGGGTGGATCTTTATGCAAATATACGATAATCTCATACATAAAACGTGTTTATTTTCAGTAACATTAACTTAACTGTGTATAATGAAAATGGGCATACCATGTTTTCAGCATTAAAAAAGTGTTAATTTTGAGCAAGGTTAACTTAAAATAGGGTTAGTAAAGACAATGATCCCTGAGGTTGATTGTATTTCAATTAAAGGAAAATAATTTAATGGCTTTGTTTGATTGTTGTGTTTTGACATCTAAGCGAACTATGTCAACGTAAGTAGAAAAATATCAACAAACATGATTATTTTAAGTTATATTCAATTAGATAAATTTAACAACCTTGTTGGAGTGATATACCTGTACATGCAAAAAAAAGGTCTTCTTCTTCTTCTGGCTGCTCACGTTAGGGGTTACCACAGCGGATCATCGTTTTTCATATCTTCTTGTCCTCTGCTTCTTGGCTCTGTTACACCTATCACCTGCATGTCCTCTCTCACCACATCCATAAACCTTCTCTTAGGCCTCCTCTTCTCCTCTTGCCTGGCAGCTCTATCCTTAACATCCTTCTCCCAATATACCCAGCATCTCTCCTCTGCACATGTCCAAACCAATGCAATCTCGCCTCTATGACTTTGTCTCCCAACCGTCCAACTTGAGCTGACCCTCTAATGTCCTCATTACTAATCCTGTCCATCCTCGTCACACCCAATGCAAATCTTAGCATCTTTAACAATGCTACCTCCAGCTCTGTCCCCTGCTTTCTGGTCAGTGCCAATGTCTCCAACCCATATAACATAGCTGGTCTCACTACCGTCCTGTAGACATTCCCTTTCACTCTTGCTGATACCCGTCTGTCACAAATCACTCCTGACACTCTTCTCCACCCATTCCACCCTTCCTGCACTCTCTTCTTCACCTTCCTGCCACAATCCCCATTACTCTGTAATGTTGATCCCAAGTATTTAAACTCATCCACCTTCGCCAACTCTACTCCCTGCATCCTCACCATTCCACTGACCTCCCTCTCATTTACACACATGTATTCTGTTGTGGTGGTCCTACTGACCTTCATTCTTCTCCTCTCTAGCGCATATCTCCACCTCTCAAGGGTCTCCTCAACCTGCTGTCTACTCTCGCTACAGATCACAATGTCATCAGCAAACATCATAGTCCATGGGGACTCCTGTCTAATCTCGTCTGTCAACCTGTCCATCACCATTGCAAATAAAAAAGGGCTCAGAGCTAATCCCTGCCAAAAAACTAAAGGTTAAATAGTGTCTTGTATAAATCTACAACAGAAGACCCACCACAGTGGCCACTCTTCGAAAACTTACCCGTTCAAATGTGAGACCCTGGATATTTGGCCACAACATTTGTACAATAACTATATGCATGGCATCTACTATTTTCTTGCGAATTAGAACATGATATACACACTTGGGCTTCATTCATAAAAGCTATTAGTCAAATGAACTAAAATAGAATACAGAAGTCATGATGTTGCCTTATTCCATTGCAAAACCACAAATCAAAACTGCATTACTTAGCATATTGGGTACAGGTGTCCACTCAAGAGAGGAGTCTTCAGAGATGTTTCTTTAAAAGGGAGAACTCCAAAGGAGAGATGTTTGTGAGCAGCTTGTTCCACTAGCTAGTCAATTATCTGTTACTAGTAACGGCGCACTGAATACACTTGACTTGAACATTCCTAGTTTTCATTCTCTCTCTCTGTACGTTTAGAATTTGTTTGCTCAGAGGTTGATGCACTTGCTGCTTCCTGAGCAGCTTTTTTTCTCCACCCTAGCGGCCCACGGCATCTTTTCGTGTTAAAACTGATTACGTCAGTGTTTGTGTTGCAATTACTTAGTACGTTTTCTTTAATTTGTCACTTTAGCTGGTACTCAAGTCTTCAATCTGCCTCAAGAATGATTTATGCTATAAAAAGGTAGGGGAAGTGACAGCGAAGGTGGTACGGATGAGAACAACGCCCATACGCATGCGCCACATGTCCATCCTGCCGCGAGCTGATTCTACAATAAAATAAAATTAAAATTAAAACAGGAATAACATTGGAAGGCAATCATCACCCCGAAAGCGGATAGTAGACGTCACTTAATATAGGTGTACCGAATTTCAGGTCAATAGGTGAAACGGTTTGCGAGCTACAGGTGATTTAAACACCTGGACAGACAAACGAATATCCACGGCAGCGTATTATATGTAAAGAATATTCCTCAGAAATGCTTTTGTTTACATTCGATTGCCCTACATACGAATTCCACTTTGGTACAGGTTACTTATTTTTGTCTCGGAAAGACAATCCGTGGGTTTGTGTGTGTGCGCGTGAAGAAGACGCTTCTATATGTATGGCATCTCCAATGTTGTTAAGAAAATTGTCCTTTGCAAGCAAGAAAAGAAAAACAGCAACAACGGGAAATGTCTATGTTCTGCATTAATATCAGCTCAAAGCCACTACGAGTTACACTGAGCACGTTTTGAAAATTGTTCAGATATGTGAAAACTTCGGATGTAAAATGGTTAACGTTCATGCAGACCCTTTACTGGACATGCCAGAATGTCTGCTTCAGGGCCTGATTGCGTTTCTCTTACCAGAATTTAGTTTAGGAATTGTTCGTTAAGGAAGTGGGCTCAACATTTTTAGTATGTCATTGGTATTTTCGTCTTCAGCAGGGATCAGCATTTCCGACAGAACATTTACGGTCTTTTGATAGTATGATTGGATGCTCTGTATCATCATTTTCGAGGCTTTATAGCGTTAACCCTTCACGTTAAACTTGCTTTTTTTTAACAGAGTATTGGTTGACCAAAATAACTGCGATGGATTTCCTCAAATCTTTCTTTCTGGGACAGGAAAATCCTGAGTCCGTATACGAAAAAGATGGATTAGAGAGGTATCCGCATTTTTGGCCTCACGGACCACGTAATTCTGGTTTACGTGAAACACACTTTTGGCTAAATCTAGGTATTCTGGAATTGATTTTTTCCGGATTTCACAGTAATCCTGCTTTCTCGAATAGAGTCCAGATACAAAGAACCCCCCTCCCCCCATCACACACTGCGATAACTGCGCTTTTTAGGCTTTTCATCTACCATTGAATTGTAGTTTGGCCTTATCATACCTTATCTTCCATATATAATTCAATTACTAATGTAGTATTAGCCATTATATAGTATTGTTGTAATATTTACATTTTAAGTGTTTTAAAAATAAACATCGTAATTGACATACTTGTTTATCATACATGCGATTATTTAACAACCTATCAATGAAGCATTGTGCGCGTCGTTTCCGCAGGAAGTATACAGTATTTTGAAATCTAGGCGGAGAGGGGGCGGTGTCGAAATAGGCACTGCGCACAATGAAAAGAAACGCCGGACAGGTTTACTAGTAAGACTCCGCCTTCCTTATCCTCATTCTCGAATGTAAAGTCATGAAATTTAAATACGATGATATGATTGGATATGTCGTCAGCTCGAATGACACAATAGGTAATACATGATTGACGGCTATAATGTGCAATCATAAGAGTCCAGTACAAAATGTCGTTTTTTTATTGGTTATCTTTACAGTCGGCTTTGTACAGCAGCTATAAATGCCCATCACAAAGGAACGCTGTTTCTCTTAGTCGCCATTTTACGGCAGGAGGTGGTAAGGTTATTGCTAGTCGGAATCGCGTTTGAGTGTAAAATAACAACAACTTAAAAAAATGTCTAGAGATAGATTTAGGAATCGTGGTGGCTTCCAAAGACGCGGTGGTAGTGGTGGTGGTAGCGGCGGCGGCCGGGTTGGAATGGGAGGTGGAAACGGTAATTACAGACACCAGAACCAGTCTCAGAACAGGAGTCCCATGCATCAAGGACAACCACCAAACAAAACCACCACTCCTGGAGGCCAGTCCGCGCCTGGAGCAACGCAGGCACCGCCAACTCCGCAACAACTGCAGCAACAAACGCAGCAGGGCGCTGCCGGCCAAGTGAAGTCCCCACAGTCGGGACAAAATAAGGTCCCAGCGTCCCCACCAAAGTCGTCGACCCCAGGAGGACAAACGCAAGACGGGAACCAAAAGGACAATCCGGAACCAAGCACATCACCACCCAAGCAGGAGCCACAAACCGAAGAAGAAAAGGCGGTTGCCTCACAGCAGGTAAGATGAGCAGCGACCGAGTTGCGTGAACAGCATCAGGCCGTAGCGGCCGCCATTTTGTGTTAGTATGTCGTGGCTTCGTGTTGCGGCTTTATACCTATACGCGAAAAATGGATTGTAGGAATATTTTCTTCACGGGTTCATTAGTAAGGACTAATTCCGGGAAACAAATTGTTAAAAAAAAAAAAAAAATGAAGCCCATTAGCGTGAGCTAAGTATTTGTTGGTTAAAGATGTATTGATTTGTTAGAAATCACTATAACATGGTGGTTTGCGTGCTTTGCCTCAAGCATCTTTTCTACACCCCCGTTTCCCATTTATAGAAATTCCACATCCGCCCATCTGGGTTTTTAAAACCATGAATTTTGAGTTGCACGCAAAGTTTAAAGATTCTGAATTTGTGTGTGAAGTCGTAGGTAGTGGTGTTTGGTCCAAATCCCCCCCCCCCCCGTGACTATTATAAGTTAATGGGCAATATTTATGGCAGGCAATCTAGATGGTAATTGTGGTTTATTTTAACATTTTTTAGGAACTAAGAGCAACCCTGTCTCTGCTCAGAAAACCTGGAGAGAAGACTTACACCCAGCGATGTCGTCTATTCATTGGAAACCTGCCTACCGATATCTCCGACGACGAGTTTAAAAAATTGTTTGCCAAGTACGGAGAACCCAGCGAGATCTTTATAAACAAAATCAAAGGATTTGGATTCATTCGACTAGTAAGATATGATTATTTAATCCTTTTTTTATTTGCTTGCTTGAGTTTGACCAGAGTTTCATTAGAATAAAGAAACAAAAGGTTCAGTTGGAACAATGACAAATTTACCATGGAGCACATCCCTGTGTTTGGTTCCTCACCCATCTTCCATAGCTGAGGGAAATATCACACACGATTAGAATGGCATTGTATGATTGTGCCCACCACAAGACCAAAGGCCTATCCAGTACTCTGCCAAATAAGCAGCTCCTATATCTTCATCAGTAGTGATGTGGGATAACCCATTGTGCCAGCAGTGGTGCCCAGGAGGAGCAATCTTGATGTTTTATCTCACCCCTTAATGAAAGTTTGTTACAAGTAATGTATACAAGGACAGGATCTTTGGAAGAGACTGGGGCAAACTTGATGAAAGGAAACTGGGACAGTCTCAGAAAATATGAATGGATGTTACATGAGTTCAGTGAGTCCTCCTGCAAGTGTTTCCAAGGTGCAAGCTATAAACAAGTGTTATAGTTGACCATATTGTGTAACAAAACCTCTTTGGCCTCCAAGAATTCTAAATATGAATTACAAAGAGGTTGAGCAAAATGGAGGTCATAAGACTACATGGAGAAAATTGGAAGAGAGCAAGTATAAAGCACTAGTTATAGATAGTGCTGTATAAAGGGCTGCTTTTTTCCTCTCCCAAGTCTTGGTAAGGAATTGGATTAGAGATGTAAAGCCATTGGTTTTTATTTTAAGATGTTTTAATGCTTACTTTAATGTGTTTGATAATCATGAGTATCATTTTTGGTTTACAGGAATCCAGAGCATTGGCAGAGATTGCTAAAGCAGAGCTTGACGACTTCCCTATGAAAGGAAGGCAGCTCCGGGTCCGCTTTGCAACACATTCTGCTGCTCTTTCTATCCGCAATCTTTCTCCATTTGTTTCAAATGAATTACTTGAGGAAGCCTTTTCTCAGTTTGGCCAAGTGGAGAGAGCGGTTGTGATTGTGGATGATAGAGGCAGGTCATCAGGCAAAGGAATTGTGGAATTTGCATCCAAACCAGCTGCAAGGAAGGCTTTAGATAGGTGCCATGACGGGGTTTTCCTGTTAACAGCGTGAGTTACAATTTGCTGCAAGAGCTGTGTGTGGTGGGTGCCTGTGTATGGAACTTTGCACTAAGTTTTTTAATTTTTAAACTAGGTCTCCTAGACCTGTCATTGTTGAACCCCTGGAGCAGTATGATGATGAAGATGGCCTTCCAGAGAAGCTTGCTCAGAAAAACCCCATGTTTCAGAAGTAAGAATTTGTTAAACTTTAGGAACGATTCTACAGCATTTAATGCCCATTATAGTTGAGAAATTGGGTCAGTGTATAAATGATTTGTATATCATGCCTTTGTTGGTTTAGGGGGGGAATAAGGGGATAGAGACTTTAGTAGTCGGGAGGTATGACCCATTTCCAAAGGGTAGCCAGCTGTCAGGCTAACAGATAATGATCAATAATGAACAATACCACCATCTGTTAGCAGATGGCTACACATCTGTAGCCCCTAAGAGAAGCAGATGTTCTGTTACATGTAGTCTATTGCACATTTGTGCCTCATTTAATTACTACTCTAAGTAGCATTCCTCTAGGAATACTATCCGTGTACTCTGAGCATTGTTTAATATACCATTTACGTTCATTTTTCTTTGATTCTGTAGTTGAGTGCTCTTCAAGCTGCAACAGGTACATGGACAAAAACAGCCCCTGAGGAACGTGTCATTTCTTAATCGGGTGGGTTTAGGAATGTTTGAAGACTGGGGAAGAAACTGTATGCTCTACACGTTCTACATTTTTAGCCTGCAACTGTAACCCCTGCCCCAGGGGGTTTTGGTATTAACAAAATTATAAAAAGCTACACGCAGTTAACTGTGCAGCACAAAGCCTAGGTCCCAGTCTGTTAAGTCCCAATGTTTGAAACGTGGCAAATTGCTGCCTATTCAACACTTATGAACTAATTCTGTTTTAAAATTCACTTTCAGAGAGCGAGAGCAACCACCACGGTTTGCACACCCTGGTACTTTTGAATATGAATATTCACAGAGGTGGAAGTCATTGGATGACATGGAAAAGCAGCAACGGGAGCAGGTGGAAAAGAATATTAAGGAAGCCAGAGAGAAACTAGAGAGTGAAATGGAAGATGCTTATCATGAACACCAAGCAAATCTTCTGCGGCAAGGTTTGTACTCCCAAGTTTCCTCAGTAAACAATATATATATATATACTCTAAAAATCATTTTTTTTTATTCATAGTAATGTTTCCAGAATTCCTTAAAACAAGGTCACCTGCTTGCAAGCTATTTATAAACCTACTGTATTTGTAAATTATCCCTTCATTCTGTAGTCATTATGAGAAGTGTTCAGACAAGTCACTGTATCCTGGATGTGTTAATGCTATTACTAAAACGGCTACTAGAAGAGAGCCCTACCTATGCAGTAGAATTCAAAGTTAAACTTGGCTATTATATCTCAATCACACTATGGGTGTGCCAAATGTAATTTGTTTGGTTATTGCATTTTTTTATTCAGATCTTTTGAGGCGTCAGGAAGAACTTAGACGCATGGAGGAAATGCATAGCCAGGAAATGCAGAAACGGAAGGAGATGCAGTTGCGGTAAGAGTCTCCCCCATGCACATCCACGTATGTCTTTCTTTACAGATTTTTGATTGATTCACCTTTTGCAGGCAAGAGGAGGAACGGCGTAGGCGTGAGGAAGAAATGATCCTGCGTCAGAGAGAAATGGAAGAGCAAATAAGAAGACAGAGGGAGGACTCTTATCGCATGGGAGGATATATGGATAATGTAAGAAATCGTATTGAAGTAGGCTTTGTAGTTTGCTTATGACTGTTTTGTAATGTATTTTTAATTTTATAACAGCGTGAAAGGGATATGAGAATGAGTGCTGCTGGAACCATGGGCATGACTGGTAAGGACATTTTTGAAAGTGCTGAAATCTACGTGTTGGTTATACAGTAGATTAACAAGTTCATATGTATTCAACAGAATCTCCACCATATGCACCCGGCAACCAGAAGTTTATGGGTGGTATGGGATTTGATGGTCAAGGAATGAGTTCTGCAGCTCCTGGAGGCATGGCTGCCTCTATGATGGGCGGTGAAATGGTAATGTATCTATAAGAAGCATTGATGGAATGTTTCGGTTAGCATGATCAGAGTTTCATTTGCAGGGTTGTTAAGACATGTAGTAGGCGAACCACCAAACATTAGTGCTCATTCCAAACTTAATTGTGGGAGGTGGTTTTGTGTTCTCGGTCTGTTCAAACAGCAATAGCCATATGCAAGATTGTCTTGATATGTACGTTAGGTGTTGTATTTATTTACATGTGCTTTATTTTTAGATGGATTTGAACATCTTGTTCTCTTAAATGATCCAAACTTTTTTATGCTGGTCAAGTCTGTCAAAATAAAAGACTGAGTAGGTCATGGATTAGTAGTATTAAAATGTATCTTTTTATGTAAATAAGTTTTAACTACTTGCATTCTACAGTGACGGTTTGATCTGAAGTGTGGGGTTTGCACTGTTTTGGGCATGCTTCAGACATACGTGATGCTGTTTTGGACAGCTTTAAGTACATAAACTTGAAAACCTCCCTAGTCTTCCATTAGGATATTGAGCATTTACCTTTTTAAAATGGTTGGAATTGCCTTGACTATCAAAGGAGCAGTTGACCTAGCTACTATTATGTGGCTTGGTCTGGCCACTTGTATCAGTCAATTTTAAAGACGTTTGTTAAAGTTAACCATGCACAGTTGGGTAGGTTTCCTTTTTAGACCAAGGCAAGCTGGGGACATCACATGGAGCTCTTTAAGTTGGGGTCTTTGAATTAAGTTTGCCTTGTAAACACAGCTGTACCTTCTGGTATTTTTTTTTTTTTTGGTAAGCTGGCATTACTTTTGGGTGGGATTGTGCTTTTATATGGTCTATCTGTGTAAAAATGTTAATTTTCTTAGTGTATGGTCTTAAATTAGTATTGAAGTTAGAAGTGGACTCAAATGCACGGTGATTTTGGCACATAGTAACATTAAACTGGATGTAGAGGTTTACCTGGCCTGATTTTAAGTTTGTGCAGACTTTCAAATTTGATTTTCATGAGTATTTGAGTTTGACTCCCACAATTGTTAAATTGAGCAGTTTAACAGTTTGTAGGGAAAGCATGTCAAAGGGGAAAGTGTTTTCCTTGTATGGGTGGTTCATTAATCTGGCTTACACATGGGTACTAGAAGGCTACGCATTTCAGTTTCTGCTGCTTTATAAGATACTGTTGCAGCCTTTTTAACATGGCTCAACTACTTACGAAGTTTAAACAATGGTACACATTTTAATTGCAAAACCCCTTGTTGCTGTTCTACAGAAGGCAGAAGCCTGTTTTTTGAATAAGTAACCACTTCAATGCCAATGGTAACTGATAGTCAGTCATAAAGGCTGTTAAACTCTACTGCCTGTAAAAATAAGTGCTGTCAGGCAATGTTTTGTCCTAGGAAGACCCAACCTGTTGGCATTACCCGGCTTATATGCTTATCCCTTTACAGTTGAAATGTCCTTCTGTTAATGATATAGCTGAAAATCTATCGCGCTTCAGAAGTACACAACCAGCCTTATTTTAATGGAAAAGATTGAATTACCTGAGCAGAGGTGGTTGTGCTTTGCCCTCTGTTTTAATGAAATGTTTTCAGTGTTGCTTATTTTTATTAAGTAAACTGAATAACTGGTAGTACCCCCCCCCGCCCCTCCCCCACCACCACTAAGGCAAGTCTGCAGCAAACACTGCATTTGTAAGGCATGTGATGACATATGGCTGGCTAGTGTGTTTCACATGTTCTTTATGCTAGGCCTGGGTAAATGGTTTTTCTGATTTTGTTTCTGTATAAATGAGTTGGACTGTTGTCTCAAGATCTGTCATGAATCTCTACCCTGCTCAGTTACTATATGTAGGATTTTGCTAATCTGTTTTTGGCATCTATTCCAGTAGACACTGCTAGTGCCCCTGTTGAGGCTTTAATGCTTTCTATGTAAAAAAGCACTTCACTATCTTGCATACAATTTTCTTTAACAAAAAAATTAACTGAAATCTGTATCTTTGGCACTGAGATGTTTATGGACAGCTGGACATCCAAGGCAGTAGATTCCTACATGACAATTGCACATTAAAACTGGGCATCTGTGGTGGATGTCTTGGACAAGAGTGTGCTGCATGCCAGTCACATCGGGAGCGACCTCACTGCCCGTTGTATGACTGCATCAATTACAAGTTTGTTGGCAAGTCCAATAAACATTGCTTCTCTTTAAGCTCATGGCTTGCTGTATGGCTACTATGAAGAGTTTGTAGTGTGCCTCTCCCAAAGAAACAGAGCAATCTTGGGATTTTCAGTGCAGCATGCAATATAAAAGTGAGTGTTCAAAGCAGCATACTTGAAATGGGTCCATTAATAGTGATGTTACCAGTCATAATAGCCCTTTCCTCTTGTGTTCCATTCATTCACTGCAGCTGCCAACAAGCAGCAGCTCTAGATCCTTGTTTTTAATGCTTCCATTTTGTCAGTGGACTATGAAGACCTATTTGAGACTTGAGTGAGCAACTAAAGAATTGGTCTTCCTTCTGTATCTTTATTTTGACAATTCAAGGTTTTAATGTCCAATTGGGGAATAAATTTAGCTAACAGGGTGCCTACAAGGACATTAACACACAAATAGTTTGTTCACAAGATGATGGATGTTTTGAAGAAGATACCATTGACTTTAATTTTTTTTTTTTTTTTTTTTTTAAATGGAACATCCTCCCAGTGTGTGGTGGATTTTAAATAAAATCCATCGCCACAGTTTAATGGAGTGCAGTTAATTTTTATGAGCAATGATATATTTCATATCTAATACTGATAAATATTTGATCAGTAATGAACAGTTAAATGTCCTACCATGCTTCAGCATATGATGAAATCACTTTGTAGACAACATTTAAATTAAGTGTTTAACCATGAACAGAATATCATAACTTTCAGTAACTTCTTAAAAGCCGTCTCTTCAAATATCATTGCATGCTAAATAAATCTAGATAAAATTGATGTAATTGTAGTGTTACTCTGAATTGAATCAGGACATTAGTGGTAATACCCAGCCCTAGTTTCTACTAACATTTTTCCCATTAAATTTAAAAATGTTAACCTTAATTTACCACTGCTTCATTACATTTTACCAACCTTGTTCTCTGGTGGGGAAATTTTGGATTGCAGAATACTTGGCCTCTTTCCAGGGCTCAAACTTCTATCTGATGTGCCCAGGTTAAGTTGTGCTGCTGTATGACCACATTTATAGGTTTTCAAGATATAGGAGGGGAGAGCCTTGCACATGAAAGCAATTTGTGAAAATTAAGAGACCATATGTAACGTTGGGCTACTATTGGCGTGATGCGTTTGGGTGGGTGGGGGAGAGAGGCAGGGCTTGAAAGTGGTACTTGGAAGCATACAGGCCAGACAGTTTGCTTTCATCACCCCATGGAAAGTGAGCCCTACTTGCCAACTCACTAATTTGTAGTAGAGATTTGTTTCTTACAGTAAATCTCAAATAATTGGATAGTGAAGGTCTGGGAGTGCTAAGAGACCACTTGTCCAAGGAAGTGTTCTCTTGGCAACATTTAGTATTGGTCCAAATTAAGGTTTAACACATGAACTAGTTTAGAAATTTTACTTTGTTTTGAACATTGCTTCTTCTCCCCTCTGCTCAACAAGGCTTGTTCCTAAAATGGTTTCATGTAAAGTGGAAGAGACTGGAGGTGTGCAGCCAGGAAACCATTATAACTAAATTTTGCTTGCATTTAGTCTATCACATTAACATTTGTATTTGTTGGTGTTCAAGAGTGGATGGCCAATATTAAGGTGCTGTGATCTGCATCATTAGCTTGTCAAGACTGGCCATTTACATGGCATTTTGCTAAAATCTAAAACTTTCCCTTTCTAGGAAGTTTTGAGCTCCTTTCCAGTTTATATACTGGAGGGTACAATTTTATGAATGTAACTGTTGAATTTTGCTGCTATAGAATTTTTATCCAGCCCTTGGGATAAATATGCCAGTAAACCACCAAGATTTTTTTTTTTCAATATAGTAGTCTATGTATATAAAGATTACCATTTTGAATGTACAATTCCTATATTGGGTAATTGTCTGGCAGTAATTCACAGAATGCAGAAAAACTATTTGAGGTTGGTGATTTCTGAAGTTTAGTGTACTTTTAATACATAGCTGACAATGAAAGCAGTTTTCACTATTGTACATCTAAGACAAGAGTCTTGGTGTAGTTTACAAATACTTGGTCATAACTCTACAAATGTTTGCTGTATGCACACTATATTAGTAAAATTCCACAAAGAATTTTTATTTTCACCAGCTCATAGTTAAGATTTTTTGGAAGGGATTGAAAATATATAAAGCTTCCTTTGCATTGTATGCATTTTCAGTGCTATTCCATAAGTGGGCTTACACTGAAGTTGTGGTTCTTTCCTGATCTTTTTCTATTTCTTTGACAAGAGCTAGTTATGGTAGTGTATATTGTAGTACATTTGTTTGGTTGTCAAGAGCCTGTGTAGAAATTTTTATACTGCTGGAGCAAAATTGTTTAACATTCACACTCTACCACCTTTTAGATTGCCTTTTTTCAGGTTGGGCTGTACCATCTATTCTAATTTGATCAATAAATGGGTTACTAATGCATGAACAGAACATGTGCAAGTAATAAAGAATTGTGTGGTGTTACTAGTTGGGGAAATCTGCTGCTGAACTTTCCAAATCCTTGCTCTTTTTACCACGTGAGCCATTGTTCAGTAAGATTTCCACATGTATGGAATCGGCAGTCTGTTTTTTTTATTTTAGTGTGGTTTGTTTTTTTCAGGTACACTAAATTCTATATATACACTGCTGCATTTTAGTCAGATCTAGTATTGGAAACCAACTTTGCAAGTTCTACTGAGAGATTTCCGTGTAAAAGTGGTCTGTTCCAGTCAGTTTCAAAACTGATGCATAGTGTAAAAAGCCTTTAGCTTGGAACAGTTTTAGTGGGGGGGGGAGAATGAAAATATGTGAATCTTTATCCATTTTAAAGGTTAAGTAGGTTTGAAAAAAAAATGCATACTTTTGGAAGCTTGCATATATTCAAGACAACCTTGCCAAGAGACTTGATGTGCCTTGTCTCGGGTTTCATCTCCAAAGATGACAAACCTTTCTGTATTTTGAGGTTAATCTTTAACTCATTTGGAGAACTGTATTAAATGGAGTGCTTGCTTGCACAAGACTTTTATGCTCTTTTTGAATAGGGGAGCCTAGATTTTGTGCCCCAATAAACCTGTAAAGCAAAGTTTCAAACTTGAGACTGTTCCATCTTTCACACAAACAATACCATGGCATAATCAAAGGAACACTATTTCAGTTGCCAGAAATGCTTCCCTCACCAATAGTACTTGTAACTGTTGTGACTTAATTGTCAAAGAGTTTTATTAGCTTTGCACTACAGGGCACAGTAAGTTTAATAGTGCAAATGCATGCTTAAATCACTACACACTGCAAAGAGCAGTCTTGATTTGTCTGCTACTTCAGTATTCTGGTGGTTTGCTTTTCTGTTTGGTCAAAATATACTCCAGTGTAATGATGGATATGTGTTAGGGATTACAAACTCATTGGGTTTAAAGCCATTTCCTCAATCTTTACTTGATATGGTTAAGTTCAAGTCATTGCTTCATATTCTGGCCGTTAATAATCAAAGGCTGTAGTTCAGCCTATTAAAAGTGCTTGAAAAATGCACTACTTAATTTGACTTTAATTTCTGCAGTTGTCCTACAGCTCCAATCTGATACATTTTAATCATCTTGATTTACAGATCAAACTTGGTGCCCCCTAAAATTAAGATTATTTAAATTTAGTGGACAGCTTTGCCTACTTTCTATTGTGCTTTTTGTATTTAGGTGACAAATTTCTGTTAAGACTCTTTAGCAAGTTATTTAATTGGATTAAGGTTACAGTTAAAACTCATTGGTTCCCATATAAAGCTCTTCATGGTGCAGCTTTTAATCAAATGGATTGGTGAATCTATTACATTTTAATGTGGATTTGGTTAAAATGGGGTTATATAGTAATGAATGTGGAGAATCAGTTTCTCAATTTTGGCTATCAAGTGTTTGGCAATGCTACCCTGTTACAGGTGATTTCATGAAGTTTTATTGCAGTATTTTCACTGGAGGGTGGGATGTGTTCTGCAAGTTCATGTATTTCATGTGAAATTTAGGTTCACTGGGTAAAGCTGCTTTGTAAAGTTGATGGTGCAGCCATAACAATTTATGGTTCAGTCCTGACTTGTGTAACTAATTTATATTTATGAAAAGGTTTTAAAAGTCTGAACTTTTTTTAGAAAATGTTACGTTTTTATACATAAGACAGTAAACGTGATTATTTGCATTGCTTGGGTTGGTGATTTCTGTAGTCAAAATCGTGTATACATATATTTAGCAGCTAATTTTTTTTAGTACCTTGTATTTGCAGCCAAAACTTTATTGTGAATTTAATAAAAGCACAGAGCCTGAAGTTGATTTTGGGGTTTAAACTTGCATATAACTATTCATAAGCTGCCTTAAGTGGCTTTTTTTTTTTTTTTTTTTTTTTTTTTGCTAGTGGTTTTGTTCGGAGTATGCTGTGTAGCTCTTCAGGCAGGGCTTTTATTAAATGCACACCAAAGGATACCATGGCTCAGACTTCGATGCATGTTTTTCCAAGCTTCATCCGTTTTAACTAACAAAAAAATTACCCTTTTTTCCTTTTTTATGTACCCTGGTACTGATGGATCTGCGTAATGCCGACTGTTTCAACGAACCTGCACTGTGGATTTGCTGGCACGTTACTTGTTTTCAACCCCATTGTGGACTTGCACCCTACCTTAATCTTTTGAACTCTTGCTTCACCCTGTAGCGGGGTGAGCGCTTCAGTCAGGGAGGACCGAGCCCTATGGGAGGCCCCTCTGGCCCTCGAGGGATGGGACCTGGGTTTGGTAGGGGGAGAGAAGAGTATGAAGGCCCGACCAAGAAGCAAAGATTCTAAAGGCGCTATCTGTAGCTTCCATTCCAGCGAGATCACCATTTTGAGCCAGATTTTTTTAAATCAGTTTTTGCATTTTTAGTGTATCCATTTTATGCTCAATGCTGTTTTGTACCTGTAAATGGTTAAATATGCTAGCTTCTTAGAATATCATGTTTATTGAACAGCTCCAAGTTGTTGTCCTGTGTAAGTATGCTTTACTTTTATGGCTGTGTTCTGTGCCATTTATCTTGAAGTTTGTATATTTTTAAGTTTATTTCAAATAAACATTTCCAATGTTTAAAGTTCAGGCGAAGTTTATACCTTATTTGTAACTGGTATTTAAAGGAATACTTTGTTGCTTGTGACCAAAATGTGTGTAATACCTATTGAAAGCTATCCTTAAAACTAAATAGTGGGTGTGACTGGCCTACACACTATTCAATAAGGTATGTATTTTTCATCAGCCTGACATGGTTGCAGTGTTAGTAATTACATCTGCCCTTAAACCATGTTTTGTTGGGGGTGGGAAGGGGAGTGAAAGATAGGTACAAGTGGTAGTCTGCAGTCGGGGGGGGGAGGGGGAGGGGAAGAGTGGGTTTAGTTATGAAAATGCACTTGTACCATTTTTAGCAGCAAAGTTAGTTTTGTGTTGTCAATGCAGCACATTACAAATACTGGGGCAGTTAAAGTATGCTGTACTTCTTAGGACACATTGGCTATTACTTTGGAGAGACTATCAATGTGCTATTCCTCCTAGCTATAACTGCAAGTTCAGCTGTTCCCATGGCTGACACCTGTACAGTTCTTGGGGAGGTTAAAATTTTCAGTTACTTATACTAATTTGCCTTTGTAAGTGCAAGGGTGAATGTCCTTTACAGCTTGCATGGCACTTTGCTCAGGTGTAGCATAAAAAAAATGCAATCTTTAATGAAGCAGATTTTAACAGCACATACCTTAAGTGGCGTAAATTTTTTTTATTGTTGACTTTGGTTTCAAGTAATCTTGCATTTTTCTCAACAGGGTTTCATTTGAGTAATGCTGCGGTTTAGAAGTGGGTCAGCTACAGTCAGATATGACCTTCAGATGTTTGCATCGGGGGGAGCTTAAGCTGAACTGTGCAGTTCTGGTCGGCTTTAAATAGCCAAAATTTGTAATCGGCATCTTAAGTACTAATTTGTGCATGGCTGTACTTGGGGAAAACCTTGCTTGATCAAGGTGATAACCATGCATTTGTGTTCTGTGCTAGTTCAGTGAAACTGCTTTCAACAGACATAAAGCTAAAAAATTTCCTGTAATTGTCCCAAAAAACTGTGTATTAATCTGACTGGGTGTAATGTGAAGTGATGCCTTTCAGCCTCATCTAGTACAGTTTTTACTGTTCCAAAAGTTAATGTAGATCAATGTTACATTTGAGACTGCAAGTGGTAACTAGTCTCTGCTTGTTTGTAACCAGTTGCATCCAAATGCATATTTGACCATGTAACTCGCAGGTTCTTTAGAGCCAGTTCCTCTGTTCAAACTGAGGAATTTCAAAACTAAACACATCGTATGAAGGCTTATTCTTGCCTATTCAGATTTAAGAGGATACTTTAAGATTATGTATTTGATTATAGTAACTTGGCCTCAGTTCATTAACAGTCTTAGCATTTGTTTAAAACAAGTTACTAGATTGTAGTATAAGTAAACTAGATTAATTTATATCAATCTTATTTTTTAAACTACTTAAATCACATTTGCACTATATTACCCAGTTCAGCATCTTGCAGTCATTGGAACCTTGCATGCCACATCTTTTTGGAAAAGACTCTGTGGCTTCTTGGGTCTTAACATTCACTCCACTCTGCAGGAAGTCTTGCTGTGTTTGTGCAGTTACTGTATGAATTTTATTAGCCAATGCCACTTTTACTAGTATGACTTTGGCTTCAAGTCTATCGTGGAGGCTTAAAAAGATTAAATTTGGTATTAGACTTTACTGGCAAGGTAGATATCTGCACATTGCAGGGTAACCTATTTTAGTACAGAAGTGCTTGGAAATGAAATTTAGGTTACTACTGGATAATATGGAAGTGCATTTCTTATGCTGCTAAAGGCCTGGCTTTTTTAGGGTTTCAAAAATACTCTGTATATGCCACTTACAGCATTTTTGAATTTCCAAGCTTAAAGTGACTGGTAAATTGGCCTCAAAATCACTTTTTGTATATTCGGATGACTTAATATACTTGATCTTTTAAATGCTAGGTTAGGATTTTGTGATGTTCCTCTAGCACCTTTTTTGATCTGTGGTAGCCCAGTGTTGCCTTGGAGAGATCCAGCCAGCATCCAGCTGCTATTTCATTGGCATCTTTTGTGCATTGACATGCTGAGTTCAGCAGTACAGTTCAGCTTTTCTGCAGTTCGGTACATTTTGGATCTGTAGTACTACAAAGAGCAGTGGCCATTAGGACCTGGACTTAATTTTCCACCTTGAATCCCTGATGTTCATGCAGACTGCATTTATACAGGTAAGTTCAAGAAACTTGAAGAATTTATGTATGTATTTATCATGAGCTCTGGCATTACATTTCTGAAATGGAAACACAGTGTAGCACTTTGGCATGCTAAAACTTGTGCACAGCAAAATTTGCTGCTCACATAACTGACCAAAATGTATTCAATACACCCTGAGTTACCAGTTGTACAAACGTGACTTTGGTAAAAGATCAAAACGAGTTCTGATTCATATCTGAAGAAACATTACTGGTCTTTCTTTGCTTAAGGGATTGTTCTCCCTAGCTATTTGTGTAGTCTGTAATTTGTCTAATCTATTGTGTATTTTCTCAGAACAGTGCTTTTGTAGAAATGGCAGTTTTAAATATTTACTGATGGCTTCCTTCATGACTTCGTGGTATCAGAAGGCTTGGGGTGGGATAATTGGTCTGTTTTGGCTTTCTACTCCTAGATGGCTATTAAAAGTAAACCTTGTATTTTACAAACAAACATGTACTTTTCAAATGGAAACCATTCCAGCATATCAGTTGCAAGATTTTTGTAGTAGCTGTATTTAGTATAAATTTACTGACTGTACATTTCTGGACCCTTTCAGTTATTTTAATACTTAAATACCATGGTTGGCTGGCTTCTTTTGGGGAATAGTTTCTCTTACGGCAGTACTTTTTTTTTTCTTTCTGTGAAGCATTTCTTTGTAAACTTGAATTACAAAAACACTGCCTTTCTTGGAAGGGTGGGATTTGGGGTTTGTATCTTACTGTAGTACAATACACTTGATCTAGTGATTTTGTGACATCCCTTAAATGAAATTCTTGGCATTGCTATCACAGTCAGATGATTTCTAAGAGCCAGCATCTAAAACTTTGGCAGAACTTTTTTTGTCTTCATGACTAAATCTTCTTGACAATGACTTGAGTCATGTTTGCTCTTATGAATGCATACTGTCAATGGGGAAACTTCATCTCTTGATCTAGATGTGTAATCTTTTAATCATAAAATCAAAGTTGCTTGAGGCACATGCCTTGTTGCTGTGCTTGGATAGTTGTACAGAATGGTCCATAGTTTGTGGAGAAAAAAAAAACCTGTCTAGCTGAGGATGAGCAGGTGTGAAGCAAGTTTTGACTGTAAGGAGGTAATGTACCTAGTAACTCTGGACAGGGGTGGGGGGTGGTGTACTTTTAGTTTTATATTGAATAAAAGTTGACTGTTAATTGTAATTTGCTTTTGTCTTTAACCTTCTCAGGCTGTTAAGGCTGGGAAAAAATCTCTCTATTGTGCACTTTAAGACCATGACCTCTTAATTTAGCAGTTGATATTGCCATACTGCACTAAATGTCCTGGTTTTTTTCTGTAGGTTGATTTGCTACTGCAACTTGGTTAATGATAGTATGTGAGGTATGTTATGCAGAAGTATAGTTGGTAGGATTTTCTGTTGTATACTATCCAGCAGCTCGCTCCTTTGTTTTGAGTTTCCTAGATACCTATGGTTTTACTGTACTTGGAAGATTGTGTGGTTTATTAATTGCACCTGAAATGAAAACTGGCTTGGCTCCATCTTGGCATGCAGGCTGAATTTTCACTTAACTGTAGTGTTTCTCTAATACCTGGAGTACCTGAATGTCTATCAACTACTTGTGTTAAGAGCAGAACTTGCCAAGTTCTGCTCCGTTTTTACTCTGTGATATAGTGTAGTATTTTGGGCTGCACTGTGTTCCATATTTAAAGTTTTGTTTGTCTGACATGGCTTAAGTTTTAACCAAGTCAATTTCCCTTCAGAATTGTGATGCCAGACCTTCAAACCAGTTGTCCGCGGTGACCATTTGTAGTTTTACTTGTCTGTTTTGGAAATGAAATACTAATTGCAGACACTAAGCATCTGAGTCAGCAAGTCTAGTTGATTTTATAAATGTTGCTGGCTTGTTCTTAGATCATTACTGTGTTTTTTTTAATGCAATTACCATTTTCGTTTGAGTTTAAAGATGAGACTGCCCTATACCTGAATGTTCGTTTGTGCATTTTCTAATTCATTCTCCACACTTTTTTTTTTTTTCCCCCAAAAATGGGTTGGATGTCTGTTTCCAACATGCCGTTTTAAAATTTTCCATGTTGCTGGTCCATTGACAGGTTGATTTTAATTGTATTATGCATTAATATCAGGGCCTCAGTAAATGGGTCCCCAACCTTTTTTTTTTTTTTTTTTTTCCCCTTCCCCTTGTGGGGGGAGGAGGGGGTAAAACTAACCCACACATTACATCTGCATTGCTCAGATACTTGATTAGCATCCCAGGAATCTAAGTGGGGGTTTGGTTTTTAAACGACTGATTGAGAGTTTACTGTTCTTTAATGAGGAAATAGATTTAGTAAGCATTTTCAATTTTTTTGAATTTTTATTGCAGGACTATACCAGTATTTAGCTCTGTCCTGAATATATCTGCTGCTTAGTGGTGCCTCATGAGTTTAAAGGATAACATTAATTCTATACTTGCCCAAGAAGTCTGAAATCTGTGCTATCACTTAAATTATGATATATAGAAATTGTAAGCCATCTAAAATTTTAAGTTGCTTAATTCCCCTCTAAGCAAATGAAAACTGGGGCATTGACAAATAGCCCTGGTAGGTATTCTGACCTGTAGATAAGGTTTAATTTGGCCTTAATAGTTGACTTTTTTTTGTTCACAGATCCAAAGGGGGGGCGGGGGGGTGATTCAGAATAGCTTAGCCTAAAATGAGTTTAATTTTTATAAATTGGATGAGGACATTTTGTTTTGTTTTTTCAGGTGGGCTATAATCGTGGTATAGGATGACTCCTGTAGTTTTTTTGATTGGGTAAGTGATCTTCATATAATTTAGTCATTCATGTAAGTAAGCTTGGGGGGGTGTTAGGCTCCTGCACATAAATGCTGTGTAAAAAGTTGGTTTTACATTGATCTTTTTGTACACTTTAGACACCGTTTGCTAAGTTACCACATGGTTCTAAATCAAATTGGCCACCTTCTGTTTTGGTGTTCCAAATGAATTTGATGGGGAAATGCTTAAAGAATTTTTTCCTTTTTCTTGCAGTGTTTTGAAATAAAAGCTTGATGTACTGAAAGCCAACCATGAAGAGAATTTCCAGCTCTGGGGTAGGTGTGGTTTATTACTAATGTGCTGTTCATGGGATGTTTAACTTTAATCAAAATACTAGCATTCAGGTTCTGCTTTGTACCTTGACTTGCGTGCACATTAAGAGCCTCCTCAGTTGAAGTAGAGCAGGTTGGTTTTTAATCTTGGTTTGTTCTTTTTGTAGGGATGTGTACTTCTGCCTGAAGTTAATGCAGCATCTGACTTGGTTCGTTATTGAAGAGGTGTTCAGCAGGAACCAGGATATGTAGATGGAAGCGTGCTATCGTGTCAACATACTTTAAAATAAAAATTAAAAAAAAAAAACAAATTGTCTTTTCTTGGGTTGGGGACTGATCACACAGTATATGCTTACAAGTGAGACATCCAGTGCAACTTTCTAAGCTGTTGTCCTCTGCATGTTTGAAAAATACTGGCCTAGCACATCACTGCCCAATTTAGTGGAGACCAGTCTCCTAAGACAAGTCTGCTCCTCCTTTAGTTCCTCTGATTACTAGGCCAATGCAGCCTGTCATTGATTTAGACTACCCCGAATACTTGTAGCAGTGCATCACCTTCCCTTTTACTACCAGGATAGTTACCAGGTGTAGAGGCACCTTGGTATAACAAATGTCATTCTTTTATCAGTGTACCATGCTCCCAACCTACTTAGTGTAGAATCCTCTGGGAATGTCTGTACACCAAGACTATGAAATGACAGTAAATTGTCACTTGCATGGTCGGCGCAAGTTCCTGGTTTTGCTCAAGTGTTGGTCATGGTGGTTGAGTCTCCCAATCTGCAGTTAATTATCCAGGACATCATAAACTCCTGTCACACTGCATCTTCTGTAGGTGGCATTTCGTGCCTTCCTTATTGGGCTGAAGTGCAAGAACTTATCACCTGCCTGCTATGCCATTGGAGATTTGAGTAAATGGTGAGGGCCTGGCAAGGTGGAAGTATGTAATTGGTGGCACAGCTGGAACTGGGTGCTGTTTTAGTTTCTTCACACATGGTAGGAGAGAGCGATCACCATGTGTACCCAAGAGCTCTTTTTTTTAGTATGTTGCGCAGCCCTATTAAGAATGCTCTGAAATGTCTTGATTATTTGATCTTGTCATTAGATGCCAAACATTAGTCCATGTAGTTTGATATGACATTGTAAAATGACCTTTTCTGGGAAGCATGTTCATTTACTTGGGTTTTTAATTATTTATTGCATTAATATTTAACTGGGTATTGTTTAACAAGGTGCTGGTGTGTTAGTTTGTGGTTGCAGTTGCGCTGGAAACACTGAATATTCAGTGTTGTGCATTAGTAACCAAAGGATTTTGTACTCTGGATCATAAAGATGAACCCCATGTTTGTCTCGGGGCCTGCGTCTGGAACATTGTTTGGACAAAGAAAGAAGATTCTTGAAAAGGAAGGGTTACTGGACGTACAAGTGGAGTGCAAGTTTGCCAACTCTACTACTGAGGGACTGGATGAGCAGTTTCCTGGGTAAGTGGTTTTTAGAGTGGTACCTTCAGCTTAGGCTAACCTTGCTCCTGTCTCTTGCACTCATGCCATTACACAATTGGCATTAACTGAGTAAATTTGAGACATTTTATGAAGTATGTAGATCCTGGGATGCTTTAGAGCAACAGGGGCTCTGGTTTGTTCCAACCAGCTGTGTGTGTCAAGCAGTTAAACGAGTTTTTTCCCTTAAGTTTTCATCTTGATTTTTTTTTTTTGGCTGGGTGTTGCAGTTATTTTAATTCATTTTCTATTTAGAAGGTCTAATGCTAAAGTAATTTCAGCCTTTAATTACTCAGTATTGTTTGCCTGCCTGGCGGTCTGCTCTGCTGGTTGTCATTAAGATACAATGAAGGGTGCCAACTGCAGAGGGCAAAATATAATGAAAACAAAAGGGAGTTAAGCATTTAAATCTAAGAGAAATGGAATATTCAATATCTTGTAAATGTAAAAATCATGCTGTGGTTAATGTAGAATTGGGGGGGGGGGGGGGAATCAGCTGATTAACTGAGATCAGTATTGTCACCAGTTATGAATCTGGTTCGAATAAAAACCTGAAGTGGGCTCCCAGGACTGACGTTGAGAACGCTGGTTAAGAATTTTGACAAACGAGATTCTGTTCATCACACATTTTGTTTGTTGTTGATGCAATACATCTGAAATAACATTTTGAAATGCTTAATGGAGGTCTGGGTGGATGATTTGAAGTGTTTTTTTTTTTTTGAGCAGCCTAACAGTCAATGAAGCTTTGGGGAATCCCAATCTGCCTATTTGGGAAGCATTAGTGCTTTGTGAAAACGCCTGCTTTGTTCCAAATGAAAGTAACAACCAGTGCAATGGAGAGGCAACAGCAAGACGCCCCACTGACAGTGGTTTTGCAGATGGTGACCACTGACCATTGTTCAGTCCTTATCCTTCCCAACTGATTCTTCTCTAATTTTGCTAGTGTTGTCACTACTGGCAGCATTAGGCAATACCTGCAGCCCATTCAGGTTGCACAAGGTAGTCCAGCTCCTCCAGGATGGACACATCCTTAAATGCCTTTGCAAGAAGATTTGTGTGTCTCGGCAGTCTCAAGAGCATGGAGATACCAGGAAAACTGGCTGTTGTAATAAGAGCTGCTAGACCTGCAGGACCAGTATCTGTGCCTTTTGTGTGAGAAGGAACAGGAGGAGCACTGCCAGAGCGCTCCAACATGATTGTCATTCACCAGAAAATACCACACTGGCACCTCCACTATTGATGTCCCATTCTCCTCACAGAGGAGAGCAAGTTCATACTAAGCACTTGTAGCAGACCTGAAAGTCTGGAGATGCTGTAGTGAATGTTATGCAGTCTCCATCCAGCATGACTGATTTGGTGGTGGGTCAGTGATGGTCTGGGGATGCATATCGTAGAAGGGACTGCTGTTATACTGCGGTGAAATCCTCTGAGCTATTGTCAGACCTTGCAGTGGGCCCTGAGTTTCTCCCGATGCAGAACAATGCCTGGCCTCTTGTGGTCAGTGTGTGTAGGCCATTCAATGACAAAGGCATTGATGCCATTGACTGACTCTTGCACATTCCCCAGATCCGAATCCAATTGAACTTCTGGGATGTTCTGTATCCGTGTGACCAATGCTGCCAAGTAGTGCTGTCCAGAAATGCACTGATCTCAGTCTGGGAGGAGATCCCCATGGACAATGCCCAAATGTTGTGGGGAGTTCATTCGGCGGGGTGGCATACATACTACTGAGCCAGATTAGAAGTTGTGATGATGAAAACCATAAGTTGGGATCCTGTAATTTCTATTTTTAAAATGTAATTTTTGGTGTGATGTTGAATTTGGAAGCCATAATCGCCAACCCATTGAAGGCCATTGACTGTTGAATTTTGTACTCAATGAGTTCCACTGTATTACTCAGATTTTCTGTTCTCTGAGATCAAATATGTGATTTAAGTGTTGGATTATTTTTGAACAGTGTATATTTACATGTGGACAGCCATTGACTTCAATGAGATGCATATTGGAAAGCAGGAGTTGCTCAATCTTGCGGTTTAACTGTCTGGGAATTTTCTTCCACCAGATTAGCTGCCAGTGTATTGCCGAAATTTAGTCTGTTCAGATTTTGTTTTTGTGAGGTCCATATTGACAGTAGAAATAGCCTGCATATTTAAAGTATAGCTCTTTTTTGAGAAAATTATCAAACTAAACTCTTAATCTGTGCTCTTTACCTAATGGCTGATCAATTCAACTTTAGAATTAGTATTTGAACGATTTCTTATAGCCCCCACCTTGTTTGCGTGTTGTCTGGTTTAGCTGCAGCCATTTTGCAGAATTCAACCAGTTTAGTAGCTGGGTGAGCTTCAAACATGTAACCAGATAAATGGGTGAGTGCTTCTCATGTCATGCTACACGACTTGAGTCGGAGTGGATGTCGGCCTTGACGGTACCCTAACTGCTGATCTTGTTTTCCGACAAAATTTAAACTGGTTGCATCCCAGGACCTCTGGAACCCACCACTGCTGATTACCATACCTGAGGGATGAGCTAGCAGAAGAGGACACAACACACTAACAAAGCAAGGGGTAGGTGAAAAAGTCAAAAACAAAGCTTTCAAAAATGCAGTGATCTTAGCTCTACAATAAAAAGAAGGCATTGTTAAAATCCAAGAAATAATCCTTTAAAAGTGAACTTAACATGGCAGGAATCGATTCCTTAAATGTACGTCTCCTCCGCTGGAATGACCTGTTTGGGGTTGACTAACCAGCAGTTAAGCCCACCTTTGCTCCTCGGCTCGGACCCCTGCAGCCTTCTGTGGCTTGGGCAGGGCATGAAGATGAACCTCTGACTCCCTGTGGTCCAAGGCTCCCCCGCAGAATGCTTCACTGAGCTTTCTGGTTCCCCTGCAGCCATGCTGCCTCCCTCTGGCCTTCTGTGGTGAGTCGCTCTAACCGAGCAGCGCATCGCTCTCCAGCTCCCAGATTGCTAAACCAGAGTGACCTCCTTCAGCTTCTGCGGGTCAGTTGCATGCTCACCAAAGGACTTCCACCCGGCTGCCTGTCTTCTCTCTCTCTCTTAACGCAAACAGACTCCCTCCTGCCTTCATCTGTCCCATCTTTTAACCTAAATTCTTTTCCTTTTTATTTTTTCTGCTTTTCTCCCCCTTGTATGCTTGAGTGGGCACTGCAGAATGCAGAGAGAGACCAGACCCTCACATGCAGGTGTGTCATGCCCCAATTACTTCAACACCCCCAAATCCGGCAGCTATGTGAGCACACAAAACCACGGAGCTGAAACTGGCCTTTCAATTTATTTAAAAACGGGCTCCTGCTTATTAAGCTACGGCCGGTTATTCCACAGTTGGATTATTGCCTTTTACCTGAAGTGGTGGGCTCTGCCTATAGAAAACGCAGGGGTGGGTAGGAGGCCATTTGGCAGAGGTCTCTGGGATGGTGACTTTATTTTTGACTTTCTTGTTTACAATGTTGATCTCCTCCATTGTCAACTGGCCAGAGGTCATCAAGTCGTTAAGGGACACATATTACTGGTTTCAGTTTTTGTTTAATTAGTGTCTTGTTCTTGGTGTGTGTTTCAACAAATTTAGTAATTAGTAGAGTTTGTCCTCATGTATAAACTTGAGAATTGTTAATAGCGCTGTGCGGCTGCACTCGGTGAAGGGCGTTATACAAAAACTAACTTGTATTGAGTGCATGACAGCTGCCAACCAATGAGCGCTCATCCAGAAGTACGATACATTTTATGCAGTGACACAGAATAAGGAATATGGAGGTTTTAGGGTTTGGACCTCCCAACCAGAAAAGACACTTGTCTGTCCAATGTTTCATTTAAGAGAAAAGGGCAGAGCCTGTGGTTGAACTGGCCGTGCCTGTTAACCCTTCATACAACACTGGCTTCATTTGGCAACACGTCATTGGCAGTCAAGAGGTGAGCATGACGGTGGAAGAAAGTCCACACGCTCGGCAATATTAAACATTTCTATAGCACGTTTTCATACAATGTAGCTTAAAGTGCTTTACATGATGAAGAAAGGAAAAAAAGACTAAATAGGAATTAAGAGTAAACTAATTAACATAGAATAAAAGTAAGGTCTGATGGCCAGGAGGGACAGACGAAACAAAAAATCTTTAGAGAGCTGGAGAAAAAAATAAAACCTGCAGGGGTTCCAGGCCATGAGACCACCCAGCTCCCTTTAGGCCAGGGGTGGGCAAAGTCATTCCTGGATGGCCTCTGTGGCTGCAGGTTTTTGTTCCAACCCAGTTGCTTAATTAAAAAAAAATCCTTGTCAATTATTTAATTTCAGGGCTTGTTAGCGCTTTAATTCTGCTATGTCAGATCATTCTCATATCCTAGATTTTTTTTTTTTCCGTTCTAAGGATATCGTCCAAATGATTTGAAGTCTAAAACAGATGAGTAATTCTCAGTCATTCACTTTTTTCTCTTCATTTTCTTTCCAAGTATTTAATTAAACCAAATAGTGCATGATAAACACACAGGTGTAAATGGAAACAAGCTTAATGGAGAAATGCTGAATTTCTTTTGTCATTTGCATCTGATTGCTAATAAGGGGTGATTTAAAAACCAAGACTACAGCTGTTTAAGACTAAAATAAGCAATAAGGGTTCAAAATCTAAATGAGTGAGACAACTAAAATGAAGCAGAAGTGTCACTTGAGCAGTAAGCGCCTCTTTTGAAGCAACTGGGTTGGTACAAAAACCTGCAGCCACTGCGGCCCTCCAGGAATGACTTTGCCCAGCCCTGCTTTAGGCATTCTACCTAACAAAACTGACCTCAATCAGTCCGCATGATATTCAGCATTCTCATGGAAGAATTTGATGATGACAGTCATGTGGACTTTTGATCTTTAATCCATCAACGAAGGGACATCATGGTGCTTTGATCAGGTGCTGGAGGTGCAGATCGCCACCACAGATAACCAGAAAAGGAACAGAAGAGAAAATAGGGGTTAGTACAGATTTTGGAGCCACCATGAATAATAATGATAATTAATTGAATGTACAGAGCATCAGGATTAAACTAAGATGAAGCCATGAGAAAGCCATGTTAAAGCAGTGTTTTAAAGTGCTATTGGCAAGCTATTCCAGATTTCAAGAGCATAGTCCATCAGTAAGTGCAGTCAGCAAGTCTGACACATCCTATAACGAGAAGTTGGGTGACGTGACAGTGACTTTAAGGTCCTGTCACATTCCACGACTTTTTCAGTGACTTTTCAGTTGCAGACTTCATTTACATAATCTTAGTGAGTCGGAGATAATTTGTCACCAGTTGTGCCCCCCTGGTTTTATGTGCCCAATTAGTCCATGACTTGCAGATCTGACTTTAATTGTAGTGGCAGCTGTGAGCACGTGAGAGCTGACAACCAATGAGCACTCGGCTGGAATTGCGTGATTCAGCAACGAGGAGTAAGGAACTGACAAGCTAAAGAGAGGCCTGTCTGTCTGGGGTGGGTGTGTGTGTGTGTGTGTGTTATTTTATACACCACAACACAACGGAAGAGAGAAAAAGGTCAACGTTGCCGCTAAACTTGCCGTACCTCTTGACTACCAGCTTCATCAGGCATCAAAATTTTAGCTGTCAGTAAAAACAGAGCGAGCTCATTATGTTTAAGAAATGTGAAACTGTTGGAAAGTCATTACAGTCATCTACCCTGCCCGGGGCTGGATTATCCATTAACTAAAATAAGCATGTGATTAAGGCATCAAGGGGAACCAGGTTCCACAAAAAGAGGCTTGCACATTAAATGAACAAAATGACATAGGTCGGGTCAGATCAGGTTGGGGAGAATGCACTGGTACAGCACGTTGTACGCAAGCCGAAACAGCTCTGGATCCTGATTGGCAACCCCCAAGGCAGACGTGATACAGCCCCACCCTCCGGAAATGGCCATCAATCTGTCACAGCCAGGTGTTACATGGGCGTCCCCTTGGCCTGGTCCAGCCGCTCACGTCTTCAACAATGAGGATCCTGTGAGCGACTGGGGAATCGCACCACATGGCCATAGTGTCTTAACAGCTAATGTGCCTTGTTTGGGATCTTACAATGCCAGGAGGACAGCCTTACCAGCAGCCTGGAGAAGCTCACCCCAGACTCCACAGATCCCTGCAGCCTTTCCTACCCTCAGCTGGTTCACCACCTGTGCAATCTCAGCGAGACTGGGAGGTTCACAGCTAATTGTAGGATCAGCCTCCAGGACTCTGGACCCAGAGACGTCCAATGTCCTAGCCTTAGGATCAGCAACAGATGCTCAAATTAGCCAGCCCAGTGGGTCGCATCCATAAGGACAGTTCCATCACCCGCCATGGGTGCAGCTCTCCAGGGAACAGATTCGGATGGGCGGAATGCTTCGATTCCTCTGTAAGCAGGACATGGGTCACTAGACCATAGAGAGTCACTTGATTACAGATCCTGCTAACAAACATCTGCTTATCTGCCCTCAGAGCCCTCATATCCATCCTTTTAAGTTCTTGGTACAGAACGGAGTTGCGAGACCTCTCGATGATATCCAGGGTGTCATGTGAGATGAAATACAACCTTCTGGAAACTTAAATTACATTGTAGAATATATATACTGTAAATAATAATAAACCAGTAATTGAGGTTAATGGTCTATATTAATGTTGGGAATACAGCAAAATTAGAATCTGGTAAATGTCACACGGTTCACTGAGGCTCAGGCGATCGTTCTTGTCTTTGTCATGTCAGCTGTCCTGTTCAGTTGTCCGGTGCAAGTGTAGCATAGCGTTGCCAGATGTAGGATAATTTTCAAAAAATGTTGTTTATATATTGAATTATACAGTATATACAGTTTTGTTAAAAAAATAGCAACATCGGTGACCTGATGAACCACTGTTATTAGTAGTAGGGACATTTCTGCATAGCAAATAATTTACTTGTTTTTCTATTACACAGTTACATCTACAATAGGCAAAAGTGTCATGACGTGCACGCTGCTTGTTCTGAGTAATTGACTCATTTTTAGAAAGCAACGTGTTGAAAATAATTAACAGTGTGGAGTTTAATTAGAGAATTCATTCATTCCTTCAAAAAAATAGGTGTCCTTAATTGTCCTTAATTAAGGAAGCAAATGTTTCATACATTGTTATAGATTTCCTTCTGAATTGCTGAGTAAAATCTGCCGTTCCAAACATTGTTCAGAGGAACAGCATCTAAGTTGATTAAAAAGTTGATTGGCGAAGGGAAAAATGTATAAAGAACTACACCAAATTATTGGAGGCTTAGCTAAAATCTCAAATGGTTTCAAATCTCAACAAAAACCAGAAACATGCAGAAGAAAACTAACTACTACTGTTAAAATGGATTGAAGAATAGTCAGAATGGCAAAGATTCAGCCGATCACCTCCAGAAAGATCAAAGATGATCTAAAATGACCTGTAAGTAGTGTTATAGTCAGAAGACGTTTGATTGAAGCTAAGCTATCAACAAGAAGCCCACGTAAGCAAAATTGTTGAAAAAACTGAATATGCCGAATCAGTTAAAATTTGCCAAGGAACACATCAATTGGCCCAATTGAATCAAAGTCATGTGCAAAGAAGCCTTCCCAGAATGAATTGGTTCTTTGTCAAGCAATGGTTCACCACACAACCTAGTAAAGCAGCATTTCCAAGTCTTTTTTTCTGTAGTGGCACACTTTTTGTAACCAAAAACATTCCAAGGCACACCACTGTCTTACTAACCACAAACACATGATATCTCATACACAGGCTCTACTGTCCAAAGGGGCAGAGCTACCGGAGACGCCAGTATAAAAGCAGTTCTGAGATCAGCATTTGTAGACATGGCACTTAGTGAACACTTTGGTGGCATTTCCAAGCTGCTTCACCCCTTTGCCCACCCCTGTCTGCCTCAGAGGCATCTCATATGCCCACTACCCACCAGCACTGTGAGGCTCGCTGGTGACCACACACTCAGAGCAGATGGACTCCGGTAGCCTGGAGACACATCCAAAGTGCTCTAATTGCTGCGTCTGCAACATAGCGATTGTGTAGCTGCTACTATGCCAGCTTCTCCAGGTAGTCCTGTTCTCTTCTGACAGGTCTCAACCACCTGTGGAGCTTGTCAGGTTCGGACCCAAGTGCGCCACATGGGATTCAAAAAGTATTTGGACCTCTCACTTTCTGCACACTTTACTGCAGGGGTCCCCAACTCCAGTCCTGGAGGGCCGCAGTGGCTGCAGGTTTTCATTCTAACCTTTTTCTTAATTGGTGGCCAGTTTTTGCTGCTAATTAACTCCTTTTTCTTTCATTTTCATTTACTTGTTTTTAAAGATTTGTCCTCCTGAATTCCTCAGAATTGCTTCTTTTCTTTCCTTAAATGGCACCCAAATAGAAATGAAATGTGAAGTGAGTGAGCCAACACAAGACCAACTAAGTCAGGGCCTTAAACTCCAACCAGTTGCCTAATCGAGCACCGATTCTTATTGGTAATTAAATCCGTTCTTTGATTCCACGGCTTGTTGCTGCTCTCATTGTGCAATAGCAGACATTTCAGAAATTGTTGAGTTTCTTTTTTCTAAGAGCAGTGTTAAAATGTTTTGAGGACCTGAGCAGATCAACATTCCTGAGACCTTCATTTTTCTTTATTTTCAGATATTGCATGATGGACACAGCCTGCTGGTCCTGTTTTGGTTAATTTTATATCTCATTATTGTTTGGCTGCTAATTAAGGAAAAAGAAACATTTAAGAGTTCTGAGTCTTCAAGAGCAAGTCAAATAAAATGAATTCAAAAGAAGTGAATTAGCAGCAAAAACAGGTCACTAATTAAGAAAAGGGTTAGAATGAAAATCTACAACCACTGCGGCCCTCCAGGACTGGAGTTGGGGACCCCTTCCTTATTGTGTTGTAGTTTTCATTTTAAGTGGATATATTTGCCATTTTTGCCCATCATTCTACTCTCAATGACCCATAATGACAAAGCAGAAAACATTTTCAGAAAGATTTGCAATATTATTAAATTTCAGAAACTGAATGTCTCATTCCTAGAAGTAGTCAGACCCTTCATTCAGTACTTTGTAGAAACCCCTTTGGAAGCAGTTCTAGGTTTGACTCTTCTTGGGTAAGTCTCTACAAGGTTTGTACACCTGGGTTTGGGCAGTTTATCTAATTCTTCCTAGCAGATAATCACAAGATCTGGTAGATTGGATGAGAAGCGACTGTAAGCTGCCATCTTTGGATTTATCCTTAGATGTTCTATTGGATTTAGCTGGGCCACTCATAGACACTCCAGCATTGTCTTGTCTGTATGCTTCAGGTCATTGTTGTGCTAGAAGGTGAACTGTCATCCGGAATGAGGTGGTGTGCACTTTACAACAGGTTTTCATAAAGAATTTCTCCATATTTTGCTGCATTCATCTTAACCCTCAATTCTGATCAGTCCCCGCTACTGAGAAGAACCTCACAGTATGATGTTGCCACCACCGTGCTTCACCATAGGGATAGTATTAGGCAGGAGATGAGCAGTGTCTTGTCTTTGTCATACATTTTGCTTGGAGTTCAATTTTTGCATCACCAGACCAGGTAATGTTGTGGAAAAAACTTTCCTCTGTTTTCAAAGAAGTCATTCACAGAGACCAGATGAGAACGCAGAACAATTCTTTATTTGTACATAGATGTGCACAAATGGCTCGATTCGTGACATTAGCAATTCATTTTAACAATTAATTCCCTTTTATACTGCTCAATTATCATTACCTTATCTAACAGATCATGATATGCAGAATTCTATTATCTTAACCAATCAACTACAGCCACCAGTAATTTCATATACATGTCAATTCTTTCATTATTCTAAACATTGCTTTGTTAGCAGGGGTGTCCTACGGGTTTTCCTGTTGATCTTAGCACCGCTACACAATAGGGGTGTTTGGGCTTTCTCCTTTAAGATGAGGCAGACCTCAGGTGCACAAGCTTTAAGGCATGGTTAATTAACCCTTTAGTTACCTTCAGTCCTTTTCCTTATGTTTTAATAATCCATTGTTACAACTTTACTGGTAATAATTTGTAAAGATCATATATTAACTAAAAATTCCATAAGAATGCTCTCCGAGTCCTTTAAATACAGGTTGGCAAAGTTAGCCACTCTATCATAAATGGCTGATTGAAGAAGCACTACTTAGATGATCGTCCTTCAGACAGATTTCATCTCAGCAGGGAGCTTCTGAAGTTAGTATGACCATTGGGTTCTTGGTCGCACATCTCTGACCAAAGTTCTTCTACGACAGTTACTCAGTTAAGAAGAGTCCTGGTGCTTCCAAACTGCTTCCATTTCACAATTCATGAGGCCACTGTACTCGTGAGGCCACTCAAAGCTTTAGAAATAGTTTCATCTTCTTGCCCTACTCTGTGCCTCACCACCATTTTATTGCAGAGGTCTACAGAGAGTTCCTTGGTCTTAAAGTCTTGCTTTTTGCTACATTTTGCCACAGATGGACTCCAATCAAGTTCTAGACACATCTCAAGGAAAATTAAAGCAGACAGGAGGCACCTGACCAGAATTTGGACTGTTACATCAAAGGGTCTAAATTCTATTAATGAGAGATTTCAGTTTTTAGATTTGCAAACTTTTCTGAAAACATGCTTCACTTTGTCATTGTGGGTTAGTTAGTGCAGATTGATGGGCAAATATGGCAAAAGCATCCATTTGAAATGAAATCTACAACACAATAAAGTGCAGGAAATGAAGGGGTCCAAGTACTTTCTGGTTCTACAGCATTTTCACAAGTGCATGTAGTTTTGTGTTTATTACAGGAATACAAGAAAAATGCAAATGGATGACACAAAAGTGGGTATAAAACAGACAGATGGGCTTTCTTTATGGCTCCTTTCCATTTCCACCAGCATTCTTGTCTTTGTTCTCTAATGGACTTTTGTGATGTTGCGGCCTATGAAAGTTGCTATAAAAATATGGTTAACTTTATTGCGTGCCTGTCTTACAGAGATCAGCTGCTTTTGAGAGTGACGGGGCTTGTAGCACCTGAAGGCTGTAATAAAATCAATGGACTTAAATCCACACATTCACTGCTGCCCATCCAAAAAGCACCAACTGCAGACCAAAGACCTGCATGCAAACAGCGTGGGAATGGCAGCCACCAGCACACCAATGTGTCTTCAAGGCCTGTGTACATACAGCTTTCCAGCCCCATTAAGCCTGGTCACAGGCCACCTTCTGCTAGACCCAAATCTGGACGTGGGAACAAAGCACGGGATGCCAAGCCAGAGAAGGAAGAGAAGTTGCCAGACCAGAGTCTGTCCGTGCGGGGATCTGCATGCCTATACTGTCGAGGCACTGCTCGTACTATTTTGGATAAAACAGCAAATTCCAAGAGGGAGATTCATGTGTACCTGCCAGGTGCAGGAACAGAAGAGATCACGCAAAGCATGGACTGTCTGCCGGGAGGGCGAGGGCTCCCTGGACAGTGTGTTTGCCAGTCTCTGCTCAGTAAGCTTAGGTGATTGCATTGCCAGTGCTATAACCTTGCCATGAGTGGAATGGATGGGGTTTCCTTTTTTAAATGTTCCCTAATGCCCTAACCCAATCACGATAGCTAATCAAGCTGTCATCCTAACGTGTCTCACTGCCTTAGTGTCTCAAGTGATCTCCTTTCTCAGGAAACCCTCTCTCAACCCATCTGCCATCAAGAATTATCATCCTGACTACCTTCTGTGATTCCTGCCCAAGACTCTACAAAGTATAGCCCATAAAAAACTCTGCTCTTTTCTTACTGACAACAATGTACTTGATAATCTTCAATGTGGATTCCACAAGGGTCGCTATACTGAGTCTGCACTGCTTTCACTCACAAATGCTCTCTTCTCACATACAGTGGTGTGAAAAACTATTTGCCCCCTTCCTGATTTCTTATTCTTTTGCATGTTTGTCACACAAAATGTTTCTGATCATCAAACACATGTAACCATTAGTCAAATATAACACAAGTAAACACAAAATGCAGTTTTTAAATGATGGTTTTTATTATTTAGGGAGAAAAAAATCCAAACCTACATGGCCCTGTGTGAAAAAGTAATTGCCCCCTTGTTAAAAAATAACCTAACTGTGGTGTATCACACCTGAGTTCAATTTCCGTAGCCACCCCCAGGCCTGATTACTGCCACACCTGTTTCAATCAAGAAATCACTTAAATAGGAGCTGCCTGACACAGAGAAGTAGACCAAAAGCAGCTCAAAAGCTAGACATCATGCCAAGATCCAAAGAAATTCAGGAACAAATGAGAACAGAAGTAATTGAGATCTATCAGTCTGGTAAAGGTTATAAAGCCATTTCTAAAGCTTTGGGACTCCAGCGAACCACAGTGAGAGCCATTATCCACAAATGGCAAAAACATGGAACAGTGGTGAGCCTTCCCAGGAGTGGCCGGCCGACCAAAATTACCCCAAGAGTGCAGAGACGACTCATCCGAGAGGTCACAAAAGACCCCAGGACAATGTCTAAAGAACTGCAGGCCTCACTTGCCTCAATTAAGGTCAGTGTTCACGACTCCACCATAAGAAAGAGACTGGGCAAAAATGGCCTGCATGGCAGATTTCCAAGACGCAAACCACTGTTAAGCAAAAAGAACATTAGGGCTCGTCTCAATTTTGCTAAGAAACATCTCAATGATTGCCAAGACTTTTGGGAAAATACCTTGTGGACTGATGAGACAAAAGTTGAACTTTTTGGAAAGCAAATGTCCCGTTACATCTGGCGTAAAAGGAACACAGCATTTCAGAAAAAGAACATCATACCAACAGTAAAATATGGTGGTGGTAGTGTGATGGTCTGGGGTTGTTTTGCTGCTTCAGGACCTGGAAGGCTTGCTGTGATAGATGGAACCATGAATTCTACTGCCTACCAAAAAATCCTGAAGGAGAATGTCCAGCCATCTGTTCGTCAACTCAAGCTGAAGCGATCTTGGGTGCTGCAACAGGACAATGACCCAAAACACACCAGCAAATCCACCTCTGAATGGCTGAAGAAAAACAAAATGAAGACTTTGGAGTGGCCTAATCAAAGTCCTGACCTGAATCCAATTGAGATGCTATGGCATGACCTTAAAAAGGCGGTTCATGCTAGAAAACCCTCAAATAAAGCTGAATTACAACAATTCTGCAAAGATGAGTGGGCCAAAATTCCTCCAGAGCGCTGTAAAAGACTAATTGCAAGTTATCGCAAACGCTTGATTGCAGTTATTGCTGCTATGGGTGGCACAACCAGTTATTAGGTTCAGGGGGCAATTACTTTTTCACACAGGGCCATGTAGGTTTGGATTTTTTTTTCTCCCTAAATAATAAAAACCATCATTTAAAAACTGCATTTTGTGTTTACTTGTGTTATATTTGACTAATGGTTAAATGTGTTTGATGATCAGAAACATTTTGTGTGACAAACATGCAAAAGTATAAGAAATCAGGAAGGGGGCAAATAGTTTTTCACACCACTGTATTTCTCTCTTCTCTGCACTTATCCTTTTTGATCCTTCATCAGCATTTGAGACCACTCTTAACCTTGATAAGCTTGGAATCTGTGGTTTTGCTTTGGACTGGTTCAAGTTCTACCTTTCTGACTGATCCTTTTGTGTCTTCTGGTCTAATTCTTTGTCTTCTCCCCAGAAACTCTCTACAAGGGTGCCTCAAGGATCAGTATAAGTTCCACTTCTCTTTCCTCTGCACTTTTTTCCTTTAGGCAATATTATTTCTTCTCATGGCTTCTCCATCCACCTCTACACAGATGATTTACAGATCTTAATCTCATTTTCCTCTTACAACCCACAGGTTTCAGCCCAGATCTCCAGCTGCTTCTCTGCCATCTCATTATGGATGAATGGTCAACACCTTAAACTTAACCTTTTAAAGTCAGATATCCTGAATTTCTCTTCTGATTCTACTTCCTCAGATTTGTCTCTAAGATCTGCACCTGAAGATGTTACCCTTTAACCACCAATCATGATCAAGATTCTTGGTGTGACTCTTGACTCCTTATTTTTATTCATCAAACATATATGTATTTCTTCAATTACCCAATCCTGTCTTTTCTTTCTTCATAATAGTCCAAGAATTTGACAAATCCTCACTAATCATGCCACACAATTCCTTGTTCATGCACTCATTTTCTCTTGAATAGACTATTGCAACTCTCTCCTGGTAGGTCTTCCTTCAGCTGCTATCAGACCTCTCCAGTTCCTCCAAAATGCAGCTGCTCGTTTCGTGTTCTCTGTTCCTCATTTCACTCCTTTGCTTTGGTTTCTTCAATGGCATCCAGTTGCTGATAGAATCCACTTCACAACCTACAATTCTATAAATGGTTCTGCTCCTCAACATCTCCAGTCTGTAGTCTCTTAATATGTCCTTTCAAGAAGTCTCTGTTCTGCCTTTTCCTGACAGCTGACAGTCCCTCCTCTTGCCAGACATGCCAGACTGGATAATGCTTCTCCATTCTTGCTCCAATGCTGTGCTGTCTGCTCCCTTTGGCTACTTGAACTTCACCCAGTGTTTTGGAGATGCACCTCTTCATTAAAAGTTTTGGAACTGCTTAGTGTCTATCCTACAAGATGGCTGCTGTTATACTGGCAAAGATTTTATGTGTCTCTTAGTCTAGCTGCATGTATAATTATGTAGTCCAACACATCATACTATCCCTCCTGGAGGAAAACAACACCTATGCCAGGATTTTGTTTATTGATTTCAAGTCAGCCTTCAATACAATCATCCTGCAGCAGCTAGTAATGAAACCTTCTATGTTCGGATAGAACACCTCACTTTGTAATTGGATTTTGTATTTCTTGTCAGTAAGACAACATACAGTATGTGTTGGCACTAAGACATCACACACCATCAAACTGAGCACGGGGGCCCCTCAGGGCTGCATGCTCATTCCATTGCTCTTTACTGTGCTAACGCATGACTGTACTGCCAAATCCAACGCACATCAACTCATTAAGTTTGCTGATGATACAACAGTAGAGGGACTCATCAGTAATGAAGATGAAACATCTTACAGAACAGAGCTGGAACAGCTAGTGAGCTGGTGTGAGAACAGCAATTTGTCCTGAAATGTCAATAAGACAAAAGAGTTGATTGTGGACTTCAGAACAAAGGCTAAACATTCCCCATTTCATATCAGTGACTTTCCTGTAGAGAAGGTCAGTAGCACAAAATCATTGGGCATCTACAACACTGAGAATCTCTTCTGGACTCTCAATACCAGACACCAGGTTAAGAAAGCACAGCAAAGGTTCCACTTCCTTAGAAGGTTGAAGCAAGTGAGAATACCTCCTCCCATACTCACCACCTTTTACCGGGACACTATTGACAGGGTCCTGACGCGCTGCATCACATCCTGACTCGGAAACTGCAGTGTGTCTGACAGGAAGAGTCTGCAACATGTGGTGAGGATGGCTGAGAGGGTAATTGGGGCCTCTCTCCCCTCAATCGAGGACATTTTTATGGATAGTTCCAAGAAGAAAGCCCTCTGCATTGTGAGGGACTCCAGGCAATAAGACTGCTAAACTCTCTGTAACATGCACATAACAAACACGTTTTTATACACATAATTTATTTTTTGCTGTAGTAATTAATTGACTATTTTACATAATGTAAGTATTGGTTGAACTTTGTGAATTTAGCACTGTCTTGGTTTACTTTTTTGAGTTTTTTTCATCTCCCTTTTTGCACATTTTCTGGTTTGGAGTAATGAAGTTGTGTCCCACTGTGTTTTAGCTATTGCTGGAATGTCAAATAAAACTTGATCTTGAACTTGAACTAGTAGTATGACTTTCATCTTGCTTGGTTTTTATTTTGCTCCCTGTTGCTTTTGATGCTTACTACCTTCATTCTTGTATTAATTATAACTTACTTTGTAAGTCACCTTGACAAAGCTATTTGCTACACTAATACTAATAATAAAATAACACTATGGTATTGTACAAGGCTCCAGTATAAATTCCAACCTTCTTCATACTAATGCATGCAGCAGTGAAATATTAAATCAAAATGGGACATCAGATCCCAAGTCTTGTTGGTTGTGTACTCTAAAAAAGCAGCCTCTGCAGTCAACAGAGAATTCCCATCATTTTAACAGCCCACCTCCATTCATCCATTTTTGAGAAGTATTTTTTTCTGTGATCAAATTCTTATTGATGCTCATCCAAAATACAACAGTCATTAAAGTCAATTCAATGTGAAAACCAAAAGGCATGGTAGGCAATAACACACCTCCACCCATCCTACCCACAGCTGCCTTGTAAATAAGGTTCAGAAAAAAAACAAGTCATTGAGGCCCAGGCAGACCATGAGAGAGCCATGACAGACACAGAGTGGCCAAAAGCAGAGAAGACACAATAGAAATCCTTGACTGGGGATGCAATGCTGAGCGGCAGTTAACCAGGCCTCCCAACCACATGCATTTGTCAAAGCTTGAGGCTAAAGATCTTTTGATCCACAAACTAAAAATGAAAGCAAGACCAGGTTAACGATGAAGGATTTCCAGAACTTTAAGTGCCATGGAGAACAGATGAACATTCCAGCTAGATGAGAGAAAGACGTCTTGACTGGCCAGAGGAATATAAGACATGGACCAACAGAAGTCAGAGGCCAGGAGCAGTTCCACCCCCCCGGCCCCATACGACAGGTGGCAGTGGTCGTCATGAGGCGTTCCAGTTTGGACACCTGCAGCGGTACATTGGGGTCCCTGGATGCTGTTAGAGGGTACTATCGGGGGAGAATCTCTATTCTGTGACCCAGAAGTGTTTCCAATATGACACACTATGGTACCAAAAGCATTTCTGGGGCCCACTGTCTCACCACGAGGATTCAGAGTTGGGAGGCAGCCAGCAACACTCAACAGGAGGAGCAGAAGGAGAGAACGAAGATTCACCTTGTTTTGTAATTGTGATTTTGTTAATTATGCACACTTGGGGAGCCATCTGGCATAACAGATCCTTTACTTGAATCCCGGACTGTGCTGGGTGATATTGTGTCTGAGGTTTGGGATGTAGTGGTGCCCCCTTGTGGTTATACAACATAAACACCAAAATCCTTTTCAGCAGTTGCTTTCTGTATGACACTGTCTCCCATCGTGTATTTATAATTCAAATTCCTTTTGCTCACATGCAGCACTTTGCACTTTTCTATATTAACCTGTACTTTACAACTGTACAAATATTTGCCCATCTCTGCAGCTTGCCCAAGCTTGTTTTTCCTGCCTCCTTATTGTCTGTCATTCCTCCAATTTTAGTGTCATTTAAACTAATTAAACTGGAATGTATGTCATTAATATAAATCAGAAAAAATAATGGACCCAGGACAGACCCCTGACGGTTCAGAAGAGGTACTGCCGACCTCGTAGTTGTACAAGGTTTATATTGCTTCATTGCCTAGGCTTTCCAAAGCTTAAATGATCCGTAAGCAACGTTCTGTTCAGGTGTGTGAACTCCAGTGAATCTCTCTATCAGATCTGATTTTCAAAAAATATTTCTCACTGCTGTTCAAAATAACAGGTACGTAGTTTAAGTAAATGTAAAGTATTACACAAAGTGTGTAGAAATATTAGACTTGAATACACAATGGGATGTATAAAACTTGCAAGTACCCTTTATGAGAAGTACCTGGGATTCATAGTGGAGTCATCACTAACAACATCGATACAGGGAAGGGGAGAGATCAAGAAGGCTAATAGGATGTTAAGTTATACATCACAATGTGCAAGTAAAAGTCAAGGGAGTTAATGCTTAAGTTTTATAGTGCACAAGTAAGGCTTCACCTGGAGTACTGTGTGCAGTTTTAGTCTCCATACTACAAAGAAGACATAGCAGCACTAGAGAAAGTTCAAAGAAGAGCAACCAGGCTGATTTAGGGACTATGGTATAAATTATGAGGAGAGATTGTAGGAATTGAACCTTTTCAGTTTAAGCAAACAATTAAGAGGTGGCATAATTGAAGTGTTTAAAATTTATGAAAGGAATTATGACTTTGGATCCCAGCTGTGACTTTAAAATAAATTCTGAGAAAAGAACACAGGGACACAGTTGGAAGTCTATCTATCTATGTTATTTTTTCATGAAAAACCATAGTCCCATGGAAGAAATGGCCAACTCGTGTAGCACTTTGCACTTTTCCACTTTAAACAGCATTTTCCAAGTGTTCACCCAATTGTGTAACCTGTCCAGGGGCCTCATTCATAACCCCGTGCGAAGAATGCACACTATAACATGGCGTATGGACAAAAGCAGAAATGTACGTATGCACAAAAAAATCCAGATGCATAAATCTGTGCAAACACCAGCTTCCATGTTCTTCTGCTACATAAATTCCGGTCAGCGTGAAAAGTAACACACTTGCACGTGTCTGCTGTCCTGCCCCCTCTCCTTCCAGAGATATGCCTCTTTGAATATGCAAATCAATATAAATAGCCCTTAAGCTCAGCGTTCTGTGAAAAGACAATGGCAAAAGCACAGGGGGAATAGAAGAATTTCAGCAAAAAAATGTACTATTTGTTGGTTTAAACAGTGGTATAAACAAGACAAGGAAGTTGATCGAGTGACATAGAGTGCCAGAGAAACTCGAAAGCTCAAGTTCACAAACTTGCACAGTGCCCGAAATGAAAAAGAAGTTGTCAGATATCAAAGTCGCCGTGAAAAGACAAGTCGTAGCCCACCGTCTGACGGTCATATGAAAGCTTATTAGGGTACAGAGAAAAACAAATAGGCACACAGTGTGAAAAAAGCATGAAATGTCAACTTTAATCTCTAAATTTTCACTTTAATCACATAGTTTATTTTGTCATTAAAGTAGAACATCATAAACTTTATCTGAAAATCATTTAATTTACTAGTTTCTGAAATCCCATCATAACTAAAGTAGCACGTTAAATGCTTTGTTTTGTATTTGATCTTCTATGTGATCTATGTGTGTGAATCACTACATGCTTCTTAAACCGGCTTTCTCTTCCTCCGACAGGACACAGAATCCATTACATTCTTAATATTACTGCTCTCTGAATAATTAAAATACTGAAATGTATATGTGATATAATTTTCATGATGATAGGAATTAAAGCATGTTATTTATTAAACATGGGAACATGGTGGTGCAGTGATTGTTCATGCCTCACACAAGATGCTCACTGCGCCATGCGCGACCTTCGATGAAATAATTTATTGCAGCAGTACTGTCTCTTTCAAACATACTAACAATTCCTGTCCTTCCTTTTCTGTCTCCAAGTAACCAATTTCCACACAATCAGCTCTGTAATAGACGTTAAGCCATCTGTAAGCTTAGAATGCCGATTCTTCAAAAATTTTAAGGGACATTGAAATATCTTCGTAGTACATGTTTAATTATTCTATCCTTCCAGTGTCACTCCAGTCCCAGCAAGAATACAGCGCGGCGCAGAACAATCCGTGAACGGAGCGCCAGCTCCTCGCTAGCTCTGCGGCACCATGTCCTCACATGTTTAATTATTAACAATACAGATTATTTAAATGAAGTGAAAGTTTTATCTGTATAATATAATCAACATATTTTGCTGCATTTCATCTTAAAAATGATATCGTCATCATATGTAAATACACGCTTTATAAAGTGGCTCAGGTTGTGCAATATTATAACTGTATCGCAAGTTTACAGTGAGGTGACAGTTCTACAAGGAGCACTTGATGGACTGATTGTGTTTAAAGTTCTTGGGATGAAACTGTTTCTGAACCGCGAGGAAAAGCTCTGAAGCATTTGCCATATGACAGCAGTTCAATAGACAGCATGGCTGAGGCAGCGTGTGCTTGATGCTGTATACCGATAATTCTCTTTCCAGACAGCTGCTGTAGAGCTGCAATTCCCCACTCAGATGCAGTGATATAAATACTCCGAGTGGTACAGTAAGAGTAATATGGAAAAGGATGATCTGCTGTGGTAACCTGTAATGGGGGCAGCTGAAAGAAGAAGAAGAAAAAGGTGCAGTGAGAGTAACAAAGCTAAAGCAGCTATGGTATTTAGAATAGTTTGACCATTCTGTGGACCATTATATTGTTGCAGGTTAATTACAATCAGATGCATTAAACTAATAAACGGTATTCTGTTAATTTCAGTGTATTAATAAAGCCGCGTCAGGGATGTGGCTCTAAAAAAGAAAGGGAAACCACACTGGAACAGTAGCACTGCTTTGACGCTGGGTGCCGCCAGTTTGCAAAACCGAGCAGAGAACTTGCGTACGCCAGGGTTGGAGCTGCCATGAAAATGTGCGTGGCTTTATGCCAAGTTTAGGTTTTATACATCGCGATTTGAATGTGGAAACGTTCGTACGCAACATTTTTGTTTATACATGAAGCCCCACGTCTTTTTGAATTGTTTATCCTGCATCCTCAGTTTCTGTCATTCCTCCAATTTTAACATCATTTGCAAATTTTGCAGGTTTAGTAATGATACTAAAATCAGTGCCATTAAAATAAACCAGAAACCTAGGACAGACCCTTCAGGGAATCCACTGATGACCCCATTTCTCCTTTTACAGTATCTGTATTCTTTGTCTCCTGTCAGGTAACCAACTTGAGATACAGTTTTGTAGACTACCTCTGATCAGCTTCTAGGTTTAGATTTCGTCTTTGGTGTTGGGAGTGAGTCAGAGGCTTTTTGAAAGTCTAAGTAAATTATTTGTATGTTTTGCTTTTGCCAATAAGATGGAGTGGTGGCTCTGTGGCTAAAAATCTGTGCTGGTATCTGGAAGGTTGTCGGTTCAAGTCTCATTACTGTCAGATGGGATCCTACTCTGTTGGGCCCTTAACATGAAATTAACTCCAGGGGTGCTGAACAATAGCTGACCCTCTGCTCTGGCCCCCAAAGGTCATGTGCAAGGAGAATTTCCCCTTGGGATTAATAAAGTGTATCATCATCTATTGCCTCCTCTCATATTCCCACCATGGCCATTATTTAATATGTTGTTTTTCGTGCAGGTACTTTTCTAATTTGCCATTATTCCTTCCATACTTTAGCATTACACAGGTGTAAGACTTTGCATGAAAGCACCAAAACTGCACAATAAAACAATGCCCTATACAAAACAACAATTTTCATTACCGGTACTGTACCTTGAGAAGAATCCTGTAACACCCCTGCCTAATGATCTCCAGCTAGCACTGTACCTCCTAGTCTCGGCGCAGTTGAGCCCATAAGATTAAAATACATATTACTGTTAGTATACAGTTTGTAAACAGTATCTTCATACACAGACGTGCATTGTTGACTGATGACTCTGATTTTGTCATGAATGATATGAATGTTTGTGCCAGTGTGTTCTGGTGCCACTTTTCCAGGCTTGGTTCCCATCCTCTGCCCGATGTGACTTAAGACCTCACGCCCCTTAATTATATGACGATGATTCAGAAAGTGGATTGAGGCTACAACAAAGCATTGTTCTTTTTTGCACATTTGGGATATACGCTCGTTGCGCACGCGACAATTTCCGCAATTGTTCATATAATTACAATGTAACCTATTGGACGTACTCTGCAAAATTTGGCAGTAAAGTGGCCAATAGTCGTCTCCTGCCTTGTATTCGTTCCACCTCCTTGCGCACGATTGGTCATAATTCATAAATAAGCCCCACCTTCCCGCCGTTCTCTTCCCGCCTCGCTAATTTGTAGCTCGCTTTCATGAAGTGGGTGGGGCGCGACGTGTCTTCTGACTGTTTGTGCTCAAAAGTGGCATCCCTGCTCTCGGCCCGGTATCACAATTTTCCCGCTTTTCAGAAATGGCGATTATATTTACTTCGGTGCGGGTGCTGCTTGGATTGTTTTTTGTGCTCACTGGCGTAGTAAAGCTCACGGACCAGATCTCAGCAGAGGTTTATAGCGAGATGGTGAGTCGGTCTCATTTTGGAGGGGCGGGCGACGCTTTGAATATATTACCTGAATGTAAGTTGTGCGCATAAACGAATGGAAACCTTGTAGCGGTTAGCGAAGCGCCATTGTGCCTGTTTTGTCTTTGTGTGCATTCAGTGGAAATCTCAAGGTGGCTTTTACAGCGGATATCTTTGTGAACGGAATCGCAGTAGTGGCGAATAATAATTGGGATAAACGTTTAAACCTAAGCGATGCAGGAAAAGACGGCTGTCAAAACGAAATGAGCTGGCATCTTAAAATGAAAGCAGTTTTTCTGCATGTAGGTCTATTTTGATGATTCACATAGAAACCGCCTGGAAAGATCTTTTGCATTTCGACCCTAAGAAGCAGCGGTGGCATACTGGGCAGTAATCCGAGTGCGAGTCGCATTGTGTCCGCAAAGATTTCTTGTGGACCTGCCTCCACAGCCCCATTTACTAGTGGAGTACATTGCGCACATTACACTTATTTAGTTAGTTCTTCTGTCTAAAACTAACTCGGAAATTATTGATGTACTGACCCCGCCCTGGATAAGTGGGTTCTGAAGATGGATGTATCAATTAATAGACTAGATCAGCTTGCATGATTGTGCAGTTTGACGTCCTGGTAAGTTAAGTTACATTCTTATAAAAAATTCTGAAAACAAAGAAGACTATGGAAGCTGTTTTTGTATTTTGAAATCATAAATCTCTATGCTGGCAAGAGTGGACGTGCAAAAAAATCTTCAGGGACAGGTAGTCCATTAAAACACGGGGCATTTGTCCAAGTGTCACGGGGGTCTCTGCGTGGCAGGTCTCCGCAAAAGGAAATTGCAACCAAAGCTAGAAAAGTGTGTGATTTACCGCAGGAACATTATCTAGTCAGCAGCACGCTGTCGATAAGGACGTCCTCTTAACGATCTTCCGCGTATCCGAGGTGTCCCAATGTGCCTGAAGCCTCAAAGTGTCTCGTCTAGATGTTTTTGAGGCAGCGCGCTCTGCCACGAGCTCAAAGACAAGGGAGCTGGAACAGCTAAGAGAGAACACGCTGCGATGACGAATTTCTTTCGTTTTGCAATTTGCTTGTATACTTTAGATTGTATCATCATCTTTATAATTCTTAATTACCCGATATAAAATTCACAACTGAGATTGAAAGGGGCATTTCAAATCGATTATTGGGAAGGGCCCGGTACCTAATCCTCGCACCCGATTCACGTGCCTGAACTGTCAGAATCCAAATACTGTGAAATCCGTTGTGGCCTGTAGGGGGCGTCTCAGATCCCCAAACCACAGGCACATGAATGCTATAGGAAGTCCCAGGTTCAAATAAGCCTTTTGTTTTGTGTTTTCTCTTTTCTTTAAAGAGGCTTCTTGACCGGTATACAATAACATATAATTCACTACATTTCTTTGCTCTGCTCCTGACACACCCAGCTGAGGAGGACGGGTTTCACTTAAATGGGACCCAGAAGTTCTTCCAAGTCAGACAGACTATATAGGGGAAGCACACATTCCAACACTCCAAGGCTTCTACAGAGGTCTCCAACAGGGCTGCGCGCTGCGACTACAATTCCTATGCAACTCTCTGGGAATCCATACCGGGTCAGCTGCAAATGAATGCTGCCATCCAGTGTTCTAGGGGAACATATTACCCTGATGGGCAGTCCTTCAGTGTCCGTTGATTTTATTGGCACCACAGTTCGGAAAGCTACCAACAACAGTCCCGAATGGGACACCCATCCATCTGTGAGCTCTTTCACACCATATTGTTGATGAGCTGTATTGTATTGGCAGTCTGGTGTAGTAACACCAGTCAGTGGAATCCAAATTTGAAGGTTGCCAGTTTAATACCCACCTTGGACTCACTGTGGGACCTTGAGCAAGTAAGTCACTTATCCTGACTGTGCTCCAACTGTAAAAATATAGGTAATCAGTTGATTGGTACTTTGGATAAAGGTGTTGATATATGGTGACATGCTGCATGTTGATTAGCACACACAAGAAAGAATTTTAATGTACAATAATGAGCATATAATAAACACAATAATCCAACATGAAAAGTTAACACATAAAGAGATACACTCCAAAATTAAATGTCCGAATCCAAGCCTTCATTTTTTATTAAAATGTTAGGTAATCAATTTAATTTCAACTCCAGGTGACAGACCCCTGACCTCAAGATGAAAATTTAGTAAAAGATTGTGTTTTATTATAGTTAAATTCTTTCACCTACTAGACAAGGAAAAATCTTCATTCAGTGTGTAAGAGTGAAAAAAAAATATTACTATGCAACAACATCAGAATTTCCTGATTTCTGCAAGCTCACTTCTTCATTTCATTTAAAGCCATCTGCAAAATATTGGATTACTGTATTCTTCCTTAATCCTTAATACAAGTTACTTTTCTGGTTAAGCTTCACTTTTTCCTGACCTTCCAACACATTCAGATGGTTGTGAATAGACACATCCTTATCTCGGTTTTCTATATAAGTCAGTCATTTTTTAACCTGCTTAGTCCTGAACAGGATCGTGGGGGGGTACTGGAACCTATTAGTCAGTGGTATTTTGGCCAACGCGTTTTGAGTCTAAACTCTTCTCCAGGGCCATTACTGTTTGCTAAATGATTAAAACAAAATATGCATAACGAAATCAAAGAAAAATGATGTGCAAACTGATAATTTAGAACATACTGATACCATTGTCGAAGGTGTCAAAAACTGGACTCTTGACCAATGAATGAGAGGAGGCCAGATTTCTAATTCAAAAGGTTAAATTCACTTGAACACACTTGTACACTACTCTCATTTTCTGGGAAGTATTTATTATAACACTGTTTTAACAAAAAATGCATATGTTTTGTATGATATGAGCAGAGGTAAATGAAGTGTGGATTATATGACACAAGTAACTTGAATTTTATTCATGGATATTTTAATATTATTTACTGTTTTTTTTTAAATGTTGGCCCCTATTGAAGCCAAATTGATCAGAAACTTTATCTCCATTCTCCATTATAACATGCAATTAAAGGTTTTTCTCTGTCATCACTATGAATAACATAAGGTAAGTAACAGGAAAACTGTCATTTTTTGGGTGGAGTGTTCCTTTAAATGATTCGTTCAGGATAGTGGAGATTGAAGCTGCAGCCTTCTACTGTGCAGTCTCTTTTGCCTACAGCATTTTTTGATGGTGGTCATGGGATTTGTGCAGTCCCATGTAATCAGAGGACTGTACAGTAGAACAATTTTTCCTTTTTGGTAGATGGTCAACATGTATTTCTATCTTTTTTTTTCTCCACAGAGATCCCAGTTTGTCAATTTTTCAGAAGTCTTCCCCTTGAAAATATTTGGCATAACACCTGATCCGCTTCAGTATCTTCAAGTGATTGGCTGGATAGAGACAGTGGCTGGCCTTTTACTGGCATTTGGACCTCAACTGCTGCAGGAAATCAGTAACTTAGTTTTGTCTATCATCATGATCTGTGAGTAAAGTCTTTCATTTGTTGTAAATAAATTAAATATGACAGAAAAATATGCAGGACAATTGGTGGTTACTTTTAGAAACACTGTGATCAGTTTGTGCGCTTCTCATGGCATTCCTCAACCTGGAATAAAGCCAAGATGGCCAATGTTCATGAAAACTCGTGTTTAGGATAAAAATATGAACTTAATGGATAAATGAAACAAGGGACAACACAAACTAGAAAATAAGCAGAAAACTGAACACCTGCGGTCACTTTGGACCTACTTTCATAGGTCTTGATTTCTGTGTACTTGGTGGGGTGGTCTCACACTTGGCCACCTCACAATTTTGAAAGCAATGTTTTTAAACCTCCTGTGTCCAGCTATTTCTCACTATTTCCCAGTCTGTCTTCTACAATGTCAGTTAAAAGTTTGTATCAGACTCCACAATCCATGTAGAGGTGGCTTTAAATCCCTTCACCGGGTCACTTGTGGCCATATTCTGAAATTATTTCTAGAGTCGGGGATAGTCCTACTTCAGCACTGCGGACGTGAGAGCAGATATTCTTCCAGTGCCTTTTAGTGTCTCTCTGTCTCTCATCCTTTAGTTGCCCTAAAAGAGGGTAGGGTCTGCAAGATAGCTTCCTAGCTACCCCTCTAATAAGAGGAATAGAATGGTCTCATATGCTGTGATCAGGGACTGTGCTGTGAGCAGGAAGTGTTTCCTCCTTATCTGGCTTCTCTATTTATCAGGATATTGCACAGATATACCCAGGTGTATTTCCTTTCTCACTTGTGCAGGTGCCCTTGCCTGTTGAATTACATAGGCACATAGCACACCTACAAAGGGTTTACTTCCTCCTACAAGTGTCCATCATTTCCCTCTAACATAACAGCATGCCACTGCTTTCGTCCCGGTTCTAGGCACTTGGTGTGGCTCTGTCCCTAACCTCACTTTTTCTGCCTCTAACCTCCTTTTACAGCAGGCTACCCATCACAACCGTATATATGATATAATTCATGCCATAGATGTACAGTGTGTCCTCTAAAATATAGACCCTTATTTAATATGTAGGTAAATTTCAAACATTTAACAGTGATTTTGGAAACGGACTGTTTTAAAGCTACACTATATTTTAATCTCAAACAGTACAGTAAAATCCTCACTTGCATGTCCGACCAACATGCAACATCAGTAAAATGTTTGTTCATCTCTGTGACCTGCTAACAAAACTTCACTTTGGAGAAGTCCCAGGTGGCTTAACTTAGACACACATCTTTCTTATTAACAAGTAACTTTACCCTCATGTTAATATACCACACTGCACAGAGATTAATATATATGGATGTTTTATATGGGTTATGAAGCCCAAAAGAAGCTTTTGTTAAGGTCTTGTTACAAAAGAGTAAATTAATAATAGATGCATTTTTGCAGTACTTAAAGTAAAGTGTGAACACACTCCATTAATATGGCTTATTTTATTAAAATCCATCCATTCATATTTCAATCTGTCTGATTAAATATTGCCTTTCTTATTTATCTGGATGGATGGACTTAACATGAATTAAACCAAGTACAGTACATTGTGACACACCCTTGATATATTGGCTTGAACAGTGGCTAAACTTAAAAGCTCACACTGCCAGTTTTGACTATGGATATTAGCAGTTGCTGCCACCAACCTGCTCTATAATTAATCTGCTTGTGACAGAGACAGTCATTTAGTGCTAAGTAAATATTTTCAAAAAAATGCTAATGTTCCTGTTGCCCAATGATGCAGTTTAACAGCTGATCACTTTTTATTTGGCCTTTTCTTTCATCGTTTTAGGTACAGCCATAGCTGTCCAGGTTGTTTTTAATAAAAGTCAGATGCATTTTTCCTATCTGAGAGTTAAATGTACTAAAAAGTTGAATATACTCAAAGACTGCAAGAAATTTGCTAGACTGCATACATGCTGAATTAGGATAACTTGTGCCATGATTCATGTGTGAGAAGCAGCACCATATGCAGGTATTAATTATTAACAAATAGTAAAGTACTTTAAAATGCCAAATTCTTTTTATTTTTTTGTTTTTCTTTTTTCTTAAAACCATATGACATTGCATTTTCAAAGCTATTTAAACAAATTCAAGGTTATTGACAGGGGAGCAGAGTGTGTTAAGGCAAGATAGGTACCAACTCTGGATAATCTGCTCACTACCACAATCCACACTCGCAAGGGACCAATTTAGCTTTAAGATTTGGGAGGAAAACCTGAAGTACTGGATGAAAAGGAAGCTGCAATAACCAAGTTCAAGTTTATTGTCATGTGTTCAAAGTACAATGAAATTCTTACTTGCAGTTCTCCTCATAGTCGTGACCAAAGCACTACCTTCGCACTTGAATTGTTATTTATGTACTAAAATGTATTGTTATAATGAAAATACTACTTTTACCTTTCTAATATGTTTCTAATCGCTGTCTTGAAGTTCAGATTCACATTTTAATGTTGTTAGTATGTTGTACAAAAAAGCCATAGCATATATGTTCTAATGTACCAAAGGTTGATGTTGTTATATATAATCGTTTCATCATTTTTATTAGGGCTGTCGAGTCAGTGTTGGAGTCGGAAGCAGTTATTAGGCTATTGGAGTCGGAGTTGGTAAAAATGTACCGACACCAAATTTATATTGTATTAAAATTTCTAAATTTACGCATGATAATGGATTCAATTGTTTTTTTCTGCCAGACTGTTAATAAAAATCTAGAATCTTTTTTAAGTTTTGTCATTTGTTTAATTTTACTCAATGCTAGTAACTTATAAAAACAACACAAACTGCATCAACTACAGCATTTAAAATTTAAAATTTAACAGGCTAGGCTGCTAAAAAGTAGCCTGATGATCCACATTGGCAGTGAAGAAATTCCTTCTATAGTATAGTAGATATATTGATCTAATTACAAATAGTGGAGTTGGAGTCTGAGTCGCAGTTGAAGTCTTTGTGTACTGACTCCACAACTCTGATTTTTATCAATAATTATTTTAGACTGTGGTTCTCCTCTGTCTATCTCAAAGTGATCTAATTTCATTAGCCTGTGTTTTTGTCTCTTCTTGCCTTCTTCATTAAAAAAAAAAAGGACACCAGTCTGAGTTTTACATTTATAAAACACTCAAATATCTGGTTTTTTATATAGCTTTAAATGCTATTGTTGTTTTCCTGCTACAGTAATTTGCATTTTTCTTTGCAGTTTGCTCCCTTAATTTGTTTTCTAATTATTATGGTTAAAAACAAACAGAGCTGACACCTGGACAAATGACACTGACTGCTAAAAAGCTGCAACTACTTCAGTGTGTCATATTTATAGTTTATTTTAATTTTACTTTGAAAGAGTACATTTTCCCAAGTATAATAAACCTCTAATTAGGGGTTTTCTAACTGGCAATCTTTTAATAAACTTTAATAAATTGTAGGAAAACTCTGTTTAAAGTTTATAATTAACAGCATTGCTTATATTTTAGCACAGCTCCTTTTTGTGGTATGGTTACTAAATGCAGCCCAAGGGTTACTAGGAGGTGTGTTCACTGAAAGTCGCCCAGGATGGCATCAAGTTATCTTGGTTTTGACTGAATTTTCAGTTTTGTTTTTTTCTTCATACCTCTAACTTTCTTGAACTTCTCATTATTAATCTTTCGAGGGTAGAACACAGTGTCAGATATAATGTGCTAATTAGTTTAAAAACAAAAGAAAGGATTAAATAATCATAACAACTGGACAAATAAAAATCAAGGATTAAAATCTTAAACACCAATTAAAAAAAAAACACTAAATTATCTTCATGCAATTAGAAGGTACTAATAAAAAAATTACAACTTTTTTATTTCTACATTGATTTCAAAATATATAAACTGGAAAATAACAGTTTGTCTAATTAGGCTAAGAGTCCAGTGAAACAGAAAGGTAGGTGCAAAGAAAACCTGGAATGCCATAGTGTCTCCCCAAGACTGACTTTGAGAACCACTGACCATGAAAGACATATGCTGCTGCAGGAAAATATTAAATGTAGATATTTATTTATTTTTATTTTATTGGCCTTTATAGATCACATTACAATATGTAAAACACAATCCAGTCATAAATACAATTGTTAAAATACTTCAAACATTGCTGCTTACAAATAACTTCTTCTCTCAACAGCTTTGTATGTGGAGGCCTTACCTTTTGAAAGTCTACATGGGAGTTTGGTGGGGGGGAATTTAGTGGGGGCTTTCAGTTTTCTTGGATCTACTAGCATGTAGAGCTGTCAATTCTTGCCTATCCTTACCAAAACACAATCATCCTGTACCAGAAACAACTGTTTATATTGTGCCCATGTCCACTTGGGTTTCCTTTGGGATATTTTGAATTATGTAGCAATGTATGTTATCCTTTAAAGGCCAATGATGTGATTTCCAAAACTTGTAATGCTAGAACTGTTCAGAGTGGAAAATGTCTGCTTTCTTCAAATCTACACAAACCTATTAGATTGGGGTGTCGAACTGCGAGCCTCGAGGGCCGCAGTTGCTGCAGGTTTTCACTCTAACTCCTTTCCTAATCAGTTATCAGTTTTCACTGCTAATTAACTTCTTTTTCCTTCATTTTAATAGCCTTGTTTTTAAGGATTCAGTCATCTGAATTTATTATTTTCTTCATTAAATGACAGCTAAGCAGAAATGAGATGTGAAATGAGCCAACAGATGATTTCAAGCTGATTCTTGCTGTTAATTAAAGCCATTATTTAATTCCATGGCTTCTTGCTGCTTTCATGCTGCCACAGCAGACATTTCCCAAAACTGTTGATTTTCTGTTTTTTAAGAACACCATCAAAATATTTTGGTGACCTGGGAGATCAGCTTTACCGAGACCTTCACCTTGCTCAGCCATTGTGCTGATTGGTTGCTTTGCTAAATGTTTTATTCTTGACACTGAAACCTTTTGTTCAGTCAGAATCCTAACCTTCCGTTTTCTTTTTTTTATCCTTCTATGCAGTGACCCTCTTCACGCTCTTCAAACTGCAGGAGCCAATGTCAAAGTGTGCTCCAGCTACTGTTTGCCTCGGCTTGCTGTTGATGTTAAGTCTGCGTGGACGGTGTGGAACAAGGTGCAAGACCAAATCTGAGTGAATTGCTCATCTGGACTTTTTGTCTAATTAGATGTGACCTCGCAAATAAATTGACTCAAGTGATGGTGCCTGCCAAAGCAGATGTTCACTCATTCGTCTTAAGATTTTCTTTTTTTAAAGTGGTGGTTTTGCTTTCCAGGAAGTTATCTTTATTTTTTTTTGTCCTAAATGTTTCTGATCATTTGTTTTTATTTTGTCCAGATTAACATCTGGCTGGTAATTATTGCTCTCCTTGGCTGTATTTGAATTTGCCACACAGCAAAATCACCAGTGTTAAATTATCAATTAGAATGTATATATTTAAACTGGGGTGGCACAGTGGTAGTGCTGCTGCTTCACAATGAGGAGGCTGAGGTTCATGACCTGGGTTCTCCCTGTGTGGAGTTTGCATGTTCTCCCTGTGTCTGCTCGTGTATTCTCCATGTTGCCCGTTTTCCACCTATAATTCAAAGACATCCTGGTTAGGTGGACGGCATTGCTAAATTTAACCTAGTGTGTGGTGGGTGAACTCTTTATGATTGACTGGTGCCCTGTCCAGGAATTGTGCCCGCTGCTAGCCAGGGCAGTGTCCAGCTTCCCTGCAACCCTACTCAGGATAAGTGGGTTTGAAAATGAATGGAAGAATATTTGAACTGTTTCTATACTGTATACTTGTTAACACTGTTGATTTCGCTGTGCACTCCAATTTTACTGTGTGGATTTGTTTTGCAGCTTTTAATTTTTTTTATTAAATAATGAAAAAAAAAATTTTCAGTTTCTAATATGTGAAATTGTTTGCTTTAAAGTGACTTTAGTTATGGTGTTTATTCTTTTCTGTGGTGTATTTTAATTAACTGGATGTACATTTCTCTTGTGAGTCTATCTTGGTAAACAGATCAATAGTCATCTGCAGAGTGATTACCTGATGTCTAAAAGTATACATTACAATTTTGGCCACAATGAAATTGTAAAAGTCATTGATTTGAACCTACAATTAGGCTGATGGCCTGTAATGGGCTGGTCCAGGGTTGGTTACAGTCTTGGGTCCCGTATGTCCAGGACAGGCACCAGTTCTCAGCAAATTTGAACTGAAAAAGAGAGTTTTGAAATGGATGGATGGATGTATGGATTTACATTTATTTGTTTAATCAGCACTTAAATAATATCTCAACCATACATTACATTTATTTCCATAATTCTTCAATGGGTTTTGTGAAATTTTAAGCAACTTTATCTGGGTCATTATAGTGGTCAGTGATGGGAATAAAGCAGCGACAATGTGCTTTATAGAAAAATGCCAAAAGGATTGTGCCACAGGGCTTTCTTTTTACAAAAAAAACTGGGTACAGTTAAATAGACTTGTGTTTAACATGCAGTTTCTCAAGTTATAGAATTTTCAAAGAGTGAGATTTATGTAATTGTTTTAAATTATATTGTATTTCAGTTGGAATAGTGGCTCAGCAGTTAGATCCAGAATCTCAGGTTTGAATCCCATCCTGCCTTGGGCTTTCCTCCTCCATCCCCAAAGAGGTGTGTGTGTGTGTGTGTGCGTGTGATGGATTGGTAATTGTAAATTGTTATTGTGTGGATCTATTTAAGAGTGGGCCATACAAGAGCCTGGGAGTCGGTCAAAGTCAGTTTTCTGCCTTGTGGCTGGTTCAGATGGAACAGGCTCTGGCCTCTTGTGCCCCGATTAAGTAGGCCTCAGATTGTTATGTTAAATATAAACGGAATTAAAGAACTGTGAGAGAAGACATGTGGTAGATGTAGGCATAAAAATTGAAAGGTAAATTATTGAACAAGCAGCATAGGTATTGTAGGAACCTAATTGTAAAGTATTAAATCTCATGAGCCTCTAAAGCACTGAAATTACAAAAGTAAAATCTGCATTGTTTAATAGACAGATTAGAAAATATATAGAGAAAGAGCTTTACACCTTGACTACAATCTCAAGGAATGTTATACGCAAACAAATGCAATAAAATTATTTAAATATTTTTTAGTGACAATAGAGAAAACTTTAAAGTCGGCACATTACACATTGGTTTTTGACAAGACACCACCACCTCCAGAGCATTAAAAAGGTGCCAGCTGGCCTGCCCATTCCTTGATTTCACACAGCCTTGAGCTCAAGTGCAGTAGCACAGCTCCACTATGTGCAGTGCCACCATCCATCCCTTTCATTTGGAAAACTTGTACCACTTAGTAACAGATGATTTGAGAAGTCTGCAAAAACCATATTTATTTTCAGTAAAGAACAGCTTGTGCTAATAACATTTATATGTTATTTGTATGAAAATGATGTGCATTATTGTACTTTTTTTAAAATAAAGATCTGACTGATCTCATGTTTTTATTTTTAATGCTATGGCCCTTAAGCAGACTGCCATTTGCATCAGTTAATTTGTGATAGTGGGTGCTGTTTTTCCCAGCATTCTCAGCCTGCCACAACTTTTTCACTGTGTGATTAATCTCACTTTCTAATCCTCTAAATTCTTGAAAAGAAAATTATAGTTCATTTTTTGAAGTATGCTTAGGTGTCTTATTGTGAGCATTGACATAACTAATAGACTAATTGACACTACCTCATAGTATAAGTTATCGGAAGATCAAATGCATTTCTGATATCTCAAAGTGAACAGAATGCCAATTGCAAGAAAAAGGTTTGACATATCATGGATTACACATAATATGTCATTCTCAAACCTGCTTAATCCAATTATGGTTGGCGTAAATTTTAATTTTAACATCTTAAAATACAACAAAAATTATTTCTATAGCACATTTTCACACAAATAATGTATCTCAAGCTGCTTTACAAGATGTCAAAGGGAAAGTTACATGAGGTAAAAAATAAAATTAGGCAATAATAATAAAGAAAATATAACAAAGGAAAAAGGTAAGGTTTGATGGCCTGGAGGACAGGAAAAAAAATCCTTTTAGGCTGGTGAAAAGCAAAATCTGTAGGGGTTCAAGGCCACCTAGCCCCCACTGAGCATTCCACCCAACATAAATGTTCCTAAAGCAAATCTCTCAGTTTTAATGCATCACTTGATAGGATCTGATGGAGTTGGTCTCCTGGACAGCTGAGACACAAGCCTTCATTCCATCATCACAGGTGGCTTCATGGTGCCTTGGTCAGGTGCTGGTGGCACAGAAGAACCAGAAAAGACAGCAGAGAATAGTGGGGATTAGTAAAGATTGTGGATCCCTGGAGAGTATCATAATTTTCTGCCCATATAGGCTATTAGAAATACAACTAAAATTTAGCTACAGAAAAAGCCAAATTAAAAAATGGGGTTTTAGCAGTTTTTTTTTTTCAAATGTTTGACAGTTTTAAGCTGGTGAATTTCTGTTGGTTAAGTATTCCAGGTTTTAGGTGCAAATTAATTTTGAGAAGCTCTAAGTGTTCATCTGGATTGACTCATCATTTGGACTTGTGTAGGTCCAGCATGAAGGTGCAATCTGAGTAAAACATTAGCAAGAATAAGTTGCCTACTAAAATGATAATGTTTATTAAAAGTGCAGATGTTTTGCTAATTAGGAAATTGCTTAGAATGAAAATCTGTACCCATGGTGGCCCACTAATTTTGAGACCCCAGAGTTTAATCAAGTTTTAGAAACAGCAGACAAACTTAATGTGTGTAAATTAATCGCAATGCTTCATTGGCAATATAACAAAGAACGAATGCCCTCCAGGAAGAAAAATATGTATGGCTATCTAGTATTAAAAATACTGTATGTTACAAAAACACCCAATTCATTTTCCTAATTCATACTGTAATTTGGCAAAACAAACATGGCAAGTAGGGTGAAAGGCTTTGACCTGCACAATCTCCTGCACAATCAATGAAACTCTGCCAGGACCACCTCTTCTACCTGAATATAAATGTGAGGGTGGTCCCAGCAGCAGTGACATCAGTGTTGACCCCCTTTTAAATGTGTTATGATCATTTCTTTAGTTCTTTTCTTAAGACTTATTTTTCTAAACTGTCAACTATATGATTTTTAGGATACCATCCACAAAACACAAGGAACATATGAAAATATGCAATGCATAAATAATCAATAAATATAACACCATTAACAAGATTTACATAATAACAAAAAACAGGAAAAATAGTAGTTACAAAATAATGGAAAATAAACATAAGCCAGGGAATAAATCATGGTTATAACATAACAATTATGCTGTCAATCACATTATTATTTCAAAATAAATTACATAAGTTATTAAAATATTTCTATTATTTAATTAAAAAGTATCTCTGTCCCATTTTACAATAATCTGTAATCTCCTTCTATATGCGCCAGGACTGCACCATCAAGCAGTGGGGGAAAAGTGGGCATTGCTTAGAAACATCTGAGATGTACCTGTATGCTCACACACTACTGGTCAAAAGTCTGGACACAAATAAATGTGTATGATTTTGGTAAAACATTTATACCTTTTTAAATTAAGATACCAATAAAGTGATTCACAAATACAGTCAAGACATATAGTGTTTCTGATGGCCATTACTGTTTAAAATTACTGATTTTAATTTATTTTTCATATATGACTGCAAAGCCCCATTTTCAGTAGCCATCCCTTCAGTGTTCAAATGGTCAACTCTTTTAGCTTATCCTTAATTAGTTACCATTACCTGCTAATTGGTTATTAGAGAAACCTTTGTAATTGTATTATACCACTATATAAAATTATTGTCCTGATAAATTTTATAAGAGCTGAGAGCACAGGATGTGTGTCTGCCAAAAGCATTCACACGACTGAGGTTAGATGACCGTGGTCTTGTTTGAAAATGGTTGTAAGTAGGGAGTGGCTTGAAAAAATCTCATGTTAAAAGTCTCCGTCTCACGGGACTTCATACCGCACCGTTTTTGGAATCTTTTAATATATTTAATATATTTGATCTCTTTTCGCTGTTCTGTTATTTCACTGAGTAATAATTTCAGTTTGTTTGCGCTAATGCAATCTTTCCTATCATTTTTTTGAGACTTTCGAATTTTTGGACTTCCATTATCTCTAACCTGCTCTGCATGTGTATCGCGCCAACATTTTTTAATTCTTTACGACATTCTACTTTGTCATCTACTCTTTGTCGTTTATTTCTGGCCCCGGGTGTGGACTCATCTCGTGGGACATATAAGTGTCTCTCTGAGAAAATCACGTCTTATAATAGAGATATTTGTGTCAGAAACATTCAAAAGTACAGCAGTTATTACTTTTTTTTAAGCATGCGGGCATTGTTGTGTCTCTTTATGACCCTTCTGGCATGTGCCTGCACAGCACTAGAAACCCTTATGATAATAATTCTGTTCTTGGGTCCCAGTATGGTACAGATTTTCTAATTTCAGACTTTAGATTAAAAACTTTTAAGAACACGTGATCTATATAGTACCATTGGTTTAGTGGATAAATGTCTGTGTGTTCATGTAAATACAGAGCATAAATAAATGCAAGTAATAATACCAGTCAGAGTGTCTGGTGCTTGTCAACTTCCAGTGATTGTGAGCTGGAAAAGTGGCTGGGAAAATGGAGGAAGTATAAGAACATAAGAAATCTGACAAGCAAGAAGAGACCATTCAGTCCTTCAAGCTCACTTGTTTAGCTAACAGCATGTGTAGAGTGGCCTCTGCTGAGCGCTATGCACATAACTTGGTGGCAACGATGGGATATTTGCCTGAATTTTAAGTTGTGGTGTAGATGTTGGTCCATCCTTCCACTTTATAACAAGCTTATCAGGGGGCTTTTTTTGTTTTTCTTCTTGTTACTCCAAAAATGATTTGGAGTTTCCTAGTGTCTCCTCAGTCTAGATCAGTGGTTCTCAAACTGTGGGGCGGGGGCGGGCCCCCCCCCCCTAGGGGGGCGCGAATTAACAAAAAGGGGGGCACAAAGATGTGAAAAAAAGAAAACAAAAATCAAAAATAGGAAAAATACATCTATTGATTAAAACAAATTAACTTAAACTACATTCTGATACTTGTAAAATAAATATAGAGTTAGATAAATGTCGATAAAAGTTCAGTAGGTATAATAAAATATGCATCTATGATATATCATTAATTAAAAAAGAACAAATTGGTATTAGTGGGCGCCTTTCAAAAAAACGTTAGGGGGCGCGAAATAAAACTGTTATGAAAACTCGGGTCGCAAATACTTAAAGGTTGAGAAATGCTGGTCTAGATGACCATCCCTCTCCAGTTAGGGTCTGAAGAGAACTTGAGAAGAGGATGAGAAGAAAACCTGAACTTTGGAATTGGCAGAATTATAACAAAAACTAGGGAGCTTTGCCCCCTGTTTGCTTCGCTTGCAAACCCCCGAGCCGATGCTATGCACTAGTCACTATACGGTTCAGTCGCTCGCGTTTGGGGATGTGGATGTACAATTAAAACAGATAACAATTTTTTGAATTAAATATGCGTCAATATCGCATTGCATTTTGATTCTTTGTTTGGATTTACATCGTGACGACGCAACGTATAACTGCCTGTGAGTGAATTTCGTTTCTTTCTCTCTAATAAATAAAATGACTTTTTCGAATGTTTGTCTCTGTGATTTGTTAATTGTCTTTGCAAAAGCTATTCTAATGGGAAACTGTAAACGTTTTAATACGAATGGCATATCAAGATCTCCTTTGGTGTCTAATGTTATCCCCTGAAGATGTATTACATTACCTTTCTTGGATGCATCCTTCTTTCAACAGTAATTCGGAGTTTAGAAAAATGACGATTTATTATCCAGAAGTGAGAAAGTTGTTTGTTTTGACCAGGCAACAGGTAAGAAGACGGTAAAAGAATACACAGCCTCCCTTTACTGAAAAAAAAGTGTGCACCACAATTTTCTTGGGAATACAAAAGTGGAAAACTACAAGGAACCAGTTGAAGAGCTTCTCTCTTCCTACCTAGAACTTAGGTGCAACATGTCTTTGATAATCCATTTCCTACACTCTCATTGGAATTGTATTCCCCCACGAGAACATGGGAGTGGCCTCTGATGAACATGGGGAGAGGATCCATGAGGACACCGCTCAGTGGAAAGTACAGTGAGTCTATGTAACCAGACATCTGCTGATCATTTCACTGTGAAACACCTACAGAGCATTATGAACAGAAAAAAAACTATCAAGTTTATAGATAGATAGATAGATAGATAGATAGATAGATAGATAGATAAATAGATAGATACTTTATTAATCCCAAGGGGAAATTCACATACTCCAGCAGAAGCATACTGATAAAAAACAATATTAAATTAAAGAGTGATAAAAATGCAGGTATAACAGACAATAACTTTGTATAATGTTAACGTTTACCCCCCCCCGGGTGGAATTGAAGAGTCGCATGGTGTGGGGAGGAACGATCTCCTCAGTCTGTCAGTGGAGCAGGACGGTGACAGCAGTATGTCTCTGAAGCTGCTCCTCTGTCTGGAGATGATCCTGTTCAGTGGATGCAGTGGATTCTCCATGATTGACAGGAGCCTGCTGAACGCCCGTCGCTCCGCCACAGATGTCAAACTGTCCAGCTCCGTGCCTACAATAGAGCCTGCCTTCCTCACCAGTTTGTCCAGGTGTGAGGCGTCCCTCTTCTTTATGCTGCCTCCCCAGCACACCACCGCGTAGAAGAGGGCACTCGCCACAACCGTCTGGTAGAACATCTGCAGCATCTTATTGCAGATGTTGAAGAACGCCAGCCTTCTAAGGAAGTATAGTTGGCTCTGTCCTCTCTTGCACAGAGCATCAGTATTGGCAGTCCAGTCCAATAAGTATAATTATATTTATAAGTAATAATTATATTTAAAACAATTATATGTGTAATGTATAATTTTGGAGTGGCACGGTGGCCGGGTCTTCCCTGCGTGGAGTTTGCATGTTCTCCCCATGTCTGCGTGGGTTTCCTCCGGGTGCTTTGGTTTCCTCCCACAGTCCAAAGACATGCAATTTAGGTGCATTGGCGATTCTAAATTGTCCCTAGTGTGTGCTTGGTGTGTGTGTGTGTGTGTGTGTGTGCACCCTGTGGTGGGCTGGTGCCCTGCCCAGGGTTTGTTTCCTGCTTTGCGCCCTGTGTTGGCTGGGATTGGCTCCAGCAGACCCCCGTGACCTTGTAGTTAGGATATAGTGTGTTGGATAGTGGATGTATGTATAATTTTTTCCAGTTTAAATGATAATAATAATTTTTAAAAATCTCATTTTAAACCTTAATTTCTTAAAAGCTGGATTTGATAGAGCAATTCTGTTACCAGATTTTGATTCAGCACCCTCAAATGTATAAAGTACATATAAACATTTTGACTGGAGAGACACTTTTTTTACAGGCCAATTCAATTAGTACTATAAGTTTTATTAGTACTTGAGAAGTCACTCTGTTATTTGCATAGTTGCAGAATTAGATTTGTAAGTTACTTTGGATGAAAGCGTGCACCACAGAAACATCTAAAGTAACAGTCTGATGGACTGAAATGGCATTGTCCAGGCAGAAAAGGCATAGGGCAGGGGATGGTCTCAGAAGGCCCTGTACTTCACTTTGGTAACAGGAGAGCCCCTCAAATTGCCAGTGTGAGTCTACAGTCGACACAAGATAATGTGCCATATTTGGTTATAGAGAGCCACCGGAATAGTTATTCTGGTGCCACTAAAGAAATCATGTGGACATAACAGGAGGATCCTTTGATTAATAAAGAGGGTGTCCACTTAAAACAGGTGGAACATATTATGGACAGCAAATGTCACGGGAGCCCACAAGGATGAAAAGCCCTTTAAATATGAATTAGTGCTCTGGAGTGCAGGGACACATGGAGACACCAGAGAGGGATCTAATGGGATGCCCTCCATACAGAAATTAGCCCAAAAAATGAGCCAAAAGACTCTCCTTGCCTGGATCACTTGGACCTAAGAGTTGATAAGTGATTTTGGGGAAGAACTCAATTGGTAAACAAAATCTGCCTTGATTTGAGCTTCTTTTCCTGAATGATGCCCTCAAAAGAAGAAAAATATGAGTAGTTTTTACTCAGACATCATTTGTTTTTAACTTACAATAATTAGTTGCTTGTTAAAGTGAAATAGTGAATTGTTAGTATCAGTTGTTGAAATTAAAACATTTGCTACAGTAAAGAAACAAATACATTAATCTGCTTTAAATTCCACATTGGCTTATGTCTAGAATAGTTTCCATTTGTCAATAATACTTATTACTTAGGGATGATGGAGTCAGCTCTGGTATCCCTATCTCTGACAGCCTAACTAAAGGAGAGAAGATACTGTATATGGCAGCCTAGGTCAGAGGGTTTTCTGTGACATTAGCACCTCTCCACCACCACAAAAGATGTCAGCAGCAGAAAGATGACAACACTAATCTCCCAGTTTGACCAAATTTCTCTGTGGCCTAGTTTACAAATTTTCTTGCTCCTTGATGTGTTAGACAGCACTGACAAACATGTGTTTGTGCAGTTATCTCAGGGAACGTGACATGGAACATTTAACCATACATGTGTTTGTGACCTAGAACTTACAACGTCTGAATTAATGTAAGCCATCCTACTTCAGGATATTCATAAGAAATGTAATGATTTATTCATGTGACAGACGTACATAATAAGCAAGAATAGTTGTGTTAACTATTTTGAATGTTAAAAATGTAGGCTTTAATTTAAATGTTTAAAATCTTAATATTCTTGATTGTAATCAAGATTTGTCATTTTCCACCCTCTGATAGAGGTACAAAGGGGGCTAGATTAATAGTAAAGGTTCAAAAAACATCATATTCATAATTGCTGACCTTGAAGTAGTCTAAAATGATACTCAACATGCTTATGTTTTAAATCTGTCATTTGCAACTTACTGGGAGTGACTCTTAATGGGCTAGGGCAACCGGTGAAGAATCAAATTTGAAAACATTCATCCTATTTGAGATCAGCAACCTCGAAATAACAAAACAACTCCACAGGCCTACATTACTGATCCCCACTTTTTCTAAGTTTTGTCAAAAATAATAACTTTGACCCCCATATCCCATTAAGGGTGAAACCCTAGAGTCGGTTGATGTGGCATGCACAACTTCAGGTCCTCCTGATAATTTTTGCTGAAGACACTTAGTGGTTTACTCTTTAACATATGTGTGTGATTTTCTACATAAACTACAGTCCAAAGTATCCACAAAATGAAGGTTTTTCCGTGTCTAGAGTGCCAAAAAACTTTGTGGGCATAATTAGACATCATGATGAGTCGAACTGTATATCATATGTGAGGGTTTCTCGTTATGGTGAGTCAGGAGGCACCAGACAAAAACTGAAGAGATTTCAAAGCATTCCAAAGTAATTTTTAGGAACACAAAAAGCAAAACAAGCATCCATCTGGTTCTTAAAAGTCAATTCAGGTTTTCCACATCTGCTTTAACTACATCACACAATGTTTGTTCCATTTTCTGCTGATGGGAGTTTTCAGCCAGTGCATCACAGTGGCTTCCTCTTAGTTTGTCTTTGCTTGTTCACCTGATCCTAAGGACCATTCATTTACACACACTGCCAGAGTGTCTCCAAAAATCTGATCATTACATATCTGCACCTCCAAGGAATAACTGCTAACCACCCCATAAAAATACGTTGTATTTTATGTATTCTCTCTAAAACCTTAGTACTTGGGTGTTGTACCTTGTTTGCCATTATGAATGTAGTGCGGAGTCAAGCAAAACGACACCTTTTATTGGCTAACTAAAAAGATTACAATATGTAAGCTTTCGAGGCAATTTAGGCCGTTACTTCAAAGGACCCTTCTTACATCTTACCTGAAGAAGGGGCCTGAGTTGCCTCGAAAGCTTTCATAATGTAATCTTTTTAGTTAGCGAATAAATGGTGTCATTTTGCTTGACTTCTCACTATACTCTAAAACCTTAAAAAAATATATACTAATGACCGAATTCCACGTCTTTATTATGTTTCGCTTTGCGTTTCATTGTCTTTGTCACGCAGGAAAAACTCGGAATATCAACACAACCTCAGAGCCAAATTCAGAAACTCCGCGTCCTGAGAAGTTCCGAAAAGAATCTCGAACGAGGCATTGCCTGGGCCCTTTAACCAATCCGTGGGGCGTGACTGAGCATGCTCCTAGCTGCCTGCTCCGCCTCCCCAATGGAGCGGCCGCCATCGCTACGCATGCGCTCTGTTAGCGCGCGGAGGGGGGGGCTTTTGCAGCTTTTAAGGAGCTCACGGTGTAGCGCGGGGGTGATTTTTTTTCAAAACAAAATTAATAAAAATGATTAAGCCGAGTACATCCTTTACCTGTTCAAACCTATAACGGAATCCAGGCCAAGGACGCCCATCCCCACCGAGCTCACCCGAACGAACTGGGCCTGGCTGAGCCGAGCGAGAGCGGACTCACGTTTTGCGGCTCTTTCCCGGAGCGCGCAGCCTGGTGGAGTCGTGGTTGGCTGACTGCGTGGGGAAGGGAAAGTTGGACGGAATTGCGATTGAACAGCGCGTTTCCCTGTTTATTGTGGACAGTGGGGAACAAATATGGCGGAACAGCCGGAGGAAGAGCCCAACAATACAGGGGTAGGTGTTCCTGGTGTGAGCGAGTGCGTGTATTTGGAAAGAGAGAGAGGGATGTTTGGCGGCACGAATACGGAGAGAAGCTGTGCCGTTTAATAAGCAAGAAGGAACACGCGCGTGTCTGTATTACCCACGGTTGTCGGGTGGGAGGGTGTGGAGGAAGGGGGTGCAGGGTTGGCCGAGGCAAGCGAAGGCCAGCAGGGGATGTACAAATGGCATTGTTTGGGAGGACTTGAAAGTCATTCATCTGGGAGGGATGCAAAGTGATGCGGCCTGGGCCGATGGGACAGGGCTTTCCCATTTTCTGAACTTGTATGTCTTTGTAAGGAAAGAAGCGAAAAAATGCAAGCTCCCCAAGGTGGTGTGAGCCCCAGCAGTTCGTGCAGGTTGCAGCGAAGGCGCCTCTTATGCGTGGGGATGAACTTTCCATTCATAATTAGGTAGATGTGTTTGGAATGTGAACATCAAGTCGTCTTCTTGAACACTCAACCAGGCCACGTGACGGTCCGAATCTGTGGACACAGAAACCGGAATAAATCTTTTCGGTGGGCTTTCGGAAACACGTCCGCATTTCATAGGAATAATACGTTTGTCCTTCTGTCACTGTTTCGTACGTGGCGAAGTCCACTGACATTCCTTTCACCATATTAAACAACATAAACAATAAAGTATGTTAATGTAAATCTTTAATGATTGTTGTGTTGTTACCATTTTTTAATTTTTATATACTTTCACAATCCCCAATGTTTGGCATTGTTGTCCATTTTCTCTGATGGAACTTGCAGATTTCGTAGAGCTTACTTGCGGAGAGTTTTGGCACACCGAGGGTGTATTAACTGTTTACTTTGTTTATGATAATAGTTTTCGTTTCGATGTCAAATGTTGAAGGGATTTTAAAGCTTATTTACAATTGAATGTACTGGTCTTATTGGTTAGCACCACCGCAGAACACTTAACATGCAAAAATAAATACAACTATCATTTGACTTTTGCAAAAGAAAAAGTCACTATTGAACCTGCAGTGCCTTGCAGTAGAGTTCCTTTAACACTATTGACACAATGCCTGTCTACTTAGTTGTATGCAGCCTGGACAAAGCCCCATACAGAAAACCCCGACTGCCTTCTTTGATGACTTTTTGTTATGTAGGAATAAGGATACGTAATGTAGGCTGAGAATCTTGGGTGAATTTTCAATTCATATGTTGACAGTAAATGTCCAGTAAGAAAAATGTCTGTGCTACTTATATTTCAGGGGCCTTGATTTTTTTTATTTTTTATTTTTTTTAGTTGTACGTTACATTGTGACAGGTTAGTTGAATAGGGGTCCAGTTGGTGTGAAAATCATCCTTCAGAACTGATAACATGGATGAGCAGCGATTACAAAATCAGAGCAAAAAAGGATCATTGATTCATTCAGGGGATATATGTGGAGTTTATTGGGTGGTATTAAAAAAATAAATCAGAAACTAAACTGTTAATGTCATGTCAGATTATGTGATTTTTCTGGTGATTTTCAGTTTTAGCCTTCATTTATAAAATCTTTGTCAGTCAGAGACTGTCTTTAGTTGAAGTGGTGGGGTCTGTGTGCATAAGAGCTGACAACCAGTCAACCAATAAATGCTTATCCAGAAGTAGTATGCATATAATGCAATGACAAGGAATAAGGCACGCAGGTGTTTAAGACTTTTCAAACAGAGGAGAGACTCGTGTATCTACCTCATATTTTACATACCATGACAGAGTTTTGTTTAAAAGGACTGAGATTGCATCCAAACTCTCCATATCTGTGATCCCCCCCCCTTTTTTTTAATTTTTTTAAACAGTACTGGGCACGCTATTGGCTGTTCTCAAAAAGAGTGAAAATACATGCTTGAAGGTCATCACGCAGTCGATAAATATGACATGGCTAGTGATTTGTTTAAATTGACCTGGCCCAGTGACAAGATCAGCAACTGCAGCTGACAAATCTCACATACCCAGCAACTAGAAGATGTGCAATGTGGCATCAGCTTTAGTCATACAAGTGGGCTTTTGCCATGGCATGAGGCTGTATAGTAATGGTTAAAGAGTATTGGAAGGAAATTACAAATTGATGGTTCCCGAATAGACATTTTTCAGAATGAAAAATGAAAATGTATATCAAAGTGCAACAAGTTAGGAAGTACATTATATGCATGGCCCAGTACACCATGCATCAGTACAGAATGCATTTGGGGACTCCTTTTTCCATTGTCTTATGGATATATCTAATTAAACTGCACAGCCATATAGTGTCTTATAAATATAAAGCTGTTACACCAGTCCGCTAAGCATGTTTTAAAAGGCATAATCTCAAAGCTCAATTCTTGCCATAACCTTTTCTTGCTAAAAAACAAAAAAACAAGAGTGGTAATTACTCTGGTTGGCATGGATGAATTTTACTGCAAATACTTGCACTTAATTCCTGTATTTACTGCATGTGAGTAGCGTTAATGATTCAAATTCTGAAGAAGTAGTGTTGAGCTGTACTTTTTAAAAAAAAAAATTTTATATACAGTTGCAGTTTATAATTTAGACAGTCAAACCCTTTGCTCCTGGAATTGCTGGAGGGCAGTTGTCCATAATAGGTTGGTTGCTGACAATTTAGTTGGTGTCACAGAATCCCCCACATAAGCTCCATTTTAAGTGACATTTGGGGGAACAATTGCTTGGACAAATATGGTGACATCATATCAGCACTCCCAGAGGTGGCAGCTTTCTATTATTGAGTGTTGTCAAGCTGGAAAATGGTACCTTAGAGACATGACACAAAAGGTTATAAAGGGTGACAAGTAGTCCTTAATGTATTGTGCTGTTATCAACTTCCCCTCCTGAGTAGTAGGAGAGGCTGAAAGTTGTGCTTGATGGAGCCCTTTATTTATGACATAGAATTATTTGAACCAATAGAGACTCAAATGTTTCATATTAGTATTATAATAATGGCTAAATATTCTGAGGTCTAGATTTATATTCTTATGTGAGGTATATTTTCTAGCAAGAAGACTTAATGTGCTGTTTTTAAGATAATTTATCTTTTAAACTATATATCAAATCTTGGCAAAGACAAAATTGGCAGAGTAGATTGAACAGTGGTTTTTAATATGAATAAAATATTGGTTTTAATTATCTGTAGAAAATATACTTTCATGTTAATGTACCTTTCATTTTTGTAAACAGTAAAATTTCTTCACTTTTTTGCCTTTGGAGCTTCATTGAAGCTAAAAATGGATGTACTTTTTACTTGGTCAGTAAAGCATCAGAACAGTGTTTTTCCAGTATTAGATGCATTTAGTCTTAGTTTTTATTTAGTTTTTGTTTCTTTTTCAGCAGTTTTGTTTAGTTTTATTTTTTCAGCAATTACTTTTAGTTTGTCACATTTTATTAGTTCTGTTTTGCTAAAAATATCCACATGGTCCTTTTTTTTTTTTTTTTTTGAGATTCCTTTTGTGAGCAGTAATATCTCTCTCACACACATTTTTATATATATATATATATATATATATATATAAAATATATATATGTGTGTGTGTATGTATTTTATATATATATATATTTTATATATATATTATATACGTATATATAATTTCCTGATTTCATCTATGTGTTGTCTACCAATTTTAAAACTTTGAAAGTGTATTTCTTACTTTGGTTATTTTATTTTTTAAATGCTATTTAAGTCACTACTTAAACTCTGCTAATAACAATAATTGCAGTAAATAGATTAAAGTTTTTTGCATGTATTTACAGCATAACTACAAGGATACCATTTACAGTAAGTAATGAACATCTGTTAGAGTAACATGTTAGGTCATTCATTCATGCATTCATTCAGTAAACAAGATGCAAAACCTGGGTAGCTCCCTGTAAAATTGTACTGAGAGGATGTAGTTTAACAACACATGTAGGAACAGGCATATTTTGGCAACTGAGAGTGCTTAATGACCACTTGTAACATCCAGCGATGATAACAGTCCACATACACTTGGGGAGAACATGCAAACTTCATACAGATGCTGACCAGCTTAGCAATCAAATTTGATCTCTTGGAACTGTATAATAACATAATATATATAACTAGCAGAATACCTGCGCTTCGCAGCGGAGAAGTAAAAAGAAAAGGAAACATTTTAATAATAACGTAACATGATTGACAATGTAATTGTTTTGTCATTGTCATGAGTGTTGCTGGCATATATATATATATATATGTATATAATATAATATAAAATATACACATATATAAACATATATATACACATCATATATATATACATATATATATATACATATAAATATATATACATATATACACATATATATATATATATATACCACACATATACATATATACACATATACATATCTACATATATACTGTATATACACATATATATATATATATATATATATACAAATCTACATATATATCTACATACAGTAATCCCTCCTCGATCGCGGGGGTTGCGTTCCAGACCCCCCCGCGATAGGTGAAAATCCGCGAAGTAGAAACCATATGATTGTATGGTTATTTTTATATATTTTAAGCCCTTATAAACTCTCCCACACTGTTTATAAATATTCCCCGCAGAGTTATACAGCATAATCCCTTTGTATTCTCTTAGATATTAGGTAAGATTCATTGAAATTATGTATATAAACACACTGTTTATATACAGTAAAACCTAAATATTATTTTAAAGATATTGAGTGTCTCCGATATCACATATGTTACAGCCATTACGATAGACAGGCCACCAGCAATAAATACGTACAATGCAAGAAAAATAGTATACAGTAAATGTGTGTACAGTGACACTAAACGTACGTACATGTACTAAGCACTGTAAGAAGAAAATTAATTATGGTTACTCACCAACAATGACACGATGACTTGTCCGATAACAATGAGTTTAATTTTACTGCACAACAAAGGAGAGCGTTACAGCCCTTGTAAAGGAGCCGCTTCAGGCGATTGTGTAGCACTGCCGTTGTTCTTCTGGCAGTCTTCAATCCAAATCCCTAAAGCAGATTCCATCCAGACTACTGCCTTATTACATCCACTTACAACTCGTTTTGCACCCTTGTTAAAAGGACACTGCGGCCATAGATCTTATATTCCTTTCCTACTTTTTAAATAAAAAGAATCGTAGCCTTCAACAAATCCAAAACGTTTACCTTTTCGGCAATCGTTAACATCATCTTCTTGCGCTTGGGCACGGCCCCTGAAGCAGTAGCAGATTGTTTTGGAGCCATAATGAAGGGCTTGACTATGCACAAAGATAAACACAAAAGAGCACAACTCTTTACACAGTGAAACACGATGCTGAATGAGCGAGACGAGACTTCCTGGTTAACACTGCATTCAGCACGCAGGAACTCAACTGCGTGCTCTGATTGGTTAGCTTCTCAGTCAGGAGAACTTAACTGCATGCTATGATTGGTTATCTTCTCAGCCATCCGCCAATAGCGTCCCTTGTATGAAATCAACTGGGCAAACCAACTGAGGAAGCATGTACAGGAAGTAAAAAGACACATTGTCCGCAGAACCCGCGAAGCAGCGAAAAATCCGCGTTATATATTTAGTTATGCTTTCATATAAAATCTGCGATAGAGTGAAGCCGCGAAAGTCGAAGCGCGATATAGCGAGGGATTACTGTATATATATTTGGGGTGGGACTCGATTAAAAAAATTAATCCAATTAATTAGAGGCTGTGTAATAATTAATCTTGATTAATCGTATGTAATCGCACACGTAAATTTGCCCCAAATCGCAAATGTGTTTTTTTTTTAATTTAAAAGGTCCGCTTTCTGTAATGCATCTAATTTTGCTTGCTTTTCAGTGTGCACAAAACCATGCTTTTATCAAGGCTTCGCTCGGGTAGTTTTTTGAAATGAAATTTTCCTTCGATCAGGCGTAGGAACGCGCTTCATTCCGACTCTAACATTTTTGTAGCTGTGATGTGTGCATCAGTGTAATCGATGTACCAGGAAATCATGCATTGACAAAAGTTCCCCTTTGCTTGGAATTGAAAGTGTGATTAAATGCGTTATTTTTTGTTATGGAGTACATGCATCGAAGCTTCTCAGCTGTGCTTGTGCTAAGAAAAGGAAAGATTTTAAAAATAACGTAACATGATTCTGTGTTAACCGCATATTTTTTCATACGTCTCAAACCAAGGAGATGCAAGGTTAAAATGAACCGAGAAGTGCGCGTACATACTCAGTACATCCCCTCTCGGGAATCGAACCTTGGATGTAGACGATAGAGGCAAAGCCTCTACAATTGCGCCACGGTGTGTGGCTTATCTATTTGAGAGTATGTAGATCGGGGTATATATATATATATAATAAAAATATATATATATATATATATATATATAGCAGAATACCCGCGCTTCGCAGCGGAGAAGTACTGTGTTAAAGAAGTTATGAAAAAGAAAAATTTAAAAAATAACGTAACTTGATTGTTAATGTAATTGTTTTGTCATTGATATGAGTGGTGTTGTCATATTTATCTATATATATATATATACTAGCAAAATACCCGCGCTTCGCAGCAGAGAAGTAGTGTGTTAAAGAAGCAATGAAAAAGAAAAGGAAACATTTTGAAAATAACGTAACATTATTATCAATGTAATTGTTTTGTCACTGTTGTGAGTGATGAGTGTTGCTGTCATATATATATATATATATATATATATATATATATATTTATACACACACACACACAAACATATATATATACATATCTATACATATACACATATATACACACACACATATATCCATCCATCCATCCATCCTCTTCCGCTTATCCGAGGTCGGGTCGCGGGGGTAGCAGCTTAAGGAGAGAAGCCCAGACTTCCCTCTCCCCGGCCACTTCTTCCAGCTCTTCCGGGAGAATCCCAAGGCGTTCCCAGGCCAGCCGGGAGACATAGTCCCTCCAGCGTGTCCTGGGTCTTCCCCGGGGCCTCCTCCCGGTTGGACGTGCCCGGAACACCTCACCAGGGAGGCGTCCAGGAGGCATCCTGATCAGATGCCCGAGCCACCTCATCTGACTCCTTTCGATGCGGAGGAGCAGTGGCTCTACTCTGAGCCCCTCCCGGATGACTGAGCTCCTCACCCTATCTTTAAGGGAAAGCCCAGACACCCTGCGGAGGAAACTCATTTCAGCCGCTTGTATTCGCGATCTCGTTCTTTCGGTCACTACCCATAGCTCATGACCATAGGTGAGGGTAGGAACGTAGATCGACTGGTAAATTGAGAGCCTTGCCTTACGGCTCAGCTCTTTTTTCACCACGACAGACCGATGCAGAGCCCGCATCACTGCGGATGCCGCACCGATCCGCCTGTCGATCTCACGATCCATTCTTCCCTCACTCGTGAACAAGACCCCGAGATACTTAAACTCCTCCACTTGTGGCAGGATCTCGCCCCCAACCCTGAGAGGGCACTCCACCCTTTTCCGGCTGAGGACCATGGTCTCGGATTTGGAGGTGCTGATTCTCATCCCAGCCGCTTCACACTCAGCTGCGAACCGCTCCAGAGAGAGCTGAAGATCACGGCCTGATGAAGCAAACAGGACAACATCATCTGCAAAAAGCAGTGACCCAATCCTGAGTCCACCAAACCGGACCCCTTCAACACCCTGGCTGCGTCTAGAAATTCTGTCCATAAAAGTTATGAACAGAATCGGTGACAAAGGGCAGCCCTGGCGGAGTCCAACTCTCACTGGAAACGGGCTCGACTTACTGCCGGCAATGCGGACCAAGCTCTGACACCGGTTGTACAGGGACTGAACAGCTCTTATCAGGGGGTCCAGTACCCCATACTCCCGGAGCACCCCCCACAGGACTCCCCGAGGGACACGGTCGAACGCCTTTTCCAAGTCCACAAAGCACATGTAGACTGGTTGGGCAAACTCCCATGCACCCTCCAGGACCCTGCTAAGGGTGTAGAGCTGGTCCACTGTTCCGCGACCAGGACGAAAACCACACTGTTCCTCCTGAATCCGAGGTTCGACTATCAGACGGACCCTCCTCTCCAGAACCCCCGAATAGACTTTTCCAGGGAGGCTGAGGAGTGTGATCCCTCTATAGTTGGAACACACCCTCCGGTCCCCCTTTTTAAAGAGGGGGACCACCACCCCAGTCTGCCAATCCAGAGGCACTGTCCCCGATGTCCATGCGATGTTGCAGAGACGTGTCAACCAAGACAGTCCTACAACATCCAGAGCCTTAAGGAACTCCGGGCGTATCTCATCCACCCCCGGGGCCCTGCCACCAAGGAGTTTTTTGACCACCTCGGTGACTTCAGTCCCAGAGATGGGAGAGCCCACCTCAGAGTCCCCAGGCTCTGCTTCCTCATTGGAAGGCATGTTAGTCGGATTGAGGAGGTCTTCGAAGTACTCCCCCCACCGACCCACAACGTCCTGAGTCGAGGTCAGCAGCGCACCATCCCCACCATATACGGTGTTGACACTGTACTGCTTCCCCTTCCTGAGACGCCGGACGGTGAACCAGAATCTCCTCGAAGCCGTCCGAAAGTCGTTCTCCATGGCCTCTCCAAACTCCTCCCATGCTCGAGTTTTTGCCTCAGCAACAACCGAAGCCGCATTCCGCTTGGCCTGTCGGTACCTATCAGCTGCCTCCAGAGACCCACAGGACAAAAAGGTCCTATAGGACTCCTTCTTCAGCTTGACGGCATCCCTCACCGCCGGTGTCCACCAACGGGTTTGGGGATTGCCGCCGCGACAGGCACCGACCACCTTACGGCCACAGCTCCGGTCAGCCGCCTCAACAATAGAGGCACGGAACATGGCCCATTCGGACTCAATGTCCCCCACCTCCCTCGGGACGTGGTCGAAGTTCTGCCGAAGGTGGGAGTTGAAGCTACTTCTGACAGGGGACTCTGCCAGCCGTTCCCAGCAGACCCTCACAACACGTTTGGGCCTACCAGGTCTGACCGGCATCTTCCCCCACCATCGAAGCCAACTCAGTTGACAGCTCCGCCCCTCTCTTCACCCGAGTGTCCAAGACATATGGCCGCAAGTCCGACGACACAACCACAAAGTCGATCATCGAACTGAGGCCTAGGGTGTCCTGGTGCCAAGTGCACATATGAACACCCTTATGCTTGAACATGGTGTTCGTTATGGACAATCTGTGGCGAGCACAGAAGTCCAATAACAGAACACCGCTCGGGTTCAGATCGGGGGGGCCATTCCTCCCAATCACGCCCTTCCAGGTCTCACTGTCATTGCCCACGTGGGCATTGAAGTCTCCCAGCAAAACGAGGGAATCCCCAGAAGGTATGCCCTCTAGCACCACCTCTAGAGACTCCAAAAAGGGTGGATACTCCAAACTGCTGTTCGGCGCATACACACAAACAACAGTCACATATATACATACATATATATATATATATATATCTACATATATACATATACATACACACATACATACACACACACACATATATATATATACACAAATACATATATATATATATACATACACACACACATATATAAACATATATATACATATACATACATATCTACATATATACACACACAGCTATTTCGTATCAGTGCAATACGCTGCTTGTTAAAACGGATAACTCCCGCTCTTACGTGCAAGTCTGCGTGGATATTATGAACTATCGTATTTGTTCAAGTTCTATTTGAATTTTAAATAGAAGGAATTTTTATTTAGTCGACAGAAATATCTTTGGTAGGAATGGTAAAAACAGACAGGAATATTATTCCTGAATAAATCAACTCAAACCTTAAACAACTTATAATATTTTGCTCTCCATAAAAATATATCCTATCTAAATTATACAAGTTAGAAATAAAGTAAACGTTAAAAGAACAAAC
>JANRMT010062850.1:14831842-14884983 GCA_026402145.1 Polypterus bichir lapradei | reverse complement strand
AAAAAGTACAAAAACAACAAAAAAGTGCACTGAAAAGGAGAGCCCTGAGCCGCTGCGCGCCGCCATGCTCCTAGCCTAATCGAAGTAGGCTAGGCAGTTTTTATAACTTTTTGGTTAGTACATTAGAAAAAAATATTGGTGTTTTTTTTATTATGAAAAGGTTAAGTAAGTGTTGTAGTGGGAGGTTTGGAACGCATTATGGGTTAGCCTTTGCGAACGAATTAAGTTCGTAAGTCAAGGGTCCACTGTATTGCGTATTTAAGTTAATCAAATTTATAACAATTCTCCGGAAATCCACCCGCCGATGTACCGTATTTGCGTATATATTTTCAACACAAAGGTTCCAATTTACCAAACTTCTCTGCAATCACTTCCTAGTTTCCATCAAAAATGCCGGCAGTCTCAAATTCTCGCCGATAAACATTATAAATATACTCGAAGAGACACTTTTAAGGAAATTTAGAAAATTTTGCTTGGAGAAGGGGGTCGGCTTAAATACCGGTCATCGGCAAATACATGTAATTTAGTCGGTAGAGAAGGGGATCGGCTAATATACCGGGTCGGCTTGTATTCCGGGATCTACGGTACTTACTAGAAAACCATCCACAAAGGTTAATGCAGTCCTGGGTGGAGGCATTTTGATTTTAAAGCTGATTTTGAATGTTCAAACTGTACCATATATTTAAAAGAAATATGGAGAACAGTTCAAGAATATTTCCTGAAATCTTATGTGTCACTGAAGACTGCAGGTTATCCAGTCCCTGTTGCAGTTAGTGGGAACAAGTGTTAGTGGCAGATTTTGTAGATGATAATGTGAATGGAGTCCCACCTTAATCTTGAGAGGTTCCTTAATTTCTCTTGATAGTGGAGAGCATTGACAACATTGTGACTGCATGTTATGCTATCTACTGGTCTTCCTGTGGTACTGTTTTTCTGAGCCTCTGATGTCTTTGACAGAGTGAGACCTTGCCTGCAACACTAATTGGCAGCATTATCCCAATGAATTTGTGCTTATGTTGCCTAATTGAGCTGCAGTACATAGGGATAATTACCTGGCCTGACAACAACAAACATGTTGGGCTGTCATTTGTTTGTACATCTGACATATGCTCAAGTCATTCTTACTTTGCAGAAGCAGCAGTATAGGTGTTCATTTAATTGGCATATTATGGTGCGTATGATTCATAGTGCTATTGTGGTGGCCATAAATACAATGGATGTGTAAATATCAATTTGCATACTTCCAAAGGGATTTCCTACTCCTGTTTTACGTTACCTAGTGTGTTTTGCGTTTACTTTATGTAGTATTGCATTTTAAATGTTGTGTTGGATTCTATCTGCCTTCTCCCATGTTTTTTGTTTGTCAAAGAGTCCTGTAGCCGAGCCAATGAGTTTAACATATTTATAAGCCTTTTTGATAGATATGGCTAAGCATTTAAAACTAATGGGTCATTCCATTTTAATTCATGTAAAGGCCTTTGCTTTACTGTTTTTTGCTTTGATTACATTTGGCATGTGAATTATACTTACCTTCCAGAGCTTAAGTATTTTTTGTTTATAAAACAATTACCCCTTGAGATACAGTGACTTTTCTTCAATGTGGATAGTTTAAAAATGATAATTAAGAGTGTTTTTTTGAGCGTTAACTTTTTTCCTTAGAGTATATAAAGAGTATTTATTGTCATTTCATCCATATACAGTAGTACAGCATACAGTGAAAAGAAACAGCATACCTCCAGGACCAAGGTGCATCATAGAACACAGGACAACAAAGAATCCACGACACATAACATAATGACACATAATATATAACAAGATGCAGAGCAGAACACATATATCAGATATCCGATCGGTCCATGAGTGTTCAGGAATCTGAGTGCTTGTGGGAAAAAACTGTTACACATTCTGTTGGTAAGAGCCCAAATGCTTCGGTACTTTTTTCCCAATGGCAGAAGTGTTAGCAGTGAGTGTGAATGGTGTGTTGGGTCATTCACAATGCTGGTGGCTTTGCAGATGCAGAGTGTAGTATAAATGTCCATGATGGAAAGAAGAGAGACTCCGATGATCTTCTCAGCTGTCTTCACTATCTGTTGTAGGGCTTTGCGATCCCTGACCGTGCAATTTCCAAACCAGACAGTGATGCAGTCGCTCAGGATGCTCTCTATGGTTCCTCTGTAGAATTTTGTTAGAATAGCTGGTGGAAGATGGGCTTTTCTCAGCCTATGCAGGAAGTAGAGCCGCTGCTGGGCATTCTTGGCTGAAGAGCTGGTGTTGTAGGACTAGGTGAGGTTCTCTGCCAAGTAGACACCCAGGAATTTGGTGCTATTGACGACCTCCACAGTTGAGCCGTCAATGTTCAGTGACAGATGATCACTCTTAGTCTTCCTAAAGTCAACAATCATCTCCTTTGTTTTGTCTTCATTCAGAGACAGGTTATTGGCTTTACACCAGTCCGTTAACTGCTGCACCTGCTCTCTGTATGCTGACTCATTGTTGCTGATGAGACCCACCACAGTTGTGTCATCGGCAAATTTTATGATGTGATTAGAGCTGTGCGTTGCTGCACAGTCATGAGTCAGCAGTGTGAACAATAATGGACTGAGCACACAGCCTTGAGGGGCTCCAGTGCTCAGTGTGGTGGTTCTGGAGATGTTGTTTCCAATCCTGACTGACTGAGGTCTCTCAGTCAGGAAGTCCAGAATCCAGTTACAGAGGGAGGTGTTCAGTCCCAGCAGGCTCAGCTTTTCCATCAGCTACTGAGGAATAATTGTGTTGAATGCTGAGCTGAAGTCGATAAACAGCTTTTGAACGTATGTGCCCTTATTGTCCAGATGAGCGAGAGCCAGGTGGAGAGTGGTGGCTATTGCATCATCTGTTGAATGGTTCCGGCAATAAGCAAACTGCAGGGGGTCCAGTGAGGGTGGCAGCAGGGTTTTGATGTGCCTCATGACAAGCTTCTTGAAGAACTTCATGATAATGGGAGTGAGTGCAACGGGTGTGTGTGCACTTTGCCGCTCTGATGGCGTGGGATAGTTTGGCCCTCGCTGTTCTCAGGGCGATTTCGTCACCTTCCTTTTGAAGGCAGAGTCCCGGGTCTTCAGTAGCACATGCACTTCCTTTGTATTCCACTGTTTCTGGTTGGGGTGTGCAGTGATGTACTTGGAGACAGTAACGTCATCAATGCACTTATAGATGTAGCTGGTCATTGATGACGTGTACTCCTCTAAGTTGATAGTTGCTGTTGGTTGCAGTCTCTCTAAACATGTCCCAGTCAGTGCACTCAAAACAGTCCTGAAGAGCAGAGATGGCTTCTGCTGGCCAGGTTCTCACCTGCTTCAGAACCGGTTTGTTGCGTCTGACGAGCGGTCTGTATGTTGGAATTAACATGACAGAGATGTGATATGAGTTTCCAGAGTGGAGGCAGGGCTCTGCCTGGTACGGGCAGGAATGTTTGTATAAATAAGATCGTTCGTCCCTCTCGTTGCAAAGTCCACAAACTGTTGGAATTTAGGGAGCACTGACTTGAGATTCGCATGATTAAAATCTCCAGCGACATTAACCAGTCCTTTCAGCTATTACCCATTGGAAAGCTCTAAAAGAATATATTTTTAAGTTATATTGAATAAAGATGCTTTGTAAATGATGTTTGTAACCAATTACCATCTTATCTTTTAAAATATTTAATAACCCAATTAAATTTCATGGTCGAGGTTTCCTTTTTCATAGTCGAAGTTCATTGTTCATGCTGCATTTTTTTACAACTTTTGATTATTAAATAATGAAGGCCTTGAAATAAAAAGTTAGTTTTTTATACAGAAACATATGCATAGGTACAAATTGTATGTAAGAAAAGTGCCTATATTTCAAAGGAAAATGTAATGAAACATTTCTGAGCTCTGGAATGTAAGTATAATTCATATGTCAAGTTTAATCAAAATTAAATATGGTGATACAAAATCTTTTTTTTGAAATTTTGAAATAAAGTGCAATGACCCTAATATAAATTTAGCAACTGTACATAGTTATCAATTAATCCATTTTTTATTTTATAGTGCATTGTGAAGAGTTTGTCATCACCAAATATTTTATAAGCCAGAATGAATACAGTTCAAAACATTGAAACTATTTAGATTATACATTATAAATCCTGACATGATTTGAATATTAAGTTTGCAAGTGAACTTTTAGAACCGCAAAACACAACCTTATTCAAATAAATAAAAAATCTGATTCCTCGTTTGTCTAAACCAGGTGAATTAAAACTACTGACCAATTAAAAAAAAAAAAAAAAAAAAGTTTATTTATGAAACATTTTATTTGTCCAAGTGTCTGGTCTAAAATGTTATTCATTAGTGTACACAAATTAAAGACATAAATATTGCTAGAGTAAAAAAATATATATATCAAGCTATCATCCAGTGCAGTTTAAGGACTGTCTGTCTGTCTATCTGTTTTATAGTGAGTTTCATATCTATCCATCTTTCCACGTGTCTGTTCATTTTTGACTTCATGAGCACACTTGTAATAAGCTTACATGAGTGCCAAATAGTGCTGGGCGGTATGACCAAAATTCTATATCACGGTATTTTTCTAAATTATACCGGTTTCACGGTATTTGACAGTATTTTTTTTCCCATGCATGAGTGGATATTAACCACATTTTCCACTGCAATTACTGCTGTAGACTGGCTAAGAATAACCTATTCCACTGTCATGAGAATTGTACATTGTACAAAAAAACATTTTAATGTGCACACAAGTATTAATACAAGCTTGCATGGCCCCATAAAGTAATAGTTTAGGGGGATAGGGGGTGGCACTAATGAAGAGAAGTAATCACATTGCATGACAGATGCAGTCAAAATATAGAACCTTTTTATTGAACAAATTTTGCAGACAACTTAAATTATAATTTTGACAACATATTTTCAACCATCCAAAGAGGCATTTAGACTTAGAGTAAAATATCCAGAGGTGCTTATCAAAAGTTGTATTGCAATGAACATGTCTTAGAAAAGGGATAATAGTAAATATTTTTTGTAAACCAACTACACTTTCTGTTAATGTTAACAATCTCTGTCCACTGACATGTTAACTATATGGATTATAATGCCGTTGGTTATCTCGATCCACCTCTTGCTTTTGTCATATCTAGTACCTCTAGCAAACGCGTCTACAAGTGACGCCTGACTCCAGTGTCCTCTAGCATTTTCAGTTTTGCCTGAGGACGTGGAGGGTGCCAATCTTGGTTCCATACATTCATGGTACTCCAAAGCATGTTTGCGGCAAAGGTGGTGCAGCAAATTGCTCGTGATGCCGCCTCTGGTGACAACTTTAGGTCGACAGCATTTACAGTAAATAGTTGTTTGGTCCACATTCGACCTTTTAAAACCAAAATATCTCCAGACAACAGACACGGCTCCTTTTTTCGGCAAAAGTTCTTCTGTGTCATCATGTTCAACTTTATCGTCTGCTACAACTTCAGTTTCGGAATGTTCTCTGTCCATTTTCACTGCGCAATACCTCCACTAACACATGTACTCCGTTGCATACGTGTTTAGTGGTGTAGCAGTGAAAAAGGTCCCCCCTTAAACAGTTTCCCGCTGCGCCACGTTCCGAACATTGTTTAGGTTATTTAAACCGGTATTGCAGTATAAGAAAAATCCATATCATAACAAAAGTAAAAAACGGTTTTCGGTATGAAACAGTATACTTCCCAGCACTAGTTCCAAAGTAAAGATGTAACCAAACATAAATGCAGACTCAAAAATATGATATGAAAAATGCAGATTTTATTCTCAATAACTGCATGTTCTTCACTCTTGTGTTTTATATAGTGTGTATCAATGTATAGCAGTACTGTATATTCTTTTTGTGTACATTTAAGACGATAAAACTAAGGTCTTAGTTTGGGATGTGACTTGTCAGCATGTTTGTTTCCGTCTGAGACAAACAAAATGGTAGTGTGCAAGACTGATATGGATCTGTACCACCTTGTGCAATGGAGCGTTTTGACCTAAATCAGACATTTACTCTGTGCTAAATTGTGGATTGATCCTGATCAGATTCGTGTTGTGTAGACTTCCCTAGTGATGCGTCTGGGCTTTTAAAATTTTTTGGTTTAGCTAAGTTAAAAGAAAAAAATCTCTATCTTAATAAAGTTGACTCTGATTTGTTGCTTTGCAGATAATCACCTATGGAGGTTTGCGTTTATATGTATTTTCATTATTTGATTACTGGGTATAGTTCTGATTGATGAATGTTGAATTTTGTATTTCATTATTTTTTCCTATTTTCTACAAAATGAGTGTAGATAAGTAAAATCATGTTTTTCCTCTCTTCTATAGATTAAAGAGAAAACAAGTCTTTTTGGTTGTGGTACTGAAAAAAGTAAGTATTTGTGATTTTATATATTAAGACTTTTACTAAATTGCAAGCTTAATATTTGTAGGTATTTGTTTAATTAGTTTAATCTGGTGGTTTTGGTTTAGTTATAGCTAAGCGATAACTGTAATACATGGCATGTGTATTCTTACACTTGTTGGTTGCTAGCACATTTTATTCTAATAACTGCATTAAGGTTTATTTTAAAAACAATGTGTATCCTGTTGCTAAGCATATGGAAACAAGATAATTTTGTTTTTGCCTATATTTTTCTCCATCCTTCAGTTACTTTTTTATAAGAATGAACAAGGTAGTTGAGGCTGCTGATGTTTTTTGTGATCAGTAAGTGCATCCTGGTTATTGATATATAATTGCAGGTACATAAAGTGAATATCGCGTGGCTGAAAAATTTCTCCGTGCCCTTGAAAATGTCTTATATATCTGTTGGACTCACAGCGTGGTGAAGCAGCAGATTAACATTCATATCAGTATTCAGAAATATATATACAGGTATTTAAAACATAGGTCAATTGCTTGTTCCTGTAAAATCCTAATTTGTAAAATATGTGTAAATCATGCATACTGTTCATTTATCTTTTTTCTTTAGAACTGCACCAATTAATTGGTAGCATTCAGTTTGTGTCTGATTTTGTGAGCATAAGGTATTACAGTAATCCCTCGCTATATCGCGCTTCGAACTTTCGCGGCTTTACTCTATCGCGGATTTTATGTGTAAGCATATTTAAATATATATCGCGGATTTTCCGCTGGTTCGCGGGTTTCTGCGGACAGTGGGTCTTTTTACTTCTGGTACACGCTTCCTCAGTTGGTTTGCCCAGTTGATTTCATATTAGGGACGCTATTGGCGGATGGCTGAGAAGCTACCCAGTCAGAGCACTCAGTTAAGTTCCTGGGTGCTGATTGGCTCAGCAACAGAGCGCAGAATTCAATTCCGCTTTGCGTTAACCAGGAAATCTCGTCTCGCTCATTCAGCATCAAAGCGTTTTGCTGTGTAAGGAGTTAAGTTTCGTCAATGAGCTGCTCGATGCCCACTGTGAGATGCTGAGCAACGAAGATTTGGCTGAGATGACCACGTCTGTGAGCGAGGAAGATAAGGAACAAGAGGACCCAGCACAAGAAAAAGACAGCGGCATAACTCTTGAGCGTCTCGCGACCATTCTACAAATGGCAAAAGATCTCCAGATATCGGTTGAAGAATGGGACCAGCAAATGATTCGTTCTTTGCAATTTAGAAATGCTCTTGATGATGCCATGGAACTGTATAAAAACCTCCTTACACAAATGAAAAAGCAGCGGCAGCAACTGCCCATCACGATGTTCCTTACCCGCAAAACACCGCCTAGTACGCCTTTAGTGGAAGAAGAAATTCCAGACAACAACAGTGGTGCTATACAGTCGCCTGAAGAGGCTCCTTTAGAAGAGCTGTAACGCTCTCCTTTGCTAAAATTAAGCTCATTGTTATCGAACAAGTCGTTGTGTCATTGTTGGCGAGTACCCATAACTACGAGGTGTGGCAGAAAAGTAATGAGACTGGCAACACTGCAAGCGATCTGGCAACGCTGCACTGTTGTCCTTGATAGAGCACGTGTATCAGTACCGTCCCATAGCTCAGTGCGAGTTTCAACTCCTTCCATTAACTACGTGATTTTTGTGACTGCTATTAGCGAAGTTGCGTTTTTGGTTGTGCATCACGCAAAATGGAACAGCGGAATTTGGAGCAACGTTGTGCCATCAAATTTTGTGTTAAGCTTGGAGAATCGGCAAGTGTGACGTTTGAAAAGTTAAAACAGGCCTATGGGGAACATTCTTTATCCCGAGCTCAAGTTTTTCTGGGAGGCCTTCAACTTCGAAAACCAATGAAAACATCGAACGTGTGAACACTCTTGTGTGATCAGACCGTCGTTTAACATTAAGAATGTTGAGTGAACAATTAAATTTGAACAGATTTACCGTTCAACAAATTTTGACTTAACATTTGCAAATGAGAAAGGTCTGTGCCAAAATGGTGCCGAAAAACCTCACAATTGAGCAGAAGGACAATCGAAAAAACGCATTCCTGTGGTTCCCCAGCCCCCTTATTCACCTGACCTCAGTCCGTGTAACTTTTTCCTTTTTCCTAAACTGAAAAATGTCCTCAAAGGATGTCATTTCAGGACTTTAGAAAACATCCAAAAGAGTGTAACGAACATGCTGAAGAACATACCGGTTGAAGACTTCCAGCGCTGCTACCAACAGTGGGAACAACGTCTCCATCGGTGTGTAGCTGCCCAAGGGAACTACTTTGAAGGGGATAACATTGATGTTTGAAAAAAATATAAACTTTGGTAAATAAAAAATCAGTCTCATTACTTTTCTGCCACACCTCGTAATTTTCTACGTACTTGGTACATGTACGTACGTTTAGTGTACATATACATATATATGTACAGCCATACATATATACGAGTGTGTTCTGAAGTTAATCACTTTCTGTAAAAAACAAAAAAAAAAAAAAAATATCTTGCCTGCAATGGTGCTGTACAGGCTATGGGACATGGAGGAAAAGCTTAAATATTTACCAAATAAGTCACATTTTTAAGCCAAGCTAGTACTAATAGCATATAATAATGCTATTTCACTTAATTAAAGACAACTAATGATGAGCAGATACTGGTGTACCAGAATGAGAAGCCCTGAGTTAATGAGAACACATTAGTCAGTAAGATTGTTGTTCTTGATTTTCACTTAGGATTTTGCATATTCTTAGCACAGTGGTTGAAAGAGCAAGTCTTGTGTTGTCTTTGATCAAGATCTGTGCGACTTCAGCAAATTTAAGGAAATTTATCCCCTGATTAGGCGAAATCTTCTCCTGGTTTGGGAATACCTGCTCTAGAATAACAAGAGATGATGTATGCACAATTTAGAAGAACAGTAGCATTCATGTGTTATATGTAAAATAACAAGCCTCATATGTTCAAAAAGTTGTTAATCTCTTCACAGTAGAATTGGCATAGTAGCATGGCATGATAAATGAATCATTTTTTTTATTGTTTTTAAAATTTAGTCTGTTAGCATTGATATGTAGTGATTGCTCAGTGATTAGTTGCATCTCCATATAAAGTTTTGATGTAGCCCATATATGATAAGCCTCACTACAGAGAGTGATCCTCTGGCAGTGACGGTTGCTAAAGTAACATGTTGATAATTGGAAAGATTTGAAACTTTAAATATTATTTCAAATATTAAAAATGTGTGCAAAATAATTTGAGGTATTGTCTATCTTCAAATTTGTATGTGACAGGTCTGGTGAAAAAAAAAAACGTAGTGGCCAACAGAAAGAACGTGCATATAAGAAAATCTGACTTGTGTGCAATTGCAGTGTGTTTAAAAGGGATTATTCTGCACAACTGATATAGTTTTTCCAGTTAAAACCAATTATTAAGTTTTCTTCCACTACTATGTACTCTTCCGATCTTTTTATTAAAAAAAGATTCCAGTCGGTTACTAATTTACAATCATCCACCTTACAGTTTTGCATCCTTTTGTACACATTGAATGCCATTATTGGAGATGTAATTAATAAGTTGTGTTGTCCTTCTGATTTTCAGTGTGTATTTGTGTGTAACCATACATTAGCCCCCTTAGATACGTTTTAAGTGTTTCCCAGTGTATTCTGTGTATATCTCGGGAGACATCCAATTTGTGTTAAGGTAAATTTGAATAAAATCTTAATCTCTTGGCAATGATGAATTAAGTCACCAGTTGCTAATTTAATTAGTAGTACTTGATATTCTAAGTTGCAGGATAAGAGGAGCATGATCAAAAATAACAGAGGTGATGTAAATACAAGATTTGATAGAATAGTAGAATATTTTTAGCTATGAAGAAATAACGTGGGGAGTAAATATAGTACACTGAAGAGAAAACAATGTTTTCTTGGAATATGAATGGACACCGCTGTGGATGCAGCACATTTATGATAACATTTTTAGGTAATTTGATATATTTTTTCAGTTGAAGATGAGCAGTTTACTGTAGGAGTTAATATAATATTTAAATGTCTTGCTACAATATTAATAATAAATTTTGTTTGCATTGTGCCTTTCCTATTGCTGTTATATGTTTGTCCTTGCAAGCTTTTGATAATGTGATAGTGGATGAAGATCATCATCTTCTTTCGGCTGTTCCCGTTAGGGGTCGCCACAGCGGATCAACATCATCCATATCTTTATTTCATTGCATCTTGTTCTGTTAAACCCATCACCTGCATGTCCTCTCTCACCACATCCATAAACCTTCACTTAGGCCTTCCTCTTTTTCTCTTCCCTGGCAGATCTATCCTTAGTATCCTTCTCCCAATATACCCAGCATCTCTCCTCTGCACATGTCCAAACCAATGCAATCTCGCCTCTTTGACTTTGTCTCCCAAACGGTTCAACTTTAGCTGACACTCTACTGTCCTCATTTCTAAACCTATCCACCATCGTCACACCCAATGCAAATCTTAGCATCTTTAACTCTGCAACCTCCAGCTCTGTCTCCTGCTTTCTGGTCAGTGCCACTGTCTCCAACCCATATAACATAGCTGGTCTTACTACCGTCCTGTAGGCCTTACCTTTCACTCTTGCTGGTAATCGTTTGTCACAAATTACTCCTGACACTCTTCTCCACCCATTCCACCCTCCCTGCACTCTTTTTCACCTCTCTTCCACAATCCCCATTACTCTGTACTTACAGTATTTAAACTCATCCACCTTCGCCAACTCTACTCCCTGCATCCTCACCATTCCACTGACCTCCCTCTCATTTACACACATGTATTCTATCTTGTTCCTACTGACCTTCATTCCTTTCCTCTCTAGAGCATATCTCCACCTCTCCAGGGTCTCCTCGACCTGCTCCCTACTCTCGCTACAGATCACAATGTCATCAGCAAACATCATAGTCCATGGGGACTCCTGTCTAATCTTGTCTGTCAACCTGTCCATCACCATTGCAAATAAGAAAGGGCTCAGAGCCGATCCCTGATGTAATCCCACCTCCAACTTGAATGCATCCATCATTCCTACCGCAGAAGTCGCCACTTTCACACTTCCCTCGTACATATCCTGTACAACTGTTATGTACTTCTCTGCCACTCCCGACTTCCTCATACAATACAACAGATCCTCTCGAGGCACCCTGTCATATGCTTTCTCCTGGTCCACAAAGATGCAATGCAACTCCTTCTGGCCTTCTCTAAACTTCTCCATCAACATCCTTGTGCTCTTTCTTGGCATGAAACCATACTGCTGCTCACTAATCATCACCTCACTTCTTAACCTAGCTTCCACTACTCTTTCCCATAACTTCATGCTGTGGCTCATCAATTTTATTCTCCTGTAGTTTCTGTAGTCCTGCACATCCCAATTATTCTTAAATATCGGCACCAGTATACTTTTTTTCCACTCCTCAGGCATCCTATCGCTGTCCAAGATTCCATTAAAAATCTGGTTAAAAACGCCACTGCCATCTCTCCTAAACACCTCCATGCTTCCATAGGTATGTCATCTGGACCAACGGCCTTTCCATTGTTCATCCTCTTCATAGCTGTCCTTACTTCCACCTTGCTAATCTGTTGCACTTCCTGATTCACTATCTCCACATTATCCAACCTCTTCTCTCTCTCGTTCTCTTCATTCATCAGCCTCTCAAAGTACTCTTTCCATCTGCTCAACACACTCTCCTTGCTTGTGAGTACGTTTCCATCTTTATCCTTTATCACCCTAACCTGTTGCACATCTTTCCCAGCTCGGTCCCTCTGTCTAGTGAATTGGTACAGGTCCTTTTCTCCCTCCTTAGTGTCCAACCTGTCTACAGCTCATCATACGCCTTTTCTTTAGCCTTCACCACCTCTCTCTTCACCTTGCGCCCTATCTCCTTGTACTCTTGTCTACTTTCTGCATCTCTCTGACTATACCACTTCTTCTTTGCCATCCTTTTCCTCTGTATACTCTCCTGTATTTCCTCATTCCACCTCCAGGTTTCCTTTTCCTCCTTCCTCTTTCCAGATGTCATGCCAAGCACCCTTCTTGCTGTCACCCTTACTAAATCCGCCGTAGTTTTCCCAGCTGTCTGGTAACTCTTCACTGCCATCAGTGCCTGTCTCACCTCCTCCCTAAACTCAACCTTGCAGTCTTCCTTTTTCAACTTCCACCATTTGATCCTTGGTTCTGCCCTCACTCTCTTCCTCTTTTTGATTTCCAAATTCATCCTACAGACTGCCATGTGAAATGCCTTTTGGATTTGATTGCCTGAACCTTCACTGTGGAGCAAGTAGGTGTGTGGCAAAAAGGCAAAATCACTATGGAGGAGAAAGAAGTTAGCCCCCTAAGCACTGTTTGCAATGCAGCAACTGTCAATGTTAATGTCAGCGCAAATGTGGAATTCACTGTTCTTTGCACTGTGGTAACCTACAATAACACAATGGGTTTGTTGATCATGTGGGTCAGCCACTGATGTTTTAACCTCTCATTCACAAGCAGGAGAATTTTTGTTTTTTTAGAAGGCTAGTGAGCAAAGAAAGATGCTTCTACTTTCCTGATTTAAACATTGGGCTGTTTGTTCGTGACTATTTCAAAACATTTCGCTCGAAGGGCGTGTATTAAATCTTCATCAATATAGCAGTGGACCTGTACCTTTTCTACTTTATGTTGACATGTTTACATTAATGTTATTCTGTTTCGTGTAATATTTTATTCTTACTAAATAAAAATTGAAAATTTTTGTTTAATTTTTCTGATGGTAAACAATTTTATGGAGGCTATGCTAGATTTGTTTGTTTTTGTGTCAGCATTGGAATGTTTATTACTTTCATTTTTTAGTAAAAGAACAGTCAAGGTGGAGGTGAAATGCATCAAGGGTAGTAACGGAGAATTAAAGGATATAGACTGTGAAATAGCGGGTGCTCTAAACTTGCATTTTTTTTGAGGTCTTCACAAGTGAGGAAACGGGTAACCTCCCAGTGGTAAATGGGACAACTAACAAGGTACTGGAGGATTTGGAAATTGTAGAGGGAGATGTATGTACTTCTTAAATTGAATAGGTTGAAATCAAACAAATCAACAGGATCAGGTAATATTTACCCTTGAGTTCATAAGGAAGCTAGCAGGTACATATATAAACTCTTGACACACATTTTTAGAAAGTCACTGCGCACTGGGCAGATTCTGATGGACTGGAAAGTGGCAAATATTATCCTGTTATATGAAAAGGGTGACCAGGCAGATCCAAGCAACTATAAGCCAGTAAGCTTATTGTGCATCACAAGAAAATTAATGGAAGAAATTGTTAAAGATAGGACTGAGCAGCACATGGCAAGTACAGGAGTTTTTCTGAGCAGTCAGCATGGGTTCAGAGGAGGGAGGTCATGTTTTACTAACATGCTATAGGGAAGCAACAAAATGATGTGATCCAAATGGAGCATATGATATTATTTATTTTGACTTTCAGAAAGCATTTTATTAGGTGCCACATGGGAGGTTGGGCATCAAACTAAAAGAAATGGGAGTTCATGGTGATATTTTTAGAAGGGTGCAGAATTGGCTCAGATACGGGAACAAAGGGGGGGATGATAGATAGATAGATACTTTATTAATCCCAAGGGGAAATTCACATAATCCAGCAGCAGTATACTGATACAAAAACCAATATTAAATTAAATAGTAATAAAAATGAAAAAATAAAAATAAAAAAGCAGACAATAACTTTGAGTAATGTTAGCATTTACTCCCCCGGGTGGAATTGAAGAGTCGCATAGTGTGGGGGAGGAACGATCTCCTCAGTCTGTCAGTGGAACAAGACAGTGACAAAAGTCTGTCACTGAAGCTACTCCTCTGCCTGGAAATGACACTGTTCAGTGGATGCAGTGGATTCTTCATGATTGACAGGAGTTTGCTTAATGCCCGTCGCTCTGCCACAAATGATAAACTGTCCAACTTTACTCCTACAATTGAGCCTGCCTTCTTAACAAGTTTGTCCAGGCGTGAGGCGTCTTTCATCTTTATGCTGCCTCCCCAGCACACCACCGCGTAGAAGAGGGCACTCTCCACAACCGTCTGGTAGAACATCTGCAGCATCTTATTGCAGATGTTGAAGGATGCCAACCTTCTCAGAAAGTATAGTCGGATCTGACCTTTCTTACATAGAGCATCAGTATTGGCAGTCCAGTCCAATTTGTCATCCAGCTGCACTCCCAGGTATTTATAGGTCTGTACCCTCTGCACACAGTCACCTCTGATGATCACAGGGTCCATGAGGGGCCTGGGTCTCCTTAAATCCACCACCAGTTCCTTGGTTTTGCTGGTGTTAAGATGTAAGTGGTTTGAGTCGCACCATTTAACAAAGTCTTTGATTAGCTTCCTGTACTCCTCCTCCTGCCCACTCCTGATGCAGCCCACAATAGCAGTGTCATCAGCGAACTTTTGTACGTGATAGGACTCCGAGTCATATTGGAAGTCTGATGTATATAGATTGAACAGGACCGGAGAAAGTACAGTCCCCTGCGGCGCCCCTGTGTTGCTGAATACAATGTCAGACCTGCAGTTCCCAAGACGCACATATTGAGTGTCTTTCTGTAAGATAGTCCACGATCCATGCCACCAGGTGTGAGTCTACTCCCATCTCAGTCAGCTTGTCTCTAAGGAGCAGAGGTTGGATGGTGTTGAAGACGCTAGAGAAGTCCAAAAACATAATTCTTACAGCACAGCACAGTGATGTGAGGAACCTTATCATAATTGGCCGATGTTAAGAGTGGTGTTCCCCAGGGGCCATTGCAAGGGCTGCTGCTATTTTGAATATATAAATGATTTAAATAGGAATATAAGTAACAAGCTGGTAAAGTTTGCCAGATGATACCAAGATAGGTGGATTAGCAGAAAATTTGGAATCTGTTAAATCATTATAGAAGGACTTTGACGGCATACAGGCTTTGGCAGATTTGTGGTAGAATGTCTCTAAATGTAAAGTATTACACATAGAAAGTAAAACTTTTAGGCTTGAATAAACAATGGGTTGTCTGAAAATCGAGAGTACACCATATAAGGATTTAGTAGTCGAACTAGACTGTATGCTAGCAAATTCCGACAGTTTTCAGAAGCCATTAAGAAGGCAAATAGAATGTTAGGTTATATAGCACAGTGTGTGGAATACAAGTCCAAGGAGATTCTGCTCATGCTTTATAATGCAGTGGTGAGGGAGTACTCTGTGCAGTCTTGGTCTCCAGGCACCAAAAAACACATACTAGCTCTAGAAAAGCTCCGGAGAGAGCGACTAGGCTGATTCCAGGGCTACAGGGGATGAATTATGAATCCTTTCAGTTTAAGCAAAAGAAGATTAAGAGGTGACATGATTGAAGTGTTTAAAACTATGAATGGAATTAGTACTGTGGATTGAGACTGTTACTTTAAAATTAGTTAATCAAGAACATGGGGACACAGTTGGAAACTTGGTAAGGGTAAACTTTGCACAAACATTAGGAACTTTTTCTTTAGTCAAAGAACCCTAGACACTTGGAATAATCTACCAAGTAGTGTGGTAAACAGTAAGACTTCAGCGACTTTCAAAACTAGACTTGAAGTTTTTTTTAGAAGAATTAAGTGGAAAGGACTGGTGAGATTTGTTGGGCTGAATGGCATGTTCTCGTCTAGATTGTTCTAATGTTTAAATACTTGGCATTTTATTTTGCCTTCATATCTGCTTTTTCTGTTAAGTGACTTTAGACAATGGGTTTAATGTAGCAACAAAAATAGACATTTTTATTCATTAATTTAGTTGGGGTGTGGGTGCATTTGGCACATTCAACAAGATTAGATATCACTCTCACTATGGAAATTGTTTCTGTTTTATTCAGGTTCTCTCATGGAGATGGAGTCAAAAAATACAGAGAATTTTTCCAGCAGGGCAGGTTTGGAGGTCAGTTCTTGCAGGGGGCCTAGCAAAGATCCTTTAGCAGCATATACTGAAGAGGAAGATGATGAGGAGGATCCCTTCTTCAACAGTGATGACCTGGTTGGCATTCCAGTTGTTGGTAGTGAAAGTGAGCTGGAGGATCAGGATGTGGATGATGATATTGCTCATGTTGATGATGAAGATGGTGATGATAACAGTGATGTGCCAGATAGCTTTAGATCCCCTGTTATACCTCGGGGATCTGAACCGGATGGGGAGCATAAGGATTCTGCCACTGAGCAAAATTTTGTACCTTTAGGCGAAAAAAAATCAGGTTCTGACTCTGAGTTAAAAAAACAAATTACGAGTGAGTTAGGGAAAACTATTACTTCTACTACTAGTAGTACAGAACACTCAGTAACAGTTCTTGATGAAGAACAGAATGGAAATGAGGACATAAGACCACCAGCAGATGGGACTCTTGAACTTGGGTTTGGGTCAAGATCTGACAGCTTCCAGGCAGGTCTGAGCCCGGTGAGTGAGGATGATCAAGATCTGCAAACACCTGAAATCTGCTCCTCTGTAAATGACGTATCTACACGAGAGAAGAGGCAGAAAGAAAATGGAGGTCACAGCAGTAAGAAAACAGTTACAGGTTAGTGATGATCCACAAGTGAGGTGCTGCTTCTTATTTTTCTTAAGTTCTTGATAAAAAATAAGTAACGTTTAATGGTCTTTCTCTCATTAATGCAAACAGACAGTTTTGAGTTGAAATTTTGAGTTTTCTTTGAAATGTGCTTTAAGTTCTCTTAGACTTCATATTTGAAGTAATCTTTATAATTTTGTTTTATAATTATACTTCCTAGAAACATAAATGTTAATCTTTCAGAGATGACCTGGGCAGAGGTAACGTGTGTCCTTTTTTTGTTATTTGTAGTACAAGACAAGGAGAAGGATATGGAACCATGTGTGATTACACCCCCTGATTGTGAGTACCAGGTAAGTGATATCAATGTTTAGTATGCTATTATCCGAAAAACTAGAAATACTGATTATTAAAATATTAATATACTAGCATCAATGAAAATGAAAGTACCTGGTGATGTTTTGATTAGAAAACGTGTTGGTTTGATTCACATTTGGTACAATAAGTTGAAATAGTGTTTTTCTATTAGAAGTGGCCGCCTTAATATTCTGAACCCTTCTCTCACTTCTGTCCTCCTTGAGTGTAAGGCCAGTGTTTCAAGTGAATTGTCTTTTTATCAGTGCTGGTTTGTTGATGGTATCTTTGGTATGCCCCCTCCCAGCAAAATGATAGTTATACATGACATTTTCACTGACATTGCCTAAGAAATGTGTTCCTTTAAAGTAGATATTAATGTGTATTTGTTCGTTTTGTGCTTATTTTCTTTTACTAATGGTCTCAGTATGAACAAAAACACTGAAGCAATTTAATAAACATGAATTTGTAGGCATCTTATATTAAAACCTTTCAAAGTTATATCGTACTTGTAACTTGAATCATTGTTATCAACAACTTGTAACATGCATACATTTATATATAAAACATTTGCTGGTAAATGTGTTGACAGATTTAAATAAATCTATGATATTGTTACACTTGCTTAAAAATCAGACATGCACAAAATCGAATCTAAAGTAAACACAGTTTTGAAAAGTATATCTTAAATTGTAGCTGGGATGTACAAGTGTAAAATAATAATTTTTTGCCTCCCATGTACAAAGTAATGACTTTTGGTAACTAAATTATTTTGTTTGAGAGATTTTTTTTGTTCGAGTTTATACAGTGGGGTAACAATATGTAATAACAAGAAGAAAATGAAACATATCTGAAACATTTCTGTGCAGATTTAAAACTCAATTCAGTTCATCACTTTTTAGTTCATTTTTACTTTTTTTCTTAAGGAAGAAATGTGTCGCCATTGTTTTGTCTACTGTGTATTTTATTACCTGATACATTGGTTTGTACTGTACTGCAGTATTTGAGTGGTTTATATATTTTGCAATTTCACAATTGATGTTTATTTCTTTTGACAAAGAATACAATCAAAACACTGAAAGCCTTATTGAGCAAAAAATGTGTTACCATGTTTGATCTCATTCAGTTTTTTTCATTAAGGAGTAATTTCCTTTTATTTGTATAAGTAAAATCTAAGAGAATGTCATCACAGCAGAAATTCTTAACCTCCCTTTCAAAACTAGGCACAATGCTCTAAAAATGAAAGTTAGTAAAATGCCATATTTTAGCATACCTTCTACCAACACTTTGGTGTCTGTAGGTGAAGTTGTAACTTTGGTTTAATTTGTGAAAAGCATTTGACAATTTGAAAACAAGCAGCTTCTCTTGAAAACTTCTCTTTTGGGAAAGATGGAAATACCTGTGTTTTATCATGTTTTGTTTTTATGCGAAGTGGAGTTATTGTATTTACTGAGTGTCTAAAATAGTAAAATTAAAAGTCACTTGAGTGGTTTTTAAACATTTGACCAAATACTGCTTAGATGGAAGAGAATTGAGTGAGCTGTGTCACATTTTGTAAATTTGTCAAACCTGTCCTGTATATTGAAAACTCTTACATTGTGACTAAATTTAAAACCTCTTTAAACCTTTAAATCCATGTTTTCAATATTATGAAATATACTTTTAGTCCATTAAATTCATGTCCTTGGTTATTTGGAAAAGCCTTTAACATTTTTAGTAAAACATAATCGAAAAGTAAACTGAGGAAATAGTTTGAGTTTTCAGGTAGTATGGAATATGTTGAAATGTTTAAGAATTACTTTTAAAACAACAAAAGAAATGAAGGCAGTGGAAACACATTACCCTGTTGCAACTCTGTTAAAAAAAAGTGTTTTATGTTAGCAATTTTATTACATTATAAATGTAAAGAACTTGACTATTTTTAAGAGAGAGAGAAGAAGAAGAAAAACCAGTGATATTGAAAAGATTCAAAGGTCTGTTTTCATCTGTCATTATACAGGAAAATGCATTAGTATTAGTTGCCCAACCAGACATGTGAATAGGCTGTTATGGAGGTGATGTGCTAATACAAGATTGTGTCCTGAAAATGTTACATAACAGCAGGAATTAGAGAATGTTGATTGGAGAATTTTACAATAAGTTTACTTTTCACTAAAGCTGTTGTTCATATTTGAATGTATTCTTGAAATTCTTTATAATTATATCCCTTCCCTTTATTTCTTATGTGAAAAATTGTAATTTGTACAAAACTAAAGATAAATTCAATTTAAAAAAATCACTATAATCCTAACATACCAGTAAAAAGCAGTATTCTAGGCTTCCTAAAAACATGTTTCTCTTCAAATAAGCAACTTGCAGATATAAAATGCTTATGAAATTTAGAAGGCAATATTCTGCTTTAAGAAAGTAGGTTTCACAGGTTTTAGGCTTCTATACTGCTGATAATTGTATTGCAAGAAAGAAAATTACTGGAATCCAACACAATTGAATCCAATGAGTAAACAACACAAATGGCTTTCAGCAGGGTGGTGTGTGGCTCAAAGAGAAGGTTGGTATTGAGAAGAGAGCGAGTATCCTTGGAACCATAAGTATAAAAAAGTAGTGAGACCTAGTCCTGTCCTGTTGCTGACTTTCATATAAAAGTATTTATTTATTTATATATACTTTACACTTTAAGTGCTCTTTATGATCAATAGTCCAGAATATCTGTTTCTTGTCTCATGTAGTGACCCTCTCTTGCTAATGTGAACATATTCTGCTGATGACATGCATTAAGAGAACCCTTTGTTTCAGCTAGACAACTAAGCATGAACATGTAATCTCTCTCCCTCACTTGCACCTTAGTTTTTGTCTGTAATTTGGACTTTGTGGCACCCAAGCCAAATCTTTTATTGCTCCTGAGGGTAAAGGTGTATGTTTTATCTTTAATAAAACAATTACTAAAGATCTTTTTTAAAAAGGTGTTGAAGATAAAATTGGTGTTTGTTTATTTTATTTATTTTTTATATATGTTCTCAAAGAACTCATCTCTAGCATAAACATAAGTAATGTTATTTTTATCTAGGTTGTATACTTAAAATGGCTTACAGTATGCTGTTTGGAGAACCTGATAAGAGCACTTAAGAACTTGAGCATACAGTTTGGTGTGTATGTGTATAGCTGCATATCCATTTTTATACAGTATATTATGCTTCCTATGGCCTCCCTTATCAAAGCAAGTCCCCTTCAGACAGTTGCTGTTAAGGCAGTAATATTTAATACTGAATTTAAATAACTTAAAATAGAATTACACTCACCTAAAGGATTATTAGGAACACCATACTAATACGGTGTTTGACCCCCTTTCGCCTTCAGAACTGCCTTAATTCTACGTGGCATTGATTCAACAAGGTGCTGAAAGCATTCTTTAGAAATGTTGGCCCATATTGATAGGATAGCATCTTGCAGTTGATGGAGATTTGTGGGATGCACATCCAGGGCACGAAGCTCCCGCTCCACCACATCCCAAAGATGCTGTATTGGGTTGAGATCTGTTGACTGTGGGGGCCATTTTAGTACAGTTAACTCATTGTCATGTTCAAGAAACCAATTTGAAATGATTCGAGCTTTGTGACATGGTGCATTATCCTGCTGGAAGTAGCCATCAGAGGATGGGTACATGGTGGTCATGAAGGGATGGACATGGTCAGAAACAATGCTCAGGTAGCCCGTGGCATTTAAACGACGCCCAATTGGCACTAAGGGGCCTAAAGTGTGCCAAGAAAACATCCCCCACACCATTACACCACCACCACCAGCCTGCACAGTGGTAACAAGGCATGATGGATCCATGTTCTCATTCTGTTTACACCAAATTCTGACTCTACCATTTGAATGTCTCAACAGAAATAGAGACTCATCAGACCAGGCAACATTTTTCCAGTCTTCAACTGTCCAATTTTGGTGAGCTCGTGCAAATTGTAGCTTCTTTTTCCTATTTGTAGTGGAGATGAGTGGTACCCGGTGGGGTCTTCTGCTGTTGTAGCCCATCCGCCTCAAGGTTGTGCATGTTGTGGCTTCACAAATGCTTTGCTGCATACCTCGGTTGTAACGAGTGGTTGTTTCAGTCAAAGTTACTCTTCTATCAGCTTGAATCAGTCAGCCCATTCTCCTCTGACCTCTAGCATCAACAAGGCATTTTCGCCCATAGGACTGCCGCATACTGCATGTTTTTCCCTTTTCACACCATTCTTTGTAAACCCTAGAAATGGTTGTGCGTGAAAATCCCAGTAACTGAGCAGATTGTGAAATACTCGGACCGGCCCGTCTGGCACCATCAACCATGCCACGCTCAAAATTGCTTAAATCACCTTTCTTTCCCATTCTGACATTCAGTTTGGAATTCAGGAGATTGTCTTGACCAGGATCACACCCCTAAATGCATTGAAGCAACTGCCATGTGATTGGTTGATTAGATAATTGCATTAATGAGAAATTGAACAGGTGTTCCTAATATTCCTTTAGGTGAGTGTATTTTGCAGCAGGTGAGGAAACTGCGTAGAAAAATGAATTAATGGAATACTCAAAAAAAAATTAAAGGAAAACTTTGAAAACGCATCAGATCTCAATGGGGACGATGAGATGACGGATGGTGTCCTGGGGGATCTCCTCCCAGATCTGGATCAGGGCATCACTGAGGTACAACCTTGCTTCGTCGGATGGACCGACACATATTGTCCCACAGCGAGTGTGGGGGCCAGTCATTGTTATCAATTCCTTCTCCCTCCAGGAACTGTCCACATACTCTCGCCCCATGAGGCTGGGCATTGTCGTGCACCAGGAGGAACCCAGGACCCACTGCACCAGCATAGGGTCTAACAGTGGGTCCAAGGATTTCATCCTGATACGTAATGGCAGTCAAGGTGCCATTGTTTAGCCTGTAGAGGTCTGTGTGTCCCTCCATGGATATTCCTCCCCAGACCGTCACTGACCCACCACCAAACTGTTCATGCTGAATGATGTTACAGGCAGCATAGCATTCTTCACGGCTTCTCCCGACCCTTTCACGTCTGTCACATGTGCTCAGAGTGAACCTGCTCTCATCTGTGAAAAGCACAGGGCACCAGTGGTGGACCTGCCAATTCTGGTATACTATGGCAAATGCTAGTCAAGCTCCACAGTGCCAGGCAGTGAGCACAGGACCCACTAGAGGACATCGGGCCCTCAGGCCACCCTCCTAAACTCTGTTTCTGATTGTTTGGTCAGAGACTTTCACACCAGTGGCCTGCTAGAGGTCATTTTGTAGGGCTCTGGCAGTGCTCATCCTGTTCCTTCTTAACAAAAGGAGCAGATACCGGTCCTGCTGAAGGCCCTGTCCAGCTCACCTGGAGTAACTGCCTGTCTCCTGGAATTTCCTCCATGTTCTTCAGACTGTGCTGGGAGACACAGCAAACTTTCTGTCAATAGCATGTATTGATGTGCTATCCTGGAGAAGTTGGACTACCTTTGCAACCTCTGTAGGGTTCAGGTATTGCCTCATGTTACCAGTAGTGACAATGACCGTAGCCAAATGCAAAACGAGTGACAAAACAGATGGGGGTGGGGGAGTCAGTGGCCTCCACCTGTTAAACCATTACTGTTTTGGGGGTCATCTCATTGTTGCCCATCTAGTGCACCTATTGATTACATTAACACCAAAGCAGCTAAAACTGATTAACAACCCCATCTGCTACTTAACTGACCAGATCAGTAGCCCAGAAGTTTCATTGACATGATGATAAAGCAGTATACAGTTGTGCTTGAATGTTTGTGAACCCTTTAGAATTTTCTATATTTCTGCATAAATATGACCTGAAACATCATCAGATTTTCACTCAAGTCCTAAAAGTAGATAAAGAGAAACCAGTTAAACAAATGAGACAAAAATATTATACTTGGTCATTTATTTTTTGAGGAAAATGATCGAATATTACATATTTGTGAGTGGCAAAAGTATGTGAACCTCTAGGATGATCAGTTAGTTTGAAGGTGAAATTCGACTCAGGTGTTTTCAATCAATGGGATGACAATCAGGTGTGAGTAGGTACCCTGTGTTATTTAAAGAACAGGGATCTATCAAAGTCTGCTCTTCACAACACATGTTTGTGGAAGTGTATCATGGCACGAAGAAAGGAGGACCTCAGAAAAAGAGTTGTTGATGCTCATCAGGCTGGAAGAGATTACAAAACCATCTCTAAAGAATTTGGACTCCACCAATCCACAGTCAGACAGATTTGTGTACAAATGGAGGAATTTCAAGACCATTGTTACCCTCCCCAGGAGTGGTCGACCAACAAAGATCACTCCAAGAGCAAGGAGTGTAATAGTCGGCGAGGTCAAAGGACCCCAGGGTAACTTCTAAGCAACTGAAGGCCTCTCTCGTGTTGGTTTTTTAGAACTTTTTGGTTTAAACGAAAAGCATAATGTTTGGAGAAAGGAAAACACTGCATTCCAGCATAAGAAACTTATCCCATCTGTGAAACATGGTGGTGGTAGTAACATGGTTTGGGCCTGTTTTGCTGCATCTGGGCCCGGATGGCTTACCTTCATTGATGGAACAATGAATTCTGAATTATATCAGAGAATTCTAAAGGAAGATGTCAGCACATCTGTCCATGAACTGAATCTCAAGAGACGGTGGGTCATGTAGCAAGACAACGACCCTAAGCACACAAGTCGTTCTACCAAAGAATGGTTAAAGAAGAATAAAGTTAATGTTTTGGAATAGCCAGGTCACAGTCCTGACCTTAATCCAATCGAAATGTTGTGGAAGGACCTGAAGCGAGCAGTTAATGTGAGGAAACCCACCAACATCCCAGAGTTGAAGCTGTTGTGTATGGAGGAATGGGCTAAAATTTCTCCAAGCCGGTGTGCAGGAATGATGATAAAGTTACCGGAAACGTTTAGTTGCAGTTATTGCTGCAAGGGGGGCTCACACCAGATACTGAAAGCAAAAGTTCACATACTTTTGCCACTCACAGATATGTAATATTTGATCATTTTCCTTAATAAATAAATAACCAAGTATAATATTTTGTCTCATTTGTTTAACTGGTTTCTCATTATCTTCTTTTAGGAGTTGAGTGAAAATCTGATGTTTTAGATCATATTTATGCAGAAATATAGAAAATTCTAAAGGGTTCACAAACTTTCAAGCACAACTGTATATAGCATCATAAAAGCATTTGGAGACTACAGTACTCTAGTACTTTAGGTGATTAGGTAATGATCTATACGAGGTGTGGCAGAAAAGTAATGAGACTGGCAACACTGTAAGCGATCTGGCAACGCTGCACTGTTGTCCTTGATAGAGCACGTGTATCAGTACCGTCCCATAGCTCAGTGCGAGTTTCAACTCCTTCCATTAACTACGTGATTTTTGTGACTGCTATTAGCGAAGTTGCGTTTTTGGTTGTGCATCACGCAAAATGGAACAGCGGAATTTGGAGCAACGTTGTGCCATCAAATTTTGTGTTAAGCTTGGAGAATCGGCAAGTGTGACGTTTGAAAAGTTAAAACAGGCCTATGGGGAACATTCTTTATCCCGAGCTCAAGTTTTTCTGGGAGGCCTTCAACTTCGAAAACCAATGAAAACATCGAACGTGTGAACACTCTTGTGTGATCAGACCGTCGTTTAACATTAAGAATGTTGAGTGAACAATTAAATTTGAACAGATTTACCGTTCAACAAATTTTGACTTAACATTTGCAAATGAGAAAGGTCTGTGCCAAAATGGTGCCGAAAAACCTCACAATTGAGCAGAAGGACAATCGAAAAAACAAGTGTCTTGAACTTCTTCACAGAATCGCTAATGAGCAAGATTTCTTTAGTCGTGTGATCACAGGTGATGAATCATGGATTTTTGAATACGATCCTGAGACCAAGAGGCAAAGTCAGGAGTGGTACACTGCAAACTCTCCTCGACCAAAGAAAGCTCGAATGAGCAAATCGAAGATCAAATCAATGCTGATTTGTTTTTTTGACAAAAGGGGAATCGTCCACAAAGAATTTGTTCCTCCAGGACAAACTGTCAACCAAGTTTTTTATAAAGACGTCCTTGAAAGGCTCAGAAAAAGGGTCATTCGCGTGAGACCAGACATTGCAGACAAATGGATGCTCCATCATGACAACGCCCCATGTCACACTGCCCTCTCCATAACAGAATTTTTGACCTCAAAAGGCATTCCTGTGGTTCCCCAGCCCCCTTATTCACCTGACCTCAGTCCGTGTGACTTTTTCCTTTTTCCTAAACTGAAAAATGTCCTCAAAGGACGTCATTTCGGGACTTTAGAAAACATCCAAAAGAGTGTAACGGACATGCTGAAGACCATACCGGCTGAAGACTTCCAGCGCTGCTACCAACAGTGGGAACAACGTCTCCATTGGTGTGTAGCTGCCCAAGGGAACTACTTTGAAGGGGATAACATTGATGTTTGAAAAAAATATAAACTTTGGTAAATAAAAAATCAGTCTCATTACTTTTCTGCCACACCTCGTAGATCTAATCATTTATATGGAGTCTTAACATTATCTCATTTAAACATACCCTTATAAATATTTTGCCTATAAAGAGCTGGGAAATCTGTTGGCCTAGGTGTCATCAGGATTATGACTTTGTCTGTTACAGTTCATCATGGGCCTCTCTAGAGGATTTTCTCTTGTAATGTTAATGACTAGTTATTTTCTATCCTCCTGTTGTCAACTGTCTCAGTTATTATTTGGTATTTTTGATATTTGGTATATTGTAGTAATCCCTGATGGGAAATTTGTCTTTTTGCTTGACCTTTGGTGGTCAGAGTGCAGAGTCAACCACTGTACACCAGCCCAATTCAATTTTCAGGTTCAAGGGCTCAATGGATTATGTTAATGAATTTTAAATTTGATTAATATAAGAAAATCATTTGACCCAAATTGCTCATTTTACTATGCACTTAACATTATTTTTGTGTTCTTGTAAGGCAGTATTGTATGATGTAGCAATTTCCTATTGATACATTGTTTTTATTATTGATTTTCTAATCATTTTTTTTTTTATGACTGATACCGATCTTCAGTTTCATGTTACTGAATTGGCTGATGCAGTTGCATATTTTTGTGTTTGTTTTTAAAAAATAAAAAAAATACAGCACACAAACACTATATATCACTTTGAATCAAAAAGTAAACAATCTGTAACTGTAAACATGACACACTCACCCAAACCTTTACTTTCAAAGTTACTTTTTATGCCAGTCCGTGAAACAATTTATTTTTGCCACTTGCTGCAGAGAAACATTACATTTTCTACAATAGATTGGGGCTTTTGAGTTGTAATTCACAATCTCTTGCCTTATGTTGCAGTTGGCCCACAGGAGTTTAGCATGTTGTTTATTTGTTATTTTCTATCCAAATGTCTAATGGTGCTCACTTCAACCTTCCCGATCCATAAAAGGCTGCTCTTCGATTTTGTTTGTAATTCTGCTTGTTTCTGCATGGTTAGTGGGGGGTTGCAATCTGGATTAAAAGAAAATAGAAAATATCACATGTTGCTGTCCATCTCTTAATTGCAGGAGGTGGTGGGGCGGTGGTTCTGGGGAAATTATACCATGAACAAGTCAGTAGTTGAAATGGCTTTTTTTCTCTTCTCATGTGCTTTTGATGCAAATGGTGTGATACAGTGACATTCATTTTCATATGAGAACCCCCCAATCAGCTTCAAGAAGCACAGGTACAGCATAACAGTACTCACTGGTATGCTGAGAAACCGTGCCAATACTCCATGAGCTGAAACTGAAGAGCATGGCTCAAAACTTAACATAGGGAGAATGTGGAGCAAAAATGTCTGGGTATGTTAATTGAATCCAAGAAGCTTAAACTGTAATCCTACATTCTGCAACGTTTCAAAGTTGCACTATAAGCAGTACTTACAAATCAAGCGTAGCATTGAGTTTTTCAGCAATAGAATGTAAAGTGTGGTAGAATCTAACTTAAAGTCAGCTATTTTGTATCACTTGCATTCTTTATCTTTTCTATGACTTCCCCAACTGTAATTTTTTTTTTTAGGTTAAAGAAAACATTTCCCCCAATTTATTTCTTGCCTTTTATACACAGCTGCAACATTAAATGTGAATGGCCAATCATAGACAACATTGTAATGCTCTGATCCTCCGCTGTGGTAAAATGAAAACATCAACTTACAATATCCCGTAGAATATCTACAACCGTTAACACCGTCTGGTCTTCCGCTGGCCGAATTACTGTTAAAAGAAGGATGTATTGTAATGTTGTTGCGTAATTTATGTATGAGTGATGGGCTATGCAATAGGACAAGATTAGTTGTATTCAAAATTGGTCGGACAATTCTGACATTTTAACAGGTGACAATGTAGTACATCTTCCGCGGATAACATTAGACACCAAAGGAGATCTTGATATGCCATTCATATTAAAACGTTTACAGTTTCCCGTTAGAGTAGCTTTTGCTATGACAATTAACACTAGAATTACCAGAGCCTACGAAAAAATTTGTAGATCTGTCCCACCTTAACTAGCTTCTCACCTCTCCGTCAGCGTCTTTTGTCCTTTAAATGTGTTGATACGCAGCAAGCAGTCTGCTATCACATGCCCCACTGGTGCACAGTTTTCTCAGCTCAAGTCTGTTTACCTGCGTGTCCTTTTATAAATACTATATCGTTATTTGGAACACTTACATTTCATGTGTGTTCCATGTCTACAACAATCTATGCAAACACATCGTTAAAACAAACATTTTTCATGTTTTAGTAATAATTGACAACATGTAGACATGAAGTTTATAATGTGTAATGTATAATAATTCGATCAGGCTTTGATGTAAGTAACATATAAATGTTAATGTTTTGGGCACATGCACCGTCCTTTGTATGTAAGAGCCAGATCGAATGTTATTTACCTTTATTTGCTTACTTACAGTCACAAGTAGAGTGCAGAGCTTCCCATGTACATATACAAAGTACAGCAATGGCAAAAGTGCATTTTTGATCCGATGTAGAACTGTCCTCATGATTTGAGTTTACCTCTGTTTTAGCACGTCTATGTGAAAACAGCAGTGTCAAATGTGCAGGGGGTGGGGGGGTTGTAGTTGGGATCGTGAACACGGCTGAGAGAATGAAACTGAATTTAAAAAAAACAAAAAAAAACAAAGCTAACCTTTACAAGTATTATAAATTACACTAGTTGTTACAGACTGGAATCAAATATGTTTTTATTCTAAAATAGTAAGAATACGAGCAGCTCACTTCTCAAAATGGACTCGTCTGGGATCGAACCCGTGAAGCTTTACCAGTCAACAGTTGATACCATTGCACCACCGAAACTGTTGTAGCAAATGCGTGTCAATGTCGCACCCTAACGTGAGTTGTTTTTCTGCAGTTATATTTTTGAATGGAAGCACATTTATTCTGTTATATTTGTACCTTTTCTGAAAGTGTTTCTTTGATATTTGGAATTCAGGCTTCACACATCATAGACTTCATGTTTACATTTTGTCAATTACTACTAAAACATGAAAAACGTTTCTGTTTTAACGATGTGTTTACATAGATCGTTGTAGACATTGATCACACATGAAATGTAAGTGTTCCAAATAACGATATAGTAGTTTTTAAAAGATGTCATTTTGCTTGACTTCTCACTCTAACTCTAAGCAACTGACACGCAGGTAAACAGACTTGAGCTCAGAAAACTGTGCGGGGTGAGGGGGATGTGATAGCAGGCTGCTTGCTGTTTGCTGCTTATCAACACATTTAAAGGACAAAAGACGCTGATGGAGAGTTGCGAAGTGTTTTAAGGTGGGGCGATCTACGAGTTTTTTCGTAGGCTCTGGTAATTCTAGTGTTAAGAAATCACAGGGACAAACTTTCAAAAAAGTATTTATTAGAGAGAGAAACAACATTCACTTACGGGCAGTTATACGTTGTGTTGTCACGATGTACAGTACAGGCCAAAAGTTTGGACACACCTCCTCATTCAATGTGTTTTGTTTATTTTCATGACCATTTACAGCACTCCTTCTTGGTCAAATAGCCCTTACTCAGCCTGGAGGTGTGTTTGGGGTCATTGTCCTGTTGAAAAATAAATGATCGTCCAACTAACCTGACTTCTGCACAACACAACTGCTGGTCCCAACCCCATTGATAAAGCAAGAAATTACACTAAATAACCCTGATAAGGCACACCTGTGAAGTGAAAACCATTTCAGGTGACTACCTGTTGAAGCTCATTGAGAGAATGGCAAGAGTGTGCAAAGCAGTAATCAGAGCAAAGGGTGGCTATTTTGAAGAAACTAGAATATAAAACATGTTTTCAGTTATTTCACCTTTTTTTGTTAAGTACATAACTCCACATGTGTTCATTCATAGTTTTGATGCCTTCAGTCATGAAAATAAAGAAAACACATTGAATGAGGAGGTGTGTCCAAACTTTTGGCCTGTACTGTAAATTCAAACATGGAATCAAAATTCACTGTGATATTGATGAAAACTTAAATTATTTTTACTGAGGGTTTACAGTAAAAGTGTAAGTTTAAAAAATATTTGAGGGTTAATTTCAAAGCCCAACAGAACGAAAATGTATAACTCAACGAATACCTCTAACGCAACATAAAACGTAGTTTTCTTTAAATTTATTACGTTTTACAATTTTTTACTATGGTTAATTACTTGCTGTAATGTAAAATAGTTCTATTATGCATATGTAACAATTCCCATGAAAATAACAATCTGTTTAAATTGTATATCTGCTTCCCCAAACGTGAGCAGCAGATCTGCGAAGTGGCTAGTGTGTAGGGCCTGCCTGGGGGTTGCCGAGTAAAGCGAGAAAAAAAACATGCTTGATAAAAAAAACTTTTTGTGATAAGTCAGTTTTAATGATTACCAATCGAGTCTTTAGTAATAAAAATTTCTGATTTAGATTGGTGGAAAATCTATTTGAACATCACTAGTATTCATGGGTTTTTGCACACATTGAATGTAAGCTTGGTGTAGAACACTATACAGAAATTGAATTGCAAATATTTCTATCAGTAAAGAAGAATCAGATTGAATTTAATTTGGATGAAATTTCTTATTTCAGTGGTGTGTGTTGGCATGCCCAGGGTTAAAAATGTGTGTAACCTAAGTGATCTATTTCCATAAACTCAATTGAGTAGGTTCATAAAATGGATTGATGAATGAAAAGAATGGTTTAAATGTATGATAATCCTTTCTGTAAGGTTAATATTAATGAGAAATATGACACTCCGTAGAATGAATTAAATCTCTTTAGTCTGAGTGAATATTGTAATCCATGTCATCACAATCCACATAAAGTGAGCCCATCAGAATAATTTTTTTAAATAGTGAATTCATTTTTGAACACTGTAGGACTTTTAGAGGAAAAGTATTCAATTAATGGTAAGAGTTACTACATCTTACAGAGAGATGTGGGAATCTGAACTAAACCTGCAAGCTAATGTAGCTGAGCAAAATATTAATATGTTTTAATCTGATACTTTAACAGCTAATTATAAACAGTTAATTTTTTAATATGTTGAAATACTGCATTGATTTTTTTTTAATGCAATTTTTATTTATTTTTTTTTATTTAATTTTTTTGGTGACGTTTAAGTTGCTATTTTAGTGATAGGGTTAGACTTTTACTAAACCTGATAATGTAAATTTAGTACAATGCATTTGTGCTTGCCTGATTTAATAGGCCTTTGAATTTATATGCAAACCACATCAACAAATTGAGTGTAACTAATCCTCTGACAGTTACCAGGTTTGGGACCATGCAGTTTTTATTAGTTTGTACATGCTTAATAAAATTGTATAACAATATACATAGATTTTGCTTCTATTCCATATGAATAAACTCCATGAACTGGTGAAAAACTGTGGATCTAGTTTTGAATTAGGAAGAACTTTAAACTTCTATAGTTAAACATGGATCAGGATGTTAAAAAGCCTTTTAATTTATATCCTGAGTACATTCTATATAAAACAGTTTAGAATTGAAGTATGCACATAATTAGAGTTGTGCTTATTTAAATGTAAAAAGTAGACTTCAGAGCATTCTTTCGAAAACCAAGTCCATTATTTGCTTTTGATGCATAATCTTTGGTATAAATCTGCCCTGTGTAGTGAAAGTACTGTAATTCTCTGAGGAGAATGTTTAGTACCACAACACTTTATAGATATAAACCACTATACATTATTTGCACACAAGTTAATGTAAATGAGCTCCATTATGTATCCTTGAAGCACATTTTGAACAAAAAAAATGCTTTATGCCTGCATTTTACAGTCCTCCATTTTCTGAAGTCGCTTTTTCCATTACAGGGTCGTGGGGAGCCGGAAACTGTCCCGGCAGCATCGGGCACAAGGCAGGAAAAAGCTGGCTCTGAACATGGATGGATGTAAAATAAAGGCATGTAGTAAGACTGCATAATGGCAGAAACTGTATTAACATTACAACAAAGATTTATATAAAGGATTTCTTCTTTTGAGTAGTATACTGTCGATTGAACTAATTACAAATTACAAGTGTTCAGTTTATTAGACAGTGGTTTGGTAATTTTCTGACAACATATACAGCATATAGTAGGCTTGTACTTTTTCCACAATGAAGTATTTATGTTTTTATCAGTTTCCTAAAGTATGATGTGTAATGTTGCTAAATGAGCAAATTGTGTTAATTTGGTTGACAATCCTGATGTAGACTTAAGTTATTTATTAACTCCCGGTATGGAAATCATTGTGATGCTTCTAGTCTCCCAATTAAAAAATAAAAATAGCGAATCTTCATTGCAGCTGGGCCTAAATTTTATTCTTTACTTGTAGGTAACTGTTATGTGTAAAATTGTAGTATTATGTAGGACACATTTGAACGCAGCTTTTGGATGAAAATGACTTATCTTTAGAAAATGAAGATTCACTAAATTTGTATATTCTATTTGTCAAACCCATTTAAACCGACAATGTTCCAGCTTATATAAAAGACAGAATGGCAGTTGACTTGGATATTGTAGCCTTTGGCAGCACACACACAAGTATTCCTGCAAGCAAGAAAAAGGCGTTAATGTATGCTTGTAATATTTTTGATCTTGCTAAGATTTCTTCAATGGCAAGTTTATGTGGCACTCACATGCTTGACAGTGTGAAATATGATGTTCTCAGCTTTAGCTTTGATTTCACTATTTACACAGAGAACTAAAGGTTTCCTGCCGTGCAAAATTTTATTTCTGTACAATTTAATCTATAAGCACTACTTTACCTGTAAGCTAGATAAGAAAACTGCATATCTCACCATACCAGCTAATACTTGTAGCGGATGGCGATCAGTACCAGGTTGTTAAAAGCTGCCCATAGAAGCTCTTTTTTTAAAAAAAAAAAAAGTAAAATATTTCTCTCTCAGTGAACAGAAATTTGCCAGTTTCACTGATAACAATAAGACATCCAACCAAAAATATGACTAGACTGTTTCTGAAAACAGTCAGGTTGCAAGCTGAATAATCTTGTAGTGTTGTATGGCGGTTTCCTGATTAATATAAAGCTGAGTCAAAGTATTTGAAAGTTTCATTTAAATCTTATATATTCAGTTTCTAATATGAATGTGAATATATTCAGTTTTCAGTTAATGTATTTGACAATCCCAACCTAAACCACTACACTGTTATTTATAATCCTTTTGATATGTGGGGAATGGTGGTTCTTAGTTATCTCTCTATTATAATAAAATAACTTGGGATGAGACGTGACTTTTTGAAGAGACTTTTTGGAATGAAGTCCTGTGAGACTGAGACTTTTAACATGAGATTCTTTCAAGTCACGCCATACTTACAACCTTTGGAAGCACAACCCGCGAGACGGTGGCTTTTTCCATTAGATTCTTTCAAGTCACGTCCTAATTTAAACCATTTTCAAACAAGACCACGGTAATCTAACCTCTCAGTCATGTGAATGCTTTTGGCAGACACACTTCCTGCGCTCTCAGCTCTTATGAAAATATTGTCCTGATAAAATTTATACTTTCTAGATAAGACATCAACGACATAGTGAAGAAGAAAGAGCAGTGCGTTGAAAAGAGACCCAAAAGCTTTGGAGAGAAAAGAATGCAAAAAAGCAATAATAATCTATGTGCAAATTCTGAAAATAAGAAAAGTAATAATCAGCCCGGAACAAGTGAAATTGAAAACCTTACAGGTCCAATCGGGGTCAGAAATAAAAGACAAAGTAGAACTTAGACGTTCAAAATGTTGGATCGATATACATGCAGAGCAGGTTAGAGATTATGAAAGCAGTGGAATTCAAAAGGCACAAAAAAAAAAAAAAAAACACAGCACAATACACATGCAGCGCAAGTTAAAGATTATGAAAGTAGTAAAATTCGAAAGTACAGTAATCCCTCCTCGATCGCGGGGGTTGCGTTCCAGAACCCCCCGCGATAGGTGAAAATCCGCGAAGTAGAAACCATATGTTTGTGTGGTTATTTTTATATATTTTAAGCTCTTATAAACTCTCCCACACTGTTAACATTATTAGAGCCCTCTAGACATGAAATAACACCCTTTAGTCAAAAGTTTAAACTGTGCTCCATGACAAGACAGAGATGACAGTTCTTTCTCACAATTAAAAGAATGCAAACATATCTTCTCTTCAAAGGAGCGCCGTCAGGAGCAGAGAATGTCAGAGTGAGAGAGCGAGATAAAAGCAAACAATCAAAAAATCAGTACATGCTTTTGTGCTTTTAAGTATGCCGACGCACCGCGATAAAGCGGCATTTTGTAGAAGAGCGTCCGTATCCTCTAGGCAAACAGCCTCTGTGCAAACAGCCCCTCTGCTCATACCCCCTCCGTCAGACAGAGAGAGACAGAAAAAAGCAAACAATCAAGCACCACGCGGGAAGCATATCGTATATCATTGAGGAGTTTCAGTTAATACGTAATACATGCTCTGATTGGGTAGCTTCTAAGCCATCCGCCAATAGCGTCCCTTGTATGAAATCAACTGGGCAAACAAACTGAGGAAGCATGTACCATGAATTAAAAGACCCATTGTCCGCAGAAATCTGCGAACCGGCGAAAAATCCATGATATATATTTAGATATGCTTACATTTAAAATCCGCGATAGAGTGAAGCCGCGAAAGTTGAAGCGCGATATAGCGAGGGATTACTGTATCAAACAAAGATAGCACAGATCGCATTAGTGATAACAAATGTAAATTATTACTCAGTAAAATAAGGGAAAGTAATAATCATCCCGGACCAGGTGGAATTGAAAACCTAGCAGGTCCAAGTGGGGTCAGAAACAAAAGACAAAGAGTAGGAGACAAAGTAGAACGTCGTAAAGAGGTTCAAAAATGCTGGTGCCAAACACATGCAGAGCAGGTTAGAGATTATGAAAGCAGTGGAATTCGAATAGCTCAAAAAAAAACATTGGCGCGATACACATGCAGAGCAAATTACAGATTATGAAAGTAGTACAATTCGAAAGTATCAAAAAAAGATTGCATTACCGCTAACAAATGGAAATTATTACTCTGTGAAATAACGGAACAGCAAAAAGAGATTGAATATATGACCATAAGTGATATGTCAGAAGTATGTAAATATTGTAAGGCTTTAACGTTTAAGTCAGAGACTTGTAGATCGTCTAATTCATGTTGCCATCAGGGAAAAGTGGTGTTTCTTCCCAATAAAGAGGCATTTCCGCAAGAATTAATTTGCTGTTTGGTGAAAGTGAAATCCACAAACACTAAAGGCAAAATATCCAAATCTACAATAATCTGTTTGCGTTCGCATCATTCATTACTCAAAACGTAGATTTACACAATAATGAACTATATGCTATGAGAATCCTGCAGCAATTAAAGCTACGACAAGTTTAATTTTCGAAGAAACCCCAATTCGTTCAGGTGTCAGTGATAATAGTTTTGAAAGACTGAGATATCAAAGACAGAGTTGATATTTATGTACATTCAACCCTTGATATACGACCGGCCTGACATGCGAACAACTTGATTTACGACCAAAATTTTTGTTTTGATTTACGACCAACATCTTGCGTTCTGACCCGAATGCGGTCACTTGTATCCGCTTGTGCGATTGTAAACAAACAGCCGAGAGCGTTCGTAAGCGTCAGTCGGAGCCCGTATATGTTTGTGGACGTAATTTCGGTCAGTGCAGTGATTTATCTATATATATATATATATAATTCACTAAGACCATGGCAAGCAAGAAGCATAATTGCAAAAAGAAAGCTATCGTTAAGGGATGTTAGCTGGCGTGGCACATGATGATGTCATCGGCTGAGTCAGCACCGGCTTGCTTTGGAGTGTATTATTACAGCAGTTCACAACACGACCAGCTTTGAACTGAGTGCTCGACTACTGTCATTATTAACTTGAGAAACAGCGATCACAATTGAAACGAAGAAGGAAATTGTGCGGAAATATGAAAGTGGTGTTCGTGTGAGCGATCTCGCTAATATGTACAGCATGTCGAAATCCACCATCTCGACAATTTTACAAAGAAAAGATTTGCATAAGGAGGCTCCTTCTAAACAATAACCACCTTCCGTTTCATTCTCCTCCTCCTCCCTTCCTGCAACCCAAAGATGTCAAATTAAATGGTGAGTACAGTATGAAATTGTTGTTTCTGGTAAACTAGGCATTTTTTATAACTTTTTGGTTAGTACATTAGAAAAATTATTGGTGTTTTTGTAAATTATGCACATTATACAACCCTTTTTTATTATTAAAAGGTTAAGTAAGTGTTGCTGTGGGAGGTTGAGAGCGCATTATAGGTATTTCCATTATTTATTATGGGAAAAATAGTCTTGACTTACAACCAACTTGAGTTACAACCAGCCCTCGCGAACGAATTGAGTTCGTAAGTCAAGGGTCCACTGTATATCCAAAAGCAAAGCACGACTCAAAAGGAGATCTTGAAATGCCATTCGTATTAAAATGTTCACGGTTTCCTGTGAGAATAGTTTTGGTATGACAATTAACAAATTGCGGAGAAACATTCGAAAAAGTTGGTTTATTTATTAGGGAGAAAGAAATGATATTTACTCACGGGCAGTTATACATTGCAAAATCTAAATTCAGTGCGATCTTGAAAAAAGTTAATTCCAAATATTGTTTTTACTGAATTTTTAAAGTAAAAGTGAAAATAATGCATAAGTAACAATTCTCACGAAAATAACAATCTCTTTAAATTGTATATCCGGGTAACCAAACCCGGGGATTGGCGAGCGAAGCGAGCTAGGGGACAGAGTTCCCTAGTATTTCCATATAAAAATGTTCCACGTTTCTACATAATTTCTTTAAATACTAATACACCTATTTGCAAAATGTTCCTATGCTACTCAGATAAAACTTTTAGGACTTAGCTGGTGCAGCCTTCTTTTGCTAAATTAATGTCTTCATTGCTATTTTCACATCTTAAGAAGGCAGCCATTAAAGAACTGTTTGTATTTGCATGTGGCTTAATGTGGAGAATAGAGTGGTTGGGGCATCTGTTCAAATCCACATTTTTGCAGAACACCCTTTGTAAACCATGTGGTGTGAGTTGGGGGTCATGCCATGAAGTAAGAATAGGATTTTTGACAGCTTTCTTGTCACTTTTCCATTGATTACTGCTGCAAGTACTAAAGCAAATCAACTTAATTCAGACCAGTTATACAGATCTTTTGAGGTTATTTGTCAATATTTGCCACACCTTCAGCATATCTATACTAATAAAAGGCAAAGCCCTCACTGACTGACTGACTCATCACTAATTCTACAACTTCCCATGTAGGTAGAAGGCTGAAATTTGTCAGGCTCATTCCTTACAGCTTACTTACAAAAGTTAAGCAGGTTTCATTTCGAAATTCTACGCATAACGGTCATAATGGTCGACAACGTCGCCATGTTGAACTTTCTTATTTATGGCCCATCTTCACAAAATTTGGTAGGCGGCTTCCCTGCGCTAACCGAAACCGATGTATGTACTTATTTCGGTGGTATGACACCACTGTCGGCCGCCATATTGAACTTTCCAACGGTCTTTGTTACTTATGGGCCCATCTTCAAGAAATTTGGTATGCGGGTTCCCAACGCTAACTGAATACTACTTACATACATATATACGTCCATAGCCTGCAGCTTGGTCGCCATGTGAGGCGGCGTTGGGTCCCCCATCCCAACGCCTCCCACGTTGTTGGCTGCCTGCCTATATAAGGCCATCCATCGCTCCTGTCTCTTCATTCCCTTCCTTGCTTCGCCACAGGATTTACGTCTCCCTGCTGATAATTGCAGCCCTTTTTATTTAATCCACGGCTTCTCCGCTGTTTTATTGTTCGTTTATTACAATTATAGTTATTGTGTAGGTATTTTAGACTTACTTTACATTGTTCAGGTACGCATTTCCTTTATTGTTCCAACCGTACCCCTATTAACATGTCTATCGAGGTGATCACCATCAATCAAATAACTGTCACTTACCGAGTGGTTTTCATGCCCGGAGATGGCACCTGCCTTTTCCATTCTCTGTGTTACATATTGCACGACCATATCAGGCTCACTCTTGATATCTGGAGGAACATTGTGTCTTATGTATTGAATGACTGGGAAAGGTTCAAGGTGTGGACTGATGACGTTACAGGAGATAATTATACTACACAGGAGCACTATAAGAGTAAAATGCTTAAGCCCTTCACCTATGGTTCTGCATGTGAGTTGATGGCTGCCGCTTTCAAGTGTACCGAAATGCCCAAATGTTACACCTTTGGACTACCGCCAGTGCCTCTTAAATATCTTAGATTCACAGGTGACGATTTCAGTAGTGGACACTTTGATGTTTATGAATGTTTAAACTCTCAAAAGCTGGATGTGAAGTTATCGATGAAACTGGTTGTATACTTATAACGCTTGACAAATGCCGAATGTCACTGCAACACAACAAGTCCTGCAAATACTATTGTAATTGAAACAAACCATGAAACTCAAACCGATTATGACAGCAGCAATCCAAGCTGTGAGATTTGAGGCAAGATTGCTTTTCACACAGCCAACTGTACGTTGCATGCTCAAGAGTAAGCTCCGCGCACAGCTTTGTCATATTACAACTGGAGGGCCGAACTAACAACGTGGTATACAAAGAGATCCTTAACAAATAATTATTGGTATATTTTCCCTCAGTTTAAAAAGGTTTACTTTTCTTCTTAATAAAAATTTTAAGGCAGTACTTCGCCGCTGCGAAGCGCGGTATTTTGCTAGTTTGAAATAAAGAAAAAAAATTGTGTACAACCTCCTATTAGTAATGGCTTAGACCAGGGGTCCTCAATCACAGTCCTGGAGGGCCACAGTGGCTTTACGTTTTTGTTCTAACCCGGTTGCTTAATTAGAAAACAATTCTTGCTAAAAATTTTATTTCATGGCTTGTTAGTGCTTTAACACTAGAATTACCAGAGCCTACGAAAAAACTCGTAGATCCGTCCCACCTTAAATCGCTTCTTAAAACCGTTCTCACCTCTCCGCCAGCGTCTTTTGTTAATCTAAACGTGATAAAAGAAAAGCTGCAAGTAGCCGGCTATTCCATCCCCCCAACGACTTAAAACGTGCACAAACTTCTCCCAGCTCATGCCTTGATTATCTGGGAGTGAAGTGGAGTTTTAGAGTGGAAATAATAGATCATTATTTGGAATACACGCATTTCACGTGTGTTCTGTTTCTACAGTAATCCGTGTAAACACATTTTTAAAACAGAAACATTTTTCATATTGTAGTAGTAAATGACAAAATGTAAGCATAAACTATATAATGTATGAAGCCTGAAGTCCAAATATCAAACACATTTACAAAAGGTACAAATATAACAGAACAACCTACACCCCCTCCCCCCCAATTGAGAATGCTGTTTTCACATAAAGATGCGCTATAGCTCTGCAGCGTATTTGTGACTGCATTCTCGTACCAATGCTTGCGAACTGAAGAGCCTGCATGCACTTTTCGTGGCATTACACGTCTATTTTTTTTGAGTATGCCCGTGTCGCTCAAACACAGAAACATATGTTGGTGTACAAGAATAACAAAACAAGTGCACTTTTATTCCAGACTATACGTGAAGAAAAAATAAAGCAAGTTACAGTAGGCGGTTGATACGACAGCTTGCGTGGTGCAATGCTAAGAACTGCTGATTTCCGATCTGTGCTATATAAAATCATCCCATTCAAATATTAACAATTCCCACACACCCTTCCTACATTCACGACATGTGTACTTGTTGCAGTTTACACACCTTTCTGTGCTATGGTTCCTATTACACTGAATGAGCACCTGAGATTGTACTTTCTTCCCTATACAAATAACATTCGAGCTATAGCGCGTCTCCAAATAAACCACATTCGAGCTATAGCGCGTCTCCAAATAAATCACATTTGAGTTATAGCTCGTCTTTATGTGAAAAAAAGCAGTGTCAGATGGGGGGGGGGGGGGGTCGTGGACGCGACTGAGAAAATGGAACTGAATTAAAAAAAAAAAGCTAACCTTTATAATTATCATGCATTTACACTGGCTCTTACAGACTGACTGAAATCAAATGTATGTTTTTATTCTAAAATAGTTCAATACATGCAATATTATTTGAAAAAGAAGAGCGTCAGATCGGGTTTGAATACACGCTGACGCTGTTACAAAAGGAGTCTGCTTATTCAGTGCAGCAGTTTCAACGCACAGTACATGCAATATTATTTGAAAACGAACAGCATCAGATCGGGCGCATATTCAAACCCGATCTGACGCTGTTTGTTTTTAAATAATATTGCATTAGTGCAATGATGTTTTTACATATATTGTCTCTTTCATTCATCTTGCGGTTTGTAATCAGTGACCGCGTGTTTTTTCCCCGATCTTGCCAGTTCGCACATGTTGCTGTATGGTGGTGTTTCTTTTGTACTCCAGGACATGCAGAAGACAGAATAGTACAGAGCAGTAAGTTCAGCGCTATATGCAATCAGACAGACAGACAGGCAGAGAAGGCACTAGATATATAAATAAACAGGGAAGGCATTGTATAATAGATATATAAAAAAACAGCTAAGGGGATAGATATATAGATAGGTAGGAAGGATAGGCACTATATGATAGGCAGACAGGGAAGCTCCTATATAATAATAAAATTACTGTTATTACTATATAGATAGACAGGGAGTTCAGGCAGGCAGAATGGCGAAGGTTAAAAATAAATAAGTTTTCTCCCTAGCGGAAATTCGAACTAGTCTGCTGTGCTCTAAGTGATGAAATCTTACCAGTATGCCACGGAAGCTGTTGTAAAAGTCCTGAACCTTTTATGAAAGTGTATTTGCTCTTTGGCTGTCAGGCTTCATACATTACTGTATATAGTTTATGCTTACATTTTGTCATTTACTACTACAATATGAAATACGTTTCTGTTTTAACATTGTGTTTACACAGATTACTGTAGAAACGGAACACACATGAAATGCGTGTGTTCCAAATAACAATCTATTATTTCCACTCTAAAACTCCACTTCACTCCCAGATAATCGAGGCATGAGCTGGGAGAAGTTGGTGCACGTTCTGAGTTGGTGGGGGGATGGAATAGCCGGCTGCTTGGAGTTTGTTTTTATCTGCACATTTACAAGACAAAGGAGGCTGGCGGAGAGGTGAGAGCGGTTTTAAGAAGCGATTTAAGGTGGGACGGATCTACGAGTTTTTTCGTAGGCTCTGGTAATTCTAGTGTTAACGCTGCTATATTAGGTAATTCTCATATCCTAGATTTTCTTCCCTTTCCTAAGGATATCATCCAAATGATTTGAAGGCTAAAATGGATGAGTAATTCTCAGTCCTTCACTTTGTTCTTTTTACCTTCCTTCCACGTATTTAATTAAACCAAACAGTACAAGATAAATACACACAGGTGTAAATAGTAACAAGCTAAAAGGAGAAATACTGGTCTCTTTTGTCATTTGCATGCTATTGCTAATTAGGAACAATTTAAAAACCAAAAATACAGCTGTTTAAGACTAAGATAAGCAATAAGGGTTCAAAATCTTAACGAGCGAGACAACTAAAGTGAAGCAGAAGTGTTACTTGAGCAATAAGTGCTACATATTAAGTAACTGGGTTGGAGCAAAAACCTGAAGCCACTGCAGCCCTCCAGGACCGTGATTGAGGACTCCTGGCTTAGACCTTTAATTTCTTTGTCATTTGAGAGTCATTATGCTTCTGTTTTTAGTATTGCTAGTTGAGCTAGTTATATCACCATTGTTTTTTTAAACACCCTTTAAATTTTTGTTCAGTCAGAATTTATTAAGTTGAGATTCTGCTTGGAACATTTGATGTGGTAATGTTTAATTTTGGGGGTAAACATTGTTAACAGATAATGCACATATTTGTTCATGGAGAATGGGTTCTGCTGACTCATATTTAATCACTCTAGTGCCTGTTTAATTCTCTGTTACTCTTAGATTGCTAATTATTATTTGGTCCGGAGTGGCAGCATTTTCTTCTTTCATTGATGAAAGCCACTATCTCAGAGAGCTGTTCTGCTATAATAGAATTCTGTCGCCGATATCTGTGACTATGGGCTTTGGAGGGACTGGCTTTTGCTACATGACTATAGGAGAATTAATCTCTGAAGTAGTGTTGTTCTATTATGATATAATACTTTATTGGTTTGTTTTTTGCAATTCATGCTGAGTTGTTTCTGCGCCAAGTATCAAGTGTTATAACAATAAATGTTAAAAACTTATAATTCACATTTTTTGTCCAATTACAAAGATGACACTGTAGAGTTAACATTTCTGATTTAGACTCAATGTTTTGATAGCCCCTCTTAACTAAGCCAGGAGTTCAATTCAAAATTCTTGTTTCTTTCAGAGTTTGCATTTTCTGCCCAGTGTTGGTAAATGTTTCATCCAGAGTCCCATCAAGTGAAACACATTTGCCTCATTTGGATGTAATTAAATAGCTTCTATCAGTGAACAAACAGTACATGTTACATTTTCTGTATATACAACTCACTCTGTGTAGGATTCCTTAGCCAGTCTATGAATGCCCTGTGAAAATGCAGACTAATAAACATACTACAGAAGTAAGAGACAAAGTGATATAAATTAATAATTCGGGGGAAAAGAGTACAAAAAGAAATCAAAATGCATGGATTTCCCACCATCATCAGGAAGTGGAAGATGTACATCACCAGCAAGTCACTTTGTAGTGAAGATTGCCCATCAAAACTTAGTGCCCAAGCAAGACATAGACTTATAGGGGAAGCAGCAAAGAACCCAGGCGTTACTTTGAAGGATTTTTGGGTGTCATTTGCTGAGACTGAGGTACATATAAATGAGTCAATAATGTTAAGAGCTCTCCTTAACAGTGACCTAGTTGAGGGGCTGACAATAAACAAGCCTTTGTTCAGGAATATCTATAAAAAGGTATGTCTGGGATGCCACAATGCATATAAGAGGAGCCCAGCTAGGAATTGGAAAAAGGTTTTGTGGTCAGATGAAACCAAGGTGCTTAACCTATCTCACAAAACACCATCTCCACAGTAAAGTATTGTGGTGTTAGCATAAAGCTGTGGAGATGCCTTTCATCTGGAGTGAATGGGAATCTTATAAAGACTGATAGAATGGATGGATGGAATTAAATACAGGGAAATATTTGAATAGATCCTGTTCCAGTCAGCTGCGAAGTTGAGACTTCGGGGAAGCTTTCCCTTTATGGTAGTACAATTATCCCAATCACAAGACCAGGGCAACACTGTTGTGGCTGTTAAGCTAAAAATACATTACTAGGCTAATATAGGACATAAAAGTCCTGGTTTTAACCCCAGTGAGACTCTTACTATTTTTATAATTAATCCAATAAATAGTGTAATATACATAGAATTAACTTGTTCATTTACTCTTTAGTTGTTTTTGGGAATGCAGTAGAATGAATGGCATTTGCTTTAGCTTCTTTAAAACTAAGTATTGAGGAAATTAATGGTAGTCCTATTTACTTCTGTAGATTTTTCTTGATAGAAGCCAATTTTTTTGCTCTTATTGTTGAATTACTTTACACTGAATATATCATTGTGAACTTCACATTTATTAATTCTGTTTCTAATTACTTGTAGGAGCCTCTTGGAGAGGCACCCAGGGAAGCAGACACTGGAGACAGCATGGGTAGCTCATTTATTCCTGATATGAAGATTAAGGATGAGCCAGTAGATGAGGAATATGAGAAAGCATTGGCACCACACTCTGGATTGATTGACAAAATCAAAGATGAGCCTGACAATGCAGAAGTAAGCTTCCTCAACAATAAGAAACCTGTCTTTCTGTTAATTTGCCAGTTTCCATTCTTAATGTTTGTTTGGATGCTGAGTTTTCAGGTGTACTGGAATATCTTCATCTGATTGTGTTAAAGTAAGGGAAAGTTCACTAATTGGCTGTATATTCCTATTTAGTGATTTTTTTTTTTTTTTTTTTTTTTTTAACACAATTCATTCACTCACTGTTTATCTATTGATAGATACTGAAGTTCTACTTTAACACTCATTGAACAGTATGCTGACCACAAACATGATTATTACAGTACCATTGTTTCAGTTATACACACACTGTGATATTTTTTTTTTTTTGGTGTCTAGTCATCTTCAAAAGCAATGGTAAAGCCTGTATTGAAGATTACACATCAAATGTTTACTGTTGCACTTGGTTCTGTAGTTCAGTATGTTAAGCAAATTAGTGGGATTTTTGTGTCTGATAATTTTTCAGTACTTAGCCTTGTGTTTTAAGAGCAATACATTTGCCCTTATACTCTTATTTTCTGTTTCTATGTTGTACATTGGGTTTCTCAGAAAACTACTGCTTAAACTTGTACAATCAAAAAAAGTACTGCATGTCACTGTTTTACAAGCATAAAGAAGTGGTGATGATGGTAATGGGGAGACACCCACAGGATCATAAATGGGAGGGCATTAATTCAGGAGAGCCTTCTGCAGTGACGATGGCCAGTTGCTCCGAACTGTTTGCAAGAAAAATGAAAAGGAGTCCGCCTTTTTGACATGCGCTTGCTTGCTTAAACATGCAGTAGGGTGATCTACGCCAAAATTAAAATCTTCACAGGACATTTGCGCTTTAAGCTTTAACACAAAGTTTTGTGTGCAGCAAACACTTTGTCAAAATGAAGGTATAAAACTTCTGATTTATTTAATGGGATACATTTTGATAATTGATTAATTTATTAGATTATAAAAAAACTAATACATTCTATGAAAGTGATAGTTTACTGGTAAAGCATCATGTAAATATCTGACCACCACAGAAGAATCTATTGCACCATCATGACTTTATTTTTTAAGCCTACAGTAATGTTTGCAGTTAACGCAGCACTATGAACATAGTTGTCATATGTTGGTGAAATGTCAAAACTGTGTTCCTTTTGTAGCAAAATAAGTTGTTTAATTTGTGTGGAACTCAGTTCTTCCTTGGCTATATAATATGCCATCTTTTATATGCCTGGAAACCTTTTACCATTTTAGATTCTTTGGCACATTTGTTTGTAGCCAATACACCGTTGTAGCCTGTTGTATGTCATTTGCTGTCAGTAGTGTGCTCTTGGATTTTCATGTTTAAAACTATGTAATCCTGCCACAAAATAAGTTTTACCAGCTAAACTAGACTTGCTGCAGCAGTATTTGCACATTATCATGTCTACTTCTAGATTGTATAAAAGCTAGTTGAAGTTCAATAGCCAAACTAGTCTGGAACTTTCACTTTTCCAACCTGCTCTCTTCTGGCACTTGCTTACTGTCTGCCTTTTTTCAAATGCATTCACATTTTAATGAAGTAGTGACACAGTTGTGTGGCACTACGTATTTAGCCTCCTGACGTAATCAGCTAATTGATGGACGTGATCACTGTCAGTGTTTTTCATAATAGATTGTTATCAATTGACAATTAGTTGTTGTAGCCCTATTCACTTATGGAAGTTAAATTTTTGCATTTTCATTTCTGAGTGGGGGGAAAAAAAGATGAATGCATGTAGGATGTGACTCCACTATATTTTGGTTATTATGCTTATTAACTGTGTTTTGATTGAAGCCAAAAAAATAGGCCAAATAGTGGATGTACGAGGGACCTTCAAAAAGTTTCCACACTTTGTTTTTGAAATTCTTAATGATTAAGTTTAAAGAAAAAACTTTTCTGCACAGTCACCTTCTTTTGTGATGCAATTTTCCTAGCGTCATACCAACTTTTTAATACCATCAGCAAAAAATGGTTTTGGTTGAGCGTTTAGATGCATCGCTGCTTTTACATCTTCATCACATGAAAATCTTCTTCCCCTTAAAGCTTCTTTGAGCGTCTAAAATGGTGGAAATTAGATGGGGCTAAATCCAGACTATAAGCTTGGTGTTCTTTAACCTCGCTCTTCCATTGTCAATTTCTTTGCTACAGGAGGTGATGGATGCTTCCATTCCTTACATTGCCACTTGCTTTCTGGCTTGGAACCTTTGTTTCATCACCATTGACTATCTGCTGCAGAAAATTGTCATCTTCTTCACGATAACGGGCCAAGTGTTGGGAACAAACGTCTAAGCACTTGTGCTTATTCTCCTCTGTCAGTTGCTCAGGCACCCACCTGGCACATACTTTACTGGACTTAGGGCTGTCAAAAATAAGGGCATAGGCGAATCCAACATTCTCATTCAGCTCTCAATCAGTTCAGTTCATTCCTCATGGTTGTGGCTGTAGCTGGATGTTCAGAGCACTCTGCATCCGTCACATTATTATGGCCATTTTCAAACATTTCAATCCATTCATAGACGACTCTACGAGGGAGAACTTTATCCCCATACTGAGCACACATGTGGAGATGAATTTGTGCTCCCCTTTCACCCACAATAAACGTATGGCAGGAACGCTGTTCCTCTTTGGTCCAATTTATGTTTTGCAGCCATCTTTACCACAGGGTGGCAACTCTCATTCTAAATTACAAGGGCAGCCGGCTTGCCAGACAGAAGTAGTCACATGACACTCTCAGATACGACCAATTACTACTACTCCCACCTTCACAATTTTCAACGAAAATATAAAAGTGTAGAAACATTTTGAGCATTCCTCATAGTTTAAGTGCTACAAAATCTAATTCATATGCAATGGCATACCTTTTTTATCTGGGTCTGGTTTAAGTTAGAACAGGGGTGGGCAGTGTCAGTCCTGGAGGGCTGCAATGGCTGCATGTTTGTTCCAACCTAGTTTTTTTTTAATGAGAAGTCAATTATTGCGATTGAAGCACTTATTGCTCAAGTAACATTTTGATGCCTCATTTTAGTGGTCTCACTTGTTGAGATTGCAAACTCTTAATTGTTTATTTTAATGTTAAATAGCTGCAATTCAGTGTAATGGCTCTTCATTAGCAATGAGATGAAAATGACAAATGAGCCAGCAGTTCTCCATCTAACTTGTTTCCATTCACACCTGTATGGGTCCATCAGGCACTATTTCATTTAATGAAACACTTGTAGAAAAAAATGTGACATTAAAAATGATCCATATTTTTAAAGGAGAAAATCTACAATTTAGGATTATCTTAACATTGCAGCCCAACAAGCACAAGCCATAAAATTTAAATGAAGTCTGAGTTTGGCAAGGATTGGTTTCTAATTAAGCAATTGGTTGGAACGAAAACCTGTAGCCACCGCGGCCCTCCAGGACTGACATTGTCCACTCCTGGGTTAGAAGAATGACATCAATATTTTATGGCATTTTTTGCATCAGGCATTTACTGATGGAAGTAGTCTGGAAACCTGTTGCCTTATGAATAACTAAAATTCTTTTTTTTTTTGTTTTATTTATAAATGTTTAACCTAGGAGTATAATCAGCAACAAAAGACACAGGAAGAACTGAGAATTAGTGCTGTCTTTTCTGTCACTGGCAGTCCTGTTAGTAAGTTTTCAAAGATTTTTTTTATACTTTCCTGTTAAAGGTAAGTATCTTCTTGCATGTCTAAAAAGATTACTTTCTGACTTAAGGTGTTCCTATAATGTAGAGTTTGTGTGGCATCTTTGGAGAAGTATTCAGTCTCTGGAATTTTTCACAAGTTGTTTCTGTTAGACCTCAAAATTTTAACACATTGAAGTAATTCTTTCTTCCTTCACTAATCCACTAAATTCAACACATATATGAATAATACTTTTTATTCAAGAACATTTATTTCTCCTGAATGATTTTCCCTTTTCAAAAGCATTAATTCCCCTACCCAAGTTACAGTTGTGAGTGTTTCTCAGTATAACTGTAGGAGGTTTCACATTTACATTTTGGAATTTTTGCCCATTCTTCAGTGTAAATTTGCACCATATGTGACAGATGATTATTGGTGGACAGTCATTTTCAGAAAAATGGGTGAATAATCAACTAAGCAATTTTGTATTTTAATATGTAATATAATTCTGAACACTTGCATTGTAACATCATAAAGAATTACTTCTGCAGAAGTTGAAAAGGTCCTTTCAAGTATGCTTTAATTTCACACGGCAAAAAGTGGAGTAATCAATGGGGTAATTACTTTCTAAAGTATTTATTTTGTTGCAGTTGATGCAAGTGTTAAATAAAGAGGAATTGTAGAATGCCTAAGATTATAAAGCATATTTTACCATTATATATGTTTGGTATGTTGCTCAATACTTAGTACATTCATTTTAGGTTTATTTTAATATGTAACTCTCTTTGCTTGCCAATTACCTCCCCTTTCCGCCATCAAATTTGTGTCTCTGTCACTCGCGTATGTGAATTTCACTTTCACCAAACAACAAAACTTTTGATTCTCACAGATAGGCCACTTCATTGGAAAGAAACACTACTTTTCCCTAATGGCAACACGAATTAGACAATCTGCAAGTCTCTGACTTAAAGTTCAAAGACAAACAATATCTACATACTTCTGTCATATCACTTATGTCCATATGTTCAGTCTCTTTTTGATTTTACCTTTTCATCAATATCGCATTGAATTTTGATTCCGTGTTTGGAATTCCATCGTGACAATGCAACGTATAACTGCCAGTGAGTGAATATCGTTTCTTTCTCTCTACAAGAAATGTGTCTGACGATAACATTCACACAAATGAGAAATGATTGAACCGTGTGCGTGGTTACGTGGGCAGGACTTTTTCTTATCTCTTTGCATAAGCTCTTGTCTCGCTGGGCTTGAAATTTTCTCTTGCGGGATTTTGCTTCCACCAAACAACAAATCATTTAATTTTCGCAGATACGCCTCTTCATTGGAAAGAAACACTACTTTCCCCTGATGGCAATACAAATTAGACAATCTGCAAGTCTCCGACATAAAGTTAGATCTCTTTTCACCGTTCCGTTATTTCACCGAGTAATTTCAATTTGCTTGTGCTAATGTGATCTTTACTATCCATTTTTTGAGACATTCAAATTTTTGTACTTCCATTTTCTCTAACCTGCTCTGCATGTGTACTGCGCCAACAATTTTGAATTCTTTATGATGTTCTACTTTGTCATCTACTTTGTCTTTTATTTCTGGCCCTGGGTGTGGTTAAATCTCTTGGCACGAAGACTCGTCTCGTGGGACGTGTGTCTCTCTGAGAAAATCACATCTTGTCTCCTTCAAAGATTTTTTTTTTTGTAAATTTTCAAGTAAAAAGTTAGAGTATCTTGATAAATGATACTTTTATTGGTGTGCTATTCAAATGTAGATCATGAAATGGGAAAAAGTAGTTGAGTGACTGTAATTCACAAGGTGTCACTGAAATAATCACTTAACCTGAGAGTGCGTAAATTGTGCAAATATGTGAATAATTGGACAGTGTCTCATTCAATTTTAAGCATAAAAGTAGAAATTAAATAAGCATGTAAATGTGAAGTAATTTCATCTGTACTGCTTTTTTCAAAATATCTGGTTAATGTTTGATGTATACATATTATTTTTCAGGCTCTCAGTATTCTCATGGAGTGATGACATCATCTACAGCAAGAAATGTGCCTAGTTCCCTTCCTTTGAAACCTGTACTCCAAAGTAGCAATCCTTCTGTATCTTCTCCTCCTGGTCCTGCATCCCCTGCCATCAGAGTGTCTTGCTCAGGGTGCAAGAAAATTTTACAGAAAGGACAAACTGCCTATCAAAGAAAGGGTTCTACTCAGCTTTTCTGTTCCACCCTGTGCCTGACAGGTTATACTGTTCCCCCTCTAAGACCCATCATCAGGAAAACCTGCCACTACTGCCTGAAGTAAGGGTCTTGTTTTTGTGTTGTTATACACTGGAGTTGTGATAAAAAATTTAAATAAACTCACATGAGCACCTCATTTTATTGCAGTCTACTGATTGTTTAGTTGCAGAATTATTCAGTTTCTCTTTAAATTATTGCAAGTTAACAAATGGAAAATGCACTCAGGATCTGGACTGTTAACAACAGATTCACATTCACAACACTTTGATAACATTGTGTAACTAGTTACTGCAACAAACTAAAAAATGGCTATTATCTAATTTTTCCATGTGTAGATGTCATTATGTGAAAACTCTGCTCTCATAAATCTAAAAGTAACTTTTATTCCTTTCTAAATAAGTAGCAAAGGCTATAATTTTAATATTACTAATTAAATAATACAAATTTTCCTTTCGGACTTGAATCATTACACTGTTTGACTAGCAATAACAATGATTTTTACGTCTCTGTATGAATTTTAGGGTGATATAAGTTAAGCTTTTATTGGAGTAACTCTAATGCACAACTTTATTTAAATTAACTTTGCTGTCGGAATAATGTAACAATCTAGAACCCTTAATTCTGATGTTGGTATATTTAACTACATTGCAGTAAAATAATTATAAGATGGAGACAATCTAACTGTGTACGTTTACCTTCACATGCTTAGGGGGTTGAGTCTAGACCAATTCATGGAAACAGTATGTGAGAGATTTTGTCATTTTGTTATGAATTTGATGAGAAATGACTAGTTAAAATAGTCATTTTGTTCTGGAAGAACACTTCTGTTACTTGCTATTTTATTTTACTCCTTCCTGCCCAGAACAAAATTTGTAAGTGTAGGTATGAATGTATTGTAAATCATTGTGATGAGAGATTATTTAATTAGTCATTTTAAATTAACAGTAAAACAACTTAATTTTGTTTTCCTGTTCTAAACTGTTTGACCAAAGGCATCAGCTGCTGCATGGCTAAGGACTGGTGGGATTTCATCCTAATACTGGTACTTTCTACATGAGGAATACTCTGCAAATTCTGTTTCCTAGCAAATGCCATTAATCGGTGACTCTTCATTCACTGTGTGATAGACTGACAACACATGTAATAACAAAAACCTTTACATGGACTCAAAAACTCACATTTCTGTAAGCTTTGCCTTTTCCTTTCATTCATTGGTCAAGAGTCCTGTCTTCAGTTCAGAAGCTCAATCCTCTTTGAACATGCTTCACATTCATGAGATGCTCTGAATTTCCAGATTTATTTATTTAGCAATATTTTGGCAGAAATGCATGCATTAGAACAATATAACTGCATAACTGAAATGTGATTGAAATGATAATAGTAACTAGGTATTTTTTATGGATGTTTTAATACTGCTTGCTGGTGTTTGTTACTGGCCTGCTGTCAGCCTTAATTGAAGTTGTTTTTATGGTAAACTGGGTAATCTGAGCACTTCATGAAAAAATGACATTACATTTTTTTCCGTGTCTGCTTTTTCTAAGCTTTATGGTAATTTAGTTGTAGTGCCCCTTTATATGAGGTGCTGCACACCTCCTCTAAACAGTAAGGCAAACTTTACTAGAGAAAGAAAAAAACTGGAATATTAGCCTTTACATTAAATGAAGTGGAGTAAAGAACTGAGTAAAAAGAATCTGAGGAGTCATTCTGTTTATTTAGACAAATGGCAAGAAATTGTGCTTTAATAAATTCAGACCCTTTTATTTTGTGTTTTAATTTTAAAAAAACAATGAGTTTTTAGATGGTGAGCAAGCTTGTATTGAGTACAGCAGCTTACTTTTTCAAATAAGAAAAATAGTTAAAGCAGAATTTGAAATTGCTGATTGGTAGACGATAGGCTTATTAGCTTAAGAGAAAATGTGTTTATTTTACAATATGTTAAGCATGTCAGCCTTGTATCTTGATAAATATCTTATGGACATTTGATAGATTTGCATCTTTTTCTAAAGGTTTGTACTGTGTTTATCATTTGTATGTGTCATATAGTATAAGTTTTATTAAGAAACTAGTACTGCATACTTAAAATGGTAATTCATATTTATAATTACACCTCAAGAACTACAAAAGCCTAGTTTGTATACTGTTAAACTTTAGTTGTAGTAAATATATATTTCAACAACTAAAAAAGCTGTAGTGCAGTTGATGATTTTAAAATTTTACAATTACATGTGCATGTACAGTATATTTACATACAAGTAAATTGCCAATATCATTTAATTTAAACAATGTGTGAAAATAAATTTTTGTTATACAAATGGTGTACTTTTTAAAATTTCTTCTATAATGTACTTATCTGAAACAAAACTTAATTACACAATGTGACGGCTGTAATTATGAGGAACATTTTCTTTTGTGCCACATTTATTGTTTTTTTTTATGTACATGTTTTATTAGCTATTAGTTGAAGCATGTGCTTTAAGGGGATTTTATTTATTTTAGTGTTTTATGGTTACTGAACAATAAGCCTCCAGAAATTAATTTTGTTAATAAAAAATGAACAGGCAACACCTGTGGTCTATAGTTCATGTATAAAATTATAAATATAATATAAAAATACCAAAGTTAACACTTTAATACAGATTGTAATGCGTTAGGTTATGCAGGAACTTAGTGTAAATGTTTGTTTTTTTTTTTTTAAAAGATAAAAAAAAATCTGAATCAATCAAGTAACATTTTTATATATATGTAAATTAGGTCTTGTTCTTTTGCCATCTTTATGTATAAGGCTTTTAAGTGAGAAGACAATAAACACAAGTAAATACAAGGTATCATCCATATACGAACAACCTTAGTCAATACTAAAAATAGACTTATCTTGCTCAACTAGAAGAATCCTAACCTCGCCTCTTTTAGGTCCGTGGGTAACTGATATCTATAATAATAAAAGGCAAAGCCTTGACTGACTGACTGACTGACTGACTGACTAACTCATCACTAATTCTCCAACTTCCCATGTAGGTAGAAAGCTGAAATTTGGCAGGCTTATTCCTTACAGCTTACTTACAAAAGTTAAGCAGGTTTCATTTCAAAATTCTACATGTAATGGTCATAGCGGTCGATAACGGTCGACAACGTCCGCCATGTTGAACTTTCTTATTTATGGCCCCATCTTCACGAAATTTGGTAGGCGGCTTCCCTGCACTAACCGAAACCGATGTATGTACTTATTTCGATGGTATGATGCCACTGTCGGCCGCCATATTGAATTTTCCAAACGTCACTAATTCTCCAACTTCCCGTGTAGGTAGAAGGCTGACCCCATCTTCACGAAATTTGGTAGGTGACTTCCCTGCGCTAACCGAAACTGATGTACGTACTTATTTCGATGGTATGACGCCACTGTCGGCCGCCATATTGAATTTTCCAAACGTCACTAATTCTCCAACTTCCCGTGTAGGTAGAAGGCTGAAATTTGGTAGGCCCATTCCTTACAGCTTACTTACAAAAGTTAAGCAGGTTTCATTTCGAAATTCTACGCGTAACGGTCATAACGATCAACAACGTCCGCCATATTTAACTTTTTTATTCATGGCCCCATCTTCACGAAATTTGGTAGG
>JANRMT010062850.1:14742476-14810703 GCA_026402145.1 Polypterus bichir lapradei | reverse complement strand
TATATATATATGTGTATATATGTGTATATATATATATATGTGTATATATGTATATATATATATATATGTGTATATATGTATATATATATATATATGTGTATATGTGTATATATGTATATATATGTGTATATATGTATATATATGTGTGTATATATGTATATATATATATGTATATATATGTGTGTATATATGTATATATATATATGTATATATATGTGTGTATATATGTATATATATATATGTATATGTATATGCCAGCAACACTCATGACAATGACAAAACAATTACATTGTCAATCATGTTACGTTATTATTAAAATGTTTCCTTTTTATTTTTACTTTTCCGCTGCCAAGCGCGGGTATATAAAAATATATATAAAAATATATAAAAATATAGATAGATATGACAACAACACTCATTAATGACAAAACAATTATATTAACAATCATGTTACGTTATTTTTAAAATTTTTCCTTTTCTTTTTCATAAATTCTTTAACACACTACTTCTCCGCTGCGAAGCGCTGGTATTTTGCTAGTATTAATTAAAGATAATATTTAAGTAATGATGGTATATCTTTGTTTTTGTTGATTTATCTTTGGAAAGCACCTTTTATATAAAAAAGGTTATTTTTAAGCTGCTATTATGGTATCGGCAATTAGTATTGGCCCTAAAAAAATGTAATTGGAGTGTTCCTGCTTGCTTGTGCCTCCCAGCAATTATGGCACTGTCTTTTGCACACCATTTTCCCCATTATGTTCTATAGTAATTTTAGTATAGCCTAATTTTGTTTTACATTGTACCTGATATGAATGGAAGGCTGGATTTGTCTGAATGAAATGTCATAAAGCGCTTGATGATAGCATAGTTAATCACTGCTTTTCAAGTACTTGATATACCCAGGAATATGCCATGGATTGTTAGGGTTTAAACTGCAGTGTCAAAAATGCTGAATTTGTATTTTATGAAGGGCGGTTCATGTTAGCAGTCAGTGTTTATCTGGACTCAATTACACCTCTAGTTATGGAAATTGCAGTAGATATTTAGTAATAAAGTGAGTACAATGTTTATGCCTTAGAATATCAGATATGTTAAAATGTTGTTTGCAGTTACCGCTCCTGTACTCATTGTTCATATCAACAACAATAACAATATTTATTTATATAACACATTTTCATACAAATGATGTAGCTCAAAGTGTTTTACAGGATGAAGAAAGAGAAAAAGACACAATATAAAAATACAATTAGGCAATGCTAATTAACATAGAATAAAAGTAAGGTCTGATGACCAGGGAGGACAATAAAAAGAAAAAAAACTCCAGAGGACTGGAGAAAAAAAAATCTGCAGGGGTTCCAGGCCACAAGACTTCCCAGCCCCCTCTAGGCATTCTACCTAACATAGACAATCTCAATCAGTCCTCATGGTTTTCAGGCTTCACATAGAAGAATTTGATGATGATGTTGCCAGTTTCTCTAACTTGCTTGTGTTTTTGATCTGAGAGAGGAGATGGAATACACAGAGGGGAAAAATAAACAATATGGGCACTGGAAGAACATTTAAATTGTAGCCATGCAGTAACTGAGCTATTTTAGTAAAAACATGACAGGCTTTTTCTGTAAAGTGCTTCCCTAATGTTATTAAGCATTTTGTAAAAAGTACACATTTTACTTATCTATTTTCATACAAAGTTCAACAAAAACAGGTGTTTTACTTTTTTAATATTTCTTGCTTATGTCTCTGAAATTGCAAAATATTCTTTTTTTAAAACTAGTGGAAATATAAAACTTTTGTTTTTATGGAAGGTGTTTTTTAGTTTGAGTGTCTAACAGAATATAATGGGGGGGGGGGGGGGCCCCTAAATTTATAAGCAGCTTTTTATTGTTCAAACATTCATTTTTATTTGTTTTCTTATTGACAGAGAAATTCAAAATCCAAAGGATGTGATTATTGCTCCAGTTGATAACATTGGAACTATGAAGGACTTCTGCAGTCAGGCTTGCCTAACTGCCTTTGATTTCAAAAGGAAGACTGTCCAGTCAACTGTCTCGAATGAGGGAGTTACCATCAAGTGTAGCATGTGTCAGAAGACTGCTATTGTGCGTACTGGTGAATGTTGTTTAGATCTAACACTCTCCTTGTTTTTAAGTTATGACAGTTTCCATTTTCCTACCAACATTTTTACTAAAAAAAAAAAAAATTTCCTTGGCAAAAAGAATAGGATATATGATGTTTCTGCTGTTTCTTTTTTCCCCATTATCTTTTTAAGATATATTGCTACCTTTGTCATTTGTTACTGTACTCATTTACATGGTAATTTTTTTATTAGCAGTGTACAGTATGTAATTGGTAAGTCTATCTTTGTTAGTTAAGTCAACATTGCGATAACCTCAGGCAGCTAGTAACATCTTTATGGTTGGCTTTTTATGAAGTTGTTCATATGCTCCGGCATGACTGCTACTTTACTACCATGCTGTGTTTTCAGTTTCTTGTTTATTTGTAATAATTTTGGTTTTTGTTTGGCTGTGCAGTTGATGGCCTTTTAGTAATCTTTCATATTTCCTTCACAATGGTATGTTTTGACCATTATTGATTACATTTTCACATACTCATAGCAAAAAATGAGTATTGCACATTTTGCCTTTTCTGGCAGATTTTGTAGTACTTTGTATCAGTGGTTCTCAAAGTGTTGTAAATAGGTAAGTGCCAGGTGGTCCGTGGGGTAACCTAGTCATCTTTCTTAGAAGAACTTTCTTACTGGTATGGCTTCATGAAGTGGCTCTTAAGATACAGAGTACAGAGCACCCTATGTGGTTTTCATGCAGATGACATCTTTTACTGTGCTTCTACTCTTATTTCTTTCTACTGCAATCATGTAGTCCGAACCAGCATAGCAGCTCAAAGAGTAGCAATCCGAGAATTAGTCTGCAACATACAAATACATTTAGTAGCAGTTCAAGTTTTTTTTTGGGGAGGGGGGACATCTTCCAGGGGCATTACTGAATGAGTAACTGAATCACTTAAATTGTGTTTTCTGATAAACAGCCCTGCTCAGGCTTACTAACTTATTATTTGAGTTTATTTTCCAGCTCTTATTCTTCTTTGTACAATATGTTGTTAGTGTTTTTCCACATGAGTACATGGAAAAAATTGGGATAATGGTGAGGTATAGAATTTACAGTAATGAGTGGCTATTGGCCATAGGTGGTCCTCCATATCTTTGACTTTAACAAAGTGGTCCATGGTCCAGAACACTTTGAGAACCATTGCTTTATATCTTCTTAGACTCTGATGAAGATGGATTTTATTTGCAAAACAAACCATCGTACCTTGTGTAAATTCTTTTACAAATATTAATAAAATCTAACTGTGCATATATGAGATTAATATTTAATTTTGATTGTCTTTAGATTCGTCATGAAGTTAACTATCAGAATGTTGTACACAAGTTGTGTAGTGACACATGCTTTTCCAAGTTCAGATCTGCCAACAACTTGACCATGAATTGCTGTGAGAATTGTGGAGGATATTGCTATGGTGGGACTGGGCAATGTCACATGCTGCAAATAGAGGGGCAGGCCAAGAAATTCTGTAGTTCCAGCTGCATCACAGCATATAAACAGGTAGTGTATTTAGCATACAAGTCTCCTATAAGGGTATAACTCTCTTTCAATCAGTAATGCATAGGAATTTTTTGAGCAGCTGTAATTACTTTCTTTTTGTTATGATTCATAGTTGTTTTTAGTGCTCAGTTGCATTGTCGCCTTATGAATTAACACTAGAATCCTGAAGCCTACAAAAAAAAGTCATAATGCTGGATAACATTAAATTCCTTCTCAACTCTTCATCAGTGTGCGAAGGAATTTAAGGTGGCCCGGCATTACAGCTTTTTTTGTAGGCTTCAGGGATTCTAGTGTTAAGTGTTCAAGATTCTCTTTGAGAAAAATGTTAGCCTATTATGTTACTAGTTTTCCATCTTGCTTTACAGAGGAAAAGTAAATGCAAAAAATTCGATTGCCTGTTACATACTCTGAAATGGAGTATTTTATGTTTATTTTAATTCTCATCACCACAGCATTGTGATTTATCACATTGTTCTTTGCAAATTCCTTTAAATGATTTTTTGTATATTTTCTCTGTTTGTAGAAATCTGCCAAAATCACTCCCTGCACTGTGTGTCGAGCTTTGAGATCCTCTGCAGAGATGGTTGAGAACACAAATTCTCAAGGGAAAACAGAGTTGTTTTGCTCAGTCAATTGTCTGTCGGCTTACAGGGTTCAGTCTGTCACCACTTCAGGTATTTGACTTCATTTGTTTTTGATCCATAACAAATTACTTATACAAAGTACTTATTAATTACCCTGTGTCACAGTAAACAATGAGTAGATATAATTCACTAACTCCGTTGTTTTACAGCTAATGCTTTTGTTTCTCTTGCTTGCTTTATAGCTTCGCTTCCCAGTTTCACAATTTTGCACACACATACAGGCCCATTAACACTAGAATTACCAAAGCCTACGAAAAAACTCAAAGATCCGTCCCACCGTAAATCCCTTTGCACCTCTCCGCCAGCGTCTTTTGTCCTTTTGTCCTGTAAATGTGTCTAACTAGCAAGCAGCCTACTATCACATCCCCCCCCCCCCACCGCCGCACAGTTTTCTCAGCTCAAGTCTGTTTACCTGCGTGTCAGTTGCTGAGAGTTGTATAGAGTGAGAAGTCAAGCAAAATAACACCTTTTATAAATACTATATCATTATTTGGAACAAATGCATTTCATGTGTGTTCCGTGTCTACAACAATCTATGTAAACACATTGTTAAAACAGAAACTTTTTCATGTTTTATTAATAATTGACAAAATGTAGACATGAAGTGTATAATGTGTGAAGCCTGAAGTCCAAATATCAAAACACTTTCACAAAAGGTACAAATGTAACAGAACAAGTGTGCTTCTATTCAAGAATATAACTGTAGAAAAAGAACCCGCGTTAGGGTGCGACATTCACATCCCTTTGATACGACCGATTTGGTGGCGCAACGGTATCAACTGTTGACTGGTAATCAAAACTTCACGGGTTCGACCCCGGACAAGTCTGTTTTGAGAAGTGAGCTGCTCTTATTCTTGCTGTTTTAGAATAAAGAGTCTGTAACAGCCGGTGTAAATTTATGATACTTGTAATAATTAGCTTTGCGTTTTTTTTTTTTTTATATTCATTTTTATTCTCTCAGTCACGTTCACGATCCCACCCCCCGATCTGACACTGCTGTTTTCACATAAAGATGAGCTATAACAGAGGTGAACTCAGAAGATGATGACAGTTCTACATCGGAGAAAAAATGCATGTTGCACTTTTGCCGTCGCTGTACTTTGTATATGTACACAGGAAGCTCTGCAGTCTACTTGTGACTTTACGCTGTAGGAAAATAAGTAATTAAATCAATTAAATAGGTAAATAACCTTCGATCTGGCTCTTATTTACAAAGTACAGTGACGGCAGCTTCCACTTGCAGCTATAGACTCATCAGTATGTGAGCGACTCTTCATGCTAGATCGAATAATATTTTAATATTTAATATTTTTGTGAGTGGGTGACTTGCATATTCAGCTCTTTGTTCATTATTCTGGCACCCGTTTAATTAGCCTATGCTTGAAATTCATCATTTTGGGTACATCCTGGCACATCTGCATCACTGCTGGAGGGAGGGAGGAATTAAAACTTGTGCAAAACAGAATATTTCCTTTTTTCCTTAAGATTTCTTTCTAACATAAAACAGTGTCACAATAAGGCATAATTTTGAATTTCAGTAATTTAAAAAAAAAATCCCAGCAAAATTTTAATGCTCCTTTTTTCTGTAAAAATTAGAAAATTGGACAGTGGACATAATACTTTTACAAGGCCCTGTATTCCCAAAAGATAAGTATGTCCCATGAAAGTTCTACCGTCAGCTATAATACCCACACATAATTTAGAAAGATGGGAGTTTTAATAAATTTAACATTAAAGAATTTCCAAAACACATCATTATCACCAAAAAAAACTTGGCACAAATGGCAACATTTCATAAGTATATCCTAATCTCTTCTACTGGAAAGAGAAAAAACCTGTCTATGTAAATTGTTGAAATGCCATGTTGAACACTTTTTATTGGCTCCTATTGCTCAGTGATAGCTCTTCTGTGATGGGGATGTGGTGTTATGGGTCCACAGCACTCTCAGCAAAGGCCAGTTATTTTTAAATAAATAATCGCCGCGCTCACGGCTTAACGTGGGGGCGTGGTGACTGTAGCAGATCTCAGGGCGATCAGCGGTGTGGGCGTTTCTCACCAAAGTGCACAGGTGAGAGACTGCCCACATCCGTGATTGTTCCTGAGGCTGCTAACGTGCTGCAGCTGCTATGGCCTCCCTCAATATATAGAAGCACGAGTCGGCTAGGGAGGAGAAGAACAAAAAGAGAACAAGGAAAAGAAAGACGGAGGTGACTGGAAAACGCAGGATGTGCGAGAGAGAGCCGGTGCGGGTGAGCGAGCACTCGCAGGCAGCTGAAAGGAAGCCTGGGTGTTAGACCGACACCTGGCAGTCGTAGTATTGGATTATTTATTTAATGAAGACTTTTCGGGAACCACTGCACTTTAATTGAACACTTTGTTTTTGTTGTTTTGTTGAAATAAAAGCACATTGCACTTTTTGTACCATCCCCTTGCTATTGTTGCCTCACTGTCTAGCTCATCTCGATTATAACTATCGACGGTGTTGGGTTCAAGGGCTCCCGAATAGAAGATGGGAGCATGAAGCAGAACCCGCATCATTACAAGGGATTCAAAAACATCTGTAGGCAGTACATTCCATTACTTAATGGGCCCTGCTTTAGTAATGCTGCCAATTTGCCTGAAGTGTAATTTTAGGTTTCAATTATTAATTGGTTCCACCAAGATACCATACTTCGTGTGAAATCATAATAATTTTGTAAAACTTACATATGCTTGTTTTTACTTTAGGATATTTAACCAAATAATTGCAGAAGAAACAATTTTTACATGCTTTTTTCCACCTAGGTGTTCAAGTTACATGCAATGGCTGTAAATGCTCTGCTGTGCCCCAGTATCATCTGGCCATGTCTGATGGAAGTATACGTAACTTCTGCAGTTACAACTGTGTTGTAAACTTTCAGGTACATTTCAATTTCACTAACTTAGCAATAGCTATATCTGTTTCCCTTTTTAATCTTTTTCTTTTACATTTTTTTTTTAATTAACAGGTTAACTGTTACTATTTTTAAAAAATATTTTTTGGACCAACTGTATACCATGGATTACTGAAAATAACTGACAATCCATATAGCTGGTGGATAGTTAAGTATTTGAGTATTAACCAAATTTTTAGATAACCAGTTTATTTTTCAACATCATCTATGGCTACTTAACAGCATATTGAAAAAGCTTTCATACCAGAAAATGCAAGTGGTGAAACACTAGCATGACATTGTCCCTATTTGCCACAAAATACGGGTAAACTTTCTCTTGACCTGGAAGTTGCTGCTACCTGTCTGTCTTGCATTTAAAAAAATACAACAGTTTTCTTTGTATCGTGTAAAACTGCACTGTATCAGACTAAATAGAATTAAGAGTTAGGAGGCCATAGTTTTGGTATTATTGTCCTTTTGTTTCTTCCATCACATTTTTAAGTATATCCAGTGCTTTTGAGCTGTGCTTTACCTGTCGTCCTTGTGTATCTTGCACTCTTTCGTCGCTTCACCAAAGTTGTGGGTTTTATGCATAGTTCACATGCTATGAGACAGACAGGAAATACAATATTATTATTATTAAATAATAATAACAAATAATAATTTGCATTTATAGATGCCTTTCACAAACCAAAGGTCGCTTTACATACGGAGGAAAAAAAAATCACACAGAAGACAAAAGTTCATCAAAGAGGAAAGTTTTTATTTGAGATTTAAAGGTAGAGAAAGAGGAGCAGTCTCTGGGAGACTGAGGATGAGAGTTCCAGAGTTGAGGGGCCATAACACTGAAGGACCTGCCTCCCAGGGTGGAGAGTCTGGTGCGTAGGACAGTAAGGAGATTACTACTCGAGGACATGAGAGACTAACGAGAAATTTATTGAGCTAGGAGCTGAGTGAAGTAGATAAGGGCAAGGTTATGTAGGGCTTTGAAGGTGATAAACAGAATCTTGAATTTAATCCTTGATGAAACTGGAAACCAGTGAAGCTGGGAGAGAACAGGGGAGATGTGAGCAGAATGCTTTGTGTGGGTGAGGACTCTGGCTGCAGAGTTCTGAATATACTGTAGCTTATGTATAGTTTTTGCAGGGAGCCAGATGAAGAGGGAATTACAGTAATCAATACGAGACATTATGAAGCAATGAACCAGAGTTTGAGCATCATTAAAGAATAGAAATGGATGGAGGCAGGCAATGTTACAGAGATGAGAATTAAATTTTGGAAAGATGCCTAATCTGTAGCTCAAAGTTAAGTGATGAGTCAAACAAAACATCAAGATTTCTGACAACAGGAACAGGCTTGACAAGTGTACCATCAATAGAAACCAAGAAGTTGGATTCCTTAGAAAACCAGGAGTTTGGCCCTATCAGTAACACTTCACTTTTATTGGCATCAAGATTGAGAAAGTTGTTTTCCATCCATAGCTTAAGATCAGTTATGCAGTCGGTGAGTGTGCTTTGAGGTGAGTCTGTAGGGTAGTGTGTACTAAGATATAACTGTCTGCATAACAGTGGAAGTTAAGGCCATGTCTGTGAATAATCTGACCAAAAGTAAGGATATAAAATAGAAAGAGTAATGGCCCAAGGACTGAACGCTTGAGGGACACCACGCGACACAGGTAAGGTGAAGGATTTATGTATCAGCTGAGTGTGACACTGTTGCCTATTAGAAAGATGTGTTATGAACCACTGAAGGGCTAAGCCAGAGATCCCTACAGTGGAGAGATGCGAGAGGAGAGTTTCATGATTAAAAGTGCCAAATGCTACACTTAAGTCAAGAAGGAGGAGAATATTAAGTGAACCGCAATCTGCAGACTGGAGAAGATCATTAACTAATACAAGTTTTCCTGTGTGAATTTAAGTGAATACCCTTCAGAGTTGGAGCTTGCAATAGGATAATTTTGAGAAAATAATGCTATCTGAAATAGCTAGTTTGTGACAGAATATTGACCTTTCACCTAATTCAGCAATATAGGAAATGATAACCGGGTTAGCAAGAAGTGGTATTTTTGCGGTCAACATGTTTTTGTAGTGATGAAATAAACACTTAAAACATTGACTTTGCTCTTTTATTTTTACAAGGAAAAAATAGAGCTTGTCTTTAATTGCTTTTTATGTAGGCTGAATTACAGTGTCCATATCAACATTGTGTTTCTCCAAAATTGCCAGTGGCAGTTGACTTAAATGAAGTGGAATGCCAGGCGGATATCCCAAGTATAAATTCTTATACTGCATGAATGCAGCATTAGATAGCAATGACATCTAGAAAATGTTCTTATTTTCTGAACATTTTGTGCACTGGAGTTTATTCTTCTCTTTCATTAACTAGGCATATCTCCCTTAGGCCATTATTAATAGTCATTTGTGAAAACCTACGAGCACTCTTACTGCTTTACATTGGTTAAAAAATATCATTCTAGCCAGTTGCTGCTAATCAAGTTAATTTAATTCGTAGTATTTAATAGTTGATCAGGTAGAGCTACCACCAGAATATAAAGCAGAACTTTTTAGCAGTTTTTGTCTAGCTTTCAGGTATGCACTGTGTTAAGAACAAAAGTTATTTGTAATGACCTTGGAGAAATAGTTTCAGCCATTCATCATTCAGGGAAGGGATACACTGTCATATCCAAACAATTTAATGTTGGTCTGTTATACAGTGAGAGGGTTGTTTAAAAATCAGGAACACTCAAGACAGCTACCTGACTTCCAGTAGTTAATGTCCCGGGGAATTCGACAATACATCAGACCATACAGATCCAAAGGTACTGGGATCTGTAGGCCTCTGTTAAGATAGTAAATATTATAGCTATAGCTTCAATTAAAACACTTCTGAACAAGCATGGCTTACATGGAAGCCCATATTCTACAATAAGAAAATAGTGGCACAGCTAATAATGTATTCTGGATAGACCAGATCAAAGTGGAAGAATATGGTTATTATCCACCACCCCATGCATAATGTAAAAGCCACACACAGGATTTCATAGTAAGAATATCACATCAGCAGTCAAACATACTGATAAAGGGCTAATGATTTGGAGTTGTTTTGCAGCCACAGGATCTGGGAGCCTCATAATTAGAGTCCACCATGAAATTCTTATTTATCACATAGTATTCCACGGGGAAATGTGAGTTACTCTGTCCACTAGCTGAGCTGTGGCTGGAACTAAATCGGGCAATGACATAATGATCCTAAGCACACCAGCAACACCGCAGCTAAGTGGCTGAAGGTAAAACGAATAAAGACTTTGGAATGGTCATGTAAGTACAGACTTCAGTCCCATTGAAATACTATGACAAGACACTGCACTCTAATCATTTAACCATATCACAGAGGTAATTAACAATTAATAAATATGCTGATTTGTTTGAAAAAAATTTTAGTCAAGATACTGTACAGTACATTCAAAAAGACCCCATAAGGATCATTTTGTGCAAGTTTCTTTGTCTTGTTTCAAGAAATAGATGATTGGAGAACAACATCCATGTGCAACTGAAGGCTAAAGAGCATTTATTAGTCATACAATACAAAGTAATTCAGTCTTTCCACTCTCCATTAGCGAAGTATGTAGCAAGAACCGGGCCCAGATTATTAAAAGAAATCCTTAAAAAAATTGCACAGAAAAGAAGTTGGGAACATAAAGCGTATTTATGTGTTTGAATATTGGAAACATGATTTTAACAATTGTATAAACAAATTAATTTGGTGGACTGCAGTTATTGAACATAGTGATCCAAAATTGTATCTTCAGTTGTTTAAGCAATTGAAATATTTTGGGTATAATTTCATGTTTAAGGTAAAATCCACAGAGTCGTTTTTACTGCATACCATACATTTTCATATTGAAGTTTAATTTTTTTTACTTTTTTTTTTCTTCTAGAACATGTTTAACAAACCTTCTAGTCAGAGTTCTTCAGTTGTACCTCTATCTCAGGGACAAGTGATTGTAAGTATGCCCTCTACGCCAGGCGTTACTGGTGGAGGTGCAACTGTTACCACAACCAACTCCAGCACAGCAGCAGTTACGCAAGGCACAATGAGTACCCCAGCAATGGCAGGCTTACAGAGGCTAGCTGTCCAGTCACAGCAAGCACCCATGTCCCGTGCTGTAATCAAACTGAGGTGCCAGCATTGTCACCGCCTCTTTTCATCGAAGCCAGAGGTGCTTGATTTTAAGGTAAGTTTTTTAGTATAGTTATCTATATAAATGTACTGATGTTGGATTGAAATTGTTTTTGTTGACTATATACTTGTATACAAGTCTCACAGATGACACTTTTTTAGATAATACTCATGTATTGCTTTGTAAAAGCACCAGTAAGAAAGGTGTTTTAAAGACCTTTGTTAACATTAAAGCCAATTGCTTTTCAGCATACTTTGCATTTTACTGTTAAAAATCGGTAAAGGAAATTTAATTTTGTGTAACATTTCATGGCAATATTGTTTTGTTAAGAAATAGTGTATGCCACTGAATGGCTACTTTATTAGGTTCACCAACATAACTCCCTGCTCAACCAGTAATTAAATCATATGTTCAACTAATGGTACTGAATCATGTGCACTTCAGCATTGCGACACTATGGATTTAAGTGGCAATGAACATAGCATGGTAGTGTGCTGGCATAAGTGTATCCAGGATCTGCTAGGGTTTTGGTATGCAATTTGTCAGTGGTTCATTGAGAGAGGAAAAAAATCTTCGTCGTTCTTGGAGGGTAAAGTCTAATAAAAATGCATGGCATACACCCTCAGAATTAATTTTAAAATCTATTGTTATATTAACTGTGTACCCATACGTTGCTATTTCCTGAAATCAACCAGCTTTTGAAAAATATGGGAGGCAAATAGGATTAAATGACAGAAAAGCACTGGCAGTAGTTTTCAAGACTTTACAAAAAGTAGCCTTGTAGAGCCAGATATGATTCTGAAATAAGAACAAATGTCCGGAGACAACCTGTTAAAAAGTGTGTAGTGAATAGCTGTGAACTTCTGCACTACAAAGGCTACACCCACAGGGCTCCTTTCTGAAACACCAGCCCCCAATTTCTTGTCTGTGTTTTGGAGTGCCACTGGAGTTTCAGGGATAGAACAAAATATACCAAATAAAGGATATGAGGCTGAGAGAAAACAAAATGCTAAAATTGCTGTTATCCGTTCAGGAGTTCAGCAGCATGAGGTAACTGAAACGTAATAATTCATTTACACGTCGTAATGAGTGCTGTGCCAGTGGTGACGGACATACACGGACCCCTGCAGCATTGGGTTACACACATTTGACAAGTGCCTCTGTTTGCAATAATATCTTTCTTTCATTTTGAGTATTGACATAACAACCAAAATTTAGATAACCATTGTGGTCTATGGATAGATAATATGTTAAAATGCTGTGGCTATTTTGTAATGACATGTTTGCATTTCCAGTTAAACGGTAATATTAAAATTCTTTAGTTCATTTAGAAATGAAATCAGAATATGGGTGTTGAGCTGCCTCATCTGTATTTCTGCTGGTGGTGTAAGGAAGATTTGTTGACTTGGGTGTTTTGAGTACTGAAATCTGCATCTCCTGTGGCTCTTTGTTTCTCTCTTACTTTTTACGGCAGTTCTTTTGACAGAGTTTGACACATAGTTTACTTCAAATGCATATATTGCAGTTCATATTTTCATGAATATACCTGCCAGTTTTGTTTCAAACTTACATCAACTCCTACATTATTGTAACACTGAACAACAGGGAGCACACAGCACTTGCAACAATGTATTGTTCACATTTACCATTCGTCTATTTATGCTGTTGAATGACAACATATAATCTGATGCTACAGAAAGATTTTCCCTTGCATCAGTTTATTTCTGTTTTTGAAACAGTTTATTTTGGAAACATGCAATGTGCTCTTTGCATGTGCAGCACACATTTATAAGTCTTCATTATAAACAGAAGCTTGCTGTCTGTCAGACCAAGTTTACAAGAACACTTCTGCTCTTTGAAGTTAAAAATCAGCACTTCTACTTTGAGTGTTACCTCCATGAGGCATTGGATTGGTTTAGAAATATGACACATAGTGAGCCATCTAATTGTTCCCAGTTTTAAGCAACAATCACTCATGGTTGTCACCAGGCATATACAGTACATTATACCTCAGGCATCAGTGAGACTGTTAAAATAAGTGACTTAGATGTAGATTTACCTTATGATTTGATAACCATACTTTGTGTTCAGCATTATTATGACAGATACATTAAAATTTAGAAATAAATCTAGGTATATATTATCTAATGTGAAAGAGAAAAGATTGTCATTCAGCCTCAATTTCAGTTTTGAAAAAGTGTAACAAGTTGGTGGAGTGACAACAGGAACAAACAAGAAATCAAATTTTGTCTTGCTGCCTTAAATTTACTTTATAAGTATCATTTAATACATTTAACATTTTCCATTGTACATGTACTAAAAGACAGGTTACTGAATTGGGTAACCTTCTAAACTGTGCAAAGACTACATATTTTTAATGCAACTGAGCAACTACTACAGGGAAGGCTAGCACTGTAATGCTGGCTACAAAACCCTGGATTACAGTTCACTTTGGTGTCACACTAGGAGGTTGTGGGACATGTGAAATTGTAAGTGATCCCCTCCGTCTCTGTCCTTGTATATATTCCCAGATGCTGAGAAATACATTCAAACTGTTATCTTTTGTATTTAAGGATACAAAATGGGTTCAGATCACATGAATATTTAAATGTCCTAAAATAACATTTTACTGATGAGCATTGGTTTTATAGTCTAAAATGAATGCAGTCTATGGTAAATATAATGAATTGGAACAAAGTTTATTCTAACAAAAGTGTTGCTTTTAATGTTTGTTTTTCGTACATTGTGATAGCTAACTTTTTATACCTACAGAAGGCACTGTAACATAATATTGTGAATTACAAAAAACATACAATTTTAATAAGTAAATGGATGTACAATAAAACATAATAAAATAAGCAGTCGTCTTTTTTGCTGATAACCAAACCACCCAAACCTTCTTTAAGGTTCTGTTCTATTACATTATTTTTCCAGGTGTTTTTTAAAAAATTTTTTTATTATGACTTCATTTACATAATTTTCGTAAGTTGGGAGCAACCTTGGGCTTTTTGTGGACCAAACTCATGTGGCTGTAATTTTTTTTTTTCTTTTAAGCTCCTTTAAAGGCTTAGCCATTTTCGCACACAATCTGGTGTAGATTATTATTCACGTTTGTTTTTACTTCTGCCTTCTAATACATTCAGCTAGCTGCACATGGTTTTAAGTACTTTTCAATTTATGTTGTTATTTTCAAGTAGTTTTTTTTTTTTTTCCTTTTCCTTAGTAGTGTACCTGTATTTCATAGCTTGGTTACTTTTTTCTAGTCATTACCGTATATAAAAAGTACAGTTTTTCAGCTTGATGTGGTTGTTGTGCTTTACATATTTCAGGGTCGCATGTTACAGTTCTGCGGGAAGACTTGCTTTGATGAATTCAAGAAGGTCAGTTTTGTTATGGCACGATGTGAATACTGCAAGATAGAGAAGATTGTAAAAGAGACCATCAAGTTTAACAAATTGGACCGTTCTTTTTGTAGTGAAGGTGAGCTTTGTGTCATTTGCCTTTTTATTGTTTTAATTCTGTGATCAAATGTATTCAGTATCAGCCGGACCTGCAGAAAGTTTTTTGAATTGGACCGTTTCAAGAGATGTCGAGTTATTTCCCACCTTTTAATACCATGAAAGTTAAAGGCAAATAAAGAATTATAAGATGTACTGTGCTTGTCAAATTTTGATTGGGGGAAAAATGGCTTTTGCTTTGTTTACTGTATTTTAGGTTGCAAGCTTCTTTATAAGCATGACTTGGCCAAACGCTGGGGCTCTCATTGTCGATGCTGCACTTACTGTACAAATGCTTCTCAGAAGGTGGTACAGAATCACTTTGCAGGGAAACTGGAGGAGTTCTGCAGTGAGGAGTGCATGTCCATGTACACAGTTTTATTTTACCAGGTATACAACAATAGCAGCATGATTATTGATATTTATGAATATTTAAAACCTTCAGTAGCACATTTTAGTTGGATATAAATTTGAAGTTTCTTACTGTCCTTAATATATTAAAAATGTAACCATTGTGAATTTTTCTTATGTTTTTTAAAAAGAAAAAGTAGAGCTTTAGTCTTAGTAATATCTGCTTGTGGCATTTATTCAGGATGGCAGCATTTAAGGCTTCCCTTACCTTTTTAACATATAGACTTTTCAGATTATTAACCATTAAAACAGAAATTTGCTTTTTAAGATAGCCTTTGTTGTTTTTGTAGATAATCTGTATTGACATGATCATGATTTCAAAGTATATGCTGTATTCATATTTATTATTAAAATATTGTGTTAAAGGTTTATAGGTCAATGTTTCCATGTCATGAATCTGTTTGCTTTATCTTCACAATCACTAAATATGCCACTTAAAATTGTAATTTGCAAAGAAAGTACTGTTTGAATCAGTGGACAATTTACGATGTTCAAGTTAATTTATGGTTTATGTTTAAATAAGTTAATACATGTACACATTTTCAGATTCACTTAATACAGTCCAAGGTTGTGGTTTGTAAAGTCCTGTCCTAATAACACTGGGTAATAGGTGGGAAACTGAGCATGGCACCAGTTTATCACAGGACACACAATTCCCCACTCATTCACAATGCGGTAAACTTAGAGTTGCCAGTTTTAGAAGATATTGAGGGGAGAAAAAGGAAGTACCTAGAAGAAAGCCTACACAGTCATTGTGAGAACGTGCAAGGTCATGGAATTTGAACCCTGGACACTGGTACTATGGGAAAAGACAGCTAACCACTTAGCAACTGTGACATCTTTTAAATAACGTGTAGAATGTTATCTGCCAGTTCTTGCTTATAATATTTTAAAAATATATCGTTGTATTCATATGTCAGATGTTTTCTTCATTCCATCCAGTTTTTCAAAAATTCGGGCCGGCCCCCCCCAAGATCACTGAATATATTTCTTTAAATTAAATGAATCCAAAAACTCTTCCTTAGATAAAGAGAAATGTGGTGGTTTAAGATAAAAGGAAAAATTACTCTTAAACAGTGAACATTCTGTTCCCCTGCTATAATATAGCTTGTGTTTTGGTTGATAAACTATAATCCACTTTCAACTAGCACATCCTCTGCATGTACATTTTTATAACAAAAGTGCACTTGCCCAAACATATGTTGCAAATGCACCTTAAAAAAAAAAAAATCAGGCAAGCTCGATGGGGAAAATTCATATTTCCACAGTAACTATTTCCTTTTACATAAGTGTTTTCCTTTCAGTGACCATGCATGCAAAAAATAAAGTTTAACTTCTTCACACCTTACCTACACATTACTCAATATTTTTACTTTTCCATCTAAGGAGTATGCAATAGTAAAAATGAAATTTTAAATATAGAGTCCTGCATACAAAACATCTTTTTTTTTTTTTTTTAAGCCACTGTCCGATTTTAGCAAATTATCTCTTCTTTGTATTTGCAGATGGCTAAATGTGATACCTGCAAACGGCAAGGAAAACTAATTGAGTCACTGAAGTGGCATGGAGACATGAAGCATTTTTGTAATTTGCAGTGTTTGCTGCATTTTTGCAGTCAGCATTGCCCCACTGATGTGCCCAGCAGTGTTGGTGTGTATCACTATAGTAATGTTCATGTATTTGTCCAAAGATACCAGTTTTTTCAACTGTTTGTGGCTCTGCCTCCAACCTTGCAGTTGCTTTTAAGATTTTATGTGATTTAATTACCTGTTGTAACTTGTTTATTTGTAAATTGATTATGTAAAGCTTTAAAGAAAAGGTTTGTTAAGATCCACATAATTTCTGGTACCTTCTGTTGGTCATCATGTGTATTGTATAGTTTTTCCATGGTTTCTTTACTTTTTAAGACTCCTCTATTAACCAGTTTTTATTTTTGAATTGAATTAACATGTAAATGAGGCTCTATTAACAGTTGCATTACTGAAATAATTGTTTTAAGTATATTTACCTATTTTTGCAAAATTATAATATAACATTGTCTGAATTATGCAGTTTTGTGTAATATAAAGGATTCATGCATATGTTCTCTCTGTTTGCTTGTCTGCTTATTTTGAGTTTGTATGATTACTCTGTCCAGAGAAACTTTTAAACCAGTATCATTCATATTTGTTCTTTAATCTTGATTTTCTCAGTAAACACTGTTGCTACATCGCTCGGTGCCCCTGCTCCTTCTACACCTGCTGCCATTGGTCCTCAGATTCCTACAGCTATGCCTGCAGGGCCTCTACCACCACTGCCACCACCACTTCCGCCTCCTCCCTCAGCTGTGCCCCTGTCCCCCTTGGCTCAGAAGAAGGAGGCCACCCCAGTAATTGCTAATGTTGTGTCACTAGCCAGTACTCCTACTGCTCAGCCTTCCATTAACTCCAACACCGCACTTCAAGGTGAGCATATTACCCCTGTTTGACTGGTCTGGATATGTGAACTTTTTAGAAGTTTTAGTTTAACTTGGGTATACTTTTGTTTTAATCAACCATTTTATATATAGTATCCTTCTTGCGACATTGCATTTATCAGCCAAAGGTGCAGTGAATTGTGTGTTTTTTTTTTTGTTTTTTTTTTTGTGCAATGGCCAATATGTTTTTTTCACTTAACTTAAGATCTGTTTAAACTAATCCATTCTGTTTTTTCTGGCACATTATTTGCAACTCCAAGTTGAGATCCACTAACTTAAATCATATTATGTTGGTGAAGACTTGCATTATTGAACTTGCTACTGATGCAGCTCTCAATTGTTTATTTCTCCAGGTTTCAGCATCCATTTATTCACAGCTGAGTTCAGCTCATTGTAAAAAACTGGGAATCCATTATCCCGCTTAAATGGTGCAAAATTGTTAATGCTCATTTCTACATTTCAGTCATTATGGAGAAAAACTTTATTTTCAACTTGTATTTATGTATATATGCAAGTTTCTTTTCTGTGATTTGACAGGTGCAGTTCCAACTGTGCAAGCCAAGATTATTGGGGATGTAAGTTGTATTTATTTTTAATTTTAAATACCAACAATTTTATAGTTTTACTAATAATGACTTAATAATCTGTGAAATATAGAACAGGAGGCATATAACTCGCTCTACAGTTCTTCTCCATATTATGTTATAAACACACAAACAAGTTTACTAAATGTTAATTAACCGATTTGTTAAGAGTATCATAGCAGTATGCAGTGAATATCAAATGTATGCACACCATTATTTACATAATTATAATTATATGTCCTGAAAAGTGTCAATGTATTTTTCATTTAAATATTTTCCATTCATAATTGTTTAAGGTGTTAAACTTCTTACATGATTCCTTTTAATTTCTGCCTTTAAATCAACTAAAACTGAAATTTCAGGAAGAGGGTCTAGTCTTTTTTTAATCCCCTGCATTTCACTGTTTTACCTAAATTGATATATACTGTAAATCACCAGTGTGTAAGAGTTATTTGTGTCTATACAATGAAAGATTTTCTCTGAGGTGAATGTTAAACTTTCCAGATTTTATGGTCTTGTTAGTTTTAATCATGTTCATTTACTATATGTTGTGTTTTGGTTATGGGTATGTAGCATTTTAAATGATCTTGCATGCTGTTTTTTTTTTTAATGTTATGTACATTAGAAAGATCATGTTTCATTAATTGTCTATAAAAAGTTATTTAAACAATGAAGTATTTAATTTATCCATCTAGTTAAACTTGATAAAGCAAAAGAAGTACCCCTTTCTCTGGCTCATCCATTGTTTCATTTTTCAAAATATATTTTCTGTAGGCCAGCACCCAGACAGACACGCTGAAGCTACCTCCTTCTGCCCCTCCTAGGGTTTTGAAAAACAAAGCTCTGTTGTGTAAACCCATTAGTCAGACGAAGGCCACATCTTGCAAGCCACACACTCAGAACAAAGAGTGTCAGACAGGTAGCTGAAATTACTACAGCAAAGCAACCCATCCTGTCATCTTCACTGGTTGCTTCTTTGCCTTTAAAAAATAAGGAAAGCACAGTTTGGCATTTAATTTTAATAAGTTATGCATTTTTTTAAAGAGGATGTGAAGCCAGAGGTGATTGTTCTACCCATTCCTGTTCCAGTCTTTGTGCCTGTACCTTTGAATCTTTTTACTCAGTATACACCATATCCTTTTGGAATACCAGTACCGGTGAGTTCTTGTTGCTCTCGTATTTTAATATGGAGTGCCTTGTAGAATAAATGCCTTATTGTTGACAGATTTTTGCCCTTTTTTAATTTCAAATATTAGCTCCCAGTGCCCATGTTTATTCCAACTACTTTGGACAGTGCAGACAAGATAATTGAGACTATCCAAGATATCAAAGAGAAGATACCCTCTAACCCCTTTGAAGCAGACCTGCTCCAAATGGCTGAAATGATTGCAGAGGAAGAGGAGAAGGAGAAGCCAACATCACACGGTGGTTTGTATTTTGAACTTTTTTTTTTAATTTCTCTAAATTGTACTATATCTGGGCATCAACAAATATATAAAATAAAGGTGGGAAAAAGTAGGTTTACAGTTGTGAGTTTGTGGAACACAGTTTATTCTTGTATTTATTAATGAATGTACTATTTATTTGTATTTGTCATATTTTTATTAAAGTGTGCTTGAGTGTAGCAATCAAGTTATGTCTTTTTTCATATGAACAACTGTAAACCTACTTTTGCCCACTCGGTGTGGGTGGATGTATGTATGTATGTATGTATGTATTTATTTAGTTATATGTGTATATGTATATATATATATATATATATATATATAGATATAGATATAGATATATAGATATATAGTAGGTACGGAAAGTATTCAGACCTCCTTCAATTTTTCACTCTTTGTTATATTGCAGTCATTTGCTAAAATCATTTAAATTAATTTTTTCCCTCATTAATACATACACACACACCCTCCCTCTCTCTCTCTCTCTCTCTCTCTCTCTCTCTTCCACCCACTTAAGCCCTTAGACTGATTCCCATGCACACGTGTTATAAGGCACCCCCCAGACCCACTGTGTCAGGCAGCCCGAACCGACAGGTTGTGAATACGGGAAAGGACATTGACGTTGGCTTGAAGAGAACCCCTCCGATAAACTACAGAAAAACGACAGGGCTAAAGGTCCAAAAACCACCTTGTGACTTGAGGATTCGATTCCCTGTGTAGGGCCATCCACTGGAGGGCGACATGGTCCGTAACAAGGGTGAATTCTCGACCCAGGTGGTAGTACCTCAGCTGCGTTACTGCCCATTTAATTGCGAGGGCTTCTCTCTCCACCACAGCATACCTAGTCTCCCGATCCAGCAGTTTCCAGCTTAGGTACATGGTGGGGTGTTCAGCAGCATCGACGCATTGGCTCAGCACTGCCCCAAGTCTTGTTTTCGAAGCCACGTCTGGAGAGAAAAATCTGGTACTCTTAACACTGGTGCTGATGTAAGGGCCTGCTTGAGGTCATGAAATGCAGTCTCAGTCTTGTCGTCCCATACCACAGAATTGGGAGCCCGTTTCTTTGTTAAATTGGTCAAAGGTGCCATCCTCTCAGAGAAACGATGGACAAACTGGTGGCAGTAACTTGCTAGCCCTAGGAAGGCTTGGATTTGCCATTTGGTTTTCGGATGGGGCCAGTGAAGATTACTGTGGCCTGACGGTGCCCCTACCTACTAGGTAGCCTAAATATTTGGCTTCTGACAGGCAGAAATGGAAGTTTTTTGGATTGATAGGGAGACCCGCTGAAGCTAGTATTTGGAGCAATGTCTAGAACCGCAATAGGTGTTCCTCCCATGTGTTGGAATAGATGACTATGTCATCCAGGTAGGCAGCACTATAAGCATTTTGGGGTCTAAGCACTTGTCCATCAGACGCTGGAAGGTTGCAGGGGCCCTGTGCAAGCCAAATGGGAGTATACAATGCTGCCAGTGTCCCCTAGGGGTACTAAACGTGGTCTTTATTTTTGCAGACTCCGTTAAAGGAATTTGCCAGTACCCTTTGGTCATATCGAGAGTGGTTACGTATTGAGGCTTTCCCAAGCGTTCGAAGAGATCATCGACTCGAGGCATCATGTAGGCGCTGAATTTTGGGAGACTTGGTTAAGCCGTCAGAAGTTGTTACAGAACCGCCAACTTCCGTCTGGCTTGGGGACCAGGACAATAGGACTGGATCATGGACTATAGCTCTCTTCAATTACTCCTAGGTCCAGCATATGCCTGATCTTGAACTCTGCTTCGGCTTCTTTGGCTTCCGGTATGCGATAGGGCCTCTCCCTATTCCACTTGTTCGGTCACGATATCATACTCAATCGGAGAGGTCCAGCTGGGTGTTTCACTTAACACGCTCGGTACTGACACGATGGCTTCCTCGCGCTCCTGCTATCAGGGTGTCAAATTGGAATCGAAGTTAAGGTTAAAATTTTTGGTGAAAAGGGAACAGTACTGACCGGAGGAGGGATCAGGTTCCCTGTCCTTTTACAGTTTCATTAGGTTTATGTGGTAGATTTGTTCACTCGATCGACAATTCGACTGTTTTACTAAATAGTCGACAAGTGCTTTTTGCTCCTTAACTTCGTAGGGGCCCTGCCAATGGGCCAGTTATTTGCAGTGGGAGGTGGGAACAAGGACCTTGACTCGGTCCTGCGGTTTGGCTCTTGCCATGATTGTAACAGCAGACCTGTGCTGCTTGGGCTTTCTCTACGTGCTGTTTTGAGAGGGGTCAAAATTTTTTCTAATCTATTGTGCAACTGAGCAATATATTCCAGAATGTTTGTAGATGGGAGGGCCTCCTCCTTCTATCCTTCCTTTAGGATGTCCAATATTCCAAGGGGTTTGTCGTCCATATAACAATTCAAATGGAGAGAAGCCTGTGGAGGCTTAAAGTACCTCCTGGTAGGCAAACAGTACGAGGGGAAATAACTGGTCCCAGTTTCTTCCTTCCTCGCTAACCACTTTTCGTAGCATTTGCTTGAGAATTTGATTGAACCGCTCAACTAAATCATCGGTCTGGGGGGGTGATATACCGAGGTTTTCAGGCGCTTTATTCTCAGTAACTTGGCCACCTCCTTGAACGTGTCCGAAGTAAAAGGTGTTCCTTGATCAGTTAGGAGTTCTTTGGGATTACCGTCTCGCGCAAAGACCCCTACGAGTTGCCGTGCAATCATTTTAGAGTTAATTGAAAGCAGTAGGACATCTTCAGGAAATCGATTGGCATAATCGACAAGGACTAGAATGTATTTGTGTCCTCGCGATGAGGGTTCAAGGGGTCCTACAAGGTCTACTCCAATATGTTGGAATGGTACGTCAATTAAGGGAAGTGGAACTAGAGGAGCATGGTCCCGCTAGGGAATCTGTCTCAATTGACACTCAGGGTAGGAGCTACTAAAGCAGTGGACCTCCTTATTGATGCCAGGCCATTAAAACCGGAGCTTAATATGCTGTAGTATTTTTCCAAGTGGGCACCTAGGAGGTGGGTATGCACTAGCTCACTGACCTCTCGCAGGAAGGTGCATGGGACTAAGAGCAGGGACCGTACCTCTCCCTCGTGTTCGGCCACTCAATAAGTTAGATCATTATTAATAACAAAGTGGGGTCCTTGTGGAATATGACGATGTGTGTGCTGGCCATTGACTGAGACAACTGGATTAATAGCATTCTTTAAGGAATTGTCATTCCATTGCTCCCTTTTAAAGGAGCTTGCCGTTTGTTTAAACTTGTAGTGTAATGTATGGAGAGGATCTGAGCTGACCTCAGTGGGCACGGTGAAGGACAGCGATGCCGCCTCTTCGTTCAAAAAGGTAGACACTGTGTTGCCGTCTGATGACGAGAGTGACATCACATCCAGACTTGATGACAATGAGGACGGCGTGGCGTCAGATACCACGTCATACTGAGCAGCTGCATCAGTTTTAGTTGCCAACGAAGGACACGACGTGGAAGCAGTCTTGGACATATGTTTAACATCCATAACTAGGCCTATATGTTTATTCAAAACGGCAGTTAGATTGCCGCTTATACTTTTTGACCAGTCTTGACCTAGTATCATGGGGTACGGTGGGTCAGACAATATGGCCACCGGTAGACTTCGGAGGTTATCCGCTGCGCTGATGACACAGGTGGCCATTGAGTAAGACCGAGTCTCCGAATACAGGTTATGCTGGTTGATTTGCTGTTGCGGCAATATTAATCAATGAGCAACAATGGAGATGTTACTACTGGAGTAAAACAAAACAGAAACTTTTTATCCATTCACAACTGACACACCTGTATTGGAAAGAGATATAAGGGGTTAACCAACGCACAGTATCTTTCTCCATGGGCCCTGCCACATTCCCATCAGTTCTGGGAGGAGGGGGGGGCAGGTAGTAACTGTGTCCAAGTTCCCCACACTTGAAACAGTGTGGGGTTGTGGGTTTTTCCTTTGGTCTCATTCCTGGGTCTGCTTTGCAGGCTGTGTCAATCGCCTATCAGATTTCTCGGATTGGGACACCGTGCAGTGCCGCTCGATGATATCGATGAGGCCCTCCATGTTTTTAAATGGCAGCCTACGGACCTGCTGGGCGAGAAAATCAAAAACCTTGTTTGAGAGCATTGCAGGCCAACTGCTCAACAATCCATTGGGCGTCATTAGTTTCTGGTTTTAGCCAGCGCCCGGTCTTACTCCAAACCTCAAAAGCCTGTGCACGTGTCAACCTCTCAGGGTCAAAGCACCACTCGTGCTATTGTCTCGCCTGCTGTTCTGTGGATACGCCAAACCTTTTGAGGACCTCACCGCGGAGTTTATTGTAATCGGTGGCGTCTTCCTTTGAAAGGTCGTAATAAACATGTTGTGCCACACCCTTCGAGAAGGGAGCCAAGATGTTTCCCCAGTTGTCTTGTGGGCAGCGATATCTGTTGGCAGCCCTTTCAAATATGAGGAAATAGGTCTCCACCGTCTTGGTCTGTTAAGGGAATGAGAACCTGGGAAGGTAATCTGGCTTGGTCTTTGTGTAGAGCAAGGCGTGCCTCTATCCTGACCTCAGATTTGGCGACCTGTTCCAGTAGGTTCTGTAGTAAAAGTTGTCAAAACTGTGTTCAGGTCCCGTTTCTCAACATTGTAGAAGCAGTATCCTGCTGATTACGCCTCTGTAATAAGAGACAAGAAACAGTATGACAGTTTGGGAATTCCACCCCATTTGCAAAAATAATAACTCAAACAACGAAAAGTCACAAAGCATTCAGTCATAACATAGACTGAAACTTAAGAAAATATATACAGGTAGTCCCAGAGTTACAGACATCCGACATACGTGTTACGAACGGGGCCGCAGCTGCTCCTTCAGCTGTCTGGGCGACGTGATGCAGGCTCCTCAGTAACTGCCGCTCCGTCATCTCTGGCCTGGGGAAGTTGCAAGTGGTGGCTGGAGGGGGGCAGTTTCGCTGCTCGTGCAGTGTAGTGTCCCTCAGACGGCTCCGGTTAATGAATGGGGTGGTGGGGGCTGCACCCCATTTATTGTCATTGGGCGGCTGGGTGTGAGGCAAGCGCTCGTGTGCAGGATGGAGGCTTGATGAGGCGGAGGGGGTCGGTTCGCTGCCCGGCCACCATGCCACTGCATCTACTGCTCCTGACTGGATGGGGCAGAGGGGGGCGCTTCACTGCCTGCCCACCACACAGCCTTGTGGCTGAACGGAGGCCATTGAGGGTGAATGGGGCGACAGGGGGGCAACATTGTAGTGTGCCACGGATAGCTGTCTGTTGAATGGGGGCGGTGGTGGGCGATTCACTACTCTCCTTTGGCTAACCCTGTTTGCTCTCGGTGGGCTGACACTGCAGGCAGCATACTGTATGCAAGTGGAGGTGACTATGTGGTGGGCGGGTGGTGAACCGCCCTTCGCTGCCCCCATTAATTCTCAATTGCAAGCCTGCTTGTACTGTTACATACATAGCAGGAACTTGTCTCTTGTCAGTACACCAGATGAGCTGACAAGGGGTGCCTTCCTGCTATGATAGTGTGTACAGTGCTGTGCAGAAGAGCTCATCTTAACCTTTTGTCTGAAACACAAATCTGATGCAAGTGCTGGTGATACAGTAAAGAAGAGAAAAACCATCACCATTGAAAATAAAGTAGAAATAATAAAAAGGTCAGAGAGAGGTGAAACACCATCATTCATTGGCAGAGCACTTGGTTACAGTCGGTCAACAATAGCATTTATTAAAATAATGTACCTGTTCCGACTTGCATACAAATTCAATTTGAGACCAAACCTACAGTCCCTATCTCATACGTAACCCGGGGACTGCCTGTATTCCTAAATGGGAATGAGTGGAAGTAAAACACAGAGTATGTATGTGTGTGTGTGTGTGTATATATATATAATAGTATATAAACAACACTCAATTACTTCCTTAACTAATGTAGAGAACTAGTTTAATAATGAAAAGCCCATCATTGGTTTTTGCCTATTAGACTGGACAAGGTTTTAAAGCCATTTTGAAATGGTACAGGGTTCATAAAATATTAAGCCCAAAGTATATGTGTGGAGAACATTTAAAACAAAGGCAACCCTATGGAAAATGTGGATGTCTTTCTAAAATTTTACTGAACTATGAACGGCTCACCAGTAAGTAACCCCTTTTTTCAAAAACGATCAGAGCAACCTGTCTGACTTTTGCCAGAGACCAGCTGTAAAAGCCTGACTGGAATCCTGTTCTTTATACAGATGAGACCAATTTTAAACTGTGCTAAAAAAGCTGGTCTGTGTTTAGCAACACAGTCTTATCCCTTCTGTGAAGAATCATTTAGGGCTAGGGAGCTTTTTTTTTTTTTTAATAAACTCTAGGGCTATGCAACCTCATGTCATTGAGTGAATTCTGAGAAATGGTAGTTCTTCATAAAAATATTTGTTTATAGGGTAATTATTATCAAATGTACAGAATATAGTGAAATCTATACTTGCATGTGTTAATCAACATGCAACATGTTGTCATACACTGGGGTGCATAACAACCACACCTTGAAGTCAGTCCATCAGTTTGAAAAAGAAAGCTGGCAGAAAGTTAATATTTCAACAAGACAATGATTCTGCTCTTTCAAACTTTTAAAAATGGCTTAGGAAGAAGAGATTCTTCCTTATTCTGGAAGCAAGGAAGAGGAAGTCCTGACTTTGATCCTATTAAAATGCAGTGATCTGATGGGAATAAAGCTATTAATACAAAATATCCTTCATCCCTCACATAGCTATTAGCTGTTAGAGTTTTGTAAAGAGGAAATGGTAAAATCTTTCTAATGAACATGTCACAGACTGCTAAATGGTTATAGGAGGCCAAATGTGTTAAGGGTTTTGCTTCTTAGGGAGGTGCCACAAGTTATTTGATTAAAAATGAATTCATTTTGCACTCCATGATTAGTTGGCGACTACTCCTTCTTTTATGTCTTGAAACTTTTATTTAGGATTTTCATTATGTATATTCAGAGTTCCAAGTTTATATAACATTTCCGTAGTATCTAAAATAAAGACTAACATTAAAGAGTGCTTATTAGAAACTGTTTTGCTCATTTTATTTGATTCTTTTTCCCCTTCTTCATGGAGATCAAGGAAGCACATATAGTGGTGATTTGGAGTCAGAAGCAGTTTCAACTCCACACAGCTGGGAAGATGAGCTCAATCACTATGCTTTGCGGTCCAGTGGAATGCAAGAACCTGACCCAGAGCTCAGGCAGCTTTCACAGATGGATCTAGAGCAGGATCTTGAGGCAGACTTCCCTTTAGGTCAGTAAGCTGAAAATGAAGAGGCTTCTATGTACTTTGTAAATGACCATCTGGCACAAACTTTATATCCTGTTGTGCTTTAAGATTATCACGAATGGGTTAAACTACGTGAATGATTTGTTTTTACCCATTTGCAAATTCACTAACATTTTAGATATATACTATATTTAGTCTTAATTGTTTAGTATCTTCCTTTGTATTTGCAGATTTGTTTGATCCCTTCAACAAAGATATTAGTTTAACACCCCGACAAAGAAATAGACGGAGGCCTCGTGATGGATTCCCTCCTCGAAAACGGGTAAGAGGTAGCTGCAAAGCTCAGCTAAAGTAACTTTGAACATTTCATCTCTTTATTTATCCTGTATTATTCCTATACTTTGACGGTGAAACATAAGGCAAATCTGACATATTTTTTCTGGCACTGATTTAATGCAAGGAAACATACAAGCCAAACACCTAAGTACACAAGGTATAAAAATGGACAACTTAGGAGTCTTAAAGTGAGTATGTAAGTTATATTACAGTCTTCTGGATTCTAGAATTTTGTATAACATCAATCAGAGTTGACCTCTACTCATGTATTCCACTCTGTTCGTTTTATTTTTTTCTTGTTTTGATGATTGTACAATTTTTTAGCCTCTTGGCTGATAATCAGTTGTCCCTTGCCTTATCTCAGCTGTACACAAATATTTAACTTTTAACAGTCATATTAACTGATGCATACCTTTGGGAAAATTGGACTTAACAGTTTGATTACATATTCAACCTGACTGTCCTTTTTAGCTTTTTACAGAAGCTCAATTGATACATATTATAATAAACAATAACCTCCCATACACACCAGACTTCTGGGAGAGATGGCAAAGTTTTTGTATATAAGGGTAACAAAGCTGGCAACGGGGTATTTGTGCACCACAGCCTCATATGTGCCCTGTGAATGTGTATTCTCAAAGGCAGAGGGAATAATGTAAATAATTTGTCTAAGCCCTAATACAGTTGAATTTTTTTAAACAAAAATCTATAAAGTCTTCCTTTAACATTATTTGTTTTTCTGTTTCACATGAATGTCCTCACCAATGGGTTATACTGGTCGAAGCCTTTTTCATGTGCTGCCAACAGGTGGCTGAATGTTTATGTGAAAAATCAAGAAATGAACCTTTTTTTGAACCACTCTGCTAGAATGGTCCAGTGCTTCATAAAACTTCATGTTACTATCACTAGATTAAGCCTGTTTCTAAACATAACATCAAGTAATAAATGTACATTAAATAAATACTTGTATGAATAATTTACAATATTTTATCACAAGAGTTTTTAATAAACTCTTCAGTTTTTATACAGTTATTGTCTATATAATTGTGTTATAAAATTCATGAATAATAAAGTTAATAATAACATATTTAATTAAAAATGACCTCTATCTCAAGGTTCATTCAATTTAGGAATATATTTTTGAAGAAAAGAAAAAACTATGTGAAATGTTTGAATGTTGATTGCTATAGGAAATGTGAACTGCTATCTGTTGTTTCATGGTATTGTAAGGTGTATATTTCTGTATTAATTTTATAAAGCTAATGATTCTGCAATTTACTTGAATGCCTAAATATTAAAAAAAGTTTATATTCCATGGTAAAGCAACATAGTTTGTGTGTGTGTTTTTTCTTTGGTCAAAAATTAAAGAATGTTTGAAAACCCTGTCGATGAAGTATTATTTTTACTGTAGTTGTTCACCTTGAAAATGCCACTTTTCTTTTTATATGGTAATTAAGTGATCATTCAAAAGGCTTTGCCTACTTCACAGATGTATAGGTTTAAAATTATATTGGGGGACTTAGGCAGAGCAACACTTAATCACAAAGGTTACTTTTGCACTAAAAATAAAATGAATGTTTTCAGTACATTGTGTAAACCTGGGCATTTATGGGCTACATGTAGAGTTCTCATGTGGATCATGCAGTCCTGTGAAAAATAATAGCTACCTGTATGATACATTTTTTTTCTGTAGTATGGCATATGTTTCAGTAAAGCGTGTTCTCTAACCAAATGCTGGTATCAGAGAAAGAGACCCAAGGAGAGCAAGGAGATTTTTTTTTTTTAAAGAAATGATTTCAATACCCAGTGTTCCATTTGAAAAAATGCCATTGTCATGGACTCCATTCTGACTCTTCAATGGCTGGAATTGTATGAATGAAAATTGCTTCTTAATGGATGAGTATGGAGTTGTAATATTTTTTTATTATGCTCCTCTTCTCTAGGGGAGGAAGAGAGCATCAGCTGTAGTGTCTTCTGGGATTTCACGTGGATCCTTACCAGCCACCCCTGAGCCTAGGAATACCTTGAAATACATGTATGGAGTTAATGCTTGGAGGAACTGGGTGCAATGGAGAAATACACAGACAGAAACAGAGGAACTCCGATTTGGAGGTGGGTTTCTAGGTTTTAAATTAAGTTGTGAGCCTGCTGCAACATGGTATTAAATGTCATAAGTAATCAATTGTTTGCACAGCTCGTCCAGTGAAACCAAAGGAAGATATTCTACAGTGCAGCTCTGCAGAACTCAGCTACGGACTGTGCCAGTTTATTAAAGAGCTCCGCAGGCCTAATGGGGACAAATACTCACCAGACAGTGTCTTTTACCTTTGTTTGGGAATTCAGCAGGTGAGTTTTCATTCATTTATTCTTAGTCTGAATTCTACTGGGCACATTTTTGCTGTAATTTGGGCACCTACTGCATTTATTGTGAGAATGGGTATACAGAATAACTCAAGACAGTAGCATTGTTTTCCCCAAAGTATTCTGTTCATCAAAAACATATTAAATGTTGGAGATTTCTTGCAACTACATGTAAATCATAGAAATCCTCTTCCTGTTATGTCTCCATCCTTTACTCTGTCTCTGTGTTCCTTTGGCAGTATCTGTTTGAAAATGGTAGGATAGAGAACATCTTCACAGATCTTTTTTATAGCAAGTTTACAATGGAAATCACCAAGATGCTAAAGAGCTGGAAGCCATCTGTTCTTCCAAGTGGTAGGTCACACTTAATGTGTCATTTTATTCTTTACATTGAATTGATACTTCTGTTTCTTTATGTTAGGTAAAGTGCTTATTTCTTATATTATAACATTTCTTTTAATGGAAGATATTTGTGACTCAGGACCCTGCCTGTCTGTTTCATGTCCTTAAACTGACATTTTAACAGCAAGGGGCCTCTGCTGTGCTTGCCCCTCTTGTTTTACTCTTTCAGGCTTTCAGCTAACCACCCTCCCCTGAAATGCCATCAGTGGGATGTGAATTTGGGACCCTAAAATTCATCATCCTCTCAGGAATCTCTGTCTGACCTGTGGTGTCCGCCTATAAATGTGACACTTGATGTGTAAAGATTAGTGTGCACTCTGACGACAGTTCACTAATCAAAACACAGTACTAGCTAGAGCCCATACTCTCAACTTTGACAGTGAAAGATACAGTTTTCATTTCAAGCCATATTTCATGTTCTGTGTGTTGTTACTGAAACAAATACATTTAAAAATAATTAAATACATAAAGAAAAAAGCATTAAAATCATTTGTCACTCTTAATTATTTATGCTCACATTTCATTGTGTTTGTTTTGTCACATTTCACAAAACATTTGTTTTTGCGAATTTACTCCCTAATTTAATTTTGTCTGAAGTAATGCCTTTGTATACTTCATTTATTTTAGGCTTCTGTATTTTTAAGTACATATATACTTTGGTGTCACTTTTTAAAATACAGAAACAAAGTGTACACACAGTGATTTGCAGATGGCCCATTCACAGAGGTTAAATCTTGCACCACTACTCATTTCTTTTTCTGTGCTACAGGCTATCTGCACTCTCGTGTCGAGGAGGAGTATCTCTGGGAATGTAAACAGCTTGGTGCTTACTCCCCAATTGTGCTGCTCAACACACTTCTGTTCTTCAACACTAAATTATTCCAGCTGAAAACCATTAGAGACCATCAGAGACTGTCCTTTGCTCATGTCATGCGTTGCACCAAAACCCTCAAACACAACGCCAAGATGACTTATTTGCGGTTCTTCCCACCTGCTCAGAAGAAAGACCCTTCAGGTACAAGTACATCCATGTGGGCTTGGTGTAAAAAGGCTAAGGAGTGTCTCTCTCCTTTAGTGTTCTGCAGTATGGCATCTTCCACAAAGAGCTGATTTTCCTCTTTTTCTGATTTTGGCAGAAAAAGGCCTCATTCTTGGAAAACGAAAACTTGGTAGTGAAGAAGAGGAGGAAGAAGTGATGGAGATGGCAGAGAACACCGATAATCCACTGCGGTGTCCAGTTCGTCTCTATGAGTTTTATCTTTCCAAGTGGTAATTTGCCCTTTATCCTAACTTCTAGAAGAGCATTTGTGTTGCTATTTTTGTTGCATTTTAAGATGTTTTGAACACCATTCAAGCTTCACTCTGACAACATCAAGTGCTGACTCAATACTGTGCCTTTAGGTGGTTTTTGACATGATTCAGACACCCGTTTTAGATGCCCAGAACATTGGATTCTTCACCCCAAGCCTGTTTTGTAATGATCGCACATCTTAAATTTTACAACAGATGGTGTTTATGGTTGCTTTATGGGATGTAAATAAATATCACCCTAAATGGAAATAGAGAGAGTTAAAAGTATATAGATATAAATGGTTCTAAGTAATAGATGTATAGGTAGGTATGAGTGAATGGCTCTGTATGATAGATATATAGGTACCTATCAAGATATGAATAGTTCTGTAGTATAAAAAAAATAGTAATTTATCAGATAAGTGGTGGAAAATGAATAAATGAATAGTTTATTTTCCCCCACTGGAGAGAGTTATTTTTTTTTAACAAAAGCTTAAGAAATGCACAAACAGGGTGAGTCAAAATTCACCCGAAGGACCTGACAGTGTTCAGAATGTTGTAGCAGCTGTGCAAAAATGGTATTTGATACTGTGTTAAAGGGTAAAGGGTTTAAAACAAAAAGTACCATAATTGCAGTGGTTAATCCAGTAATGGTGGGTCAAAATTGACTCAAAAGGCATGGCAAGGTAAAAAATGTTTAGAAGCTGCATACATCAATGCTTAACTATGTAGGAAAAGTCACAAACTTTCATCCTGAACAATTTAAATTTAGGGTGCTTTTACTGATTTCAAACACATTTATGAAATTTGACCTGAAGAATTTGTAAAGGTTAAAGTCAGGTTTCTGTGACATCATCAGCTTTTTTTGCTCTTTGTTGCCTTTAAGCACATCTTATTGTTTCTGGTTTTTTTTTTCTCTCTTTCAGCTCTGATAGTGTGAAGCAAAGGACGGATGTGTTCTATTTGCAACCAGAGCGCTCCTGTGTCCCCAATAGTCCACTTTGGTACTCCTCGTTGCCAATTGATCCAGAGACACTGGAAACCATGCTGACACGCATCCTAATGGTGCGCGAGGTGCATGAAGAGCTAAAAAAGGCAAAAGTAGATAGTAATTCTGATGAGGGGACTTCGGGGTAACGGACCTCAAGAGGGTTTGGTTCTCTGAACTTGTTTATTTTTGCATCCCTTTTAATGGAAGTGTAGTGTAATCCTAGACCAGAACCGGGAGGGTTTCCGTTGTTCCTGCTGGTGAAGCTATTAGGCCTGGCACTGGCAAGCAGCACTGGCATGACAATACTGGCTGGCCCTTCCCCACGTCCTCTACACACTAATGAGCAGCAAATGTCAGATGAAGATGGGAGTCCAGGACCTTGAATTCTCTAAGCTTAATATTTCTATAAAATAGCCATGCCCTTACAAAGGAGGAATTATCCTGATTGTTATCAGTGTTTGCAAGGAGTTAGTATAGAGTTGTGTATGTTTTGAAGGTTTACTTTGTTTTGTTTTTTTTTTTTCTCCCCCCCATTTTTTTTTTCTCCTTTTCATCCCACATGTGTCTTTTCGGGATTTTATTTTGTAGCTCTTATAATAATATTCATACAGACAGGAAAGCCACTTGTCGGCACCAAGATTCAGATGACACTTGTGGAACATCAATGGTGCTGGTGTAAAGAGTTTGTGAAATAAATAAACTGAGATGGGTAGTGGTATAGTGCCCAGAACTAAAGTGTGGAAGATTATTTTCATAACTGTGACAAATGGATGGTGCCATCAGTACCTGTGGAACACACAAGGTTTTTTTTTTTTTATATATATATATATATATATGAAATTTGGGATGTCACCTTATATTCATAATGAGTCAGGAAGTAGGCGCTGGGCCTGCTATGTTTTGGCACTTGATCTAATTGTAGGAATCCTTTGGCCTTGTCATGTCAATTGGTTTACAGTTTTTAATTATTTGGCTTTACATTTTGGAGACAAATTACATTTTTATATAGAAGTGCTTTTCAACATACACGATGCCATGCAAATAGCCGGCATTCATCTGTTTGTTAATTTTATTCCCGTTTGTTTATACATTTCTACTCAATTTTGTACATTTTGAGCAGTAGGAGTGAAAAGTGCTACAGTGCTTTCAGCCTGTTCTTGCGTTGATAGCCACTCAGGCTATTTGACACAAGTCTTTGACCTTACTGACCAGCTCAAGTATTACCTTTAGGACCACTGTGAAATTCAGCATGAGTAATGAAGTTAGAATTGTTTGCTCTCTAGATCAGCAGTAAGGAAGTAGCTAGTACACTGGATTTATGCGTTTGGTGTAAGAAATCGGTTAGTGGTAGCCCAGGGGGCAGTTAGCTGAGGCTGTTGCCAAGTGGAAAATGAGTTCAGCCGGAGGACATTAATTCTAAAATAGTCACAAATAGGGCACATGTGGTTAGGGGTCCGGAGTAGGATTGTGCCCCTGCGTGCCGGTTTTCTATGTTTGGATTTTACCTTTTATTGGTTTCTGGAAAACCTTGTTTTAAACAAGGAGAGAAATCGGGTGCAAGTAACACAATAAGCTACAGTGTAAATATTAGTATTAATAATAACCTTTAGAAACCTGTTGTGGCTGGAACCGATATTCCATTAAAACATTTTATTGTGAAGCTGCTTATGCATTCTGTCTTTTGTATCTTCCAGGCCACCCTACCCCCGGGGAGGGGAGCCCTTTGTGTCCATGAAGGGGGAGGGAAGCAGCCTATTGTGACCCAGTTGAGGTAAAGGAATATGTCAAGAAGGGAATGTTTACATGAGCCAGCTATTAAAGTGTACCTGACAGGTGGTGCAGCTCTCTGTGAATGGGCGTTTTATTGTCTGACAGCCATCCTAAACCAGTACAACCCTCCAGAGTGCCAAAGGTGGAGACATTAGGATCAGAAATTTGGCACTACAGAAAAGAGAGTATATTGAATTTGCTGGAGGAAGTGAACAGAAGAGCAATGTGTCTTCATGGTGTCTCCTAGGGGAAACAGGAGGCATTGTCCCCACCCACAGCCACTTGACTTTTGACTTTGTTGATAGAGGAGATTTGAGGTCCTTGGTGGATTGTCTGCTGCTTTATACTCTTAGGATAGTCAAATAAGAACACATCTGCTAATTATTGGTTTTGGATAGGGTTGGCACATGCCATCTACCCTTTTGATCAACCGGCAAGTATTTGCCACCTCATGGTCTTTAGGGAAGCTGGAGAGTTGACTGAAGCGATTATTACCACAACCCACAGTAATGTGGTGTTAATGCAGGTTTGGATGGATTTTGTATTTCACAATATGACAAAGAACACTCCTGACTTGCATGGTTTATGAATAAAAATATTGTGTGCCTTGCATACAGTGAAACATTATGGTTGACTGTGTCAGTAGTTCAGATATTGAGTGCCCATTATAGTTGCAGATCTTAAAATGCTCAAACCCTGTCCAGATGAAGGTTCAGCAATCTTTTTTTTTTTTTTTTTTTTTTTGTTGGAAAACTCCTAGTTTTGAAGGGGGAAGTTATAATTTAGACTTCATCTGGGTGGCTGGATTCCATCCATGGCCCAAAGTGTTGAGTGGTTAGCGACCCAAGATTAGCTCTGTGTCCCATGGAACATTGTGCAGTGTTCTGGATGAGTTGCTGGATTTGTGCATGTGACTTTCGGGACAAGGCAGTGTGTCTCCTAAATTGAGCAGAAGTGTTCAAAAAGAGTGGTAAAATGGCAGCTTTACAGATTCCCCCCCCCACAAAGTGATGAAATGGTCCAGTTATGTTAGCTAGAATGCCAAAGAATTTCAGATGAAATGAAATCATCACTGATTTTGGACCTCAGTAGTTTGTACCAAACCACTTCTCCACTTGTGCTGTTTACTTTCAGTGTCCATTAAAGTCCTGAGCAGATGGTCAGGTTTGACTTGCTTAGCCTTCAGGTGTATCATACTGTTCTTTTGTTTTGTAATTTCATATTTGACATATGATCCTGAAAATGATGTTGAATATCATGTGTCAGAAAACTGAATTGCGCACAAGAATTAGATGTGGGACTCTGCTGTGAAAAATAATGTAGGGGTAGATGGATGACAAGTTGCCCAGCTCTTGAGATAAGGCTGATATCAATGTAGGACTTGGCAGACAGATTTTATGCCTTGACGAGCTGGAGTAGGACTAGTGAAATTAGAACAGTTTTGACAAGAATAGGCCATTCAGCCCAACAAGTCCTATCCCCAGAGGAACTCCATTACAGTCCTCGAGATCCACAGTGGCTGCAGGATTTCACTTTATCTAGTTTCCTAGATCCATAACTAATTAATCTGTTTATTTACTATTAAAGCAATTTTTTAGCTTAGTTTAACTTACCTCATTATTATAATTCAGTACCCTTAATTGCCTATTTTACTTTAAACTGCAGTATTTAGGTTTTAATTGATGCCTGTTTTCTTACCCAGCCGTCAGTTAATAATGAGGTGAAAATGACAAAGGAAGCAGCAGCTCTTCAGCTTCCATTTAAGCCTGTGTATATGCATCATGACACACTTGTGTTAATGGAATGGTTTGAAATAAATGAGAAAGGAAGGTCCACAAAACATATGAATAAAGTTCTCAGAAAACACAAAATGTATACTTTTTTCTGGTAAGAATGAAAGCAGAATCATTAAATTCCCAGTCTCATTATCTGCTAGGCCTGGCTTCTAATTACCAAACTGGCTGGAATGAAATCCTGAAACCACTGTGGACCTCCAGGGGCCTCATGTATAATGCCGTGCGTAGAATTCGCACTATAACATTACGTAAGCACAAAAGCCGAAGTGTGCGTACGCACAGAAAAATCCAGATGCAGGAATCTGTGTGTACTCCAACTTCCACGTTCTTCCGCTACATAAATCCCGATCAGCGTGAAAAGTAACGCTCGTGCACGCGCTTTATGTAGCGCCCCAACTCCTCCCAGAATTACGCCTCTTTGAATATGCAAATCAATATAAATCGCCCTTAAGCTCAGCCTTCTGTGAAAAGAGAATGGGAAAAGCACGGGAAAATATAAGAATTTCAGCGAATACCAAGTGGAGGCAAAGGAAAAACATACTATTTGTTTAATTAAACCGTGGTCTAAACAACAAAAGGAAGTTGATCGAGTGACATAGCGTGTTGGACAAACTTGAAAGCTCACGTTCAAAAAGGTGCACAGTGGCGGAAATAAACAACTTGTTAGATATCAAAGTCGCCGTGAAAAGCGAGTCGTAGCCCATCGTCTGAGTGTCATATGAAAGCTTATTAGGGTACAGAGAAAAAAAGGCACACAGTGGGGAAAAAGCATGAAATGTCAACTTCAATCTCGAAATTTCCACTTTAATCATGTAGTTTATTTTGTCATTAAAGTAGAACATCATAAACTTCATCTTAAAATCGTTTAATCAACCAGTTTCTCAAATCACATCGTAATTAAAGTAGCACGTTAAATGCTTTGTTTTGTATGTGATCTTCTTTGTGCTCTATGTGTGTGAATCACTACGTGCTTCTTAAACCGGCTTTCTCTTCTGCCAACAGGACACAGAATCCATTACATTTGTGATATTACAGCTCTCTGAATAATTAAAATACTGAGATGTATACGTGATATCATTTTCATGATGATAGGAGTTAAAGCACGTTATTAAGCATGGGAACACGGTGGTGCAGTGATCGTGTGCGACCTTCGATGAAATTATTTACTGCAGCAGTACTCATGGGCAGCTCTAGGCTTGTGGCAGCCCTGGGCAGAGAAAGAATCGGTGGCTCCTTTGCCCTCCGATGTCAATACGGTATCTTATGCACGGCGGATGGCCACGTCCATTGTGGACACTGCATAGCCGCCTCGTGCTCATGACACAAGCGTTTAACTTCTGTCGAAATTCGCCACTGCGTTTTTAGCTGTGTCATTATTTTCTCTTTCTGTTTTATATTCAATATATGTTGGCGTAGCCGCCCCTACAGTCCTTGCTTTTCTTTCTCCAAGTAACCGATCGTCACACAATCAGTAATCTGTAATAGACCTTAAGCCATCTGTAAGCTTAGATCGCCAATTCTTCAAAACGTTTAAGGAACATTGAAATATCTTCATAGTACATGTTTAATTATTCTATCCTTCACGACAGTCCCAGTGAAGAATATAGATTATTTAAATGATGTTAAAGTTTTATCTGTATAATATAATCAACATTTTGCTGCATTTTATCTTAAAAATGATATCGTCATCATATGTAAATACGCGCTTTATAAAATGGTGCAGGTTGTGTAATATTATAACTGTAGTGCAAGTTTACAGTGAGGTGATTGTACTTATAAGTCCAAACAGTTCTACAAGGAGCACTTGATTGAGTGCGTTTAGAGTTCTTGGGATGAAACTGTTTCTGAACTGAGAGGTCCGTACAGGAAAGGCTTTGAAACGTTTTGCCGTGGCTGAGGTAGCGTGTGCTTGATGCTGTATACCGATAATTCTCTTTCCGATCAGCTGCTGCTGTGATTCACACTCAGATACAGTGATATAAATACTCCCAGTGGTGCAGTGAGAGTAATATGGAAAAAGATGATCCGCTGTGGCAACTCCTAACGGGAGCAGCTGAAAGAAGAAGAAGAAGGTGCAGTGAGAGTAACAACGCTAAAGCAGTTCTGGTATTTGGAATACTATGGCTATTCCCTGGGCCATTATATTGTTACAAGTTAATTACAATCAGATGCATTACACTAATAAACAATATGCGGTTAGTTTCAGTGTATTTATAAAGCCGCGTGGGTGCCGCCAGTCTGCAAAACCAAGCGGAGAACTTGCGTACGAAAGGGTATGAGGTACCATGGAAAAGTGCGTGGCTTTACGCCAAGTGTAGGTTTTATACATCGCGATTTGAACGTGGAAAAGTTCTTACGCAACATTTCTGTGCGTACGCACCATTTATACATATACAGGCCCCAGGACTGGAGATGAGTACCCCTGTGCTATCCACTTAACTCAACTCATCTAAATGAACCAATGGTCTAGTTTTGAACGTACCCAAAGTCCTACCGTCTAACACATCATTTGTTTACATGACCAGCTTTAAAAATGAAGACTTTTTAGAGCTGTGAGTGCAAAACTGAGTATAGGAATGAAACGCTTTGCCCCAAAGAGGAGAGAGAAGATGCAGGCAGTGGCATCAGGAATGGTGTTACAGGTAGTGGGATGGAAGGTTGGACTTGTGTCCATGTAAACCTGAAGTGAGGTGGCCCCACATCCACTGCCTTGCCTAATTCGTGTATTCTTTCCAGTTACTTCTATAATTTGTGTTATCTTTGCACTTTGGCTGGCAAATCAGAATTTCCCGGAGCGTGTTATTTTTTTTTTTATGAACATTATAAGAAAGATCTCAAGCTGGGACTGGACCGGTTGTGTGTTAATACTTGGTAACCAACAATGAAAGATGCCCAGCTAGGAGCACTGGGCATTGCAGTGGCCAACTTTACATGGTGGACAGAAGCTGTCTTTGCTTTTCGTGACATCAAGCAGGTCACATCATCCTCTAGGTTACAAGGTAAACTAAACTACCTAAAGTGGTATTAGAGAGAACGACAGTGTAATATGAACACATGGTGCCAAACAGAGTAAACGTGATGTCTTACAGAAAGTCACAGTGTTGAAATGTACAGGTGGACATCTGCCTGCATACAAGCCCACTCTATTGCAAGGACCAATTTCTGTAAACATTTATAGCATTTATATATATATATATACACACACACACACACACACTGTGAGTGGAAAAAAAACACACCAAAATGTTTTTCATCACATCTTCAACAATAGTCGGCTGATTTACTTAATGTTTGATACAAAGTGTATGTAATATGTTTTCCAACAACAGTTGTATTAATTACTCGCATCAAACAAACAACATCGCTGCACTAGCTTATTGAACTTAAGTCTTCGTGTTTTGACATAAATAAAATGAGATTACCTTTTCATTCAAAGTTATCAACAAGATGTGGAACAGTAATTTTAATAAGTGTTTTATGATTTATTAAAGAAGTTGTTCAAAGTGCTTTCCCTTGGCACGAACACAAGCCCTCAGCCTTGGTCTCCACTGATCAATTGCCTTGTCAACAACACTCTGTTTCAGTTCAGCCCAGACAGAGATGAGGCGCTGCTTCAGGTCCTCGATGTCTCGTATTGGAGTCTGGTAGACGCGGTCTTGCATCAAACCCCAGATTCGATAGTCGACGGGATTGAGGTCTGGTGAGTTTGCTGGCCAAAGGTCTGGTCCAATTAAACCTGGAGTTTCACGACGTAGCAGCTCAACAGTGTCCCGTGCACGGTGTGCTGGGGCGTTGTCCTGCTGGAAGACAAAGAAGTCTTCTGACATGTGTCTGATTGCTGGCAACATGTTCTGTGTCAGCAGGACATCCCGGTAGTATGCACTTCAAGCGCGACTCCTCGTTGGCTGTTGTTAACTGCTGTGCACGGCGCTTTTTCAAGCACTTCAGCTTCAGGTCTTTATGGATTATCTCAACCACAGTTCTTTGGCTTATTCCGATTTCTCTAGCTATCTGTCGAGTTGTTCTGTGAGTCTGTGGTGCGTCTTCTTGGCTTAGTACAAGATCGTTAACAGCTTCAATGTTTTCAAGTGTACGCACCGAGCGTGGTCGACCACTGCCTGGTTGCCGGTCCATAGTGCCGGTCGACCGAATCTTTCGTAGCAGCACACCGAGGCCGTTTTTGTTCCAACCTTTCTGTGGGAACTCTTTTATCAGTCGACGACTGCTGTAACCCTTTAGCAGAACCAAATTCTTAATAAAAATTCGGTCTTCTGTACTGAAACCCATTTTTATCTGCAAATTTAGCAAGGGTCAAACTTGTTTACAAACTTTATCGTCTGCGTTCGCACGTATCCATGGCAACCAAATTTATAAATAAGTAAGATCTTATACTGCTTTGACCAGGCTTTGACACAAGTTTATACAATGTTCCAAATTTTATCAAAATCGGCCGACTATTGTTGAAGATGTGATGAAAAACATTTTGGTGTGTTTTTTTTCCACTCACAGTGTGTGTGTGTGTATGTATGTGTGTGTGTGTGTGTGTATATATATATATATATATATATATATATATATATATATATATAATATAAAAATTTTTATATTCTAGGCTGACCCGCCTTTTAAGGCGACCGACTTTTAAGTTGACCACTTCTTAAGGCAATTCAATATGTAGATCAATTTGATATTTTATACAAACTCATTAATTTGGTTATATTGCATTTGAGCGGTATTACTTTAATACTCGTAGTTTCTGTTATTTTTGTGATGAAATTTAAACTTTTTTTCTATATTGAGGTCGCCCTTTTGAACCCCCCTGATATTTACTACGCGGTGAGGCATTTGTACTCCATCAACATTAATTATTTCCAGTGACATAATTTTGTCTATTTTTCCAGCGCATCGTGCACAAAAGCAAGGGAACGATGGGAGCACCAGAACTCTGCTCACATTATGTCGCTTTGTACCGCAAGCTGCAAGTAGTAAGTCTGTGATAAGCGGAATACCGCTACGCTTTCCACTCACGGGACGGAAGGACAATCCCGACCGCTTTTATATAGAAAGAGATATATATATATATATATATATACATATACACACACACAGTGGGGCAAATATATACATATACAGTTATATATACAGTTCAGAAAAATTTAAAAGGTCAAAAACAAGCAATACTGAGATTAATAAAGGATCAGTGTCTCCCACCCCCCCAAATGTCAGTGTCATTTTGTTGAACCACCTTTTGCTTTAATGACAGCCTTGAGTCTGGTGGGATTCTTCTCTGTCAGCTTTGCACATCTAGATTGAGCGCACTCAATATTTGCCCCCCACTCTTCTTTACAGGAACTGTTCAAGTTTGGTCAAATTGGATGGCGAGCGTTGGTGGACTACTATATTCAAATCTTTCCACAGATTTTCAGTGGGATTTAGGTCTGGGCTCTGACTGGGCCACAGAAGGACATTCACTTTTTTTCTCCTTCAGCCACTGAGTGATCAATTTTGCTGTGTGCTTCGGGTCATTGTTGTGTTGAAAAGTGAACATTCTGCCCATCTTCAACTTTCTGACAGAGGGTAGCAGGTTTTCCTCAAGAATTTGACGGTATTTTGCCCCATCCATTTTTCATTCTACACTAACACCCCCATAACAGGATGCTGCCACCTCCATGCTTTACTGTAGGTATGGTGTGTTGTGAAAGGTGAGCTGCATTGGATTTCTGCCAGGTAATACTGTTTGGTATTGAGGCCAAATAGTTTGATTTTGGTCTCATTTGACCATAAGACCTTTTTCCACTTGGCATCAGAATATTCAAGGTGCATTCTGACAAAGTTCAAACGAGTCTTAATGTGGCCTTTCTTGAAGTGTTTTTTTTCCTTGCAACCCTCCTGAACAAGCCACTTTTTGCCATCAGATTCTGTAACTCCTTTGAAGTGGCCATTGGCCTCTTGGTAGCCTCTCCTACCAGTTTCATCCTTGCTCTTCCATCCAGTTTGGAGGGATGGCCAGATCAAGGGAGGGTCCTAGTAGTACCAAACACTTGCCACTTCTTTATTATGGACCTTACTGGGATCCTTGGGATTGATAGTCTTTTGAGATTTTTTGTATCCATCTCCTGCCTTATGTCTGTCCACAACTCTATCCCTGAGATCTTTTGAAAGTGGCTTGCCAACCGTAGTCAGTTTTTTGCTGTCAGTTGCACTACCAAGCAAGGGAATGAGTGCTCCAGGAACATCTGTTTTTATATTTCACTAATCACACGGATTACAGTTGATCACAGGTGGAAGGACGCCAGTAACCATGGTCTGCAATGGAAATGGTGGGCACTTACACCTGATTGAGTTTAGGAGGGGGTGATTCTTTATTAATCTCAGTGTTTCTTGTTTTTGATTTTTTTAAAAATTCTTCTGAACTGTAGCTGTGGTATCTTTCACTTAGATGTTATCGGTTGCATTGAGTAAGTAATGCTAGAAAAAACATTGGTTTGTGTGTTTACATTCAAGGCTGTAAAGCAAAAAAAAAAATTAGAATATTTCAAATGGCGGGGGGGGGATTCTTTTTTATACCCTGTATGTGTGTTGTGTGTGTTTGTATATGTATGTATAAAATATGGAGGCAAAGGTATAAAACCCCTATTTTGGCTAAACTCTTTAATATTTTTGATGAAACCCGTATCATGGGAAACACAGTGGGTTCAGAAAGTCTTCAGACCCTTTGGTTTATATGCATTAAGTTGCAGCCTTGTGCTAAAATTGTTTCAATTTTTTCATCAAGCGAAACACAATGTGAAAACAGGATTTTATAAAATGTACAAAATAAACCAAAAAAAAACTGAAATACAGTGATCCCTCCTCAGTTAGGGGGTTGCGTTCCAGAACCCCCTGCGAAAGGTGAAAATTCACAAAGTAAAAACCGTATGTTCATATGGTTATTTTTATATATTTTAAGCCTTTATAAACTCTCCCACACTCTTATAAACATTTCCCGCTCAGTTATACAGCATAAACCCTTTGTATTCTCTTAGATATTAGGTAAGATTCGTTGAAATTATTTATGTAAACACACTGTTTATATACAGTAAAACCTAAATATCGGGCATCTCCGATATCACATGTGTTACAGCCATTACGATAGATAGGCCACCAGCAATAAATACGTACAATTCAAGAAAAATTGTATACAGTAAAATGTGTGTACAGTTACATTAAACGTACATACATGTGCTAAGTACTGTACGTAGAAAATTAATTATGGTTACTCACCAACAATGACACGACGACTTGTCCGATAACGGTGAGTTTAGTTTTACTGCACAACAAAGGAGAGCGTTACAGCCCTTGTAAAGGAACCTCTTCAGGCTTACAACTTACAACTCGTTTTGCGCCCTGGTTAAAGGACACTCTGCAGCTGTAGATCTTATATTCTTTTCCTCCTTTTTAAATAAAAAGAATCGTGGACTCATTGATGCCGTAATGGTGTCCTACAGCGGTGTATCTGTTCCCTTCCTTCAACATATCCAAAACTTTACCTTTTCGGCAATCGTTAGCATCTTCCGTTGGCGCTTGGGCACGGCCCCTGAAGCAGTAGCAGGAGCAGATTGTTTTGGAGCCATAATGAAGGGCTTGACTATGCACAAAGATAAACACAAAGAGCACAAACGTTAACTCTTTACACAGCGAGACGAGACTTCCTGGTTAACGCAGCAGAATCAAATTTGGCGCTCCATCGCTGAGCCAGTCAGCACACAGGAACTTAACTCCGTGCTCTGATTGGGTAGCTTCTCAGCCATTCACCAATAGCGTCCCTTCAATCAACTGGGCAAACCAACTGAGGAAGCATGTACCAGAAGTAAAAAGACCCATTGTCCACAGAAACCCGCGAAGCAGTGAAAAATCTGCGTTATATATTTAGATATGCTTACATATAGAAGCCGCGAAAGTCGAAGCGCGATATAGCGAGGGATTACTGTATACCACTGACACCAGTATTAAGATCCTTTATTCGTTGAAACCTGTTTGGCAGAGATTCTACTCGTCTTGGGTTTGATGTGACAAGCTCCACCCACCTGTTTTGGAAGATTTTCCACTTTTCTCCTCCACTACAGACTTTCTCAAGCTGTCAGGTTGGATAGAGGACTTCAGTGGATAACTGTTTTCAGGTTTCTCCAGAGATGTTCATTTGGGTTCATGTGTGGCCACTGACTGAGCCACTCAGTAACATTTGCAGAGTTGTCCCTAAGCCACTCTTGTGTTGTCTTTGTTTTGAGAACCCAAGCACACTGCAGCAGTTTTCCCACTAAGGATAATCTCTGCTTTGCTCTGTTCAGCTTTTCCTCATCCCCAACTTGTCTCCCAGCCCCTACAGTTACCATTGCCATGCTTTACTGTTAGAATATTATTGCACAGGTGGTGAATGGTGCCCTGGTCTGTCTTGTTGTCATCATGCCAGAGATTCTTGTTTGGAGCACTGCAGGGATGGTTGTGATTAGAAGTTTCTGTCATCTGCACCTAGACTCACTGGAGCCTCAGCCAGATCGGTTCTTGACCATCTCTTACCCCAGGCCTTCTTTCTTGATTGTGTAGTTTCACTTGACAATGTATTCTATTTAAGAATTCTGAATACTACTGTACTCAAATAACCACCTCCAATCCTGGCTCTAAACTATGCAGACAATTCTTTGACTTCGTGGCTCAGTTTTTATTTAGCTGTGAGCCTTTCCTGATCAGTCCAGTCAACTGAATTAACAAAAGGTGGACTCCAACCAAGGTGTAGAAACATCTTAACAATGATAAATAGAATAGGATGCAGCAGAGTCAAAGCAAAGGGTCTGAATACTTGTGCCATTTTTATTTATTTATTTATTTTTTAATTGCAAAGATTTCTAAAATCCTGTTTTTGCTTTGTCATTCTAAGGTATTGAATGCCATTTGATTGGGGTGGGTGGTGTGAATTTAAATGATTTTAGCACAAAACTCCAACATAAAATTTGAAGATGTCTAACTGTGTGTTCCTGGGCTAAAAGATCAATTAGGTGCATCATGAGAAAAGAGCTAATACAGCCCTCTACTCTTCACTGTTAATACCTGAGGACATGGATGTGGTGCTCCATCACCAAATGACACCCTGCTTAGCCTGCTCATCACTGCTTGCATATCATCACATGCCAGTATGTGATGAGCTTAATGAGGCTGCAAAAAATTCAAGTTGTTCCCCCACCATCAGAAGGGGAAAAAGTCTTAAAAAAAAATATCAAGACCTTCCACACCAAGGAAAAAACATTTTGTTTTTCCATCAGATTTCTTATAAGGTCCTTAACTTGATCAGTGACTCTACTTCAGGCAGACACTGTAGGAGTTTGTTGCCACTTTTATTGGTGGACTTCCTACTGCTGCTTTTCATTTTTTGGAAGTCAGTGGGATCCCCCCAAGAGGATGGACGAGAGGCCTGTTTTTGTACCATCTGTGTGCCTGCTGTTGCCATTTCATTTCTTTTCAATAGTTCTCAACTTTTATTTGCCCCCCCAATTAAAACTGATATCATTACACAACTTTTAATTGGCGAGAATGTCAAATTTTCAGGTACCGTCGCCTGAGGTTATCTGAAGACCCAACGGTTGGAGGACATTCTCAGTTTCACATTTCCAAAGTATTGCAAGCTCACTTCTTTTTATGACAGCCAATACTGTGCTGCCTGCTGTCCATACAGAGTGTTTACAGGTACAGTGAGATCAGCTGCCATCTCTGTTGTCTCCAGCAAACCCCCACCACCATCTTGGTATAAAACATGCTACAGCTGACAGACAAGTCTCTCCTCAGTTTGTAAGGTCCAGTGTTCCTTACTTCTTGGTGTCATGTTCTATGCACTGTACTTCCAGCTGAGTGCTCAGTGGCTGTCAGCAATCACATGCACGTAAATCCCCTCCACTCTATGACTTAATTCTGTTTGATTTTTGTCAAGGTGCAGACTGGTTGGACTGAGTCAGTGGGTATGTCAGGTTACGTGACGGCTGGGCACAGGGTTAGGTAGAGACTGCCTCTGACTTCCAAAAACTATAAAGTCTGCAACTGAAAATGGTTTCATGGGACATGGCGTTTAGTTGAAACATGAGATCAAATCATAACAGTGCAAAAAAAAAAAAAAAAAGGTACCTAACCAAAATCTATAAATGTCAAAAAACATTTGACTACTTTTGAAACGTCCCACTGCTTTCAGTACAGCACTCTTTAATGTGTCGTGATTTATCAAATGCATACATAATCCTTTATACACTGGTTTTCAATTGATGTAGTAAAAGGTTGACCACAAAGGGTGGCACAAGTTAAGGAGCACAGGCACCTACATGTGAAATATGATCAAACAATGTCCCTCCCTTACCTGCATGAGTTACACCCTACTTGGAACCGCTAGCCTGGTGTCCTCCGCTATCTACTGTCCTAAAAACAAAAAAGGGTCAAAGATGAAACAAATCGTGGTAACTGCTTCAAGTTCATGCTGCACTCCTCCAAATTCCAGGGTGCTATCCTCTCCAGACTTTCATTATATTTACAATAAAGAATGTCCATCCGCCAGGTGTAAAAAAACAAAAAAAAACAATTCTACACACGTGTCAAATCTGATGTTCCACTTTACATTGAAATTATTCAGTAATCTTGTCCATTTTATACACAACTGTACAGATCCATTTATCATAGATTGTTGCCCCAGAGCTGTGAAAGCGCACGCTCTACTGCTCATAGTCGTGTCCTTGATCACTCGCACACTTGGCCTCATGTTCTTCCCCATTATCGTCTTCAATAACTACAATTGCCACATCATGCAGCTGCTCTGGGTGTTCAATCTGGACGCTGGCAGTTGACATTTCCACTTCTTCCTCCTGTACAACCATCCGATCGGTTTCGTCCGTCCCATCGGCCAGCTCGATTCCCATTATGCAGGTGTCCTGGGGCTGTTCGCTCGTGTCTGGTGCTGGGTCAATTTCAATCACAGTCTGTGTTTGGGTCTCCGTTTCCTCTTCAGTCTCTGCAATGATGTGTCCTTCATCATGCACCAAGACCGTTCCCTCAACATCATCTTCCACCCTCCCCTCATCATCTAAGCCATCTTCTTCAGCTGCTTGAACCACAGATGCCAGCCCTGGGTCTACCTCCACCAGTTCCACTGGATTAACGACTGCCCCAAGGTGGCTGGGATCCTGAATGGCTGCAGTGCTGAGCAGGGTGAGGCTTGAAGAAGGGTGCAAAGTGATGGTTTCCTGTGACACTGCTTTGCCATGGCTTGTGGGAACCATTGTAGCTGCTGTGTAGCGGGTGAAGAATTGTGAACCAGAGGGTAAGGTGTGAAGGGTGACGGGACTTGACTGGTGCGCCAGTGTGGCTACTGGAACACCCCCAACGCTGAAAGGCTGACCCATGGAGGAGATGGTGATTGGAGAAAGAACAGTGAACTGGGTGGACTGCTGCACCTGCGACGACTGCAGTGAAGTGCTCGGAGTTAGTAGTGTGGCAGATGCTGGTCTCTGCAGGCGTGGTCTCTTTGAAGTTGGCTTGGCCGTACCCAGAGACATTACTACCACATTCTGAACTGGTTGGGAGCGAATACGCCACTCAGTGGCCTGCTTCTTTTGTTCCTCCAGTTGATTCTCCAAGTCTGGAAAACATCCAAGCAAAGAATGAGCACAGCAGTGAGTATGGTCTGTGGTCTCTTGGCCAACAACTCCTGTAACCCGTCTCAAACTAACTTGATGAGAATTTCAGATGGAACTGGTGTCTGCACCATGAGGAACTGTTTCTGAAACTCTCACATGTAAACAAGACCATCCCTATGACTTAATACCTGTTTGAAAAAGCATGTACACCCCATGTAATGGTTTTTATGTGTTCATATGGAGACATAGCAAGATTTGACCTTCAGGGGTGTCAAACTCCAGGCCTGGAGGGCCGCAGTGGCTGCAGGTTTTCATTCTAACCCTTTTCCTAATAAGTGACCACTTGTCACTGCTAATTAACTCCTTTTCCCTTCATTTTAATAGCCCTTTTTTAAGGATTCAGTGCTCTGAATTGATTTGTTTCTTCATTAAATGACAGCCAAACAGAAATGAGATGTGAAACGAGCCAACAGATGACCAGCTAAACTGGGAGTACAAAATCCAACAAAATTCACTCCATCCAATCTCTTAATGAGAAGCCGATTCTTGCTGTTAATTAAAGCCTTTATTTAATTCTGTGGCCTGTTGCTGTTCTCATTCTGCCACAGCAGACATTTCCAAAACTGTTGATTTTCTGTTTTTTCTAAGAACTTCATCAAAATGTTTTGGTTACCTGAGAGATCAACCTTACTGAGACCTTCACCTTTCTTTATTTTCAGATATTGTGTGATGGGCACAGGTGAGCTCGCTTTGTGTCTCATTATTGCTTGGCTGCAAATTATGGAAAAAGAGACAACTAAAATGCCCAAGTCCCAGTAAAGCTAACGTAAAAGAAGTTAATTAGCAGCAGAAACTGGTCACTAATGAAGAAGGTGGTTAGAATGAAAACCTGCAGCCACTGCGGCCCTCCAGGACTGGAGTTCAACACCCGTAATTTAAACAATATCTACAGCTAAAGGTGATACAATATAACAAACATCAGGCCACATTTACATCTTGTACTCCAGTGCCCAATTTAAATAAACAAAGGCAAATTTTGCAGGTGGAAAAAGTAAGTCCACCTTTCCATTTCTTAACTACCTCAAACACCTCAAGTTAGAATCAGAACATCATTAGAGAGTCACCTGTCTTGTTAAAACCGTGGATACTGTATTTAGTTTGGTTTGCTCTTTCTTGTTGAAGTGTGTTTTATCACCACATCGAGATCAAAAAACATTTCTGGGGCCTTCAGAAAGAAGGTATAGATGCCCCCAAGTCTGAGAAGGGATTAAAAAAGGTCTGCAAACAACTGGAAATCAACCATTCCACTGTCTAGGTCAGTGTTTCCCAACCTCGGTCCTGGGGACCCCCTGTGGCTACAGGTTTTTGTTCCAACCAGATTCCTAATCAGTGACAACACCTGATAACACTGAGCTCATTTAATCAGCTGGGATTATTTTTCTTTTATTCTACATTTAGAAAAGCACAGCAGCCTGATTTTTACATTTATAAGACATCTAGAAATATTTCTGCTTTTGCTATAGATTTAAACGCTTAACTCTCTTTTGTTGATGTCTTTATATTTTGCCCTTTCTGTGTTCAGTTTTTCCCCCTTCGTTGTATCTTATTAATGACAATTAAAAATGAGCAAAGCAGACACGCTGGCAAACACTAAATAATCAAAGGCTGCAAGTACTTTAGCATCAGAACCACTAATTAGTAAATAATGGATTAATTAAACAATTAGCACATCTTAGAATGAACATCAAGATGAAAATACTGCTAAAAAGAAAAAAATACATTATTCCTGTATAACTGCTTGGTACATTTTTATATATTTATTTATTTATTTATACCAAACTTGGTTTTCTAATTTCTATGTTGTTCCCAAACCACAAAACTTGGGAAATAACACATCACTTCTGATAAGGTGGCTCGGGCATCTGAGCAGGATGCCTCCCTAGCGAGGTGTTCCGGGCACGTCCAACCGGGAGGAGGCCCCGGGGAAGACCCAGGACACGCTGGAGGGACTATGGCTCCCGGCTGGCCTGGGAACGCCTCGGGATTCCCCCGGAAGAGCTAGAAGAAGTGGCCGGGGAGAGAGAAGTCTGGGCATCCCTGCTCAAGCTGCTGCCCTCACGACCCGACCTCGGATAAGTGGAAGAAGATGGATGGATGGATTAATTAGCCCAGGAATCCAATTAAAGACAGAAGCTGGTTGGAACAAAAACCTGCAGCCACTGTGGGTCCCCAGGACCGAGTGTGGGAAACACTGGTCTAGAAGATCATCTACAAGTGGAGAAGATTTTAAACAGCTGCCAACTGGTCTGGTTTTCACAGCCTGATGGTATTTTAGACAGCAGCCTCCTTTAGTTGGAGGGTGATCTTATTTTAATGGCATGTCAGCTGGGTGAAGCGATGCCCAGGTTAAAATCTGAAAAGTTGGGTGGAATAAGCATCAACGAATCACAATAAATGGGGACAAAACGTAAAAAACAGAGAGCTAAATGAAACTCCTAGCTTCCCAGCAGAATAGGCTAGCAGTATAGTTCAAGACATTATTGTAGGTACGTTCTGGGATGAGAGAAATAGGAAAATATGTGGAGGTCACATGAAAAATTATGTTGAAATTAAGGCATGCAAGTGAGATTGGAATTTTCTGCTAAAGGCCACTAGTTATTTTAGACATCTTGCAACTTATACTGGCACTGGCAGGTATAGTGGACGGTTTACTTCAAAGGTTACCAATTCAGACATCACAAGTGACCCCTTGGTCAATCTACAAATGCCCACAGCCAACAACTATTTGAACAACTGTGCTCTGATACATAACTCATCTGCTAAATGAAGAATTGTAAATATTCTTAAATCAGACAGTCGGAACAGAACTGTGTCTACCTGACCGTCTATGGCCTGGATTTTTCTGTTTAATTAAAATTAATGTTTAGAATAATTACAAAATGAAACACTCTGAACTGAGAAACTGCAGGTTGGGGCCACTGAGATATGAGCTACATATTATAGAAGATTACTCCTGCCACTGATTTTGTTCAAAATTTCCATAGCAAGATAACAATAAACAGATACTTTATTTACAGTTTTGTTACTTGATTGCATGCAACACACTCTTTTCTGATTGGCTGTACGATTGAACCCTGCAAGGGACAGGCCTGCTGTTCACCACATTTGCTTCTTGCCTTACAATCAGTGCTGCTGCACTAATCATTGGCTCCTGTGACCCTAAACAAGGAGGATTACATTCACTCCTCAGCACATGCAGGATTAAATGTGTATGAAAATGATGTCTGTTCAGTTCTTGTCACTTAATTGCACATGCTTAACTTCTTCCTCATTAGCTGTCACGAAGTCTGGAGCAATAGTTTTACAAAACAATGCAATATGTTTGTTTTTTCTTTTGAGTGGTGGGAGTAAGCTTCTGTAGCATGTGGAATATGTTGGTGCAGGTACTGTAGCAAAATGTAGACACTATCACCAACATGTCAGAGTAAATCCAACCCAATATGGAAATTATAGAAATGTCACCAAAGCGAGCACTAAGATGGTGCAATCTATGGCTTTTACAAGAGATAGGACAAGGACACAGAAACCTGTGCTGTCCCAGGGAAAAGCCAACCCTTTGCCACCCAGACTGCACCTGCCTGTTAGTGTGCTGTGGATCTGCTCCTGACTTTCATCCGTTTGGCTCTTCCGATTGTATAGTACTCTCTTCACCGTTTCAAGCAGCCCAAACATCTGGGCAAGATTATTCAGGAAAGCTGCATCTGTAAAGCATAAATAGCATCAGACTTTTTATCAGACCAAGCTGTTTCTCCTCGCTTTTACATTGTGTCTCACCAGTTCATACAGAGTTTTTGTAACATTTTTGGAACCCATCAAGCCCAGAAATTTGTTACAAATTGCTGGAACCTATTCTGGCAGTGGTGTGAACAAGGCAAGAAGGACTAAGGACCACTGAAGCATGAACATGTGGGAATTCCGTGAACTAAAACTGTAGCTACCCATTACAGAAGGCAAGGTTGTTAGCAATATACTTCAAAAGATGCGGACTTATGGAAAACCATTTTATCACAGGAAACTGTTTCTCACCGATCATCCATCATAACTACATGCAAAAATATCAAAGGGCTGAATGAAGAATAGTCACCATACCTGCCTCCTGGAGGGTAGACAGCCCACTACGCTGCTGAACACCTCGGAGAAGTGCAAGCAGCTCATTGCGGATGTTGGACACAACTTCTCCCATTAGGCCCACATCAGCAATGCCCTTCCAAAAGTTGAGAGTCTCCTCTGTGAAAGTGATGGGAAGGGTATTGAAGGTTATCTTCTGAACATTTTGTATCTATTTATTTATACTGTATTAATCCAGTAACAACCAAAATGTCTCCAAAGTCTACTCCGCACATTAAATACTCGATGCATGCTTTGCTAATTCCTGTTTAATAAAATTTTCACATCTTGCGGCCATTTTGGATGAACCCCATTCTTGACAGTTCTGCAGTGTAAAGTGATGCACAACATCAAAGTCTTTTGAAAACCCAGGCTACCTGAACAAATCAGTTAAATGGACTGGACAAAAAAACAAACATGCAAGCAAACCCTTGGTAAATATTATTGGTAACAATATTTACTTTTTTTAAATCCTTGACAGTATTAGCAGTAGCAAAGTTATTGTCAGGTTCAGGTATTTATATATTTTTATATATACTAGGGGGCTTCGCTCGCCCACTTTCCGGGTTTGGTTATCTGGATATACAATTTAAAGAGACTGTTATATTCATGTGAATTGTTACATACTTTTTCGATTCTATGTTGCATCACTTCTCCGTGATCATAAATATACACCTGACCGAATTGTGGTTTCTTCGAAATTAAACTTGTCATAGCTTTAATTGTTGCAGGACCACAGATTCTCATAGCGTATGGTCCATTATTGTGTAAATCTACGTTTTGAGCATTGAATGATGCAAATGCAAAAAGATTATTGTAGATTCGGATATTTTGCCTGTAGTGTTTGGGGATTCAATTTCACCAAACAACAAATTAATTCTCGTGGATACACCTCTTCATTGGGAAGAAACACTACTTTTCTCTGGTGGCAACATGAATTAGACGATCTACAAGTCTCCGACTTAAACTTTAAAGCCTTACAATATCTACATACGTCTGACATATCACTTATGTCCATATGTTCGATCTCTTTTTGCTGTTCTGTTATTTCACTGAGTAATAATTTCCGTTTGTTTGTGCCAATGCGATCTTTACCTTCATTTTTTTGATACTTTCGAATTTTTCTACTTTCATAATCTGTAACTTGCTCTGCATGTGTATCTCACCAACGTTTTTGAACGTCTTTATGAAGTCTTTTATTTCTGACCAGGATTGGGCCTTCAAGGTTTTCAATTCCACTTGGTCCGGGCTGATTATTACTTTCCTTATTTTTAGAATTTGCACTTAGCTACTCTTTCTTCTTCGCTAATATATATATATATTTTTTTATATATACATTTCCTTAAAACCTGAAAATAAATTTTAGCCAGTGTTAGGCTATTAAATATTTAAAAATCACCTTGGTGTGATTTTGGATTACCTTGCACTAGTAAGACTACAAAATGGGAGACACATGGTAGAATGTAAACTGAAGTGCATGTACACAAAAATGTCTGCTATGTGGAGAAGCGAACATTGGCATTTTAGACTGGAGAAAATAAGTGTGTGGATGCAACATACTGAGTTGAAATGACCTAGTCACTCTGTCTCCAGCAGTTTTCTCCAGCTCCTCCTGAAAATTCCCATACAATCACAGGTTAGTTAAGAGATGTCTCCTGTTTGATGGACTGAAATCAGCCTATATAATATAGTTTTTATTATTTGGATGTTCTTTTTTTTAAGCCCGCATATGCCCTGGGTTCAAGTCCAAGTGTCTATTAATGGTGTTTTCATTAGAAAGTCACGATTCAGCCAGCTCTCTGGCACTCATAGTACTGGCCCTGAATTTTATTTCCATATGTGTCCAGTAGTACGTGTATGTGTGTAAATCAGACTGTGGTTCTTTGCTTCTGACACCATTGTGATGTTCCTGTATATGTATTGCAAGTGTTTTAAATGTTTGTCCCATGTATACTGCTGGGCATGCATTGCATGGAATGCTGTAAACTGTGTTTCTTGTCTCTGTGGTCGATTTTTTTTTGTTTTTGTCATTGAAAATGACAGTCCATAAAGTGTTTGCCGGTTTGTGCTCTGTACTTTCTGACATGCCTCAATGATAAGGGAAGGTGTGGTACGTGCGGTGAGGGACCAAGTTTGCTGATGTCTAGGGTGTCAGAAAGCTGGCTGAATCTTGGCTCTCCAACGAAAACACCATTAACAGACACTTAGACTTGATCCCAGCATATGCAGGCTTAAAAAGAAGAACATGCAAATAATAAAAAAAGACTTTGTGACCAACACCTTCAGAACCCCACCTTATTAATTCAACACCCCCCCCAGCTATATATTGCCTTTAATCATTTTCCTGTGATGATGATACCTGGTAGGTTGTTGAAAGCTTAGGAATAAAAAAGTTATTTTAAAATATGTGACTTACTTTCTCCCTTTGTGGATCTCTAGCTACAAATATGCAAACTGTATCGCAGACCTTCGCTTACATATATATTTTAACTACACAATTTTAGTAAATGCAGTAAAGCCTACCAGAAATCTCTTCCATGTCCTTCTTTCCTTCGGGATCACTGCTGACAGCAATGCCCTGGCTCCACTCCACACTCTCATCCTGGTTCACTTCTGAGATAGTCAGTTGGGATCCATTTCCTGTACACAAAACAAAGACTTACATACTGCACCATTGACTCGTGTAAGTGCCACGGAAGAAAAAAAACTGTAGTTTGGCACTTGAATCATCTGAGTAAAACAAACACTAATAAACAAAGGACTTGATGGGTTCACATAGTATGTGTTCTGTCACCACTAGTATTATATTTAATAGTCTCGAGTGTTATGCTTAAGAGAGTGGAAATCATGGAGGCATGGACATAAACTAAAACAAGTAAACCATGCAGCAGCTTTTTTGCAGCCAAGGCAGGTATTCAGTTTCACGGTTTACATTGTGAAGGCAGATGGTTGTGAAAAACACATTCTCCACATATAAGCCAGGAGAATCTTTGCATAATGTACTTGATACATAAACTTACACTGAAGTGCATTTTCAAAAGTTCTTTGCTCCCATGTGCTGCTACTATTTTCTATTTAGCAATGGGACAGAACAAATACTAACATAACATAAAACAACACCATACATCATGCAGTGATGAAACCATTTTAACCAGCTGCTGCTCTTTATATTCCCTAATACACATACCATAATGTCCTGGCGACACACTAAGAACAAGATAAACATGCACACCCTCACCTTGAGGTGAAGTAGGTGTCTGTGCCATACTACTCTGCTGTCCAGGAAATCTGGTGTTATTAATCAAAAGGTCAAATTTAGTACTCCTACACGTGTTGGTGCAGACTTGATTATGTTGGTAGAAATCAATTTGTCCTGAATCCATCATTTTCCTGGCATCAAGAGAAAAGGAGATTATTTTATTTATTCCTTAACACTGCTTTTTACAGGCATGTAACCCAGATATTTAGCAATGACCATTTCTGTTATTGGACTACAGACCCTAGTGAAGACCAACAACATGTTTACAATATGACATTTAGCACTAGAAACCCCCAATTATTGGCTCAGACCTGTTTCTTATGAAAATGAACTTTTGTTTAACTGGCTTCCTCCTGCAATGCCCCTTACTGTCCATTTGAAAGTGTCTGGACTTTTTCCCCCTTATTAAGTTTACTTTACAATTTTCATTAAAACTTTAGTCTCACTCTCTATAAGTTGTTTGGGCTTTGTCTTTACAGTACTGTCTTTTGGTAGAGTGGTATTAATCAATACTAATCATTCTTCTTTACACTGCTTTGCAGATTTTATTAATTATTGACACTTTCATGTGTATAAAAGTGTCTGGACAACAACACAACGCTCCCACTGGTGACATTTTTCATACCGTAGCATGACTCCTTCTAAGCGAATGGCTCTTTTCCAGTCCTTCAGGGTCGCCTTGCCAGCCAGATGAACGAATTGCTTGGGGCTGATGAGCTGTTCATGATACTAGAAGAGAGTAAATTTGCAGTGTATTCTTAAACCTGAGAAACTGGAAAGAAGAATATAATACATCTGAGATTTATAATCTAAAAATCTACTGACTGATGACACCTTCTTCACAAACGTGTACCATCAACTAGAGTCCATTTTAATAACATACTAGTTGAGGTAATCTGCTTTATTTAGAATATCTGCATTTGTAGGATTGCAGACATGGTTGGCATGTATAGATAAATATAAATTTGGTGATGCAGGTATTCTCAAAGTATTTGAAAAATAATCTGTACAGCTATATTTTTCTATATTTTCTCTCCGACTGATATAATTGTACTCATTTTATTCTCAGGCCCTATCTGTGTATGCCATTTTGATCTGTTTTACATTTTTTTTAATTTATCCTCATATCTGCAAAAGCTCTAATGGTCTCAAGTCCAGTGGATGTATCTGTGGCAGAGTTCAGATATTGTAGATATGGGAGCTTTATAGCATTCAACAACAAACCCAAATGTAAGCTAGATCTGCCCAACTGCTGATGGCTAGGCTACCTGGATACTGAGGTACTGTATGTGATTTTTTTTGAGACTTAATGATTTAATTGACTTTCCAGTCAACAGCTTGCCTTGTAAATTCACTCTGTGTTGATTAGTTAATTTAATTTTAAGTGGAAGTGGAAGAACCAAGCATGTTGCATTTTTGGGACAGCCACCACACACTCACTACCTACAATCCCAAAAAGTAACAAGTAATTACATGCATAGCACATAAAACATTTTAAACAAGTAAATATAGTCAAAATAAAATATAAAACAAATCTGATAAATTCAGAATCCATTTTAGAGTGACCCGGATTACCTAAAGAAATTCTTTAAATTTTTCTAAAAGTGCACACAGATTAATTTTATTAACTTTTGCATTGATGTGAAGCAATGTTTCTCTTTATAATTGTCATCTTAGATATATCCTGCTATTACGAGGTCTATGTCAGTAGTCCCTAAACATACTATCAGTTTTGTTAAATATGATAATGTAATCTACTCTAATCCTAAACCTAAAAGTGCAACGATTTTATGTGATTTTTTTTTTGTCACGCTTTAAATCGGCTTATTTTAAAACCTACATATATATGTTTGGTGTCATTTTTTTTCTGAATTTATTGAACTTTAATTTGATGTTGTTAGATTTTCAGATTCTTATTCCATTAAATTATAAAATACAATATTAAGAACTCACATCCTGCGAGAGAAGACTTTGTGCCAAGAGATGTAACCACGCCTGAGGCCGGAAAAAAAAGACATAGAGTAGATGACAAAGACAGCTGCTGAACAGGCTTTTAAATGTTTGAAGAGCTGCGCGAGATGCAGATCACACAGCACGGCACAGCAGCAGCAAGCCAGTAGCTAACAGAGCAAAGAGGAGATTAAAAAAAAAAAAAACTGTATTTGTTTCCCATTGTATCACCGTTTAAGATGGGGTTCTGGAGGAGCAACCGTGTCTCCATGAGGTGTGTTTAGCCCCCCTTCTTCACAACACGAGTGGCAGAGACGCCTAGTTTTATAATAATGAAATAATATATCCAGGAAAATCAAAGAGTTTAGCATTATTTCCAGTATTTCACTTGTTCACTTTGCATGAATAAAAACGCAATCCATTTGTGTGAAGGACTGGCTAACATTCACCTTCTACACTAACTCTGCGTTTAAAACCTCACAAATAATATACTCTACATTATAGGGGTGTCCCTGAACCCACAGTAACTACAAGGTTGTCCAGATATGAGAACAAAATGTTTATTTACAAACTATGAGGCACAGGATTAGGTAGTGACAGAATGAACCTTACAATGCAAAAACAATAAGACATAATCATCCTAGTGCCTCTCGGGGACCTGCCTATAAACACCAACAGGATTGTCTTACTAAGTGACTGACTGCCTGCTCCACTTACCCATAGAAAACTGTTTGCTTTCATTCCTTCCATCATCCCAACTCCATGCACCTTGCCCTCCTGACCCTGAGACCCTTTTAGTCCTCAGGCCACAACTACATCGGAGGACACCTCTGGTCCTCTTGGACACTTCCAAATGAAAACAGGCTAGCCTGCTCACTAGTATGAGAAACCAAGCTACAGCTCACCCTAAAAGAACCTGCTATCTGTGCAACTCCACTGAGGTTTGTTCAACACAAATAATAGCATCCCTTGAATGATACAAGGGTCTCTGCTACTCCCAAGTGGGTAGGATCAAACAAACGATATCTGGGGGTTACAATAAAGGAAGAGAGGGTAGTTGCAAAGTTAGTTCTGGAACTTCAGGATAAGGATCATTTTAAAGGGCTGGATGTTCTGATGCTGGATAAGATATCAATTGGCACCTCCTACCCAGTGGGATGCACATTCAACCTTTTTAACAGATTACTACAGACTGCAAAAGTGTTAGATGCAGATGGTGCCAGCAGTTCATAAAGTCTACAAGGTGGAAATTACTCTCTTAATTATGCAATTCGTTGCAATATAAGACCGTTATGTTTAGTGGCTTTTAGCAACCAGACACCAACAGAAGATCTACAATTAAACCAGAAAATATTCTCTGGAGTAAACATTTGTTTAACTTTCAAGATCAATGGCATTTTATTTGTTTCCTTTAATACAAGCTATGTGGTGATTGTACCTTCACACATTTGACATTTATCCCTGGGCACACAAACTTCTTCCAGATAAGCACTGCCTTTATATCGCCACAGGTGATAGGGTAGCCAAGCTCTACTTCCTCCCCACATGCAGAATTATCATCTGGAAAACAAGAATGGAGAATACATCTTTATTAATGGAGAATAACTATAGAAATACACACTGTAAACTGCATATACAAGGCACTGCAACATACAGGATTTAGTTTTTTATTTTGAGTGACTGATATCTCGTACCAGAAAACAAACAAATATCCAAGGTAGCTCCAGAAGTAGAAAGTGCAAAGTATGTTCATATTTTAATTGATTTTAAATGTTTATTGCAGTATTTAAATTCAACCTATATAAATACAGCTGTTCTTACTTCACACTCAGTACTGCCAGGATACTCTCCAGAAACCCCATGACTTGGATTAAATGGATTTGAGAATTTTATGTTATATGATTACAATAGGTAAGCACAAATATAACATTATTTGCTCAGACAAACCACATTTTGTCAAACAAGAGAGAAACTGTATTGATTGTGCTTCAAGACACAATAAAATTACATTTCCACAAGCTGGATAAAGGATAACCCTGTTGAGAACTTAAGTGTACGGTTCTAAAATCATAAACAGTGCACTGATGCAAGGTCTCTTTCTCTGTGTCATGAATCAAAACGTGTGTAACTTTAAGACATGCAGGTGCTTTTTCTGTTTTCTCTGTTTTTTTTTTTATTAAAATAAGAAAGGGAATTACTGCCCAAATATAAGCATTTAATCCTGACAGGACATTTTAACAACTATTTGATATGACTAAAACACTTTATTAACAATCCAGTTAACTTCAAATCAAAACATCCTCTAACAGTATCACTGGCACAGATGTGAAGTCACACATATAGAAGCAAGTACACAAGGAGAATGACCTGACCAATTTAAGAAAAACAAATCTTAATTCTTTGAGTGACCCATACATTAACAATCACAAAATGTTAGTTATGAGGGAATATGGGACATTGTGATATGTACAGTGTTGGATTTAGCATATCACAGAGGTAGCATTTACAAGGATAGCATGTTAAGTTTCTTTTTTACACAACAAATTCTGAAAATTTGCACATGTGAAAAAACACATCTTTCACCTAAGGATCTCAATGTTAATACAGCATTTAGGCTACCTGTATGTGTTTCTACAGACACCACAGCTGCATCAGTCTCAGAAGAGTCTTCGGATATCCTAAAATATAAGGAAAAAAAAAACAAAATTAAAAGAAGCCTATGAGTTCTAATTATAAATGAAAGAATGAAACTACCAATCTGTCACACCCGATTATTCAAAAGATAAGCTGAAACGTCATGTCCAATACTTCTTCTCTTTAAATATTTCTGTACCTGCTGCAACTGTTCTGCTTGGTTATTGAAACAGATCACTATGCAGTCTAAAGCCAACCTATATCATGAATTTCATTGTGCCCAGGATGTATTATTTCACTTAACCCTAGGCAAGAGATTGAATACTGTAACTGAAATTGTTCAGACAACATATGTAAAACCATTCCAGGCTTGTTGTTTCCTTTTTTAATAAGAAAATGATTTTTCTTTCCAACATCATTATAGTCACAATGACAGTCTTGTGATTATGTGCTTATAGCTGTAAGAGACGCTGTAACATTACAGCACTGCTATTGCATCATATTGGCTAGAGACATCCTGTTAATTTATGACTATGCTATTGGAGCCACACTGGATGCAGATAGAATAAGGTTTCTTAAGGATATGTGGCATTTGCATCTTCGGCTAAAATAACTAAAGGTCCGTTCTAACAGATTTATTAGCAGCCCCACATGTCAGCACACAGCAGCAAGGTCTCTTTGGTGTTCCAAATCAAATTATGAATGTGCTTTTTCTGTTTTCTACAGCAAAATGTATAATTTAGCCTGGTTTGTTTAATGGGACACCAGAAAGACCACCACTGTAGCCTCAAATATTAATTTTAGGCACTAACCAATATTACTGTGCACAGTTTGCCAGTTTGAACCCTGTAAATGCCAAAGGTGATTCCTGCAATTGGTCCATCCAGGATATGACGTTAACCTGAATCCAGCCCTGCAACCAGGTCCTCCCAACTTACAGGGAGAACTTGGAAGTTGGTGGCAGGATTGGCACGCCAGCCACTGCAAAAAAAAAAAAAAACTCACACTGTTCCATTCCATTCGAACTTGAGTTGTGCTGAGGTGTCACCCATTGCATGGTTATGCTAGGGTCCTAATTTGGGATTTTGAGGTGGTTTGTTGTGTGGTGGGTGCGACAACATGCTGTATCAGTGCATGCTCCCAACATCCTCCTCTTCCTCCTTGAATGTTTGATGTTAATCTGCTCTGATTGGGCTCAGAGATGATGATGATCTGTGACTGGAGTTTCAATGATGAAAAATTCTGGGGACAACAGCTTATCACCTTTACTACTTTTTGAACAAAAACTACTAATAACAAAAGATGGAAACTGACTGTGACTGAGCAAAGGGGCCCTCAGCATTTTACAGAAGAAAGGGACAGAGATATTTTAAATTCTAAAGCAAAAGTAACAATGAATGAACTCACATGTGAAAAACCCAAGAAAAAAAAATTAAAATGGTCTGTTTTAATTTCTGTGATATTGAGCTCCCTGAAGAGCAGATCAGACTTCTAAAGCACAATTCCTTTTCAGAAGCAGTAAACTAATACTCAGCTTTAGTGAATGGGAGCTTACTCTCTAACTCGAGAAGCCACTAACAACACACTGCAGGTCACAATCAAACACTGGAGCAATTTAATAAATATTTAACGTTGTTAAATTTGAAATTCCTTAACTCAGGCAATATGACCACAGTACTACAAACAAAGCAATTCTCTCTTCTTCCCATATGGGATATAAAGACATGATGAGCTCGTCCAAACTTTCTCCTTCTTTGGAGCCTTGCTGGATCTCCTTGTAAAAGTGAAAGTGCTCAACTAGGGTGTAATATGCAAAACCTCAGGAAGTGACATGGGCCACGCAGTTTATTTTAAATTTTCTTGGTAATATCAATTTAATGGCAACTTCAATAAATGGTCACACTTCACTCTTTGCACTCTACACAACAACACCCTTTATATCTTGCAAGATGTTCTGCTGTCTTTTCTTCTAAAGGCCGGAACATGACATTTTATTTGTGCAAAAATTGAAGCATATAGAATTAACTGATGCAACAACACTGAGTATTGGTGCAGGAAATCACAGAAAACAGACTGACCCTTGGGGCATTGGCTGTAATTGGAGGATAACTTGAGTCCTGCTGCTCTCTGCATTCCCAGGATCGTCTCCATCTGTCTTCAACAGCACCACGTCGCTCATGGACATGGTAACCTCTGTAGTAGACATGGTTGTCTGTGACTAACCTGAAAAAGAAGACCAACACAAACTGCATTTTTTTAAACATGCTTTAGCAAGGCTACTATTAAGCAAAGTAGAAGGAAAGAACCACAATAATCAAAACGGAGAAAATGTGAATTTTGTAAATCACATCAGGCCAATATTGTCACAGTGTCATAAACACAACTAATTTTAATAAGCAGCTAATGTGACCTAATGCACTCAGAATGAAAACTAGACAGACCTAATAATGTCTCTAGACTAAAATGAGCATCTGATTTATTTTTATAATATCAAAATCCAATACTTCTACTTGCAGTAACCATTTTGCTTTTTTGGTTAAAAAAAAAACCATTAGTGCATTCTGCAGCTCACAATACAATCATTGAGACAAGTAAGTGACGTTAGGATGAAGTGGCTTGTATGCACAAGACTTACTTAGTGCTACATTTCATAGGTCTTGTGCTTCTATCCAGGCATCCTTGATTAAAAACCCCAGGATCTGTTAAACATTTTTTCTTTCTCTCAACCCAATCTTTCCCTTTTTAGGGTTTTAGACACCCATTTCTTTTTGAATGTCTGGATGATCGTCAGTACGGTGGGCGGTTCCCTGGGAGAATCATGGCCAATCATTACTGCAGGGGGATTTTTGAGGTTCAGAGTTTGCCCCTTGGAGAGTCGTTGACAATTGCCTTTGGGGAGGGGATTATCAGAGCAGTGACCATTGCTAAATCAATCCGCACCAATTTACCGTGACCCACTTTGCAAACCAAATCCTGAATTAGCCTAAGGGGAAAACAGCATCTACTTTTATTATAGTTTAATCAACTATTTCACTAACTGTACACAGATATTGTCAATAATTTGCACACAGAACATATATACTATATATATAGTAAATTGGTGCCAATGATTATTTGCCACTTTTTATACTCATTTCTGTTTTTTTCTTTGTTGTCACAGTTTTATGTGATGCACAACCCCCTTCTTCCTGCTTTTTTGATATCCACATATATGTATTCTTTATAAATTGAAGTTTCTAGGTGACACTAAATGCTGCCTAAACTATAATAATTGGTTTAATTTTATCTGTATTCCAGTAGGCTTGTAACTCCTTTTTACAGAATAAAGTGAGTTTTGCACACGATAAAATCACTTCATAAAACAAAAGCATCTAAATAAAACGGTAATCACAACAACAATGCCTCAATTACATCCTTATCACCTGTGTGACAATACAGTCTAAAAACAGTCAGTAATCATAATGTCACCATGACCTCTTTGAAAATATTCCCAGGTTAGCACAAGATTCGCAGACTCAGCAGAAAGTCACTGAGCCACATAAATTCAAATTTAGTTCCGGAAAGCTTTGCAAGCAAAAGAGAAATAGTCTGTTTACATGTGGTGCCTGGCTATAGTGAAAACACCGGCCATGAAGAACCTCATCAAGAACAAAGATCCTGGGACCCACCTCTGATATCGTGCTTGGTGATGGCTAGAAGCATAAAGCTCAATAATAAAGGAATGCCAACCTACCCATTCATTATCTGCACCCATGTATCACATTACAGGGCAATGAGGAGGCACACAATATAACACACCTAAATGTATTGTACCTTAATAAATCTACAAATATGATTTTAAGTAAGCACGCGCACAAACAGACACACACACAATAGCATGTGCTCTGATTTGTGCCATGTTTATGTTCATACACACAGCACAATTAGTCTGGACAGAACATCCAATCAAATGGTTATGACATCCACAAAAAAACAAATTTTGACTTATAATTGGCTCCCTGTGTAGCACTAATCAAACCAGTAACTGTTGATTTCAAAATTTCAGCCTTTATTTCTTCATTTTACTTTTTGTCAGGTCCCTTGCCAGAAATAGAAAATAATTTCAGGCTGTTCTTACATTTACTGATTCACTCATTAACACTAGTCCTTCTCTATTTTCCACAACCTACCATTTTGGTTTTTTTTTCTTCCTCTCCCTCATATCTATTCTTTTTCTTTTGCATGGTGATATCTAATTTCATATGTCTCTTATGTCTCTGTATTAATTGAATCCATACTTTCCTTTCAGCTGCAATGTAAAAAATATTCTTAAGTGGTTTGAGAACGTTTCTTGCTATAGATGTCTGCCTCATGATTCTTAATTCCTTTACTAAAAATGTTCTCTATAAAGAAATCTTAAAAACCTTGATTTTTATTACCTTCTTTAACTTTCAAAACTGCTACAGTATGTTGCTCTTGCTTAAATGTCACCCTTTACTGTAAGCAGACTTTTCATAAATTGATCTAATACTGGAACTACTACTACTACCATTCATATTCTATTATATTCTCAACTCCCAACTCCAGAGCTTTATATCCTGTGTTTACTAACAATGATGGCACTATAAAAGAGATATTTAATCATATAATCAACAATATAACTCACTTCTGATGATTCTTTTGATAGCTTCAAAGACTTTTATTATTGTAGTGTTTCTTTTTCGTTTGCTCCTGGGTGACTTCTTACATTTACTGCATACCCTGCATTAACTGCTCACCTGGTCATCCTTTCCCCTAAAAGGTTTATGAGTTCCACCTTCTCATTAATATAAACAGCTTGCTCCTCCAAACCTCAGAATGTATAGCATACAGACATGGTCAAGAGGCTTATTTATTTATTTTTTGACCAAACACTAAAATGGACCACATGCTTAGTCAGATCTGCTCTGACGTTGGTATAATTATTTTGTGCCAGATATGGTAATTGCAGCAGCTCAGGAAGGGCTGCTCCTTATGATTTTCAGAAGTTATAGAAAGAAAAATTTTAAAACCTATAACCTGGTGCCAGGGGCTATTACAAAAACTACAATAACAGAAACAATGAAAATTAATTTGTGCAAAACTCTATTATTTATATAAATCACAGAACAATAAGCAAATGTTTCAAGTGCTTCCTTTGGTCTTAAGCTTCAATGAACACATCCAGTGAGCATATTTCAAGTGTTTCCTTTTGCTATGACAAATGAATATTTAACTAGTGCAATAACTGAAATGAAAAGGCAAACCTCAACACTCTAATGTTAAATACATTTGTAAATAATGAAAAACTTCCTTTATTCTTCGCAGCTATGAAAATAATCAAATGAGAGTGCAATAACATAAATGACTAAAGGTACTGCAACTGAGATAGCTGGCAGATCAAGAATAATCAAGTAATGAAAATAACTGAAAAAATAAAGTAACATTATGCCCCTAACAAATAAAGTGCACATTAAATTATTTCCTTTCTTTTTGGATTATAAAAAGAACACATTGTATTAATTATTTTCTTTTTGGATTACAAAAAAAAATCCTGAAGCTAATCTAGGTCACTCCTTTTCAAACAAAATGCTTAAATAACAGCTCTACACAACAGCTCTACACAACAGTGGTGTGCAGAAGGGGATCTCCAAATATCCAACAAATTGGACATGAAAGTGGAAGATTACTGTATCAGAGGACAACACCGGATTCCACTACTACTGCCCAACATGTTATAATGGACATGCGATCATCAAATCTGAATGACTGAAGATTGGACAAATGTTGCCTGGTCTGATGAATCGTGATTATATGTTGCCAAGTTCATATAGTAGAGTGATCATTTAGAAGTAAACAGCATGAATCCATTTATTCTATCGTGTTTCAGTGGTACAGGTTGATGATGGTTGTGTAATGGCACAGCACATATTTTATTGGCACACATTAAAGCTTCTTAATACTATCTAAGCATCATTTTAATACTACAGCATTGTTGGTGACTGTTTCATTCCCTAATGGCTACAGTCTGTCCTTTGTCAGCTGAACAATTCCAGCAGAATAATGTGCAATATCACCAAGCACACATCATCTCAAGCTTGCTCTGTGGTGTGTGTGGTCTTCCGATCTCAGACCTCAGAGCACCATGGGGATGATGCTAAATGGGAGGTATGAAGTATGAATGTGCCGCTGAAAAATATACAAGATCTGCATGATACTATCAAGTCATCATAACCCCAAATCTTTAAAGAAGGCTTCCAGCACCATGTTGAATCTATGCCTCAAAGACTTTAGGCTGTTCTGGAGCCAAAGGGGAATCTTACCTACCGCTTGACTGGTGTAACTAATAAAGTGGCTGTTGATTTTATGAGAAATGTATTGGCTTGTAGCATTTTTTTACTGAGTACATAGGCAAAATTTTCATTGTTTATAAAACAAGGATGTAAAATTGGCAGACATTATGAAACTTATACACTAGAATTTGCCACATAACAAATGCTAAGCTATAAAATAGTTTTGTCTAGGCATTCAAAAGCTGCAATAACAATCAGTAAAATAGGATTTTGTCATACTGTGATTTTTAATCATTGAGATCTGTTTTTTTTTTACCATATATTTAATTAGATCCTTGTCTATCCATGTAAAAGCATGTATTTTTACAGTTACAAATATTTGTAAGCATTCTGTAACTGTACTTAGTGACCACAACACAAGAATTGACTAAATATGATTTGACAAAAGATCTGGGATCATTTGCTGGTATAATTTAAAAAATGTTCTGCAATACAATTGTATCAATGCATTTAAGTTGTTTACACTACAGGATTCAGATGTTATTTTTAATATCTTTAATCATAAATACATATATTGTAAATCAAAATATCCGTTAATTAGAATTTCAGGTGTAAGGAATGAAATTCAGTGATCCATAGAATATTCTTTTTATTCTGTGCAGAGCATACCATTATTTAGCCAAATACTGCACATTGCTCACATAAATCTTGTTTAAAATTGTCTAAAATGTATCCAGGACAAGATCCAAATTGTAAACTGTTCCATCAAGCACCTGCCTCTCTGGGTGATATGCTTTAGAAATGACCTACACTTATATAAATATGTTAGTGCAAAATGATCTACCTTTCAAATTACCCTTGAAGTAAAATCACTTCCATTAGTACAAAGATTAATTTTGCTAAACTGGGTGAATCCTAACACTCCCTTAGGTTAATAGAGAAGTTACTTCTTATATAACCTTCTAAAGGTTATGTTAAAACTGAATTCTCTTTGTGAAGGATGTCTGAAGATTATTCGAAAATATTTGCAAGAATTTGTTAATGTTTTTTAAAATATGCACACCAGATTTGTGACAAATCTCTTCTACTCTCTTAATATAGACCATGTGTGTAGACTGTTTTCTCTTGTCAAATAGCTCTCTGAACTGTAGGGGAAAAGGTCAAGTGTTTAGTTTAATGCAATTTTTTTGGAACACAATGTGGTATTACCATATTACATAGGTATTTGACTAAATTGCTTAACTTTTTTGTTGTTATCTTAATAAAAAAAGAATATCGCATACTAGTGGTCAACAGTACACAGCTAGAAACTTGTCAAACAAGAGAAACAAGAGAAATTTTTATATTATCATTTTGACCGAAGTTCAGCACATCAGGAAGTTGCCTTTGTTTCTTGTCACAAGTGAAGCACATGTTGTAGTGGGGTGGGTGAAAGTGGACGTTCCATTACCTTCTGACACAACACTGCAGATGGCCATAGAACTGTGGAGATGGAATAAGAAGGTGAAGAATGAACAGCAAGTGAAAGGGCAGATGGAATTTGGTACATGGTCATGAATGAGAAAAATAATTTTATTAAAGCCATCTTGAAATGCTGGTGCATATATTAAATCACATGCATGCCCACGATTTTACAGCTGAGGCGTACATAAGCAAAAGAAAGCCAACTGCATTGTCACTGCACACATTGTCGGGTAGGCTGTCAGTGCACTGTAAAGTTTGCAAACACCTCAGCATACAAACCACACAGCCAGCATCAATTTGATGTGTGCTTTGCGGTGCAAAGCTGTTTACATGCATTGCTCAGTGCACAGAGCTTGTTCTATCCACAGTGTACCATCTCGTGTGTTCTCCTTCCCTCAAGTCAAACTGGAGCCGGCCGTGTACCTCATATACTGACAGCTTTGCTGCTTTCAGACACTTAGCATACTTTGATGCTGGCAGTGTAATTTGTATTTCAAGTTGTATGCAAACATTATGTGCAAGGTGGGTTATTGTGGACTTTCTGATATTTGTGCACTGCTAAAAGACGGGCTTCATTCTAAAACAATGTTTATTATCTGGTAAGTTTATTCTAAGTTTGGTTTGATTAACTGTAGTTTACATACATCTTGTTTCATCTCAATTTAAATAAAAAGGCTCCAATAATAACTTAGATATAAATGAAGTCAGAATGACTTCACTTTAGGCCTTTTTAGGACTATATTGTGATATACACTCACCTAAAGGATTATTAGGAACACCTGTTCAATTTCTCATTAATGCAATTATCTAATCAACCAATCACATGGCAGTTGCTTCAATGCATTTAGGGGTGTG
>JANRMT010062850.1:14716972-14742466 GCA_026402145.1 Polypterus bichir lapradei | reverse complement strand
TGCCCTGGATGTGCATCCCACAAATCTCCATCAACTGCAAGATGCTATCCTATCAATATGGGCCAACATTTCTAAAGAATGCTTTCAGCACCTTGTTGAATCAATGCCACGTAGAATTAAGGCAGTTCTGAAGGCGAAAGGGGGTCAAACACCGTATTAGTATGGTGTTCCTAATAATCCTTTAGGTGAGTGTACACTGTTATCATCCAAACTTTTGTAAAAATGATGATAAATAACTTTGCTTATATCGCCCTGTGGTGAGACAAAACTGTGGGGGTGTTTAATTGTATGTATTTATTAATGATTTTAATGGTTCTTACAGCCATCAATGGTACAGCACGATAGGGGGGTCAGTGGCGTAGGAGTCTTTTTAAAATAAAAACAGTATAGCTGTGGGTATGAGTACTCATGTGGTCCCTGGGAGTTTAATGGGGGAAAATGGGGCTAATCACACTTGCATGACTGTGGGGTTAGTTCCAGTTTCCTCACTGACACTCTGCAAATGGTAGTTATGATGCCCACAGGTATAAACGAAAGCCCATGGAGTGTCAGGAAGAGAGCAAGACTGCCAGAATCAGAAGTTTGAGTCCGTGTGGTGATGTGGATGCAGGTGGTCAGTGGCCATGTGAGGGAGCAACAGGAATGGGGCTCCAGTGGTGGATTGTCCCCCTCTAACATTAAAGGGGGGGTTGGGGTGATGAGGGGGACTTCTAGGGATCCTGTAGACAGCACAGAAAGTGTACAGAAGATGGGGGGCCGGCTCTAAGTGTTGCTGCAGACACCAAAGGATGGTGGTTGAGGTGTGAGCCAGAGAGGACTACAGGATGGTATGCACAGTATCAGAAAAGCTGACTAGTTAATTTAAAGACAATACAGGTGCCGGTCATAAAATTAGAATATCATGACAAAGTTGATTTATTTCAGTAATTCCATTCAAAAAGTGACACTTGTATATTAGATTCATTCATTACACACAGACTGATGTATTTCAAATGTTTATTTCTTTTAATTTTGATGATTATAACTGACAACTAATGAAAGTCCCAAATTCAGTATCTCGGAAAATTAGAATATCAATTAAGACCAATGCAAAAAAAGGATTTTTAGAAATGTTGGCCAACTGAAAGGTATGAACATGAAAAGTATGAGCATGTACAGCACTCAATATTTAGTTGGGGCTCCTTTGGCCTGGATTACTACAGCAATGCGGCGTGGCATGGAGTCGATCAGTCTGTGGCACTGCTCAGGTGTTATGAGAGCCCATGTTGCTCTGATAGTGGCCTTCAGCTCTTCTGAATTGTTGGGTCTGGCGTATTGCATCTTCCTCTTCACAATACCCCATAGATTTTCTATGGGGTTAAGGTCAGGCGAGTTTCCTGGCCAATCAAGAACAGGGATACCATGGTCCTTAAACCAGGTACTGGTAGCTTTGGCACTGTGTGCAGGTGCCAGGTCCTGTTGGAAAATGAAATCTGCGTCTCCATAAAGTTCGTCAGCAGCAGGAAGCATGAAGTGCTCTAAAACTTCCTGGTAGACGGCTGCGTTGACCTTGGACCTCAGAAAACACAATGGACCAACACCAGCAGATGACATGGCACCCCAAACCATCACTGACTGTGGAAACTTTACACTGGACCTCAAGCAACGTGGATTCTGTGCCTCTCCTCTCTTCCTCCAGACTCTGGGACCTTGATTCCCAAAGGAAATGCAAAATTTACTTTCATCAGAGAACATAACTTTGGACCACACAGCAGCAGTCCAGTTGAGACGCTTCTGACGCTGTCTCTTGTTCAAGAGTGGCTTGACACAAGGAATGCGACAGCTGAAACCCATGTCTTGCATACGTCTGTGCGTGGTGGTTCTTGAAGCACTGACTCCAGCTGCAGTCCACTCTTTGTGAATCTCCCCCACAGTTTTCAATGGGTTTTGTGTCATAATCCTCTCCAGGGTACAAGCGGTTATCCCTATTGCTTGTACACTTTTTTCTACCACATCTTGTCCTTCCCTTCGCCTCTCTATTAATGTGCTTGGACACAGAGCTCTGTGCAATGACCTTTTGTGTCTTGTCCTCCTTGTGCAAGGTGTCAATGGTCGTCTTTTGGACAACTGTCAAGTCAGCAGTCTTCCCCATGATTGTGTAGCCTACAGAACTAGACTGAGAGACCATTTAACGGCTTTTGCAGTTGTTTTGAGTTAATTAGCTGATTAGAGTGTGGCACCAGGTGTCTTCAGTGTTGAACCTTTTCACAATATTCTAATTTTGCGAGATACTGAATTTTGGACTTTCATTAGTTGTCAGTTATAATCATCAAAATTAAAAGAAATAAACATTTAAAATACATCAGTCTGTGTGTAATGAATTAATCTAATATACAAGTTTCACTTTTTGAATGGAATTACTGAAATAAATCTTTGTCATGATATTCTAATTTTATGACCGGCACCTGTACATCTGAGAGTGGTGTGGAGGTTCCATTTTGTGTCCATGATCAAGTCTGCTGTGCAGTGTATTAGATGTGATAGGGGCCTCCAGCGTCTGCTGAAAACAGGAGGCTCAAGGTGTGACAGAATCTAAGCGAAGGGCAAGGCACCCACAGGGGAATTAGGAGTTACCAGCAGTGGTGGCACTTTATCTTTGTGTCTGACCCTGATGTAGCAGGCTGTGTACGAAAGATTCCCAATGACCTGACATGGCTGGAGAAAGGGAGAAAATGGAATGATTTTATTTTTCAACCTTGGTGGATTTATCTATTAACTTGCACCCGAGGACACTTTCTTTTTAAGGCACAACTTTATGGATTCATTTATTGAATTATTTATTGTAACACATGGTTTTTGAACACTTTAATTCTATAGTGAAAAATAAATCTGTTATTATTCAGAGAAAAAGCATTGCCTTTGTCCAACTAAGTCATGACTACTGATGTCCCTGAAGGGATGGTTTCACCCATGGGCTGTGGGCACTGGATATTACATGCCCATCTCTATGTACACACAATAACAGTCCCCATTATGCAATTAACATGTACATTAATACTATCGTGCAAAAGCAGCCAAATGAATGACCCACTAAATTATGTGAATTTCAAGATACCAAATTTGCATTTTTCATGCAGGTTACATTTAACAGAGAAGAGCAACACAAAGCATCATGGGTAAGTAGTAGGATTCAGTCTGGTTTCACAAGACGTCTGTTTTGAAAATATCCAAAGAACAGACTGATACATCAAAGAGAAATTTTGTATAGTTCAATGTGGCAGGTCTGCTACTCTCATGTTGAATGCCTGTATTTGTTTTGGCCTACATTTAACTATACTGCTGTATAAATCTGCCAGGGCTCCGGTGGGCGTTACTGGCATTTAACGGCCCCGTTCAAGTATGACTTCCAACCATCTACGCTCCAAAACACACTAAATGTTCGATTCACCAGTACTTCCTTCCGAGTTGCTTTTCATAATAAAAAAAAACTGTTACGGATCATTGATTCATGAAAAAATTAAGCCCTTGTTTTGAAATATATAATTACACTGAAGGGCCCAAGCAATATCACACAAAACGCCATCAGTATCTAAATACTTGGCACAGCCAGGCTCTCAGTGCGTAGGCCCTTTTAAGGAAATCCAAACGCGTCCATTAATTGAGGCTAAAGGGTCAATACGGCTATGGGCTGGCGCCATTACACTAAACCGATATTCCAAAGTACAGAACACGGACAGCACTGCGCGATTATCTCGGCGCACAAACAATCCGCCTGTCGCTTCCAGCAGGCCGCCATGACGCAGTTTTCACACCATTCGTCTGCGTTTCGCCAGGGCGCCAGCCCTACCGCTCAGGCCTCGACCGCCTCCAACACAATGGCCGTCGGCTCCGCTCCCAAGCAGTGGCGCAACGCACATTCACGCTGCGTCGTTCGCACAAAACGCCGCCACGCCACGCCACGCAACGCAACGCAACGCAACACTACGCCACGCCGAGCGGCGCAGCCCGGGTACTTGGGCGCCACGTGCCGCCGCAGCTCCCCCGCAAGTTGACGTCGCCCCGGTGCGGCGGCACGTACGCGGAGGAGAGAACGCGGCGTGGTGTGACGAGGGTGCCACAGTGAACGGGGACCCAACGGGTCTGCCCCTCGAGTGCCAGACCTGCCCCTGCTTGTTCGTTTCCCTTACCCGAGGACTCGCGCCCACACCTGACTTCCATTACGGGCGTCAGAGACTTACCGTGTCAGTGTGGCTTCATTCCGGGCTTCTGTGAGCCCGCACACCGCTTCTCGCCGCCGCCACTTCCTGCCGGCAGCGCTAAGAGGGAAGCGAGGCAACCGATTCCTCCGTGGCAGCTGACGCTGCTGCGACTGCTGTGAGCGGTTTTAATCCCAGCTCGATGGGCGCGCGAGGCGACTGTTGTTGCTGATCCACCTCCCCTCCTGCAGCGCGCAGCCGAGTGCCTGTGCTGGCGACCTCGTCGGCGGAGCTCTGTGTCGTCTGCACTCCGCCAGCTCGGGCACATGTGCGCCTCCAGACTGCCGCCTTTGTCCAGATTCCAGGGCTCTGGTGCGCTGAGGATCATAGACAAGAAGGGAGAGACAGACAATTCCCACTTGTGCCCAGTTTGGTAGCGAACAAGGCTGTGGATGGAATGGCACTGCAGGTTACACATGCGTACACATTTTCTCTAGTTAGGCGCATCGTCTGCCTATTTTGAAAACGCGATGTGTTCTAAGTGATGTCATTGTTCAATCGGCTTGTGGCTGCCGGCTTTTTTTTTCCAGAGCCATCGTTTAAAAACTGAAATGAGAAAATCCTACCTTTTGCCATGTCCTTGCCAGTTGGTGTCGCTACAGCGGCGTCGACAGTTTATCAAGTCTAACAGCAGAAAGAAAAAATGAATACCTTTATGCCCGGCAGCCTTTCTAGTGTTGTCATTGCCAAGGTACTTGTTTTGATTTCATGCCAGGACACTGCAAGGTAGAATGCTAAAAGAATGGCTTTTACTGTTACCTAACATTATTCATCATCTTCACTTTGTTTAGGGTTGTGGGTAGGACCGAGCTTGTCCTGGCAACATCAGGAACAACTGCTGGATGTGGTGCCTGTCCATCACAGGGCACCCACACTTACGCAGAAGCTGGTTTCCCAAAATGATGGCTTCTAGTGGCTTTAATGGCAAAGAGTGCCTTTAGTGGCTTGGTTTAGTCCTCTGATTCCCATGGTAAATGGCAAAAAATATGAAGCCATTCTGAGCGATGCTTTCCTTGCGCTAATGTTTAATATATAGAGCACTGAGAAGGAATTAGATTAGATAAGCTTTATTAATCACATGGGGAAATTCAGATGCATACAGTAGCAGAAGCATAAAATAACCAAGGATACAGACTCACAGGACTGATATTACATCCAATCAATGAATCAATAAATACATACAAATAAACATATTTCAGGTGGAAGCATCAAGTTGTCTGACAGCAGTAGGCAGAGAAGTCTCCCCAAAGGTGCTTCTTTGCACACCGTGGTCGAATGAGTCTGTGGCTAAAAGTGCTCCAAGAGAGCACCACCTGGAGGGGATTTTTCACAACGACCTCCAATTTTGCCATCATCTTCTTTTCAGACCCTTCACTTTTTCAAAATATCAACGATTCAAAAATCATTCAAGTGAATTTATTCCTTTATCAAACATCACTCAATACCCCAGAATGACACAGCAGAAACAGGATTTTAGTCATTTTCACCTAAAATGTAATAAATATTGACGGACAACAGTGCAGTTCTTTCACTGACGGTAAGCAGAGGTAAATCCAGGGCTTTCCTCATAGTCATCCAGTGAGACAACAGTAGGGACTGAAGATGGAATCTCATTCTTTACAGTCCACCCCATTAGTTAATGGGGGGGGGGGCACTTCTTATTGTCAGTGGTTAGCATAAGGGGTCTCCCCATCAGCATGTATTTACGGTTAATCTGGCATTTGTATGGGCTACCAAATCTAGAAAAATGTGCAAGTTCCTTGAGAAGGTGTTCTTTTAGAGTTGCAGCTATACTTAATCCGATAAATCCTTCTCCCCAGTGCTGAGGTACGAAGACAAAGCATTATGGCACGAATGGAAAGATACAACTTGCTGTTAATGTGGCTTTCACACCTACATATATACAAACAGCTGGAGGAATTACATATGGCAGTACGATTGTCTTATGATATTTCAGTAGAGGCTTTGACTATCTCTTATCCATCTTCAGAGGAGTTTCAGCCACACCACCTGCAGTTCACAACAGGTCATCCATCTGAAGCTAAGCATCTATGGGAGACCATCTAGGAAAAGCTTGGGTAGCTGCTGGAAGAGGTGTTGTTGAGGCCAGTAGGGGGCGCTTACCCTGTGGTCTGAATGTGGACCCTAATACTTTAGTGCAGTGACGGGGATACTATGCTGCAAATATGGCACTGTCCTTCAGATGAGATGTAAAACAGAGGTCCTGACTCCCTGTGGTCATTGAAGATCTCTGGACGTCTTTCAAAAAGAGTAGGGTCCAGCCATCCAAGTGTCCTGGCTAAATTGCCCATCCTGGCTTTGTCCATTCTGGCCTCCTTATCATCCCTTGTCTCTGATTTGCTATGTCTTTCACCCCTTCACCATCTAATAGCTAATGTATGGTGAGTGTACTGGCACAATAACAGCTGCTGTTGTATCATCTTTGGTGGGTGCTACACATTGAAGTGGTACTCCTCTGTCTAAGTGTTTTGAGTAGGAAGAAATTTCTGTATAAATGTAATTAATTACTATTATTATTATGTCTTCCGACCATTCATTTACAGTTATTAGCTACTTAATATTCTTAGGACAGTCACTTTTTTCCAAATGCAACCAATCACATTTTCTGCTAACCGCCTCTTTACACGTCAATAGACAATTAAGCAAATTAAATGAACTTCCAGTAATGTGAAACTTACCCATTAACATGATGCTCTTTCATTAATGTTATGCATTCATTAATCTGAATCTCCTCCATTAACCTTATTGCCCAATTAAAGCTTAAGTTGTCTTTTATTTTAGTTGTAATAAAGTCCCCCATGTGTTGGTTTCAGTTAACATGCTTTAGCTCCATTAGACATGAGAACATGGAAGCAGGAGTAGGGACTACGTCTGATAAGCAGATCTGTGTTTTCTCTTAATTAAAATGAAGTTATGTGTTCTTGGTTCTCATGGAGCTTGGGAGTGGTTGATGTATTGCTGTTTGGTCAGACATGCAAGTAAGGTAAGAATTTTACACTATTCTGTGTATGTGGTAATGCATCGTACTACTTTTTTTGTATAAACATTTTGTTAAATAGTAAGTACAAAGTACAAAAAAATGTAAAATTTCAAAACATTTTTCGTTTCCATCATAAAAAACTAAATAAAAGTTCATTCCAGTATACAATAGAATAAAACAATTCATTCTCACTAAAATGTCATTATTATGGAAGCTGAGCTGCGAGAAGAACTAAAAGTAACCAGGCTTGCAGATTGATCATAGTGCTGCACTGATCACCATTGCCACTAGGGGGCCACACTGCCTGGTATTAGGAAATGCTCAGGTTCTGTGGTTTGGATTAAGATGGCAATCTTGAGGTTTACATTTCAACACTTTAGCCATCAGGGAATTACACTATCTTGCATTAGGACTCAGTTAAGGTCACACTGTGCGTCAGTGGAGGACACTGAATCTGCAAGTTCATAATGCACAGTTTAACACTTTTGTGACTGGTAGGCCAGTCGGGATCTCACAGGGAGACAGTGGTGGGGATTAAAGAGGCGACTGTTGCTGCATTTACAGTAACAGGTCTTGGTACTCAGCTCCATACTGGTGAAGAAATCATTCTAAAGTTAGTGCAATTTACATTGGACAGCTTAAATAAACAGATAGAAGTTTATTTGTCCCCAGGAGGAAATTTGGCTTTTTACTGAAGCCTTTGCAATAATTAAATAAGTAAATAGATAAATACACATATATAACACACACTATGGACTCTACACACACACCAGACTAGCTAAAAAGACTGAAAAAATAAAAAAAAAAAACCCTTCTGACTTGGCAGTCCCAGTCACAGTGAGGCATTATATGAGCATATTGGTGTTGGTATAAAAGACCCCCTGTCGTGTTTCTTGACACATTTCTGCTGAATGATTAGTTGGCTGAAAGTCCTCAGTGTTGCTGTGTCACAGAGAGAATGTGCAGCGTTGTTCATAATGGTACTCAGTTTTGTTTTCTCTTCCACTACTACCTCCAGGGGGTCCACAGAGCATCCCAAAACTGAGCCTGACATTTTAATTAGTTTGTTGATTCGGTGAACCTCTCTTGAAGAGATGATACTAACCCAGCACACCACAGAGTAGAAAATGACACTGGCCAGACATAAGGACACACTTGAATGTGAGCGTTTGTGATTTGTAGAGTAGGTCACTTCAGGTAAATAAACAGGCCACACTAAAGGAATTCAGTCTCCTGAGAAAAAAGAGCCCGCTCTCTCCTATCTTATTGAGTTCCTCTGTGTTACGAGACCAGAGCAACCTGTCATTGATGTGGACCCCCAAGTTCTTGTAGCATTGCACCACCTCTACATCCACCTCTTAAATAGTGACCGGACATCGACCGGACTTAGTACAGCAAAAGTCAAAAAGCAATTCTTTGGTTTTGCTGATGTTGAGTTTCAGACAGTTCCCATAGTTCTCCATCAGGATCATCTGAGAATTTCTGTGAGTCACAAGACCTGCTGTTATATTTGTAGAGGGAGGTGTACCGAGTGAAGAGAAAAGGAGAGAGGCCTGTCCCTTGTGCAGCTCCAGAGCTGTAACGTGTTGTTAATGTACAGTAATGAAGTGACTAAGTCTTAACCTCGGATCTTGCATATTTATTTCTGCTGATGCTCTTCAGTTTTTCATGCTTCAGAAACAGACCTTGCTTTCTAAACAAGTTCATTCAGCACAGAAGGGCTATGGCATTATATACCCTGGCAATTTCCATCTGATTCCTTCCATCTCCATTCAGAGAAGAATTTAGATACACAGCACGATTCACGAGTGGTGAGGAGGTATTGTTAATTGATAGATAGATAGATAGATAGATAGTGTGAAGGGTGGCCGGCTATATATTCCGGACCACACCTCCAAGCCGCCAGATGGAGCCCTCCCAGCGGCATGGAAGTTCCCAGAATTCCAGCAGAGCCTCATGGACGTTGTAGTTTTTATGGACAGCCCTGCTGGATACCATGGGGGCCACCAGGAGCCGTTATAGGGAGGCTTGGGGATTACTACGTGCCCTATAACCCGGAAGTATGTCCTGATCACGTGAACAGTAGGAACGACGTACTTCCGGGGTGATGAAAAAGACTTTGTATCCATCCCAGAAGTGATAAGGAATCTCATGGACTGTAGGGTGGATTCACTTCCGGGTCAGAAGATATAAAAGGACCATGGGAAGTCCCAGACGCTGAGCTGAGCTGGCAGGAAGGGTGGCTAAGTGTCTGGGAGTTGGAGGATTGATTGTTATTATTGTATTGCTTAGTTAATGAGTAGTGTGGAGTGGAGGGTGCTTGGTGCACATAATTATTATAATAAAAAGAAGAATTATTGCACTTTTACCTGGTGTTTGGCATGGTACCTGATGGTTCAAGGGAGCGATAGCACCCCCTACTGTCACAATAGATACTTTATTAATCCCAAGGGGAAATTCACATAGTCCAGCAGCAACATACTGATAAAAAACAATATTAAATTAAAGAGTGATAACAATGCAGGTAAAACAGACAATAACTTTGTATAATGTTAACGTTTACCCCCCAACCCGGGTGGAACTGAAGACTCGCATAGTGTGGAGGAGGAACGATCTCCTCAGTCTGTCAGTGGCGCAGGACGGTGACAGCAGTCTGTCGCTGAAGCTGCTCCTCTGTCTGGAGATGATCCTGTTCAGTGGATGCAGTGGATTCTCCATGATTGACAGGAGCCTGCTCAGCGCCCGTCGCTCTGCCACGGATGTCAAACTGCCCAGCTCCGTGCCTACAATACAGCCTGCCTTCCTCACCAGTTTGTCCAGGCGTGGGGCGTCCCTCTTCTTTATGCTGCCTCCCCAGCACACCACCGCGTAGAAGAGGGCACTCGCCACAACCGTCTGATAGAACATCTGCAGCATCTTATTGCAGATGTTGAAGGACGCCAGCCTTCTAAGGAAGTGTAGTCGGCTCTGTCCTCTCTTACACAGAGCATTAGTATTGGCAGTCCAGTCCAATTTATCATCCATTTGCTTTGATGGCTCTCAATGGCTGGAGGACACATTTGAATATTTGTACAATCATCTCTCCCCACACCTCTCTGTCCTTAAAACGTATCACATAATGCATACAAACTGTGTGATCAAGTCACATCCTTTAGCAAAAATCAATTTTGACTATTTAAACTCCGATCGAATATGGATGATCAGAACTGAAGCAGAATTCAGTGCAACATGTGAAAGCCAACTGTATCTGATCTCACAAATCTGATCCTATGTGGTCTTTGGGTGTTTACAGCAAATCCGATTTGTGTCAGATGCGTGAAAAAATTCCAAATCTGCTCATATCAGAATGGTAGGGTAAATGTGGTCATTTGGGGACATTAATAGCTCTCGACAGATCTTACCAAGTTAAAGGAGGCAGAAGGCTTGAAAGAAACAGTTAAACAATTAGTTAAAGGCACATAATGTTCCTGCTTTGCACGGGTAATTTCTCTGCACGGTTTAACGTATAATTAATTCTTAAACCTGGAGGCCCAAAACAGCAATATTTTGAGGGCTTCCCCTTGCATAAATACTAATAAAGAGTGAAATGTGGAGCTCCGGGCTAATGCGTGGTCTGTTTGAAAGTAGTCTTTGCTTCTGGAGAACTTGTCACCAAGTGGTAGCAGTAAACAGTGTTTTAAAGGCTCACACTGCAATTTACCGAGGGGATGATTACATGCGGCATAAACAGTTATCTGGATCATGCTTGCTGAGTGTTCATTTTAACTGTGACTAATTTGGAAGAGTTGATTGTACAACATCATTTATCCAGATGCTACCCACAAAGAGATATTTAAAAAGCATTTGCATGTTGGCTGCAGTTGTGTTTTCATGTATGCGGGAGGCTTGGGGCTTTTTTATGGAGGTTTGTATAGCAATGAGTGGTCAGTGCTACTGCTGCCTTACAGGTCTGGGGTCCTGGGTTCAAAACTCTGTGTGAATGCTTTTACCTGGTTCTCTAATATTCATCCCAAAGACCCCCACCTTAGGTTACTTTGTGAGTGTAAACTGGCCCCTTATGAGTGAATTCACAGTAGTTTCAGAAAGTATTCAAATCTCCTCACTTTCTTCACACTTTATTGTCTTGTAGATTTATTTTTAAATGGAAAAATGTTCCATTTTAACTCATTGATCTATACTTAATAACCCATAATGTCAAAATGGAAACATGTCTTCAGAAAGCTTTGCAGGTTTGTGCTTTTATCATTGCCGGCTGTCCCATCCATCATCTACACTACCTCTCTATCAATGTATCTGATCTAATGAGTCAAGAATTTGTTCTTTTTGCATCTGATTGGCTTCCATAACTGCCGTAGCTCCTTGCTGGGTTGGTCCCAGGAATGCATCTTCTTCTTCTTCTCCTTCTTTCGCAGCTATTCCTATTTTAATATACAGTAGGATTGATATGTTTTTAATTGGACTTCTCCAATAGAGGGTCCAGTGTGATTTTTATGGCTGGATGACTTTCCGGATGCCAAACCTCTCCCATTTATTCAGGCTTTGAATGCTACTTGTTTGTATTTCCTTCTTTACTCTGTTTTCATGGCTAGATGTTTAACCCCACATCACTAAACCAGATCGCTTGTTGGTGTTATCTCTGCACTCAGTTCTCCATCATGGGCTACCACTGATCCGAGATATTTCAATTTCTTCGATTAACTGTAGTGCACATACAGTACAAGATGATCAACCACTCAGCTTCTTTGGAGTAATGAGTGTGTTTATTCGTGTCAACCTCCCATAATGACTCCCCAATGAAATTCTTCAAGCACCATGACGCCTGTATTTTAAATGACATAAATCCATGAAAGTAGACATAGCCAGTTTTGAATGATGCACAATTTTTGCAAAATGCAATCTGAGGGTGGGATTACATCAGGGATCGGCTCTGAGCCCTTTCTTATTTGCAATGGTGATGGACAGGTTGACAGATGAGATTAGACAGGAGTCCACGTGGATTATGATGTTCGCTGATGACAATGTGATCTGTGGCGAGAGTAGGGAGCAGGTTGAGGAGACCCTGGAGAGGTGGAGATATGCTCTAGAGAGGAGAGGAATGAAGGTCAGTAGGAACAAGACAGAATACATGTGTGTAAATGAGAGGGAGGTCAGTGGAGTGGTGAGGATGCAGGGAGTAGAGTTGGCGAAGGTGGATGAGTTTAAATACTTGGGATCAACAGTACAGAGTAATGGGGATTGTGGAAGAGAGGTGAAGAAGAGAGTGCAGGCAGGGTGGAATGGCTGAATGCTACCAACAACATTAATAAAAGGCAGTGTGGTGTAGTGGTTAAGGCTTTAGACTGCAAACCCTGAGTTTGTGTGTTCAAATCCCACTACTGACACTGTGTGACTACGAGCAAGTCGCTTCACCTGCCTCGGCTCCAATCGGATTACCTAAAGAAATGTAACTGATTGTATCTCAAATGTTATAAGTCACCTTTGAATAAAGGTGTCAGCCATAAAAGTCAAAGAGGCCAGTCTGGCTAATACAGGTGTCATGTTTCAGCAAGCATTTCTCCCCAGCTGAGGTTCAAAATGATGTCTCTGGTCAAATTTGTGTTGTTTATTTGTATTAATGTTTCTTTTGTTTATTATGTACATTTTTCTTTGTCTTTATGTGTAGGTGGATTAGGCCTCGGTTATGTCTCTTGTGTTTTGTGGGTGGTTCCACAAGGGGCGGGGCCACCTGCCAATCATCACCAGGCCCTGCCTTGCACCCTGTTTAAGGGAGGGCCTTCCATTGTTCCTGGCGGTTTATTTTGAATATGCTAGGGAGTGGTGAGTTATTACGAGTTTCTGTCTTTGCTGTTGCCATTTGATTTTCTGGAATTTTGAACCTGTGCTCTGTTTTTGACTGCGCCTCTGCATTTTGTATTGGGATGTGTTTATTGATATTTTGAACCTGTGCTCTGTTTCGACCACAGCCTTTGGATTCTGTGTTTGGGACTTTGTTCACTGTGGATTGCCTTGCCTTTTCAGGCAATTTCTTGTGCTCTTTGGAGTTTTATGTATGGCAGAGCCTTTTAGGAAATAAACCTTTTATTTTATTAAGAATTTTCAAGGTCCATTTTGGTTTCTAGTTGGGGTTTTCGTCTTCTTGTGGACAACTTTGGAAACTGTTTTGGTACCTGTGCTTTGGAACTCCCCACTTTCATGACAACAAGGGCAGGTTGATTAAAATAATAATAATAATGGTAATCATTACTGAAGGAAAAATGACGCATCAATGTTAGATAGATAGATAGATAGATAGATACTTTATACAACTGATAAAAGAGAAAGGTAGATTATAAGCATATTAATAAAAAACAGTTAATGAAATGAATGGATGGACAGAAAAGTCGTTACCAAAAAGGACTGATAATAATAATTGTTATGGCTAGAGGGAGGTAACGGAGTATTCCAGTGTACTGCCTGCCTGAAGCCACTTGAGGGAGCACCTGAGTATTTATGACTGAAGACGTTTCCTGAATTTGTATTGAAGAACTAAATTTGTGTTCTTCTCCTGAAGCTTGCTGCTGCACCTCCTGTCTGCCTTGCCAGCAATCTGACCAATAATTGTGCTTTTAATTTGGATTTTACTTTTGAGAGTCAGCACTTGTTTGTATATTTATGAAAGGCTACCTGTTATTTGAATTAGCAGACTGGGGATGTCAGTAGTGATCAGGATTAGGGAAGCGCAGTGGCAGCCAGGGAGTGTTTAGTCCTTTACTATAAAAGGGGCTGGCTGGCCGGAATCAGACATAGACAGCATGACTGTCTGAACCAGGGTTCAATTGACTTTGGATTAAAAACGTTAATCCTGTGGCTGTCTCAGGTAAGCTGGCTGACTGTTTGGAGTTTTAGCTTTCTGAATCTTCTAAACAGAATTAATCAAGTTGTAATTTCTTAACTAAAGCTGGCATAAAAGACTGTGGAATTGCACCAAGCCTAATGAACATTAAAATTCATCAATCCATTATCCAACCCACTATATCCTAACTACAGAGTCACGGGGGTCTGCTGGAGCCAATCCCAGCCAACACAGGGTGCAAGGCAGGAAACAAACCCCGGGCAGGGCGCCAGCCCACCGCAGTGAACATTAACATGGACTAAAGAAAGAGATGTGTAGATATGCTCCTTTAATTTGGTCAAATGTGACACGGTAACATTACCTTATGTAGCTGACATGATTACCTAATGTAGGTGTCAGTGTTAGAATTTCTTTTTTCTGCTGCAGTATTGGTGGCACAGTGATTGTAGTTGCTGGCAGCAGCAGTGAACAGGCGTTCATTTAAAATACCTCAATGGCTGTCACAACGTAACGTTAATGTTAAAAGTAATAAACAACTGTAAATATACTAAAGACAACTTTCAAAAACAGGGGCAAAGACTCCAGGAAGGCTACAACACCTACCAAATGGAGCCTACCCAGGCAGCAATGCAGGCACCAGTTCTGAACAGGGTGCCATTCCATCAGTGTGCCGACTCACACTTGGTGTTGGTCACTCAGTTTAGAGTCACCAGTTAAGCCTGCTGACATACTTTATTAGACATGTGGAGAACATACAAACCCCACAATGACTGGGCCAGAATTGAACCCAAACATCTGCAACCGTTATGTAGTATTCTTAAACACATAGACACTGGGCTGCCCGGGTTTTATATTTATTTTTATTAATGTTAGGTTATGGAATCCTGACCAATAGAGTCCAAAAATGACAAGCCCAATTAAATACAATTAATATATAAAAAGAGCAAATGGCAGTATTGTAAGTACATAAATGAGTAGTTTCAAGCTCAAGTTTAAGTGTGTGGTCATGCCTGCACTGTACAGACTTGTGACTTATATTACATCGCCAACAACAGACACTGACTACTGCATTAGATGGCACCTATAAGAAACACTCATGGATCTGTCAGCGTGTGTGCCTTACATGTCAAGTCACGATGACATAGTGCACATGAAGGATTCTCTTTTTACTGATTTAGTAAATCATTTCAATCTTAAAGCGGATGAGATGCTTTTCTTAAAGGAACATTCCAACTCTCCACAGAAGCCATTTTAGGTCTCTGAGAAGGGGCGGGGCAAAGTAAACAAATTAAGGTGACTGACAGCAGGGTGAAGAGGAGGTGGAGCCAAAGCAGAAACAACAACAACAATAATAATAATAATAATAATAATAATACATTTTATTTATTTGTAGGTGCCTTTCTAAACACTCAAGGACACCGAACAACAGACAAAACACAGATTATACAGAAGAGTAAAATACAAAAGTTAAAATCAGACAGAGCAATTGTGATCAAAGAGAAAAAGCAGTCTTAAACAAATGAGTTTTAAGCTTAGGTTTGAAAAGTGAAAATGATTCAATATTTCTAAGCTCAGATGGTAGTGGTAAGACGGACGAAGGGGACAGTCAAGTGGATGGAGGAAGAGGGAGGGAATGGCAACATGGAGGAGGTCAGACAGATATGGAGGGGCAAGGCTGTGGAGATCCTTAAAAGTTAGTAGGAGAATTTTGAATTGAAGTCGGAACTGAACTGGAAGCCAGTGAAGCAGCTGCAAGACGGGAGTGATATGGTGAATAAAGGGGGTTCTAGTAATGATGAGGGCGGGCAGCTGAATTCTGGACCAGTTGAAGCTTATAAAGAGATTTACGACAAAAGACCAAAGAGAAGGGAATTGCAATAATCCAGATGAGAAGTGACAAGGCTATGAACGAGAATAGCAGAGGTGTGGGGAGCGAGGGAGGAGCGAATATGATTAATGTTACGCAGGTGGAAATATGCAGACCGGGAGATGTTATTGATGTGGGACTGAAAGGATAAAGTACTGTCAAGGATGACACCCAGATTGTTCACCTGTATGGAAGGGGAGACAGAGGAATTATCAATAACAAAGGAAAAATGATCAGTTTTGGATAATGTTGATTTTGTACCAATGAGGAGAACCTCAGTTTTGTCACTATTTAAGAATGTTTGAAGAAAATCAGGATTTGATTTCTGCTATGCAGTCAATAAGGGAGGAGGGTGGAAAGGAAGCAGTAGGTTTGCTAGTGAGATAGAGCTGGGTGTCATCAGCATAACAGTGGAAGTTAGTGTTATATTTACGAAAGATTTTTCCAAGTGGAAGGAGGTAAATAATGAAAAGGAGGGGCCCCGGGACCGAGCCCACCAGAAGTAACAGCGGTGGGCTGGGATGTGAAAGTTTTAAGCTGAACAAACTGAGTGTGCCCTGAGTGGTAGGATCTGAACCAGTCTAGTGGAGTGTGGGTAATGCCAATAGAAGATAATCTATTGAGAAGAGTCGTGTGACAAATGGTGTCAAAGGCTGCACTCAAATCAAGGAGGGTGAGAATAGGAATTAAACCAGAATCAGCTGCCTTATGGAGGTCGTTAGTAATTTTTATAAGTGCCGTTTCTGTACTGTGGAGCGGACGAAAACCAGACTGGAACTGTTCATATAGATTATTTTGAGACAAATGAGAAAGAATTTGAATAGCCATTATTTTTTCAAGAATTTTGGAAATGAAGGGTAGATTAGAAATAGGATGAAAATTGCTGAAATTAGTCGGATCGGCACCAGGTTTTTTCAGTATTAAGGTTATTGCAGCAGTTTTAAAAGATGAAGGTACATTACCAGTAGTGAGAGAAGAGCGGATCATAGCAGAAATAAGAGGGACCAGAGAGGGGAGGCAGGCTTTGACCAGAACTGTAGGGATGGGGTCCAGTTGACAGGTGGATGGCTTAGACTTACAGACAAGATCTGAGATTTCTGAGAAAGTAGGACGCTGAAAAGAGGAGAATGAGTGAGTTGGTGGGTGAAATTCAAATGAAGTACTGGAGGAATCCGTACACAGAGACTGATGAATCTTCTGGATTTTTTTCATTAAAAAAGGTCATAAGGGAATTGCAAAATTCAGCTGAGTAAAGGTGAGAAGGTAAAGAATCCGGGGGTTGTGTGATATTATTAAGTAGTGAAAACAATGACTTGGTGTTTCCTTCATTGGAAGAAATAATGAGAGTATAATAGTTAGATTTAGTATGGGCAGTACAGTCCTTGTAATAAAGTATATGGTTTTTGTACATCTCTTTGTGAACAAAGAGCCCAGTTTTTTTATAAAGGCCAATAAGCAAATGGGGGGTTTGGGGGGCAAGTGATCACATGGTCTCAAAACTGTAACACTTTTGAATGGGTGCTTTACAAGCTCGTCACATATAGCTACACATAACGCACACAGAGAAACTCTGTAATGGTCTTGTTACATAGTAGTAAGTGACTTTATTATGAAAAAACTTCCCTCTGGGCTAATAAAGGTTTGAGTCAAACTACCCTAACGGTGGATTATCATAGACTGGTGCATTGTAAGCTTCTAGACCACACAAAGCCATTATTAAGGTCTATTATACAGCAGGAACTCACTAATAGATGCAGCTAAGCTGCCATTTTTCTAAAGAAGTAGTAGTAGCCAGTGTTACCCAATAAAGGAATAAGTGTCAAAAAAGAAATGAGGAAACAGAGGCAAAATTATAAAGAAGTGATCTACAAACTTCATCCATCCATCCATCGTTTTTCTAAAATGGCTTATTCAGAGCATGGCGTGAGGAAGCATGAGCCTATTCCAAAAGGAATCGGGCACCAGACCACTGCAGGGTGAACACACACACATCAGGAGCCAATTCAGCAATGCCAGTCCTCTAAGCCTGCATGTCTTTTTTAAGTGTGGGAAGAAACCCACGCATTGCCAAAGGCAAGTGATTAGCATATCTAGGGATGTGGCACAGCAGTGGACACTGCAACCATTGACAAAGATGTTTTTTTGTGTATTCTCCATGCAATAGAATAAAATAATTGTTGAGTACATCAGAAAATTAGTGTGACATGAAATTAGACTAAATATTGGACTCTGTAAAAAAGCCATGCCTAAACAATGTGTGATTAGCAGGCCAGATTAAGCCTGAGAGCAGCACAAACAGCTCACCTCTCCTTGGTTTGCTTTATAACCCTCTTAATCATCTTCCACTGATTTGCAATATACATCGTATTTACAACCTTTGTGCAGGATTACTAGACATAAGTGAGCTTAAAGACCACTTGGGGCTGTCAACCCCCACACTGAAATAAGGTGAAGAGGGGCTGGAGCCGAAAACAAATATAATTTATGACTGGCTAGAGCTACCAGTATGTCATCTGTCCTCATCCTGCTAGATCTCTCGTCTGCCTTCAGCATGGTCATCCACCAATTACTATTTGCCATCACTAGGACTAACCCTAAGGTGGTTTGAGTCCTACCTCTTTGGCAGATCCTACTGGCAAGGAGAGATGTCAAGGGTGCACCAGGCATGTGCGGGTGTGCCCCAGGGATCAGTGCTGGGCCCTCTCCTCTTCTTTCTTGACACCTCCTTTCTTGGCCATATCATGCGGTCCTATGCTTTCCCTTACCGGTGCTATGCCAATGAACTGAGTTATAATAATAATAATAATAATAATAATAATATGTTTTATTTATATAATGTCTTTCAGTTGTACATGTTGTTCCCTCCACAGCACCCCACAGTATCCATTTGAATCTCTGCATGTCTCACCGATATTGCAACTTGAATGAAGGAAGACCATCATCAACCAGCTCAACCTGGTAAATACGGACCTTCTTGCAGGCCAGCCGCTGGGGGGGACAAACGGGACTCTGGTCCGGGGCCCTAATGGAAGGGGGCCCCTTCACGCTTGATTTTTTTTTGGCATGTGGGGACCCGGGGGAAGGCAGAGGGGCCCACACGTACCCAGTTGTCTGGGGCCCAAATATTTCTGGTGGCGGGCCTGCTTCTTGTTATGCCAGCGTGTGGTGTTATGGGTCCACAGCTCATTGAGCAAAGGCCATTTTAAATAAATAATCACCGCACCCGAAGCGGCTTCGTGAGTGGACGTTGCACCGTAGCAGGCCGCGGGACGATCCGTAGTGTGGCCGTTTCTCACCGAGTGCACAGGTGAGGGACTGCCCACATGCGTGATTGCTCCCGTGGCTAATTTGCTATAGCCCCTCACGTTATAAAAAAGAAGCGCGAGTCGGTTAAGGAGGGATGAAAAAAGAACGAGATGAGGAAAAAAGAAAGGAAGAGAAAAAGATGGAGGTTGTAGGGAGCGAGTGAGGAAGCAGGCGGTGCAGGAGAGACAGACACGCGGAGCGTGTGAGCGAGCAAATGAGCGCTCGAGGGCAGCTGCGAGGAAGCTGGGTGTTAGGCCGACACCCAGGTGTTAGAGTTGTTGTTGCTCCCGCTGAGCGACCAGGTAGCGGGAGTGACCAGAGGAAAGCAACGAGCGGCTGAGGGACGCAAAAAGGCAGCGGAAGTCGGGAGCCTTGGTGGTGGAGTCCACAATGTGTGCGTCCTGGCCATTGGTGGAAACTAAGTCTCGGGGACTGGGATGAATGCCAGACCGAAGCCAGGGATTGGGAGGTCTCCAGTCTCACATGTGAGTGTAAGAGGAGGGCAGCTGCAGAAAGCGTCTTGCCTGCTGCTAAGCCCAAATGGGATAAGCAGGTGAGACGCTAACAGAAACGATGCACCGGATTTGTTGTTATTGTTTTAAAGACTGCTTCCTGAAAGATCATTTTAACCTCTGGTTTTAAGGATTGTTTTTTTTTTCTATTGTTTGTTTTAACCTCCACGTTTTCTTTTAATGGATTATTTATTTATTGAACTTTTTGGGAATCACTGCACTTTATGGACACTTTGTTTTTGATTGTTTTAATAAAAGCACTTTTGCACTTTATACCATCCCCTTGCTCAATTTTTTATTGCCTTCACTGACTAGCTCATCGGTGACATTACCGACGGTGTTGGGTTCAAGGGTTCCCAAACAGCAGATGGGAGTGTGGAGCCTGAACCCGCATCGTCACACAGCGTGTCTGTCTCTTTATCACTCCATCTCTGTTCAGCTCAACTCACTATCACTAACACCCGCCAAGTCAATACACAACCTTGGAAAGGTCATTGATGACAAACCGTCCTCTCCCAGCAGTACCAGGGAGTCCCCAGAAAGTATGCCCTCTAGCACCCCCTCCTGGGACTCCAAAAAGGGTGGGTACTCCAAACTGCCGTTCGGCGCATACACACAAACAACAGTTAGGACCCGTCCCCCAACCCTAAGGTGGAGGGAGGCTACCCTCTTGTCCACCGGGGTAAATTCCAACGAACAGGCTCCAAGTCGGGGGGCAATAAGTATGCCCACACCTGCTCTGCGCCTGTCACCGGGGGCAACTCCAGAGTGGTAGAGAGTCCAACCCCTCTCAAGGAGATTGGTTCCAGAGTCCAAGCTGTGCATTGAGGTGAGCCCGACTATATCTAGCCAGAACCTCTCGACCTCGCGCACTAGCTCAGGCTCCTTCCACTTCAGAGAGGTGACATTCCACGTCCTAAGAGCCAGCTTCTGTAGCCGAGGATCGGACCGCCAAGGTCCCCGCCTTCGGCCACCACCCAACTCACACTGCACCCGACCTCCTTGGCCCCTCCTACAGGTGGTGAGCCCATGGGAAGGGGGACCCACATTGTCTCACCCCATGGGTGCAGGCCCGGCCACCAGGCGCTCACCATCGAGCCCCACCTCCAGGCCTGGCTCCAGAGGGGGGCCCCGGTGACCCGCGTCCAGGTGAGGGAAAACGTCGTCCAAGGTTTTTGTTCTTCATCGGAGGTTTGGTTGAACTGAATCCAGTCCATCATGTAAGTCCTTTGCTGACCATGTTTCAGTGCTATCAAGGTCCTTCAGATTCATTCTGTACAGCGAGATAATACCGTACATAACATAACATGCATCACAACTCCTGGTCTAGGCTTTGGTCTTTGGCTTTGGGTCACGTCTGCTCCGCTGCAACTCTCTGTTGGCAGGAGTACCTGCATGTGTCACCAAGCCACTGCAGATGTTTCAGAATGCAGTGGCACATCTGGTGCTCAACAGGTTGAGGTGGGCACATGTCTCTCCTCTCTTCAAATCACTGTAGTGGCATGTATTAAGTTCAACTCCTTGACAGTTACTTACAGAGTAGTCAAAAAGTCAGTACCCCATGTATTTGGAGACACTTTTGAGGTCCTGTGCTCCTTCTCACCCACTCATGTCTGCTGATGAATGGTGCCTGGTGATGCCAACTCTGTGTGACATAAAATCTCAATCTGTACTCTCATCATATGTAGCTCCTAACTGGTGGAATGAGCTGCTCACCTCCATTCGAAATTCTGTCTCCCTCGATGTGTTTAGGCAGCTTTTGACGGCTCTCATTTTCGTTGAATTTGGGATATTAGCTGTTAGGCTTATGTAGCCTAGGAATTGTCACTCCCTTGCATTTTGTTCTGTACTTTTCACTTGTGATTGTCAATTTTGAACCCTTGTCTTGTCACGCTTGTTCCCGAACAGTCCCACATACTGATGTTACACCATTATGTTGACATATTTTGTAAATTGCTTTGGATAAAAGTGCCTCCTAAGTAAATACATGTAAACAATGTATTGGGCTACAAAGGCTACAAATGGCCCTACTTATGCTGCGCTCCATTTGAACTGGGAAGTCAGAATTTCCATATTCCCAGCAGGAAGTTTCAACTTCAGTGCCCCCACAAGTTGGATTTCCCACTTGGAAAGTCAGGAGAGCCTCACCAACCCCGACCTCAAAAATCCAAGATGGCTGCACTGTGCATCGACAGAAGTTAAAGCTGTAGTACTGTATTATAATGTTTATTACTACTTCTGTCTATTCATGTCTCATTAAATCATTCATAGTCAACAGATAAAAGTCCAGCTGCTAACTGTGGACATGTTGCTACGCAGTTGGGATGTTGAAAATGTAGCATAAGGCGTTGGTCAGTAGATACCTGTATTCTGAAAGAGCACAACAAAGGTTTTTGTTGAGGCGTTTGTATTAGTTTTCCGAATGTTTTACTGGAACGTGGTCAACTCTGGTCATTTAAGCTCTGACATCTGAGATAAATACAATTCAGTATTAGACAGCAATGTGGTGGCCTCTTTTATGCCAGACCTGGGAGTACTTCTGGTGCCACAGCACTGTCCTTCGAAAGCACTTCTGGGCCACGCAGAAGCCCACTGAAGTAGGGATAGCATTCACCTGCAGCTCCCCCAGGTGGCACCCAAGATCCCAAACAGGGCTGCTTGTTAGGACTACAGCTCCCAGTATGCCCTGGGGGTGTACAAATGAGAGTTCTACCAGAGGAATGCTGCCACCCTGTGAGTAGGGGGAATACATGGCCCCTAGAAGTAGTCTCTACCTGTGCTTCTGTTATGACCTCATGACTAGGAAAGGTGCCAGCAACCAACCCGGCCGGGATGCCTACCCGTCCACTTCCTTTCAGTACAGCCTCCCGGGCAGGCAAAGAATCACCCTCTGTCCCAGTTGGATGCCAGTCCAGCCATTACGGCATTCACAGTAGCCATTTGCCTACTCTGGGCATGTGTACATTGGCGGAAACAGGAAGAGGGCGTTTCCTCCACACAATTCATTCATTCAAAGAAACCGATTGATTTGTTTGGACTGACAATGAGGAGGAATTGTTACTGAACTGCTGACTAAATTAAATGAGCAAGGTCCAATCACGGAAGTACCCTGTAATATGCACGAACCAATCAGAGTGCGATTAGATCAGGGGTCTTCTGTCACAGTCCTGGAGGGCCGCAGTGGCTGCAGGTTTTTATTCCAATTAGTTTCCTAATTAGAAAGCAGTCCATGTTGATAATAAAAGTTGGTATTGAACTATTTAGCTTGTTAATGCTTGCATTCATCCAATAGTAATTTTAATTGTAGTGTAGAGATTTCTTCTGTGAGAACATCATCCAAGTGTTTTGTGGACCAGAATAGATTTAAACTTCATGGTCCTTCCTATTCCCCTTGTCATTCATTCCTAAATATTTTTATCACAGATACTTCATGGTACGCACATAAGTAGGAGAGCTGCTGGTTTATTGGTTACCTGCATCTCATTATTAACTAATGTCTGATTAAGAAAGCAGGCAACAACTAAAACTTAAATGCAGCTGCTAAAATCTAAAATAGACAATTAAGGGCTCTGAATGGTAACAGGCAAGAGAACTAAAATTAAGCCCAAAAAACATATTGCTTTAATAATAAATAAAAGGGTTCTAATTAACAAATTGGTTAAAGTGAAAACCTGCAGCCAAAGCAGACCTCCAGGACTGTAATTGAGGACCTCTGATCTACAAAGTAACTCAAATTTGTCTTTGATGAATAAATGGCACTAACAAGGCATAGAGTTAAACACCAACGATCATTATCAGCAAGGACTGAGTTCTAATTAAAACCCATAGCCACTGCGGCCCTCCAGGACCATGATTGAGGACCCCTGGATTAGAGTCTACACTTTCAGAAGTCTTTGTCCACACTGAAACGCTGAGCCGGCATTTTCAGAAGTAAACATCTCTGGGGAGCATTTTTAAATAGTCTCCATTTTCAGGGGTCAAAAATTCTAGAGTAGTTTGAACAAAAGGCGAATACAGAAACTAATGTCTGTGTTTTTAAATAAAAACATAGTAGCATGGATGTAGCTTAACACGATGGTATAAAAGCTAGCGTTGTGTATTTCCTGGTTGTTGAAGTTTGTGGATACAACCTGAGATGCCTGAGGATCACCTTCATGGCTCTTCCAAGGTATGCAATACTACGCCAGGGCAGGAGCGGCCGCCGTCACTAATGGTCTTGTTTCTTCCCTCCGCAGCTCTGAGGAGGCACTCAATGAGGTGTTTGACCCGCCCCCAGCACCCAGAGAAGGCCCCGCCCCTTCTGGTTGGAACTCTAAAACTACATGAGCGCATTAAAAAATAAGCCAGTTAAGGCAACTTATGTGGCCAGCTAGCCTGATTTTTTGTTTATGTGCTGCCATTGTGCACTCTTTTTTTGTTTGCCAGAAAATAAAATGATGTGCCCTTGTTAGCTACTGAACTATTTCTTGGGAGCCCTTTGAGTGATTTGGACCTTGACAAATCCAAAAACCCTAATGTTTCTTTCTGTACATCATAATTGATCTCTGGTGGCAAACTTTTTTGGACCTCCTCCTTCGGTTTGCGTTTTTTGCTCAGTTTGCATGCTCGTGTTTTGAGTTTATTGCTGTGTCCCCAGCTATGATTTTTGGGTTTCATGTACAGTAGAACCTCGGTTCACAAACATCTCGGAACACGTACAAATCGGTTTATGACCAAAAAATTTGCCAAACATTTGCATCTGTCCACGATCCACACACTTGGTATACAAACAAGCCAATTTCCCTTTCGGTTTGTGCACGCCGATGATTTCCGCACTTGTTCAGTCTCTCCCTGTGCAGCGAGCAAGAGAGAGAGAGAGAGAGAGAGACACACACAGGCGCGCGCGAGAGAAACACACACAGACACCCGCGTGCGCGAGAGAGAGATGGCTGGACACATAAGGCAGAGAAGGCAGTTAAAGAATGCACCAGGTTTGTTTTTAAAGAGACAGATCCGAGCATTGTTTTAACCTCGTTGTATTTAATGAAGACTTTTTTTCTGTTGGATTTTAACCTCCAATTCACTTCTGTTTACAGCGATCGGTTCGTATCGTGCATTGTTGCAATGTTACTGTTCTTGGTGGTTTATTAAATTACGGATTTTTCAAATGTTCATTTTTCCTCTATGCTTAAAACTCATTAAAAAAGTGTTTTTAACAAGCGGTTCGTAGTGCTATAGCGCGAACTCTTGCAGTGTTAGTTTTCTCTGTTGTTCAAGGTTTTCTCAGTGATATTCAATGTTTTTACATTTAGTTTACTATTACGCTGTGCATTCTATGGTATAATTAACTATATTTGTGCTTAAAAATCTTTATAAAAAATATATACTCAGCAAAAAAAGAAACGTCCCTTTTTCAGGACTGTGTATTTCAACAATAATGTTTTAAAAATCCAAATAACTTTACAGATCTTCATTGTAAATTGTTTAAACAATGTTTTCCATGCATGTTCAATTAACCATAATCAATTAATTAACATGCACCTGTGGAATGGTCGTTAAGACCTTAACAGCTTACAGAAAGTAGGCATTTAAGGTCACAGTTCTAAAAACGCAGGACACTAAAGAGACTTGTCTACCGACTGTGAAAAACACCCAAAGAAAGATGCCCAGGGTCCCTGCTCATCTGCGTGAACGTGCATTAGGCATGCTGCAGGGAGGCATGAGGACTGCTGATGTGGCTAGGGCAATAAATTGCCATGTCC
>JANRMT010062850.1:14699832-14713865 GCA_026402145.1 Polypterus bichir lapradei | reverse complement strand
TATCTATCTATCTATCTATCTATCTATCTATCTATCTATCTATCTATCTATCTATCTAGTGCATGATAAACACACACAAGAGTAAATGGTAACAAGCTAAATGGAGAAATGCTGGCCTCGTTTGTCATTTGCATGTTATTGCTAATAAGGAGCCATTAAAAACCAAGAATACAACTGTTTAAGACTAAATTAAGTGATAAGGGTTCAAAATCTTAACCAGCGAGACAACTGAAGTGAAGCAGAAGTGTTACTTGAGTAATCAGCGCTTCTTATTAAGCAGTTGGGTTGGAACAAAAACCAGCAGCCACTGCGGCCCTCCAGGAACGACTTTGCACACCCGTCTTAAATCTTTCTTGAGGCAGATTGAAGACTTGAGTGCCAGCTTAAGTGAACAATGAAAGAAAACGCACTAAGTAATTGCAACACAAACACTGACGTAATCAGTTTTAACACAAAAAGATGCCGTGGGCCGCTAGGGTGGAGATAAGAAAAGCTGCTCAGGAAGCAGCAAGCGCATCAACCTCTGAGCAAACAAATGCTAAACGTACAGAGAAAGAGGATGAGAACTAGGAATGCTTAAGTCAAGTGATAATGGGCAGTGCGCCATTACTGGTTAGTTTATAATGAAACTGAATTCCTAGGAAAAATGATGAGTGACAAGAATAATACCAAAAATAACGACTGAAGATTTTAAACCATCCAATTCATTGATATTATAGCAGACATGATACAATCAAAAGAGATACTGTACTGTCACAAGGCGCAGTGAATAGAGGGGTGTACAAATAACAGTCTCTGCTAATGTTGGGGGGGGGGGTCCCCTATTACTCTCAGAAAAGCCCCAGTTCTTCATGACACAGATGTCACCAAATGTTGGAAACCTTCCTTTTGGATTCTGGTCCACGTTGACATGAGCACATTTGTCAGCTGCACATTCACGCTGAGAAGCTCCTGTTCTGCCAAATCCCAATGGTGTTCAACTGGGAAGGCCATTCAAGAACACTGAACTTACTGTCATGTTCACAAAGCCACATGACCTGGAGACGACTTTTGCTTTGCGACACAGTGCATTATCATGCTAAAGCAGCCATTGGTACATTATGGCTATGAAGGGATGTACATGGTCAGCAAAAGTGCTCAGATGGGTCATGGCATTCGAGTGATTGGCATTAACAGGCCCTACCATCTCAGCATACCTCAATGAAAATCTAGATTTATCAGACTAGGATACATTCAACTGTCCGGTTTTGGTGAGCCTATGACCATTGCTGCCATGGTTTTCTGTTCCTGTTGTGGTCTTCTGCTGTTGTAGCCCATCCACCTTGAGGTTCGACGTGTTGTCCATTCTGAGATGCTTTTCTTCTCACCACAGTTGTACAGACTGGTTATCTGAGTTACCATTGCCTTTCTGTCAGCTCAGACCAGTCTGGCCATTCTCTGTCATCAACAAGTCATTCCCAGTTACAGAACTGCTGCTCACTGGATGTTTTTTTGTTTTTGCACCATTCTGAGTAAAATTGTAAGACAGTTGTGCGTGAAAGTCCAAAGAGATATGAGCAGTTACAATAATACCCATTCCAACCCCATCTGGCACCAACAATCATGACATGGTCGAATTCACTGAGGCCACATTTTGTCCCCATGCATTCTGGTGTTTAATGTGAACAGTAACTGAAGCTCCTGACCTGGATCTGCATGATTTGATGCATTGTGTTACTGCCACATGCTGGGCTGATTAGATAATTGCATGAATAAGTAATGCATACCACAGGAAAAACATGCATAGATATTGACACAAGGTACAATATAAGACCATAGAATAAAAACACATTAGAACGCAAGACGAGAACAGGCCATTCAGCCCAACAAAGCCCGCCAGTCCTATCCACTTATTTCTTCCAAAAAAAACATCAAGTCAACTTTTGAATGTCCCTAAAGTCTTAGTGTCTACCACACTACTTGGTAGATCATTCCAAGTATCAATCGTTCTTTGTGTAAAGAAAAACTTCCTAATGTTTGTGCGAAATTTACACAAATTACACAAGTTTTCAACTATGTCCCTGTGTTCTTGATGAGCTTGTTTTAAAATAACCGTTTTGATCCACTGGACTAATTCCCTTCATAATTTTAAACACTTCAGTCAGGTCTCCTCTTCATCTTCTTTTGCTCAAACTGTAAAGGCTCAGCTCTTTTTAGTCTTTCTTCATAATTCATCTCCTGTAGTTCCAGAATCAGCATAGTCGCTCTTCTCTGGACCTTTTCTAGCACTGCTATGTCCTTTTTGTAGCCTGGAGACCAAAACTGCACACAGTACTACTATAAATCTTATACCAAAGTAACTACTAGTATACGTTGAGTCTGTCTCCTGAAGAACAACACACTGGCTGCTATGGACTGGTAAAATCTTCCCAGCAGCCTGGTGGACTCATCAAAAGTCCGGAGTCTCCTATGGACACACAGTCCACCCTGGCCCTTCTTACACAGCATCACCGTGTTGTCAGACCAGTCCAGTTTGCTGTCCGTGTGGACCTCCCAGGTCCTTATCGCTCTGTATCACCTCCACATCAATGGCTATCAGGGGTTCTTTGATATCCACCAACTCTTTTGTCTTGTTGATGTTGAGCTGGTGGGGTTCTCCCTGCACCACAAGACCAACAAACTGATCAAAGCTAGGAATGCAATACCAAAATAAGAAGACATTTTTTAACAAGGAATAATATAATAGTTTAAAAGGTGTAAGGAGTAAGAGGCAAGAGATAACAGAAAACAACAACCTGCTGAGGACACCAATATGTACAGTAGTCACTTCACTTGCTAGTACCGCATTTTGTTGTGTGCCCATGGATTAAAATTTTTGTGTTATGCAATGCATGTGTAGGTAGTCATTTGACTGCAGACACCAGTAAGTCTACTTTAGCTTTTATAGGTAATCAGTTTAACTATAATTACAAACACTTTGATTGTTTTATTTTATCCTTTACATCTTTTCTTTTTTCATATAACAGCCACCTGCTTTAACATAATCGATTTGATATTTGCAGGTTTAATTCTAATAGTTATTAAGGCTGTGTATTGTATACAATAATATTTGTATAACCACTTTATAGAGATACTACATTTGATTTCTGTGCATTTTTATTAGTTATCATTTTCTAAACCTTAGCTGTTCTATCGTTCTCGGTGTTGTATTATCTTATTCTTCTTTATTTAAGCTCTTTCTGCGCTCGCCGTTCATTTGCGGGTCGGGACGCGCCTTGAGGCGGAGATGGTTGACATGATCTCATCAGCTCAGGTGTGCAGTCTACGAAGCAGTCTTTGTATAATACTGGACTGGAAACCACCAAATTACAGGTTTAAGTCCTCTCTTGACTCACGGGGTGACCCTACTATAAGTTGCTTAGCCTGTCTGGGTAGGTAGACGCTTTGCAGTTTTTAAATGATCGTGAATACTCTCTCATTTTTATCAAGTACGGCGGGATTATTATTTGTGTTTTTTTCTGAGTTGTACAGTATGTACATCAGTAAAAGTAAAACAGGAATAAATCGGCAGGGAAATAAAAGGGGTGGGCAGTCGTACCCAGCAGGCCGTGTACGACTTACGCTCTTCTCGGTGTCAGAATTTTGCAGTCAGTCAGAATTTTAATAAAAAACATCAACGGTTTGCGGATCAAACCTTTTATCACGTCGTTGCTCTGATAATGGATGCTTTGGCATCAGTAGTTGTCTAACCGTCTGTTTAAAACTCCACATTTCTACTTTACACAGAAACGGGCAGAACGCCAAGCTACATTCTGTTTACAAAGAAAGGCACTATAAAGCTATGAAAAGACGCATTCGGTTTTGCGCTACTAACGATGACGATTCCTTGAAACAGCGTCAAAATCATGAGTAAGTTTGAGAACATAATGCACGTTTAAACTGAAGACATGATTCAGCTCCTTGTGTCTCCTGTGAACTCTGCTACTCGTCTGATTTCCATTCTTCCACATAAATAAACAATAAAAGTTATAATTGCAATTTTCCGTGGCAGCCCGTCCTTATTTGGAGAAGGATTTCTCAGAGGCTGACTTTTTGAGCGATTTCCCAAGCAGCCAATGGAATGCCGACTAGCCAACGGTTGTCCAATCAGTGAAACCCAAAGGCCGGGCCGCGTTCCATCGTGAATAATTGACCGAGATTCTTTTTTTTTTCAGCCTGGTGGATGAAGCGCAGTTTTCTTGATTTCCTCTACTCGAGTCCCGTACTTTTCAACTGAAATGATCATACGAAAATGGACTCTCTTTACCCCCTACTTATTTTTCCTGTGGTTCCGAATGATCGCTGTCCGTGGACAAATAGGTAAGTCCTTTCGTTTCTTGGGTTATTTGGGAAAACAGCAGTAAAGTTCAGACGGCGTATTTAACACTTTTATTATTTGCGCACTTTTTTTGGTGCTCGAGTTGTCGCTGTGTGTTTAAAGTGCCCAGCTATGGAGTGTCTGAACCTGTTGGTTAATTTGTACAGGAATCGCTGAGTGATTTTGCGTTGTGAAGAATATGCTGCTTTTTAAAGCCGTATCCATCGTCCATGTTTTAAAATCCTGTAACGCACGCATTGGAAAAGTGCTGGCTGTATAAGGCGCTATAATACATAAAGACTGTGCAGAGCATCATTTTTAAAGTTGCTGTGTTCACACTTTTCCACCATGTTACAAGTGAAGTGTTTAACTACGCACGCACGCATGGATGGATGGATGGATTGATGGATAGATTCACCCTTCCGTCTGGTTCCTTTTGCTGCCGTAAGGCTGAGCACTGTCGTCCGATGTCATTGTCGCCGTATACTGCTGTCACTGCTCTCTACTTTTCCACCTTCATCCATTTTCTGGGGCAGAGTCAGCGACATCGGGTGCAAAGCAGGAGCCAAACCAGGACGGGTCGCCATTCCATCTCTGGTGACACTATTATCAACTGTAGTAGAAATCGAGTGTGCCCTGCGATGAACTGGCATGCCATCCTGGCATGCTGTGGCTCCCTGCCATCATTTAATCGTTTTAGACAATGTATGGATGAATAGTGATCTCATTCTTCATGTACCACGACATACAAATGCACCTGACAACCTAAAATTGCCTGTGTCAGATCAGCACTGTTGGCATCATTTTTCTCTCTCTTTGGTGCTAAATCAACTCTCGTAAGTTTTAAAACTGCAGTTTAAAAAAAAGGACCACTCTGGTTAAATAAAGAGAGAGTGTGAGTTAGGAGCTTATAAAGCAAAAAGTCCCTGATTCATTAAATGGCGCATAACCCAGTGTCTGTTTTCCTGAGGTCCAAGCAAGGCATCTCCTGCACACTCGGAGTCAGTTTTGATGACTTTGGTCCTTAAGGTCCATCTCTGACGTTTCTTCTTCCCCGTTCTTTTTTATTGCATAAACTTACCCCAGTCCAGGACACCAGCATCGGCCCACATTGCACTTTTGTGAGTTGCCTCACATCATACTTTGTCTATTTAATCCATTTGGCAAGCTGATCTCCCCATGACCCCCCTCTCCAATGGTCTGTTATTTTTTTAAAAGCTTTACTATCTCAACTAGAAATCCTAATCTTGAAAATATTCAATTTACATTTGTACCTGAATAATATTCTGCCCCACATGAACGATTTATTATGGGCTTCACCTCAAACCCTGCAGCAAACCCTTCTTCACATGTTTTGGGAATGTCCATTCATAGCTGCTTTTTGGCCCAATGTTTCCACTTTTCTGTCTTCCATTCTTGTTATTAGAATTCATCTCCTGCCTTACCATTTTCTTCTGCTTTATCTTTCTTTCCTCTCCACAAATCTTCTCCAACAGAGGTCATTGCGTTTATAAGAATGAATGTTTGGAAACCACTTCCGTTTTTTTTGTCTGGTGCCTCCTGACTCATTGGTAGGACAAAACCCCACATATGATATACCATTTGACTCATCTTCACGTCTAATTCTGCAAAATATCATGTTTTTTAGGCCCCCCCCCCCCCATTTTTAGCCCACTAGAACCGAAAAAAAAATAGGTACTTTTTGGACCATATTTTGAACATAAAATACACCGTTATAATAAACGGCAAACCATTCAGTGTCTTCAGCAAAAGTGACCGGAAGGACTTGAAGGTGTGTACGCCATATTAACCAACCCAAGGGGTCCAAGTTACTATGTTTCACAAAACTTTAAAAAAAATGGGGATAGGTAACATAGTTGTGTTCTGCTGTTTCGAGGTTTCTGATCAGGAATACAATAAAGTTTTTGGTATTTGATTCTTTATTGGTGGTCCTAGCCCACTGAGAGCCACTCACACCGGAAGGTTAGAAAATGGCAACTTTCAAACATAAGCATGTGGGGTATCATTTTAGATGATTTCAAGGTCACTGATTATGAATATGATGCTAGTTTTGATCTTTTACTAAGGGTCTAGCCCTCTATGGACCTCTACCAGAAGGTGAAAAATGACAAATTCTGTTGCTGTCAACAATATTTAGACTTTAAAAGTCATAAAGTAAATTATTACATTTACATGAACACCCCGCTAATTCAGACTTTGTTTTCTTGACTTTCTTGCTGCTAAATCTGTTTTAATAACCTGTTGGAAATCCACAAACTCTTTAGCATCTTTAGCCTTCAAAGCCGCTTTTCTTTATTTAACCCCATTGAAGTGTTTGGCAGCAGGGACTAATGGGGGGCATCCGGGGGTTGACATTAGCAAGTGGCAGTGCGGGTTAAAAGTCATTCAGCATTGGCTTTCGAGTGCGTGACAGTACAGTGCTGATCAAGAAAGAACTTCTAGGACTCTGAGGACCACTCGGCTTGGCCACCTTCCTCACTTGTCACTTTGGGCTTCTTTAGCGTTGGTAAGCAGATGTGTTTGTTTGAAGTGTTTGGGGATAGGGATTGGGGGCTTGGGGGATGTCGGGAGTGGACGCTGAGGGAGGGCAGGTACTTCATTATATCAGTTATTTATGCACACCGTCTGTCTGCATTTGCTTGTTTAATAAATAAGTGATCATAAAAAATTACTTCATCATACTGGCTGTATATCATTCTGTAGCACAAGTGTGGGTCTGCTTTACTAGTAAAAGTGAATATTAATTCCTAAAAATTTAAATAAAAAAATAAAACAGAAATATGACACAGCAGCAAAGTAGATTGCTTGCTATTATTCTTTGTAACAATACTAGAGAGCTCCACCCCCTGCTCGACTCGCTTGTCTACCCCCGGGTTTGGTTATCCGGATATACAATTTAAAGAGACTGTTATATTCATGTGAATTGTTACAAACTCTCTCGATTGTATGTTGCATCGCTTCTCTGTGATCATAAATATACACCTGACCGAATTGTGGTTTCTTCAGAATTAAACTTGTCGTAGGGACCACAGATTCTCATAGCGTATGGTCCATTATTGTGTAAATCTACGTTTTGAGCATTGAATGATGCAAATGCAAAAAGATTATTGTAGATTTGGATATTTTGCCTGTAGTGTTTGGGGATTCAATTTCACCAAACAACAAATTAATTCTCGTGGATACGCCTCTTCATTGGGAAGAAACACTACTTTTCTCTGATGGCAACATGAATTAGACGATCTACAAGTCTCCGACTTAAACTTTAAAGCCTTACAATATCTACATACGTCTGACATATCACTTATGTCCATATGTTTGATGTCTTTTTGCTGTTCCGTTATTTCACTGAGTAATAATTTCCGTTTGTTTGTGCTAATGCAATGTTTACTTTCTTTTTTTTGATACTTTCGAATTTTACTATTTTCATAAACTGTAACTTGCTCTTCATGTGTATCGCGCCAACGTTTTTGAACGTCTTTATCAAGTCTTTTATTTCTGACACCGATTTGACCTACAAGGTTTTCAAGTTCCGGTCTGATTATTAATTTCCTTATTTTCAGAATTTGCGCATCGATTATTTTTGTTCTTTTTTGCCTTCTTTTCTCTCCAACACTTTTGGGTCTCTTTTCATCGTGCTTCTCTTTCTTCTTTGCTTAGTCGTTGACGTGCCATCTAGAACGTATACATTTTTTAAGAGCTGAGAGCACATGAAGTGTGTCTGCCAAAAGCATTCCAACAACTGAGAGGTTAGATGTCCGTGATCTTGTTTTAAATTGGTTGTTCTCGCGGGACGTCAAAGTGTCTTTCCAAGAAGGTCACATCTCGACTAGTGATGAGCGAGCACCAAAGTGTTCGGGTGTTCGGTCCGAACACGTCGCGATGTTCGTGTGCTCTACCGAGCACCCGAGTATAATGTAAGTCAATGGGAGACAACCAGGCACGCCAAGCTCTGAAGAGGGGAGAGTGCCTGGTCCATTGAAAAAAGTCAGAAAGTGACAGAAACACCACCCATGTTAATCGGAGTCGTGCAGGTCTGTCAGATGGAAGACAACATTTAACAAGCGGAGAGGTATGTACTTGCGACAAGAACAAGTTGAGTAACTTGAGAAAAAGAGAGGACTGGGCAGTCCTAGGGGTGCCAGTCGCCAGAGAGCATCATAGACATGTTCGGTGTGTTCTCCGAAGGCCCATTTTTAATGTTTTAAAAGTCCGGACACTTAGCGCTGCTCCTGGTCATTCACTTTCCGTGATTGTCCTCCTGATCAGTGACGTGCGGTGAGGTTCATGGCTGGTGAGGCACTGACTCCTTTAGAGTCCGTCAGATTTACAAATATATGAACCGAAAAGAGCAGCTTATTCACTATTCGATTGGCAGCCAGCGTGCACATTGACTACTGGTTACGTTTCATATCTCATCAGCATTTACATTTAGAGCGACAGGAGAGAGCGCATTTGATCCTCACCCTTCCGTGTGCTCTAAATTTGCCATTGCAATTCCACAATTCATACTCATTCAATACAAATGAAAGTATAGAGTCACATGGCTACTGGCATTACAGTGAGGGCAGTACTTATCTGCCCCTTGATTGGCTGTCTCCAACCCGCTAAACGTGCGGGGCGGAGACTCGAGCATGGCGCACATGTGGTGCTCGTTCGAGTATACTCGCTCATCACTAATCTCGACCCAAGATTTTTTTATATAATAGAGAGACATAAACAGGCAGCACATTGGCACAGGTGGTATTGTTACTGCCTGTCAGTTAGGAGACCAGGGTTTGCATCCGGGTCCTCCCTGTGTGGAGTTTGCATGTTCTCCCCGTGTCTGCGTGGGTTTCCTCCGGGTGCTCCGGTTTCCTCCCACAATCCAAAGACATGCAGGTATGGTGCATTGCCAATCCTAAATTGTCCCTTGTGTGTGCTTGGTGTGTGTGCGTGTGTGTGTGTGTGTGTGTGTGGGCTTCCTTCCACTATCCAAAGACTTGCATGTTAGGTGAATTGGCGACACTAAGTTGACCCTAATGGGTGTTTTGTGTGTGTGGGTGTTCACCCTATGATGAACTGGCATCCAGTCCAGGGTTTGTTCCTGCCTTCTGCCCTATGCTGGCTGGCATAAACCCTAGCAGGCCCCCTGCAACCCTGGCCTGGATTAAGCGGGTTAGAAAAATGACATGACAGTACATACAGCATTTGACAGCACCACAGAGAATTAGAACAATGCTTAGTGCCCCCGGGAGCAGGGTTCAAGTCCGAGAGCAGCCACTCTCTGCTCATGACGCAGCTGGTTTTCTCCTGGTACTCCAGTTTACTTCTGCCTCACAAAGACTTGCAATTTCAGATGGCCAACACCTCCAGATTAGCCCTTGGTGAGTAGATGACGGTGTGCTGCAGAGGACTTGGTTGGTTGGTTCCTGACTTGGTTACTGAGCTTTTTTAAGAAAATGGATGGAAAGTAACCTCTAAGATGTCTTCTCTTAAAGATGCGCATTATGACTGTAGCTACCTCTAACACAGTGAGCTCGTGATTTGTTCTTCTAATTGATCTCCTTATTTAATTAGCATCACTTTCTTTCTTTCTTTCTTTCTTTCTTTCTTTCTTTCTTTCTTTCTTTCTTTCTTTCTTTCAACCCGCTATATCCTAACTACAGGGTCACGGGGGTCGGCTGGAGCCAATCCCAGCCAGCACAGGGCGCAAGGCAGGAAACAAATCCCAGGCAGGGTGCCAGCCCACCACAGGGCACACACACACACACACACACCAAGCACACACTAGGGACAATTTAGAATCGCCAATGCACCTAACCTGCATGTCTAACCTCCTTACTGCGAGGCAGCAGTGCTACCCACTGTGCCACCGTGCCTCCCTATGACATTTACATTTATAAGAAATGTTAATAATATTTTAAAAACTTTATTCATTGCTTAAACCTGTTTTGTCATTTTCTTTTTAATTTCTTTTGAATTTTATCCGATTACTGACAAATCAGTTGTGATTTGAGCAGACACACATGGAAACCGCGTGGATTGTTGTTGGGCAGCAGTTACACTTTTACCAACTTGTGTGCCTATTAGTAAATAAAAGCTTAAATAACCGGGTTATAAAAAATCATGAGTTATTATCCACCTAACATACATAAATTCTGGCTTCATTCTGTAAATATTTAGCATATCCAGAACTATTTATAAAAAAACAAAAAAAAGCAAACTAGCAAACTGGGAACTAACAGCTTGCTTGAAAGGTCAGGATTGAATTAAAAGCAGAAGTTGGTTGGCATGAAAACTTCCAACCACAGGAGGCCTCAGGGCTGAAGTTAGGAACCAGTGCACTAATAGATAGGGAGGCTGGTACTTCTTGCTCAAGAGAGGCTCTTCAGCTATAAACAAGACCCCCCACATGCCCCTGGGTGACTTACCTCCTTAACATACAGTAGAGTTGACCACACTGCGTTATTTAATGCCACACAACACTTCTCACTTTTGATTTTTGTGTGAGACTTGGTGTGGTGGTGGGGGGTACTCAGTCATTTTATTGTGCCCATTGGTCCACTTTGGTCATTGCACCTTACAGGTACTCATTCGTTTTATCGAGTAAGGGATTGGGGTATTGGTGAAAAGGCCTTTTGCTGCCTGGGCACACATGCAGAATGCCCTGCTGGCTATAAAGATTTCTATAGAAGTCCCTGACAAGTCTTTTTACTAATAAAAACATTTCCATAGCTGCCAGATGGATGTAAATAAGCCACATAAGGAAGATATGAGATAGATGTCAGTGCTGTGCTGATGATATGCAGCTGTAGCTGTCGTTACCTTCAGAGGTCCACATGGTCTCAGCTAGGATCTTGGCATCCACAAGATCAGATCGCATCTGACGGAGTATGCAGCACAACTTCTTGGTCTTGTCATATCTGAACTAGTGCAACTGTCTGCTGGCAGGTGTACTTACATGGGTCACCAGGCCACAGCAGATGATTCAGAATGCATTGGCACATCTGGTGTTCAAACAGCCAAGGTGGGCACGTGTCACTCGTCTTTTCAGATCACTACATTGGCTTCCTGTTGCAACACACAGTAAGTTCAAATCCTTGATGCTTGTCTATGGAGCAGTCAACGGGTCAGCATCTGTACATATGGAGACTCTGGTGAGGTCCTCTGCTGCTTTCTGCCCACTCAGGTGTGCTGTTGAATGGTGTCTGGTGATGCCAACTCCATGGAATGAGCTGCCCACCTCCATTCAAACTTCTGACTCCCTCAGTGTGTTTAAGAAGCGTTTGAAGACTCTCTTGTTTAGTGATTTTCTGTCTAACTGATATTACGCGTTCATTTTTTGTAACTTACACGTTTAACTCGCTTGTACTTTGTTCTGAGCTCTTCACTTGTGATGATCAAGTTTGTACTTTCGTCCAATCACACTTGTTCCCAAACAGTTCCCAAGGTTAATCGATTATGCTGGCCTCTTTTGTTAATCACTTTGAATAAAAGCATCTGCTAAACTAATAAATGTAAATGTTGTGGAATACCGGGGCGCTCCAGCCGTCCCACCCCGACACAGACAGCCGGAGACACAAATGCTCCACGGCACACGTTTATTTTTGCTACATGGAGAAGCGCTTTTTTCACTCCCCACAAGAGCTCAGTGTCTATAACACCAAAACACAGTCCTTTTCGCCTCCATTCCTCCTCCTCACAGGCTTTGTCCTTCTTCTTCCTGACTCTGGCGTCGGAGTAGTGACTGCTGGCTCCTTTTATGAAGTACCCAGAGGTCCTCCAGGTGCTCGTTGTCCTACTTCTGGCAGCACTTCCGGGTGTGGCAGAAGTGCTGCAAACAAGGGCTCAGCAGTTCTTCAGGCAGCCCCTGGCAGTGGGCACGGGCCCCAGCGGCGTCAAACTTCCATGCTCCAAATCCGTGGCACTGCTGCACGGCAAGTGGGCTAACCCTCTAGCACCCCAAAGGAGGTAATGGTCTGGACATGCTCTCTCCTCCGGACTTTCCATCATAGGGGCATCCTGGCGGTCTGCCACAATGTATATAGACAGGTAGATGCACTTTTTGTTTCCTGTGTTTTAAGTAGCAGGCTAATTGATTGTACATTGTTCTTTATTTTCCTTAATAGTTGCAAAAAAACTGAACTACCTGTATTTGTATCGTGCTCTACCACATACAGTACAGGCCAAAAGTTTGGACACACCTCCTCATTCAATGTGTTTTCTTTATTTTCATGACTGAAGGCATCAAAACTATGAATGAACACATGTGGAGTTATGTACTTAACAAAAAAAGGTGAAATAACTGAAAACATGTTTTATATTCTAGTTTCTTCAAAATAGCCACCCCTGATTACTGCTTTGCACACTCTTGGCATTCTCTCGATGAGCTTCAACAGGTAGTCACCTGAAATGGTTTTCACTTCACAGGTGGGCCTTATCAGGGTTATTTAGTGGAATTTCTTGCTTTATCAATGGGGTTGGGACCAGCAGTTGTGTTGTGCAGAAGTCAGGTTAGTTGGACGATCATTTATTTTTCAACAGGACAATGACCCCAAGCACACCTCCAGGCTGTGTAAGGGCTATTTGACCAAGAAGGAGAGTGATGGAGTGCTGTAAATGGGCATGAAAATAAAGAAAACACATTGAATGAGGAGGTGCGTCCAAACTTTTGGCCTGTACTGTACGTGTCTCCTAACAAAGACTGGCAGCTGTATCGACCCTGACATTACCTGTCTCTGCCATCTCCATTTCTGATTAAAATGACTCAGTTGCATACTAAAATAGAGCAACGGTTGCGTGATGTCCAGCAGGTTCGTAGGCTAAGCACAGAGAAATTCTTAATCGCAAGTGCTATCCAACATGCCCCACGTCGTCACCTCATCTCGAAATGTCTGTCTTCCTTACCTGAAAAGTCGTATTTATCATTACAGATTATAATGGGCCAATTTACAGTATCTAAGAATGAGACCGTGCTCTTCATAAAGTAACTATACTCAGCAAAAAAAGAAACGTCCCCTGACTTTCAACTGTTTTTACTTTCAGTAGACTTAATGTGTAAATATTTGTATGAACACTAAAAGAGTCAACACCATAAGACATAAACTAAAAATGTTTCACAATGTGTCCCTGAATGAAGGGAGGCTCAAAATCAAAAGTACCAGTCAGTATCAGGTGTGGCCACCAGCTGCTTGAAGTACTGCAGTGCATCTCCTCCTCATGGACTGGACCAGATTTGTCAGTTCTTGCTGTGAGATGTTACCCCACTCTTCCACCAAGGCACCTGCAAGTTCCTGGACATTTCTGGGGGGAATGGCGCTAACCCTCACCCTGCGATCCAACAGGTCCCAGACGTGCTCAATGGGATTGAGATCTGGGCTCTTCCACTGCAAGGATGATCAGCTGTCCTTCCTGTTTCCCTGTAGTGCTGTCTTAGGCGTCTCACAGTGTGGACATGGCAATTTATTGCCCTAGCCACATCAGCAGTCCTCATGCCTCCCTGCAGCATGCCTAATGCATGTTCACGCAGATGAGCAGGGACCCTGGGCATCTTTCTTTGGGTGTTTTTCACAGTTGGTAGACAAGTCTCTTTAGTGTCCTGCGTTTTTAGAACTGTGACCTTAAATGCCTACTTTCTGTAAGCTGTTAAGGTCTTAACGACCATTCCACAGGTGCATGTTAATTAATTGATTATGGT
>JANRMT010062850.1:14679405-14699432 GCA_026402145.1 Polypterus bichir lapradei | reverse complement strand
GGTCTGAACGACCATTCCACAGGTGCATGTTAATTAATTGATTATGGAAAATTGAACATGCATGGAAAACATTGTTTAAACAATTTACAATGAAGATCTGTAAAGTTATTTGGATTTTTAAAACATTATTGTTGAAATACACAGTCCTGAAAAAGGGACGTTTCTTTTTTTGCTGAGTATATATCATTTTATTCAATGCACTGAATGTACTGAGTGATGAACAAATGATAATTATTGGAAACGTGCTGTCTACATCCATAGAGAAGATGAAAGAAAAGGAATCATGGGGAGGACATTTTAGAATTGAGCCTTTTAATGGACTGTATATTTATTGAACGATTGCTCTTTTAATGTCAGTGTTTTACAAAGGGGTTTGGGTTTGTTTTATGGAAGGGTCTGGTTTTAGTGTTTTTGTTATTGCTTTTAGTGCAGTGTAGGACCATGCCACAGACATCGGCCACCAGTTGCACTGGATTGAGAGGTTGGAGCCTTCAAGTGCAACTGGGACCTTGTACAGTGGGGGTGTTTGGGGGTGTGTGTGATAAGGGGTCCATGGCACTGTGGGAATTTTAAATAAATAATTGTGCCCCAAAAAGTGTAGGCATCTGCACCCAATTGGAGAGGCAGTGTAAAGAGGAGCCTGCACAGGACAAAGGGCGAGGGAAGAAGATTAGGAAGAAAAGAAGGTTAATGAAAGGAGAGAGAGAAGCAGGCAGGAAGGTGGAGAGAGCCAGAGCAAGCGAACAAATGAGGGAGAGAGAGAGAGAGAGAGCAGAGGCTGGCAGTCGAGAGGACAGTGTGCGGCTGACGCTCAGGGGGCTGAAGGTGGCCACTCCAGCTGAACAATCAGGGATCTGGGGTGATTCTTGCATAAGTTCAGGAATGCAGCAGGAATTGGGGAGGCTTGGATGGGGCGCCCTACTGGGAGACAAGTAATGGATCGACCAGCTATGCTGTAGAAGATGGATGGAGAATAGATGGATGAGATCCTCCAGAGGTATATCTTAAAGAGCTTCATTTGGAGACATAGGGACAGAAGGATATTTGGGTGGTTGGACCAATCAAATCTCATTAACTCAATCTTTGTTTCATTTAGAACAATCTGTAGACTACACCATCACAAGATGTTTCACCAAGCAGGACAGGTGTCCAGTAATGTCTTTACTTTTCACGTAACACCCAAATTATGCTACTGCTTTCCTGTGTGTGGTGTTGCACCTCTCTTTGTTCTAGTACACCTTTACCAATCACCTAAACTCTTTTGGACCCTGTGACCACTGCATGGCTCACAATTATGTTCTGTTTGCAGGAGATGGATGTGGTCACACCATTCTGAGAACCCATAGTGGCACCCTAACCTCTCTCAACTTTCCTGGCACGTATCCCAACAACACACACTGTGAATGGCAGTTGTCAGCCCCAGATGGTTTGGGCTTCATCCTCAAATTCGGGGACTTTGACTTGGAATATTCCCCAAACTGCACCAATGGCTCTCTATGGATTGTGATGGCTGGGAACAACAGAAATACCCTGGGTAAGACACAGAAGCTCCATGTTTCATGGTTTTTGGTTTCCCTGTTTTTTGTTTATTATTCTATTAAGCAGAACTAACTATGAATTAAAGAGGTTTATGTTTCATGAAATGGAACCATCAAGGCTTTCTCAGTTCTTTTGGTTTCAATGTCCCAGATGAACAATTCATTCCATCTTTGGTTCTACTAATTCCAACTGTGCAAGTCATCATATTTGTTCTTTCAAGAAAGGTTCAGGTAGAAACAGCCCATAATTAGTTACGTTTAGTTTGCATTCAAGTTGGAAACAGAACATAATTAATTCAGTTCATCTCGCATTTAACTGAAACTTTGTCACTTCTGTTTGGGTTTTATTCAATTCCTTCTTCAGAGTTTCACCAACTGAATAGCCGCTGTCTTTTAGGTTGGCGATCTCATGCAAATTGGATCACTTGTCTTATTATAGAGACATTCCAAATATGGACCTCTAAGAAAGACGGACACTCACACTGGGAGTCGGAACACAGCTGTTTGAGTCAGTGTGGGCAAACAGAGGCTGCCACGAGGAGGTGGGCTCTGTCACCATAAGCAGTGTCTGAAAGTTCAAACTTTTCAGTGTACAGTACCATAGAAAAGGCAATGGAGAAGCTAAGGTGTAGAACTCCTCCAGGCCAGCGGATGGCAGCAGAGACACCTCAGAGGCAGAGAGCAAGACATCTGGAAATTGCCTTTGGAGGCCTTAGGGTTTGGCTTGGCACTCCCAGTACTTGTCCACTTGATTCTGACTCTCTTAGCACATAACCTGGATGGTATCCTGGGATAACAATGATTCAAGAGTCAAGTGGTGAGCTGGAGGTGAAGAGAAGAAGCTGACACTGACAGATAGAGATATGAGAGATATATAAGTAGAGGGAAAAGTGGATGAGCCACCCCGTCAGACAGTCACGGCTACAGGTCTGCACAGAAAGGCTTTTCTTTGGCTTCTCTGTTCCTTTGTTAAATGGTGGTCACTTTATAAAAGTCTATTTCTTGTTGGTTTGGGATATTGTCGACCATTTTGGATTCTGGACAGACACCTAGGTGGTAGTCTCCTGTTACCAAATAAATAAATTTAAAAAAATAAATAAAACATACAATTACACATTTACTCAGGTTAGCAAGGTGGCCTGTACACTTGGATAAGCAAAAGAATGAACAAGTTATTCAACTATAAGTGGAAATAAAAGCTGAAGAGAATTGAAGACTCACTTGCTGTGGTTTGAATGTCTACTTGACAACCCGGTTTATTAGACCAGTTTAGAGAAATTTTATATGATGAGAAACATGATGATGTGTATTAAATATGGGGAATATGGAGGACAACAGAGTGGAGAGTGAAGATCCTGTTGATGACACTATATATATTTGCCTTCATTTTCAGTCGTTTACTTTCATTTTATTTTACTTAGATAGCTAGATAGAAAGGGAAAGGGAAATTCACATACTCCAGCAGCAGCATACTGATAAAAACAATATTTAATTAAAAAGTGATAACAATGCAGGTATAACAGACAATAACTTTGTATAATGTTAACGTTTACCCCCCCACCCCGGGTGGAATTGAAGAGTCGCATGGTGTGGGGAGGAACGATCTGCTGTCTGTCAGTGGAGCAGGACGGTGGCAGCAGTCTGTCGCTGAAGCTGCTCCTCTGTCTGGAGATGATCCTGTTCAGTGGATGCAGTGGATTCTCCATGACTGACAGGAGCCTGTTCAGCACCTGTCGCCCTGCCACGGATGTCAAACTGTCCAGCTCCATGCCTACAATAGAGCCTGCCTTCCTCACCAGTTTGTCCAGTCGTGAGGCGTCCCTCTTCTTTATGCTGCCTCTCCAGCACACCACCGCGTAGAAGAGGGCGCTCGCCACAGCCGTCTGACAGAACATCTGCAGCATCTTATTGCAGATGTTGAAGGATGCCAGCCTTCTAAGGAAATATAGTCGGCTCTGACCTTTCTTACACAGAGCATCAGTATTGGCAGTCCAGCCCAATTTATCATCCAGCTGCACAGATTGCACCCTCTGCACACAGTCACCTCTGATGATCACGGGGTCCATGAGGGGCCTGGGCCTCCTCAAATCCATCACCAGCTCCTTGGTTTTGCTGGTGTTCAGGCATAAGTGGTTTGAGTCGCACCATTTAACAAAGTCCTTGATTAGGTTCGTATACACCTCCTCCTGCCCGCTCCTGAAGCAGCCCATGATAGGAGTGTCGACAGCGAACTCTTGCACTTTTTTTACTTAAGTAAATATCAATTGTGATGGCTGGTGGGCTTCACTGAACCCCCAACACAAATGCATAAAACAGTCCCATGTTCAAATCAAAGGGTTTTTATTACACTGTAACAATAAACAGGTTGTCTCTACTCGACTCTTCTTCCCACACTATTACTCCCCTCAGATGAGTGTTGCCTTCCTTCCTCTCAGGTCCTACTCATCGAGCTATGGAAGCAGGTTCCTTTTATGCTGGACCCAGGAAGTACTTCTGGGTCATAAGAAAGCTAGGGATGTCCTTCCCCCAGCAGTGCCCTCTATCGTCTGCCAGGGGCCCCTATATGGTTGCACCTCTGGACTCCAACTCCCATGCAGCCCTGTGGATGTCCAAAATGGGACTTTATATGAGTGACACTGCCACCCATTATAGTGGGGTGATGAACTGCTCCCTGCTGTTCTCTTTTGCTGATTCCTGTAACTTTTGGGCATCCCAATCAGGATGGGAAGCATAAGGCATCCCAGCCAAATATTTCCCGCATTTAGTCCATCATTCTATTTTGGCATCCTGGCTGGGTAAGGATTCCACCTCCATCCTGCCAGGATGCCCAACCGTCCTTTTGGGCATCTACACAATCTATTTTCATATCACATCGGCAGCACTGGGTGCAAGATGGGAGCAAAGTCTGGACACGGGAGCAGTCCACTGCAGGACCCCATCCCCTACATTTACTGGTATGAGGGTCACTTTAGACTCATCAGTTAACGCATGGGTGATAAAAAATTGGAATCCCTGAAGCAGGGGGTCTGCTGGAGCCAATCCCAGACAGCACAGGGCGCAAGGCAGGAACAAATCCCCGAGCAGGGTGCCACCCCACCGCAGGGCACACACACACACACACACAGATAATTTAGGATCGCCAATGCCAAAGCTAACCTGCATGTCTTTGGACTGTGGGTAGAAACCCACACAGACACGGGGAGAACATGCAAACTCCACGTAGGGAGGACCCGGGAAGCAAACCCAGGTCTCCTTACTGTGAGGCAGCAGCACTACCCACTGTGCCACAGTGCCGCCCGCTGTTTGTTTACCTTGCCTTAAATATCATTATTATTTATAAATAAGATCTGGTCTAACAACACAATGACACAATACAAGAAGGGCCAGAGCAGACTGGACTCTTGAGAAGACGCAGATCTATTGATGTATGCAGCAAATTGCTGGAGACGTTCTATCAGTTAGTTGTAATGTTCTACGCTGTGGTCTCCTGGGAAACAACTTGAGCTCCAAAGAAGCACAATGCCTGAACAAACTCATGAAGAAAGCCTGCTCCATCACTGGGCCAACCCTGGACACCCTGGAAGCTGTTGTGGAAAAGAGGATGATGGCAAAATTGGGTCTCCACTAGGGGGCGCTGTCTTGGAGCACTTTTAGCCCCAGGCTCATTCTACCAGGGTGTGCTAAGAGGTACCTTTGGGGGTCTTTTCTGCCCTCTGTCATCAGGCAATTGCTTCCTCCCGACACTCTCAGCTAAATCCTGATGTTCTTTAAATTCACTATTGCAGTTTCATTATAATATACATTATTTATTGATTGATTCCTTGGCTGTATTATTTGTCCTGTGAGTCTGTATCCTTGGTTTTCATGTTTCTGCTCCTGTATGCACCAAAATTTTTAAAATGATCTAATCTGAACAAGTGAGCTCTGCCATTAACAATGCATTTTTATGAACAATTTCAGTAATTGCTCAGCATGTCTGGGTTTTCATTTAACAATTCAATAAACTGAATAAGGATGGCACGGTGGCCTTACAATAAGGTGTCCAGGGTTCATGTCTTGGTAGTGGAGTTTGCATGTTCTCCCCATGTCTGTGTAGGTTTCCACCTGGTGCTCTGGCTTCCTTCCGCTATCCAGGGAGGTGCAGGTGAATTGGTGACACTGAACTGGTCCTACTGTTTGATCCTGATCTGGATTAAGCATGTTGGAAAATGACACGAAATAAACCGAATACAAAAAGCCGTGCCATGTAGCTAACTTATTCCTAAAAATGGTTGCACTATTGGTATTTATACTGGTGATATGATAAACCATGACAAAGAATTCTTTTGAAATCACACAGTATCTGAAAAATATAGAAAGATGAAGGTCTCAGGAAAGCTGATCTGCTCAGGTCCACAAAACATTTTAACACTGCTCTTAGAAAAGAGAAAGTCAACAATTTCTGGAATGTCTAATATTTCACAATGAGAGCAGCAGCAAGCCACAGAATTAAAGAGCGGGTTTAATTAATGACAAGACTCTGCGCCTAATGAAGCAACTGGTTGGAGTGAAATTGGTTGGAGTTTGTGGCCCTGACTACTAAGTGGTCTTCTGTTGGCTCACCCACTTCACATTTCACTTCTGTTTGGGTGCCATTTGAGGAAAGAAATGAAGCAATTGAGAGGAACGATGAAGACATTCAGGGGAACAAATCTTAAAAAAACAAGTCAATTAAAATGAAAGGCAAAGGAGTTCATTATTTTTTTATTATTGTACATATATGAATGTAATTTTTTCATGTCACATTGAGCCCCTTTCTGTGGAACCTGGTTCAGCTGCACCATTTGCAGTTTTTCACTATGGTAATTCCAACAATGGAAAATTTGTGTGGTGCCCAAGTTCCCTTGACGCCCTAAGCTTATTTTGCTTAATGGTTAATCCAGCCCTGATTTTGAGTTGGAAATATTGTAATTTTTCAGCTACACTGTAGAAAATTTTTCTGCATGAAGTTCCATTGAGGCGGCATGGTGGTGCGGTTAGTAGCGCTGCTGCCTCGCAGTTAGGAGACCCGGGTTCGCTTCCCGGGTCCTCCCTGCACAGGGTTTACATGTTCTCCCCGTGTCTGCGTGGGTTTCCTCCCAGAGTCCAAAGACATGCAGGGTAGGTGCATTGGCAATTCTAAATTGTCTCTAGTGTGTGCTTGGTGTGTGCTTGGTGTGTGTGCGCGCACCCTGCCCGGGGTTTGTTTCCTGCCTTGTGCCCTGGGATTGGCTCCCGTGACCCTGCAGTTAGGATATAGCGGGTTGGATAATGGATGGATGGAAGTTCCATTGATAATCCTTATTCTAATGATCATACAATCACAGATTATCAGCCATGGTTTGATAAATTACAGTGAATAAAAAAATCGTTTGTAAAACACAACTTCTTCTACTTGTCGTCATGAAGGCCCCAAGATATTCAGTTTCAGAGTTGTGGTAGAATAGCACATCATGAATCACGTTTAGCATTCTTTTTTCACATTTTGCTTTGTGCATGAAGGTCCTTCTTATAATCAATATTATGATGGTGACATCATTGCAAATTATTTTAATATATTCTACTTGATAATATTATCGTCTTTGTTTAACTGCAGCCTTGGTAGGTCATTTCTTGGATCGACAGTGTGGGTGTCATTTGCAAATTGTTCTGTAGAAATGCACAGAGGTGCCTTTGTGCGTCTTGTTAATTAATTTGCCCTGAATGAACATTGGCAGTTGTATTATTTCTCTTTCAGCTCCCTCCCTGTTTAATAAGAGATGAATACATTTCATGGGGTGAAGTAATGGCATTCATATATCTGGAGACGTCTTCTGTAATTTGCGATAAAAATAGCCTCTGTCTTGTCAGAGTGCTAGCAAGTATGACTGGAATTTAGCTGCCAGCATCCATCTATAGCTCAGGAAGGTGATTTCGCGTTGCTGTTTCAAAAAAGGCAAATCAAAAGCCTTAGACTTAACGGAGGATACTGTCTCTCAGGCCAGGCTGTAAACTTACACTGTCTTCCAGATGCTATTCCTAATTCTACCTGCATGGACTTCACTTATTATCCTGTGGCTCTGCATCTCATTTATAACTCCAACCTGATGGTCCCCACTCACCAGGACTAAACATCAAATCACTGAAATCCAATCAAGGGCCAGGCTTTAAAAAAATAGCTTGTCCTCTGGGTGGCTTCTCGCTCCAGCTCCATCCTCGGCTCTTAGACCTGTAAAACAAAGTTTAAGGTTAATATAACCCAGATAAATGGGGAGGGTTGGTATCAGGAAATGCATCTAGCCGTATAACTCTAATGGAGAAGTGTAGTCAAAAAAAAAAAAACGTGACCCCATATAAAAATGGGAATGGCTACAGAAGAAGAAGAAGATAATACATAATAAAATATTAGAAAATGATTAAAAGACTAATATACAACAGTCTAACCCAACGTTATCAATTTTAGACTTCCTAAAATAAGTGTGAAGTGTGATCCGGGGGAATGAATCAGGAACTTGGTATCCTTAAACTGAAAGAAGTGTTTTCAACTAACCCCGAGGTTAATAAAATGAAAGCAGTTCCTGAATCTAATTTGGATGGGAATTATGCATGAGCGATCCTAAATTCTCCCTAGTGTGTGCTTAGTGTGTGTATGTGTGTGTGCCATGCGGTGGGATGGCACCCTGTCCGGGGTTTGTTCCTGCCTTGCGCCCTGTGTTGTCTGGGATTGGCTCCAGCAGACCCCCGTGACCCTGTGTTAGGATATAGCGGGTTGGATAATGGATGGATGGATGGATTATAAATTATTGAACCTTCTAGTCAGAGAAACTTCCATAATATCTCTTAAAGCTGATAAGAATAACAAACATTCTCAAATTTAATAAAAATGTAGCTCCTAACCTTCAGTTTAAAAATAATGTTAATACCAATTTTGAGTCGGAAACATCAGACAATATAATTCCTTTTGTGACTATTTATTCAGCCCCAAAACAAAAGTTATATAGAAGCTGTCAGTCATTTTCTAACCTGCTTAGTCCTTAACAGGGTCACTTGGCAGAGCCTATCCCAGCTAGCGTAGGGTGCAAGGGATGAACAAACCCTGGACAGGATGCCCGTCCATTGCAGGGCCAATGTAGTATCGCCAATCCTGCATGTCTTTGGACTCTGGGCCGAAACCAGAGAACCTGCAGAGAACTCACACAGACATGAGGGGAACATGCAAAGTCCATAAAACTGTGGTCTCCTTACTGTGCGACGGCAGTGCTACCACCGTGCCACTGTGCTGCCCTTTATATAGAAGTATTAGAAGTCATTTATTTGAATACCAAAATGAATATCATTTGTTTCCAAATCCTAGGCCTATAGGCATGTAAGAGAAATAAGAATTTTAAAGATTAGGGTGAACTTTAATAAAATTGAACTGAGAAATGACTCAAAATCGGAAGACTTTATACAATTAGATTATATAAAGAACAAATATTTCAGATGAGAGGCTTATGTTCTGTTTAAAGCAGGGATTGAACCTAAAAATTGTTATCTCCTATACTGTCAACAATGTGAAATGTTGTATATTGTCGAAACTAAAAGCAAGATTTCTCCAAGATGTATGCGGCATTATGAAATAAACAGACAGATTTGATTTTTATATAAACATTATGTAACGTTACAGCATTTGTCCTGAAGTAACAGGATTACAACCTAACAGCTGCTGCTCGAGGAGACTGAGGTTGTTTGTGGATTGATACGTTAGGCCCTGGGTTTTCCAAGGAGCTTAAATGAGAACAAATTCAAAACATCCACGCATCGAAAGAGCAACCTTACAAAGACAAAAGGAAGAAGGCGGCATGGCTCTACCTAACTTCCAGTTTTATTACTGGGCAGCAAATATACAGGCGATAAGAACCTGGACACAAATAGAAGAACATACACAGGCTTGGACCGCAATAGAAGTAAAATCCTGCAGTACTTCTTTGTATTCCTTGCTCTGTGCTCCAATAAACACACGTTATCGGCAGTACACTAATAACCCAATTGTGCTCCACTCACTTAGAATCTGGAACCAATGTAGAAAGCATTTTAAGACGGAGAAGCTTCTGTCTGTGGCACCCCTGCAAGAGAACCACCTCTTTCAACCTTCACAAACATATGCAGTTTTTAATATTTGAAAAAAATTTGGAATTAACTTGCTTAGAGATCTTTATATAGACAACGTCTTTGCATCCTATGAGCAATTACATTTCAAATTTAACATTCCAGCTACACATTTCTTTCACTATCTTCAAATCAGAAACTTTGTTAAACAAAACCTTCCAGATTTTCCTCATCTTGCACCCTCATCCATGCTGGAAAAAATATTGCTCAGTCTCAAGGACTTAGACCCCATCTCTACAATATATAAAATCATTTTACAATCCCTCCCTTTCAAAGATCCAAGAAGACACTGGGAAAAAGATCTTTCAATTAATATATCAGAAAAGGAGTGGAAAGTAGCAATGCAGAGAATTCACTCGAGCTCCATATGCGCAAAGCATACAATTATACAACTCAAAATTATATATCGAGCACATCTGTCTCGACTAAAACTCTCCAAAATGTTTCCAGGGCATGATCCAACCTGCGAACGTTGCAATCAAGTCCCAGCCTCACTAGGTCACATGTTCTGGTCCTGCACCAAATTAACATTATTCTGGACAAACATTTTTAATTACCTTTCAGATAGCCTTGGACTTACAATCCCTCTAAACCCATTAACAGCTGTGTTTGGGGTTCTTCCAGATGGGTTTAAAGCGGAGGAAGACAAACAAATTGTGATTGCATTCACTACACTTTTGGCACGTAGACTTATTCTCATAAACTGGAAGAACCCAAACTCTCCTCTTTTAAGTCAGTGGGAAACCGATGTGTTATATTATTTGAAGTTGGAAAAAATCAAATACTCAGTTAGAGGATCTGTACAGACTTTTTTCAAAACATGGCAGGATCTAATCAGTAATATTTTAAAATAAGTTCATAAGGCACAGAGAATTTATTAATTTAGGTATGTTTACAAGCCTTAAATTTAACGCCGTTTGGCTTGCTCTCTCTCTCTCAGGGGTGGGGATCGATCTGTTCTTAATTTTTCTCTTTGTAAAAACTTGATTGCTTTGTATGGATTGTAATAAAATTAATAAAAAAATAAATAAAAAAAATAAAAATAAATGAGAACAAACTAACATTGGATTTCTAAATTAGAAATCCAAACTCTTTTTACATTTCTTTTTAAACTATTTGCGGTAAGTATTCTGTAAAGGAGCAGTTTGTTATATTTTTAAGTGCTTCTTAGTTCATTCTGATTGTGTATGTTAAGTTATGACTTTATTTGTGGTTTTGTATTTATTTATTTAATGATTTGCAAACTAATAATAGGGATGTTTCTTTTTAATAATAGGGATGTTTCTTTATAAATTGTTAGATCCTGAGTGAAGGACTCACCCCTGTATTCTCTTATAAAAATATAAAGTATGTTTGTTGCCAGGGCTTAAAATCCTTAAGAATCACTTACGGTAATTTTAATTGCATAATATAAAGGATTTGTTTTGATCCTCTTCGCCTAAACCGTCAGTCTCCCATTTCCCAGTACTAACCCTAATCACACCTCATTCTGGTTTTCAAAAATCACCCATCTCTTCTCATCCATACTCTGCTGTCCAGTTGCTGTTGTTAACCTGAATGGGCCTCCGTTTATAATAATAATGTGGTGCCACCATTCTTATTTTAATTTCTCACGGTCATCCAATCCTCATCACTAACTCAAATTACACTGCTGCCCAGTCATCAATACAATCACAATGATATAATGATCTTGTTCATTTCTTCTTAATATGCCTAACCTATTGCACTCTATCAGCCTGCACGTATATTTGCTTCTCACATGCTTTCAAGCAGCCATATGTAGAAGCGTTCACAAAATACATTTCTAGAGGCAAATGTTCAGGCGATTGCATTATGCCTTCTCCTGGCTAAAATAATCTACCTCAATATTTCAGAAATGGCTAAATTTATGTTGATAAGATGAACATGCGGTGCTAAACTCAGCCACAGAATCTCGAGAGCAGCAGGGTAACATGTTAAAAGTAACTTGTGTTACGCAGTCCGATTACTTTTTAAAGTAACGAATAATCTAACACAGTACTTGTCCTTTTAAAGTAAAGATAACTGCATTGTTATTATTGCAGCCGCACTGGGTGTGAGGCAGGAGGCACAAGTACTGGGTCAGGGCTCAATTGCGCAGCCAAGCAGAAAAGAGTGGGCTGCAAACAATCCGACAATAGAAACCGATAAGTAAAGAGTCAAAAGACTCAATTTGACTAAACATATTTAAAAACACAAGAAAATGACCACTGGCGTAATGCTTATTGTTGAACTGATGGTGGTCGATGATGACGTTTAACTCTTTTTTTACATAGTTGAATGACGTTGGAGCGTTTTACCAAAGAACTCCAGATGATTACTTGCGCGTGTAAATGCGGATTATTAAGAAACCAGATTTCTGCTTTAATCGGGTTATTTACCTTAAACCTGTTATGTGTACGTGCATGTAAACGCACTGACTGCCTCTCTGGAGCCTCTACTCATCTTAGTTGCTCTTCATCTCTGTCGCCAGTCAAACAAACTCTCAGTCACCACTTCCCGTTCTTACATCCTAACTATCTGATTAACCTCAGCCACAGTCCTTTCTGGTCCACATTTCTAAGTCTTATTGTTTAGACAGAGTACGTCTATTTTAACATGTTAGACCGCAGATGTTTTTCTGTTGGGCCAGGTGGACTACAGAACTGAATGATCTTTAATCCAAATGCAATTTTTTATCAGGTCCTTTCTGTGGGACTATGCACATGATCCAGCAGAAGATGATACTAAACTCCAGCGAAGTGACCATTCGTTTCACAAGCGGCTACCATCGGTCTGGGAGGGGATTCCTCATCTCTTATGCCACTGACAGACATCATGGTAGGACTTTGTGCTTTATAAATTGTATGTAAATATGCAAACAGTGAAGCCTAGGGACTCAAGTGTTGGCCTACAATCCATGAGCTGGTTGGCTGAATCCCAACTTCCTGGTTTATTTTGCAGATGCAGATTGTTGAACATGTTTGGTTACAAGGCTCAACTTTCAGTTTTTGTATACATTTTGGTTGATATCTGATCTCTTTCAATTGTAATGCTTGATTTTTGGTGATTATACAGCGTATTGAGAAAATGTTCAGAGTCCTGCACTTTTTGCACTCCTTCTGGTGTCGTAGATTTAATTTTAATTTGATAAATTTGCCATTTTAGCCCATCAGTCTATATTCAATAACCCAAAGTGATAACATATTTTCAGAAAGATTTGCAAATTTATTAAAAATAAAATGCTGAAATATTCCAATGACACCAGTATTCATACCCTATACTCAATACTTCGTTGAAGCCCCTTTGGAAGCGATTCCACCCCAGGAGTCTGATGTTACAAACTTCCCACACCTGGATTTGGGGATTTCCTCCCTTCCTTCTTCTTTGCAGATCCTCTCAAGCTCTATCAGGTTGGATGGAGACCATCAATGGGCAGCTGTTTTCAGGTCTCTCTAGAGATGTTCAACTGGGTTCAAGTATAGACTGTGGCTGGGCAGCTCAAGGACATTCCCAGAGTTGTCCCTAAGCCACTCCTGTATTGTATTTGGTTTATACTTCATGTCGCTGTCGCTGTCCTGTCTGGAACTGAACCTTCTGCCCAGTCGGAGGTCCAGAGTGCTCTGAGCAGGTTTTCATTAAGGGTATTTCTGTACTTTTCTATTTTCAGCTTTCCCTCAACCCCTTCAAGTCTACCAGTCCCTGATACTGCCACCACCAAGCTTCACCACTGGAATGGCATTGCACAGGTGATAAGTGGTGCCTAGATTCCTCCAGACATGATGCTAATCTTGGTTTCATTAGGCCAGAAAATCTTATTTCTCGCAGTCTGGGAGTTTTTTTAGGTACCTTTATGGAAGCACCAGGTGGACTTTCACGTGTTTTTTTTTTACAAAGGAGAGGTTTCTCTCTAGCCACTTTGTTATAAAAGTCAGATAGGTAGAGCGCTGTAGTGATCGTAATTCTTCTGGAAGTTTCTTCTATCTCCACATAGGTTCTTTGGGGCTCCATCAAGTTTTTAATTATCTGTCTTATCAAGGCCCTTCTCCCATGCTTCCTCAATTTGGTCGGTTCTAGGAAGAGTTATGGTTTTGCTAAACTCCTTCCATTTAAGTGTTAAGAAGTCAGCTGTGCTCTTGGGGACCTTCAGTGCTACACAAATGTTTTTGTAGTCTTCCTCAGATGTGTGCCTCAGATCTTTAGACGATGCTTTTACCCTCATGTCTTGGTTTTTGCTCAACTGTGGGACCTTCTACATATACGCAGCTATGGGCCTTATTTAGTCATGTTCAGTCAATCGAATTGGACACAATAAAATGGGATGCTCCTGAGCCAAGTTTCAAATGTCCAAGAAAAAGGTCTGAATGCTAATGTGAAGGTGATATTTCAGTTTTGTATTTTTTTAAATTTGCAAAAAAAATTCTAAAATCTTGTTTCCACTTTGTCATTGAGTGCTGCTTGATAAGTGAAGTGAATCTAAATGATTTTTAGCACAAGGCTGCAACATAACAACATGTGAAAAAGTGAAGGGATCTTCAAATGGATGGGCACCATTTCCAGGATTCAGAATAAAGGTGATCGAGAAAAAGGATGAGTGGATGGATGAACAGATTGGCATTTTCTTGAGTGAACGTTTTTTCCACGTGTACTTCTGTATTGCTTCATTAATTCCTTATTCATTTTCCTTTGTGTTAAGCTATGTCTTGTGTATCTCCTCAGCACTTCTACTATTCATCTCATACCATCAATTTATTATATGAGTAACCCTGAGCGTTCTTTAATGCATCCATTTATCCTTCCGTGTCTGGGAGGCAGCTGCTCTGTACTTGTATACTGGGTTGCGTCAGATGCTTTCATCCTCGCCCACTCTTTTTTACACTGCGATTTAAGCCACATGTCTTCTGAGCTCCTCTGCATGTTTGTGTTTGTTAGTCTGCGGTTAACATTTATCCAGTCAAATCGTCTGGGAAAATAAAGTGCTCTGCATAACATAACATTCCCAGACCTGCTCAATCCAGTTTAGAGTTGCAGCACTGGGTGCAAGGTAGGAAACATGTCTGGTTGGGATGCATCACATTTAGAGTCCCCCAATTAACTAATCCAATATGTGTTTGGGGATGTAGGGGGACAATCCAAGTATCAGGAGGAAAACCAACACAGAAAGCACAGTGTTCACGTAGACAATAGCCAGTCGGACTCTGCATTCATGGTCAAACGGAGCTAACCTCTGGGCTTCTTCTGTGTGTTTAGTTTTCTCTAAGCAGATCAGTTCCTCCAGGAGCAATGTGCTGATCTTCACAATGTCCTACATCTGATGCAAACATAAGGCTCATCTTTCATTTATTCTTCGTATGAAGATGTGACTTTTCATTTCAGAAATGAGTGCAGGATTACATGGAACAGCGAGTCATTCTTCCATGATTGTTTACTCTTGAATAGGCAGTGATAGCAAGTTGTGACCCAAATGACAATAGTGCTGTTTGCAATGTGCTGTCTCAGGAAGTTGTTACCATCACAATTGCAATGTTGTACCTTTCGTCTGTCCTCGCTCTTGGCTACACTTCCTCTTGCGATTACTAAGAACAGGAAGTGTTCTGTCATCACCTGAGGTCCATTTCTGCTCTTTTCAATCAAGAGGCACTTGTTTGTGAGTTTATAAGTTTCATGCATCATTTTTTGCTCCTGCAGCCTTACCACATAACCCTGTAGACAATGATTTTGCTTCCTGTTTTGCCCAGCTGGATTACTGGCCATTCTCCAGCTGCCTGTTTTGCTACTTTAAAAATGCTTTTAAACCAGCGGCCTTGTCCATTAAAGATTTTCAATTTCTTGAAAAGCCCACTCTGTAGTGCTACACCAAATGGGGGTATCTCCAGGTGCAGAACGTTTTCAGCAATGCCATCAGCCCACTGCAATGTGACATTATGAATTCATCTTTTGACTCATCAAGCCTATCTGGATAAGTCAGTCAAGACAGACGGTGTGACGGACACCACCACCGGCCATCACGTATGACAAATAATTCTTGTCATGCTGGTTGTGCTCTGTTGCCCTTTCTCATGATGTTCTATTGCTTAGTGGTGGCTATAGGTGAGTACACATGACCAATAGACCCTCTTAAATTTGTTATGATTTGTTATGTTATGTTCACCTGAAATAGTAAAGTTATGTGAGGCCTCTAAAAGATCCCTAATCCAGGCCCTCTTCCCTAGCAGACCTAAAATAGGCTTCACCCCAGATAGCCCAATCCCCAAACTCCACATGCAGCCTTTGGCCTGCACAGGCCCAAAAAAGGCGATTTGGCTTTTAAACTTACAAAATATCCTTAACATTAAAAATGAATCAAAAATGCCCTTCATAGGAGACAAAACTGTTAAAACTGCTAGCTTAAAAAACTAGGCCAATGGCGAGTCTTTATAAATAAAAAAATATTTATTTCTTACAAAAGAAAAACAAAAATTGCCAAGCAAAATTAAACAAGTCCAATCCATAAACCAATAGGAAAATCCAATAACCAGTAGCAAAAAATGCTCACTTTACTTTGCAAGGTCTGGAGGGCCTGACTGTCTACACTGGGTGGTCCTCCAGCTGATCATCATGGTGGCTTCTCTCCTGACATACTATTTTAGGGGGATGGGGCACACAAGTAAACATAAATGCGTTACCACAAAAATGAAAGTAACACACACATAACAAATAAACAAAGTGATACTCAAAACATAACACAGAATAGGACAGAACACTCTGCCAATGACAAAAATTTAAAATGAAATCAAACTTCACTTGAGCCAGGGAGAAAACTCCGGGTAAACCGTAGCATCTTCTTTGTCTGGATTGCACACGACTGCAGTGAGACATGTGCTTGGTACCTTCTTCTTTGCCTTTAGGCTTCGTTCACACTAATGCATTTTCATTTAAAAACATAGATATTAGTCTTAGGGCTTTGCCTTTTGTCCACCTTACCTTCGCATTTTTAGCTATTGAAGGTTTTCTATTCTTCTTCTTCTTTCGGCTGCTCCCGTTAGGGGTTACCACAGCAGATCATCTTCTTCCATATCTTTCTTTCCTCTGCATCTTGTTCTGTTACACCATCACCTGCATGTCCTCTCTCATCACATACATAAATCTTCTTCTGGAAACACCAGCTTGGTTTTGCAGTGTAGATATGTAAAAACATAGATTTATGATAAAGCAGACTTTAACCACACTCTGATTGGTTTGTGCTGATTACGTGGCCCTTCCCTGATGGGATCCTGCTCATTACAATGTCTCATTTCCTGACTGGCCACCCTTTATTGAAGAAAAACATACTCCAACATAGCAAACAACAACAATAACATTTATTTCTATAGCACATTTTCATACAAAAGATGTAGCTCAAAGTGCTTTACAGGATGAAGGAAGAGAAAAAAAGAAAATATATATATAAAAATTAGGCAAAACTAATTAACATAGAATAAAAGTAAGGTCAGATGGCCAGGGAGGACAGTAAAAACAAAACAAAACTCCAGACGGCTGGAGAAATAAAACAAAATCTGCAGGGGTTCTGAGGCCACAAGACCACACAGCACCCTCTAGGCATTCTACCTAACATCAATGATCTCAATCAGTCCTCGTGGTTTTCAGGCTTCACATGGAATAACTTGATGATGAGGGCCATGTGGACCTCTGGCCTTCAATCCATCAATGTAGGGACAGCACGGTGCTTTGATCGGATGGTGGTGGGGGCGCAGATCACATCACAGAAAACCAGAAAAGAACAGCAGAGAAAGTAGGGGTTAGTACGGATTCCTGAGCCACCATGAATGATATTGATAATTAAATGCATATACAGAATTTCAGTGTTAAACTAAAATGAAGCTATGAGAAAGCCATGTTAAAGTAATGTGTTTTTAGCAGAGTTTTTAGCAAACACAGAGGAGTTGCTTTCCAATGCTGTTTGATGTGTTCCTTAACTGTGTGCACCTAATTTGCTTTTTGCACAGTATGAACGCTGCATAAATGTGTAAAAAGGCAAATAGTTTACTGGTCGCTGCTGTTTTGTGATAAATCCTGTGGCTGGTTACAATACTATCTCTTCAAAGATGTGTGCGCTTTGTTGTATGCTTTTTTGGTTGTTTAAGTGTGGGCAGGAGGAACTTTTCTAAGCAATGTGAAAACGTTAGTGTGGATGAAGATAATTTTAGCTTAACAGCACTATTTCTTAAATTAAAACATCGTAGTGCGGATGTTCCATTTACCTCAGAAGACGGATGTCAGAGCTGGGAATGATGTTACATCCGAGTTGACCGCATTCCAATAAAACCTGTATGGATGTGCCCAGGCAAACCTTTGTTGTGCTTTCTCCATCCAAATAAACAGTAGTTGATAACAACACATTATACAGTATTTGGTGAATCCAAACACTGCAGCAAGATGTCCACGGGTAGAGGTTGGACAGTAGTGTGTGTACGACTGATTTAATGAGATACAAATAGACAGACGTGCTAACAAACAGTATAACACTACAGCTTTCGCTAAAGTTTTGCAGTGTACGTTGCCATTTTGGATTGACGTCTTGAACTGAAATCGGACAAACTCAGGCTTGACAGTCCATCCCTGAGTATCTGAATTGGAAATGTGACTTAAGGGAGCATTCCAGTTGAAAATTTCGACTGGGAACATGGAAATTCTGACTTCCCACTTCAAATGGGATGCAGTATTAGACTCTCCTCAGCAAACCAGTTAGCTGGTGACATTGCCATATTTATGTGGCACAAATAGATACATAGTTATTCTACAACACAAGAAACCGTTTTTGATGCTTTAGCATTTCAGCAAAGTTGTACCAGCATTCACTAATTAAACAAAAACTTGAAAAACATGTTTACCGTCATTTTGTTTGTTCATTCAGTCAGTGCCCTGAGGCAACAGCACTTACAAGTCTACAGTTTTCACAAAGGATGGCATTACATGAAACTTCACTGCAACCATAAAGCAAATTATGGCTTTCTAATTACAAGTTATGTTTAAAACCACCAACTGAATACCTGACTCACTTAAGTCTTTAAAGTTTCTATTTAATTTGTAAATTAACACTGAAATGTGTGGGAAATTTAAGTTTTTTCTTTATGTAAGATGTGTGAAAAATGGAGGGCATGCACTGTATTGCACACTCCTACTTTATGTCGGTAAGCTGTGCTTGAACTCTTCTTGTATTTATTAAGGAAATTTTTTATAACATATTTAATGTACATGTCAATAAGATATACAGTGCATTCAAAACTTGGATGGATAGACTGACTTATTCATTTTAAGAGGTATGCATCAGAGGCGCCGATACGGTCTATTTTGAATAAAACAGAGTATTACACAGAATAGAATTGAGAAAGCCCTGAGACTCCTTCACTTCCTGCACACTTTATTGTGCTGTAGATTTAATTTTAAATGGATACATTTGCCACCAATCTACACTCAATAATCCATAATGGCAAAGGGAAAACATGTTTTCCGAAACCTCTCATTCAGACCCTTTGTTGAGGAACCCCAACTTGTGCTCAGGTGCATCCTGTTAGATTTAATTCGCCTTGAGATGTGTCGAGAACTTGATTAGAGTCCATCTGTGATGAACTGAGTTGATTGGACTTCATTTAGAAAGGCACACGTGTACCTGTTTTTATAAAGTCCACAATTTACACCACTTGTCAGGAAAATAAACGAGCCATAGAGTCCAAAGAACTCTCTGTAGACTTCTGTGATCAGTTTTTGCTTTGTGCACACAGGACTCAAGATGAGGCCTCACCGGTGTGTTATAAAGCTTGGGCAGAACCCCCTTGGACTTGAACTCCACACATCAGGGCGCTATATAACCTGACATTCTGTTAGCCTTCTTAACGTCTTCTGAACGTCCTCTGAACACTGTCTGGCAGTTGATAGTGTAGAGTTCGCTACGACTCCTAAATCCTTCTCATAAGGTTAATTTTACATTTTTAGACCTCCCATTGTATATTCATCCTTAACATTTTGACTTTCTACATGTAATATTTTACATTTAATGACATTAAATTTCATGTGCCACGAATCTTCTCAAGCCTGTATGCTGACCAAGTCCCTCTGTGATGGTTCAGCAGATTCAAGATTATCTGCCTAGCTTGGTATCATCTGCAGACTTAACCAGCTTGATACTTATATACTCAGCAAAAAAAGAAACGTCCCTTTTTCAGGACTGTGTATTTCAACAATAATGTTTTAAAAATCCAAATAGCTTTACAGATCTTCATTGTAAATTGTTTAAACAATGTTTTCCATGCATGTTCAATTCACCATAATCAATTAATTAACATGCACCTGTGGAATGGTCGTTAAGAC
>JANRMT010062850.1:14643375-14653375 GCA_026402145.1 Polypterus bichir lapradei | reverse complement strand
ACCTACTGACTATAAGGCCAGTGTGCTTTGAGTTAGATGGGAGAATCCTGGCAAGAGCCCACCAGGCCTCAGTAAAAAAGTCAGAGGTTGTGACAGAGTTATGGGAGTGCAGTCTGGATAAGTGCAGTAGATGCCCAGTGAGTAAGTTGGGGCACTGACCTGTCTAGGAAGGCTAACTGCAGCATTGATTAGTTGCTCTACCCTTTTTCTTTATACTCGTGTGGTTGGTTGAGCATCCTCTGTATTACATACTTTTTAAATATAAAAACCACCTCCTATGTACTCTAAAGGTGTTTTTAACACCAAGTTTATTTGGACCAATTTTTTCCCTGAACATCCGGTTCATTTAGGTAGATGTGAACACGCCAATCACACTCTAGTGCAGACCAAAACAACCATATCGAGACCCTTTGGAAAGGGTGGTCTTAGTGTGGCACTAAGTGAACCCTAAAGCAGTTTGTATGATGTCTGAATTTGATCCGGCACAGGACTGATTTAACTATATGAAATTCATTATGCATGACGTTTTGTGTGTTATGGTAGTCACGCTCAGTGTCTGTGGTCAGTAATTCGGGAATCTCATTCATAGCATACAGTAATGAGTTGAGGATTAACATGGAGCATTAAAAACAATAATAATGTAACAAATAAATAAGTATGTACACACGTACAAATATAACACAAATTGTTTAAAACAACTCCCACAATTACTCGCTCAATCACAGCAGTATCCCAATCACAATCTCAGACTCTTGCACACACAATTGGACAAAAGTTTACTATGTTTCAAAAAAAAAAAAGGCTGGTGTAAATTTACTTGTGATCAGGTCAATAGAACACATACAGAGGTGGCAAGAAACAAAGAGCAGTGCTGTATGAGACCGCCGATCAAACACCCTAACCCTACACCGTGAATATGCTGTGCGCACAAGTGGGGCGTCCTCTCAATGTAAACATGTTAGACAATGTTAATAAAGCCTTCCAAAATAAAAATGAATTACAAATATATGCAAGAATTAAGAAAGTAGACGTGATTTCAGACAAACTAAATTGAAGTTATGTTCATATAGTGGCTAATGGTGATTAAATACACAGCATCATTCAGTTAAATGAAAATGACATGATTTTAGTCTACCGTCATAAAACCGAAGCACATATGTGTATGCCATGAGCATAGCTTGTCTTCTGTTGTTCTCTCGGCTATTTGAAACGTGTTCTGCAGTCTTATAGTTCATAATTATGGAAAAAACGCAGCAGTCCACAGCTACCCACTATGATATTTTTCCCCAGGGAAACAAATGTTTCCGCCATACGAAAGAAGTCCACGTGATATTTATTGATATGTTACACTCACTTGAAAGTTAACAGTGTGAAATGCAACTAAACTACCTGGGAAATTAAAGAAAGTAACAAAACGACCCCTGATTCAGAACAAAGCAGACGGACTAGGAATGTGAAAACGCCTTAACGGTTATTATCAGTGTTTATTGTCAATTTTTTGTGAACAAGTATGTCAAATGTATGCCTTCAGTGGGAGGTTTTGGAACCTAAGGATTCCAGAAATAACTTTTTTTTTGTTTTAGGACAAAAACTGAAAATATTAAAATGCATGCCACAACACCATTGTTGTTTTACTAGGGACGCTGCCACTTCAGAGCAGTGATGTCAGAATGGTTCAATGGTAATTGTTCCCAGAATTCCAAAGTGTGTGACGTCACCAGAGCAATCATACAGAAGTCAGTACATGCATTTTTAAAATATTCGAGACTGTCAGATAACTCCTCACATAGTGTGCGTTCCACAAATTTTCTTTTATCGTCTTCCTAGATTTAGAAATCTGCTCCATTTCTTGGCCTTCCACTTTTGGTTGGCCAGTTCAGCTTGATCTTCAGTTATGACCTTAACTTGCTCTTGACTCTGTACATCTCCCAGTCATTATTCTAAAATGTATATCATCTCTTTTCGAGTCAGTAAAGTAACCTTTTAGGGTCTTTGGCCCTCTTTGGGCTCAGAGACCGCTGAATATGTTTGCCACAACATATAGTTTATGAACAGTTCAGCTGCAAAACAAGTTACATTTATAAGAACAGGATTTGAAACTGGACTGTGTCCCTTGCTTTGTGCAGAGAGCTGGGTAAGAAGCAGGAACCAACTCTGGGTGGGATTCTCGCACAAACACCCACGCCCACTACGTTTGGGCCAGTTTACTGTTGGTAATCAAATGAACCTGCACATCTTTGGGACGTGGAAGAAAAAAATCAGAGGTTCTCTGACCAAAACTCATGTGGACATCTTGAAAATATGCTAACTTCACACCTATAGAGGCTGTTTTAAGATCCAAACTTAGTGTTCTGCAACTGTAAAGCAGCCCTGATTCTACCATTTCTTGTAGTATTTTTACTTCTGGTGATTGTCTATACATTCAGAGGTTGCACTGCTTTAACAGTTTAGGATGGACATGCACAAGAGCCGGCCAGTCCAAACTCATAACTTGGCCTTTTGTTTGATTTGGAGAAACCATAAATGCTATGTATATACTGTAAAGAGTCAAAGAACAACTAAATGACTGGGTTCATCAGAAAGATACATCACTAGCCTTGAACCCGACACCTACCTGAAGGACGTGTTGACCTGCTTTTAAGGGCAGAGCACCCTAGCACGTGAATACGGAGGGCTGCCCGGTTGTGCCATTTCTGTGGCTGGATGAGAAGATACCGTGTTAGGATGGGTGGAAAGAAATTATTCCTGACCGTCTGCTCAGCATCAGTATTTCCTTCAAAGACCTAAAAATAAGAGAAAGGAAAGAGTCACTGGACATCTTCTCGGGCTAGAAGATGGTCCTTTCACCAAGCAGTTGAAAGCTCCTTCAGGAGAGATGCCACTCCTCATGGCTGGGCTGTGCGCACAATAATTCTGTTAAAATAAATTTGGCTTCTTTGATGGCTCACAGAGTAGGGGAAAATGAGGATTTGAGCTGTTCTGAATGAGATGTAGTATTGGACACCTTAGTTACATGGATGTAACAATGCAACTTTTAAAATCAATAACTTAGATTATTTAAAAAAAAAAATACTCATCAATAACAAGTGTTTTTGAAACTTATCGAAAGTTCATTGTATCACAATGCACTGTGCTCATTTATGTAAATCAAGGTCAGGGCTGCCAGAGGTCCCGATTTGAGCGGGACTGTCCCAAGTTCAACAGACAAATCCTGAGTCCCAGATTGCCTCTGAAAATCTTGATTGAACGGAAATTGTGTGTAGAATAATTCAATTTTTATATTGAATATCTAGTTAAAGAGGCTCACTACATTTTGTAGGGAGCCTGGTGTACCTCCTTTTATGAATAAAATTTATAACTGTCAGCTGAATCCAAGTGTTTCAATTGTGTGTGTTCGTGTACGCCGTGGGCTCATGTCGTCGTACGTTTGCTGGGAATGATCGTTCAAAGTGTATCATTTTGATTATTCTGTGACTATTTTATGTATCCCTTCTATATAGCTTAGGTGTCACCTGCTGCACTCTGGTCTTAGTCTGTTGTGTGGTGGATGCAGCAACGTGCTATCAGCGCATGCTCCCAACCTCCTCCCCCTCTTCTATATATGTACTTACTTACATATACTTATATGTTTAGATTACACATGTTTATCTATGTTCAGTTAGAATTTAATTAAAATGACCTATTTTTTTGTCTAACTAAGTTTGTTAACGTCTTTTTTATTTTGGTCATTCGAAATGGTGCCTGTCCCGATCTGTGATTTTGGAAATTTGGCAACCCTGATCAGGGTCTTCAGAGTCCCAAAAGTTTTAAAGGTTTTTAATAATCTAAAAGTTTTAATCTAAAGTAACATTTTATTCATTTTAATTTGTTTAATAAATAAAAAGTATATTGAACATCTGTGAGTTTGTACCCATCAGTCCCATTATGCTTTCTTTTTTTCTCTTATTTCTTTCTAAATGTTTCATTAAACAGGGGTTTAAAAAGGCCGTGAGGTGGTGTAGTACTTAGTAGTGTCAACCCCACAGATCCAAGAGATGGGATTCAAACCCCAGCCATGCTACCGTCTGTGAGCAGCTTGTAGGTTCTCCCTATGCACATGAATAGGTTTTCCTCGAGGTAACCCGATTTTCTCCTTCATCCACAGAATGCGGTGTTAGGTATAAATTGGCAAGTGAAGGTGGGTGAGGTCATGATGGACACGTTCCCCAAGGTGTTCTTTAGAATTTGTACCTAATGCTCTCAAGGTAGGTTTATGTTCCTCCATGACTTCAAATTGGATTAAACAGGTTCAACAATGGATGGCAGGATGGTGTCAGGGTCTTCAAGAGGTTAAATGAATTTCGGTACTGCAGTGTATTCAGAAAGTAATGAGACGCCTTCCCTTGCTGCACACTTTTTTGTGCTGTAGATTAAATTTTAAATGAATAAATATGCAATTTTTTGCCCATCAATATACACTCAATTACCCACAATAAAAAAGTTAAAGGATGTTTTCAGAAAGGTTTTAAAATTTACTTAAAATCAAAAACTGAAATCTCTCCCTCATAGTAGTGTTCAGGCCCTTTGCCGTGACACCCCAAATGTGTCTGCTTTAATTATCCTTGAGACGAGACTAGAATTCAATCTGTGGTGAATTGAATTTATTGGACATCTTTTAGAAAGTCCCACACCTGTGTATAAGGGGTACACAATTCATACTGCATGGCAGGACAAAAACCAAACCAGGAAGCCCAAAGAACTCACTGTGGATCTCCGCGATCAAATCACAAAGTTATAAAGCCATTTCTAAAGATTTCAGCGTTGCAAGGAACACAGTGACTCTCAATAATTGTGAAATGGAAGACGTTTGGCCCCAACAGGACTCTTCCAGTCAAGCAAAGTAAAAGTGCAAGAAGAGCTTTGGTCAGGGAGGTGTTCAAGAGGCCACAGTGACGTTTTACGGACTCCGTAAAGATGACCCACCCTGTAACCTTCTATTAAAAATTCCATAATAAATAAGCCCAGGTTAAAATAGTCCGGTGTGAGTCGTCATTACAGTGATTTGCACGGGACTACAATTACTGAGGTCCTCCAGTAATAATTACAATAATTACAATTACAACAATTACAATAGGCACATACAATAATCGTTTGGATTATTTAAGCACAATTTTCTGTTATCATTTACTGCTCTGTGGTTACGACAAAAACACAGCAGCTGGGATTGTAACTTGAACTAACGAGTATGACCCTTTAACTCCAATTCTTAAATCACTTCATTGACTTCCAAATTATGTTTAGGTCTTATTTTAAAATCTTTCTTCTCACATTTAAAGTCATAAATGGTTCATGTCATTGTTATTTTACAGGACTCATTAGTGTCATCACTCCAGGGCATAGATTATGATCTCAAGATGCAGGCCTCCCTAATATTCTGAGGATAAATAAAAGTAGAGTAGGAGTCTTTACCTTTGGGACCCCCCCCCCCAAAAGGCATGACGTACCTACGGGTAATTAGAGACGCCCTATTGACCTGAGCATTTTAATCAAGGTTCGATATGTTGGTGAAGTTTATTCTTCTTATGGCGGCTGCTGAGGATGTTTCCTATGACATGCTTATGTTTCTTTTTAATTAATTGAAGTGTTTTTCTTTGCCTTTAGTAGGCCTTCTTCATTTTATTTCTCCCTCAGTATCCATGATGAACTTTGAAATTGATGCATTGTTCTGTATGATGGACTCATTTTCCAAAGTCCTCTATCAAAATGAAATCTGCCTACTGAATGTTTAGTACAGTAGGGTATATATATGGCATGGCAGTTTGTGTCTACGCTGCATTTCTCTCTTTTTTTTTAATACATATTTGTTGTTATTCTACAGCAGAGGTGAGCAAAGTCGTTCCTGGAGGGCCGCAGTGGCTGCAGGTTTTTGTTCCAACCTAATGGCCTAATAAGAAGCACTGATTGCTCAAGTAACATTTCTGCTTCATTTTAGTGGTCTCGCTCCTTAAGATTTTGAACACTTATCGCTTATTTTAGTCTTAAACAGCTGTATTCTCAGTGTTTAATGGCTCCTTATTAGCAATAAGATGCAAATAACAAAAGAAAACAGCATTTCTCCATTTAGTGCGTTTCCATTGTCACCTGTCTGCACTATTTGGTTTAATTAAATACTTAGAAGGAAAGTGAAGAGAAAAAAGTGAAGGACTGAGAATTACTCCTCCAATTTAGTCTTCATATCGTTTGGATGATATCCTTAGAAAGGAAAACAAATCTATTATATGAGAATGACCGGACATGGCAGAGTTAAAGCAACTAATAAGCCATGAAATTTAATTATTGGCAAGGATTGTTTTCTAATTAAGCAACTGGGTTGGATCAAAAACCTGCAGCCACTGTGGCCCTCCAGGACTGATTTTGCCCACCCCTGTTCTACAGTGTGCTGAATGGGCTCAGTTAAATCAAAAATGTGCATCCAGAAACAACGGTCCAAGGGTGCACAGCCCAAGCATCCCGAGACATGTAGTTGAAGCTGAAAACCTTGACAACGTTTAAAAAGAATCTTGATGAGATACTGGGACAGCTTAGCTTTTAGCTCTTTAAGAAAAGCTTGGGTTGCTGCTGGAAGAGGTGTTGGCTGGGCCAGTAGGGGGCGCTTGCCTGTGGTCTGATTGTGGATCCCAATGTTCCTGTACAGTGATGGGGTTTATATGCTGTAAAAAATGGCACCATCTTTCGTCGGAGATGTAGAACTGAGGTCCTTACTCTCTGTGGTCATTAACGATCCCTGGACATCCTTCATAAACAGCAGGGTGTATCCCAATGTCCAGGCTAAATTGCCCTTCATGGCCTAATCATCCCGTCTCTAATTGTCTGTCTCACTTTACCACCTGAGCATACTGGCACAAAAATGGCTGCCGTCACATCATCTGGTTGGGTGCTGCAGATTAGTGGTGGTTGAAGTGGCTCCCCACTCACTATGTAAAGCACTACATAAATGTAAAGAATTATTGTTAATTATTATAGCTAAACAAATGGGCTTAATGGACTGAATGGTCTCCTCTCGTATGTCAAACCTGTAACATTCTTGGTTCAATTTAAGACACTCCCAATACCTTTTCCTCTTTGTTGCCACTGCTTTTGTAGACCTTCCAGTTTCTTCTGTCTTTGCTCCAGGAGATCTTATATCTGGTTACATAGAAGTAATGGCTGTCTCCTGACCCCTGGGTGATGATGCCTGCATTAAACAGAAGCCCAAATGTAAAGTGGAATTTCACCCACTCACCTATAAAACGCAATGTCAGATTTACAATTTACCAGAAAGGCAATTTTATTACATGACAAACGGTACAGGCAGAAGTGCAACGTGGGAGGCCTTAGTCGAAAAGAATATAGAACTGAGGAGCTGCCACACTTCTTCTCATGTCCATATTCAGCGAGTCAGTCAGAAGGGACATCAGAGAAAGCAAAGACACAGGCTGCTGCACACTTAGATGATGGCAAAGTAAGAAACGCCTGCATGTTGCTCACTTTTATGTGGGGGTTTAGTGACATTGCACCCCCCTCCCCAATGGTTTATTTTTTCCAGGATGGCTGCTGCCTGGAGTTTTTGTTTTCCTCTCCTCCATTGTCAACCAGCCATAGTTCAATAATTACATAATTAATGGACTGATATACACAATTAATCAGCTTAAACTGTCATATTTCCTGTGTTTTTAAACAACTGTTGTGTCTTTATGTGGACTCATTACATAATCATTCATTTGTACTATTATATTTGCGTCTGTCTGTTGTGACCGCCAGACGGCATTGCAGCACCCCAATCTCCGGACACAAACACACAGACACAGCAAAAGGTTTTAATTGTTCAAATACCCTGCACATAGGTTTCAAATGGCACAAGTAAGCACAAAATACTCTTCACATTCCTTTTCCTCTCTTCCGGTCCTCTGGGCAAGCGTCGTCTGCGTCAGCATTTTTGGGTAAGACTGAAGCCCCACAAAGTAGGGATTACTGATCCCCACAACTTCCCCTCACAGACCCCATGGAACCCAAAAGGGCTGCCCCACGGGATTGCAGCACCCAGCATGCCCTGCGGGGTGTTTATGTGGGAATCCTAGACTGGGTAGACTGCCACCCAGTGTTTTGGGGAAGAAACCAACCTGAATAAATTGTCTTCCCCTCTCTTTCTAGTCTAATGGACTCCCACCCAGGTAAGGATCCATGTTCAGTCCCAGCCAGGATGCCAGTCCCTGCACACTGTCCATCACACTGTGAACTTGTGCCCAGTGAAGGGCACTATAGAAAAATCAACTGAACTGAACTGAAAGTTTTTAAAAGTGTGTTTTTAGTCTTTAAAAATTTGTAAGAAGTATTGGTCATATTTTAGTTTAGGCATCCATTATGCTCTTGAAATGCACATCTTAATTGTTCATTTTTTTAATATTTGAAGTTGAAAAGATGGTTAATGGCCAATAATGTAAGAATCTCACTGTGCTCCTCTCATGTGTCAATAAGCCTGTAAACAGCGGATACCTAAATGAAAGTATTACTTAATTATTAAACTGAATACCTAAATGAAAGTATTAAACTGAATTTTTAAAAATATGTTAAATAATAAAAAAGACAACTGCATTATAAATATGTAAGAGTTTCTTTCATTGTTAATAGTTTTTTATGTACTGTCATGGATGGGCTGGACGATGTTCCCTTTCCTGGCTGGGAGGCCAATATAATGGATGGTCTTTGCTTGGAGGGCTGGCATGAAGGTCCAGTATGACAGAAGATGCAGCAGGACTGGCATGTCAGAAGGAATGGAGAAGATTTCCTTACTCAGCTGGGAGGCCAGTGTAGTGGGTGGGTGATATAGGAGAATCCCGACCAAGATGGTTAGTGTTCCCTTTCTCAACTGGGAGGCCAGTATGAGTGAGGGACAGTGGGAGAGAGCTCTCTGTGCTCAGATTGTTCCCCAGCACACCAAGTGGCAGGTGAGCTCCTGTCTGGACACCCGCGGGGCAACATAGGAGCTGTGATTCCACAGGGCTGCCCTGTCAGGAACTTATTGGTAGGTGAATCTACTGTACCAGGGGCGGTGGTTCCACCAGACCCAAAAGTAATTTCTGGAGACAATGGTTTGGCACTGGAAGTACATCTGTCATTGGGTTTAAAAGGGGGCCCTCCATGTCACTCAGAGGGTTCGAGTTAGGAGGAGAAGGACAAAGCTTGCCTGGAAAGAGTGGAGAAGAGAGAAGGAATTGTGGTTGTACTGACTGTGGGAAGAATAAGCCTGTTGAGAGGCATTTTCTTTAAAATAAAAAAATCTTTTGAATCCGGACTGGAGACAGAGCAGTTGTGTCTGGGGTTGGGGGGGTCTGTAACGCAACTTAGTGGCCAAACTATACATTATTGATTCAAGAAAGAAAGAAAGAAAGCTGAAGTTGGACTCCAACTGACCTGTTACATTTTTTTTCTCTCCCAGATCGATCTCAAGTTGCACGAGTTTATCCGTACTTTCTGCTGCCCACGGAGGACCCTGGGTGCCTGGGTCAGCATTCTCTGGTAACCAAGTCACATTGTTTCCTAAGTTGTCCACTTCCATCCAAACAGATGAGGCATTGAAGTGAATCACAGGAAGCGTTTCTGTACACTCTGGAAGGTGATGGCAAAAGATGACGAGCGAAAAGAAAAGAAGAAAGAGCAGCGTTATCCCCAACGGGCACATATTTAAATCTGACCGAGGCCCACTCACTCTCACTCCCTGCTCTGTTTCTACTACTGGGTCTCAGTTGGTTGAAGACAATTCTGGCAGTAAGGGCACTAAACAGGAATCAGCCCAAAGTGTGATGGTACAGTTAGATGTAATACCTACACCTGGAGCTAGACTGCATTGAAGAAGGAATGTAGAAAATCAAGTCATATGCACTGCAAGTCTAGAATCTCCCCTTTCAAAAGCAAAGTTTTCACAAAATCATTTTACAAGTTTTACCGCAATCATATCCTGGAAAAGATTCAGAAAAAAAAAAAA
>JANRMT010062850.1:14618884-14643275 GCA_026402145.1 Polypterus bichir lapradei | reverse complement strand
TATATATACTCAGCAAAAAAAGAAACGTCCCTTTTTCAGGACTGTGTATTTCAACAATAATGTTTTAAAAATCCAAATAACTTTACAGATCTTCATTGTAAATTGTTTAAACAATGTTTTCCATGCATGTTCAATTAACCATAATCAATTAATTAACATGCACCTGTGGAATGGTCGTTAAGACCTTAACAGCTTACAGAAAGTAGGCATTTAAGGTCACAGTTCTAAAAACGCAGGACACTAAAGAGACTTGTCTACCGACTGTGAAAAACACCCAAAGAAAGATGCCCAGGGTCCCTGCTCATCTGCGTGAACGTGCATTAGGCATGCTGCAGGGAGGCATGAGGACTGCTGATGTGGCTAGGGCAATAAATTGCCATGTCCACACTGTGAGACGCCCAAGACAGCGCTACAGGGAGACAGGAAGGACAGCTGATCATCCTCGCAGTGGAAGACCACGTGTAACAACACCTGCACAGGATCGGTACATCCGAATATCACACCTGCGTGACAGGTACAGGATGGCCACAACAACTGCCCGAGTCACACCAGGAACACACAATCCCTCCATCAGTGCTCAGACTGTCTGCAACAGGCTGAGAGAGGCTGGACTGAGCGCTTGCAGGCCTGTTGTAAGGCAGGTCCTTACCGGACATCACCAGCAACAATGCCGCCTATGGGCACAAACCCACCTTCGCTGGACCAGACAGGAGTGGCAAAAAGTGCCTGAGTTTCTGCATGACAGCAATGTCAGTGTTCTGCCATGGCCAGCGAAGAGCCCAGATCTCAATCCCATTGAGCACGTCTGGGACCTGTTGGATCGCAGGGTGAGGGCTAGGGCCATTCCCCCCAGAAATGTCCAGGAACGTGCAGGTGCCTTGGTGGAAGAGTGGGGTAACATCTCACAGCAAGAACTGACAAATCTGGTCCAGTCCATGAGGAGGAGATGCACTGCAGTACTTCAAGCAGCTGGTGGCCACACCAGATACTGACTGGTACTTTTGATTTTGAGCCTCCCTTCATTCAGGGACACATTGTGAAACATTTTTAGTTTATGTCTTATGGTGTTGACTCTTTTTAGTGTTCATACAAATATTTACACATTAAGTCTACTGAAAGTAAAAACAATTGAAAGTCAGAGGACGTTTCTTTTTTTGCTGAGTATATTACAATCCAAACCTAAATATATAAAGGCCAAATACCACTGACTCACTAATCACGAAATCTCCCGAACTATGAGGACTTGGGACTTGAAATTTGGAATGTAGGTTACCCTTGGCACATAGGTGCTTGCTAAGAAACGGTTTTAAAAATTTCGTTGTCCAAGCGCAAAATTTCTTATAGTTTTTTAGACCCGTTTGAATGTCTGTCTGCTTTTCACGAGATAACTACTAAGTGGATTTAGATCAGGTTTTTTTTCTAGAATTTTCTTGAACATTCCGTTGACTTTGCGACTTTCTCATCGCACTAAGTATCATAGTTCGCTTGCGGTTCTGATTTATTAGCGCAAACCTGAGAGAGACTCATCGGGCTGCAGGGCCCTCCTCACTCACGCGTCTGCCTCGGGGCGTAACCTTAACTCCGCTTAGTTAGCGAACGAGAGAACTGCTTAACGGATTTAGATCTTTTTTTTCTATAATTTCTTTAATTGCACTAAGAATCATAATTCGCTTGTGGGAGCGATATATTTGCGCTAATCCGAGACAGAGGCTGCGGGCCGAGGGGAGGGAGAAGAGTGACGTCAGGAGTAGAGAGCTGAGCGAGGCCCTCCTCGCTGTCCTGTTTCACTACTCCGAGGGTGAAGCTTCGGTGGATGGCTAGTCATTTATATACACTATATGGACAAAAGTATTAATTATTGAATTCAAGTGTTTCAATCCGACCCATTGCCACAGATGTATAAAATGAAGCACCTAGCAATGCTGTCTCCATTTATAAACATTTCTGAAACAAAATGGGTCTTTCTGAAGCGCTCAGTGACTTCAAGCGTGGTGGTACTGTGATAGGATGGCACCTTTGCAATAAGGCAGTTTGTGAAATTTCATCCTTGCTGGATATTCCAAGATCAACTGTAAGTGGTATTACTGGAAAGTGGAAGCATTTAGGAACAACAGCAACTCGGTCACAAAGCGGAAGATCACATAAAATCACAGAGCGGGATCAATGACTGTTAAGGTGCATGGTTTGTAAAAGTCGCCAGAGCTCTGCTGATTCCATTGCTGAAGAGTTCCAAACTTCCACTGGTGGAGGGACTGTGTGGAGGGAGCTTCATGGAATGGGCTTCCATGGCCGAGCAGCTGCATGCAAGTCCAGTGCCAAGCGTAGGATGGAGTGGTGTGAAGCACACCGCCACTGGACTGTGGAGCGTGGAAACGTGTTCTATGGAGTGACAAATCAACGCTTCTCTGTTGGCAGTCAGATGGGTGAGTCCAGGTTTGGTGGATTCTGGGAGAACGTTACCTGCCTGACTACATTGTGCCAGATGTGAAGTTTGGTGGAGGAGGGATAATGGTGTGGGGCTGTTTTTCAGGGTTTGGGCTAGGCCCCTTATTTCCAGTAAAGGGTAATCTTAATGCTGCAGCATACCAAGACATTTTGGACAATGCTATGCTTCCATCTTTTTGGAAACAGTTTGGGGAAGGCCCTTTTCTGTTCCAGCATGACTGTGCCCCAGTGCACGAAGCTAAGGTCCATAAAGACATAGTTGGATGAATTTGGTGTGGAAGAACTTGACTGGCCTGCACGGAGCCCTGACCTCAACCTCATCAAACACCTTTGGGATGAATTGTAACGGAGATTGTGAGCCAGGCCTTCTCGTTCAACATCAGTGCCTGACCTCATAAATACTCTATAGAATGAATGGGCACAAATTCCCACAGAAACACTACCAAATTTTGTGGAAAGCCTTCCAAGAAGAGTGGAAGCTGTTATAGCTGCAAAGGTGGGACCAACTCCATATTAAAGCCTATTTATTTGAATGCAGTGTCATTAAAGTCCCTGTTGGTGTAATGGTCAGGCATTCCAATACTTTTGTCCATATAGAGTATATTAAAAACAGCAGCGGTCTTAGCACTGACCCCTAATGCACACTACTTTTAATGTCAGCCAATTCTGATAAGGTTTCTCACAACATAACCCACTGCTTCCTGTGTCTGAGCCAATTCTGCACTCATCTACAAACATCACCCTGAACTCCCACTTCTTTTAGTTTGATACCCAACCTCTCATGTGGCACCTTATCAAATGCTTTCTGAAAGTCAAGATAAATAATATCATAGGCTCCAGTGAAACACTACATGCATTGGCAAAAGTCTCGGCCAAATGTTATCACTCAAAGTGGGCATTTGGAAACAGCGCGTGAATGGATGAATGAAGGGCAGATGGAGCGAGCTCAACACATAATAAATTCTGCCCAAAGAAAATGAAATAGTGGGACAAGAGCAGTTGCTGGGGCTACAGGAAACATCTTTGCACATTTAGTCACAGGAAAGCAAACCTTTTTGCCACAGTCTCCCCCAAGAGACGATTGTAACAAACATGTCTCTCCAGGCAGAATATCTAATTGATTGATTCTGGGAAGCCAGACAGCAGTTGGTGACTCAGAGTTCAAATATGTCTGGTGGGTGGAAATGGCAGGAAGCACTGGACACTGGCGAGGAATTCCTATGCATGTTTCACAAGAGAATGTGGCCACTTACTGTAACCCCTCCAAAAATCTTTCCCCATATCCTGGAAGCTGCTGCGGATTGGATTTACAAAAGTTGAGTTTAGCGTGTCTAGCAACTGACCCCCCAGAACAATTCAAGAAGTGGGGATTTTAATACATATTTAGTTTAAATGTGTGTAATTCTGTGTCCATGTTGGAATAATAACACCGTATTTGATGAACCTGACCTTGAAATGTGACTAAAGTAGTAGCGTGGTTATTGCTGCTGCCTCAAGGATTCAGTATCCTGGCGTACTTTTCACGTTTGTGGAGTCTGCACGTCCTCCTAGCTATGCATGCACTATTTTGGTTTTCTTCTCCCATCTACTGATACATGCAAGTCAGGTTGCTTGGCACTGTCACCAATCTGAGGGAGTGTACATGTGTTTGCCTTTGTGAAGGGCTGGCACTTGGCTTAGGGTTGTTGTTTCCTGCTTTGTGTCCTGTGCCGCTGGGATAGACTCTGGCTCCCTGCAACCCTCAGTTGAATTACGTTGGTATAAGAAGAACTGTGTTCATGTATTGTATGTAAAATTTAGCAAAGGATGATAGGTGTGAGCATTCTCAGCTTGATATCTTCCAACACATGTCACACATGGGCATGTGATCCTTTGTACTTGAAGCCTAACAGTACCACTGGAGCAGACTGGTCGTTTCTGGGCTTGACCAGTGTGGTCGATGGAAGAATTGAAGGGCCACAAATTTAAATGCTGGGATGCCAACCCTGTCACCCCCATTTAATCAACTGAAAATTATTAACAAAACACGCACTTGATGGCACTACAAACAAATGAAAAATGGGTTGCCTTAGGCTAGAGAACCTCCCTGTGCTTTAGTCACTGTGCTAGGAGCTCAGTCCTGCAGTGTTCTCTTATATCAAGTGACGCCTCCTTCTGGGTACCGCAGGGCATATAGCTGGGGGACCGGAGGGGGTGGAGTCAAAATCCAGTCCTTGGGAGTCTTCTCAGCACAGAGGAGGGGACAGAAGAGGATAAGGTTATTGTCAGTGCCCCCTCTTGACCTAGGGTGGTAGTACATACCTCGGATGATACCAGAGGATGTTCCACTGGCATGCATGCATGACACCAGCTAATCATACAAGCCAAACCTTCTTTAACTGTACAGTCAAGCAAATAAAGTTAACTTCATTTCATCTGTCCATTTTCTAACCTGCTTAACCAGTTCAAAGTCCTAGAAGGCTGGCACATAGCCTGGCAGCATTGGGCACAAGAAGGGCCCATCACAGGATCCATTAAAGGAATGTTCCAACCAATATTTTTTAATGTTACTTAATGTAGAACACGTGACTCGCAAATGAGAATACACTTCTTGGGACAACTTGCTAAAAAGGTTGTAGTGAATGGTGGCAAAATCCCCAGCTGGAAAGGCTCTGTCCACATGGTTTCTTCTTAAAAGCCCACGCCCAATTTGTATTGGATTGATAGATAGATAGACAGATAAATAAAAGGCACTATATGATAGATAGATAGAAAGATAGATAGATAAAACTGTGTCCCAAGGGGAAATGGATCTTTCTTACATTTCCTCTAGTTCATGCACTTTTAAACATTCGGGGTTGCAGCGCCCCGTTTCTACGCATGCATTAGATGAATTCCTTAAAATAACTATGGAAGGACAGGAGTGAGAGAAAAAGAAACTAGACAAAAGCTGAAAGAAAACAGAACGATAACATTGCCGTTGTCAATTCATGAGGACAGTAACTGAAGCTTAATGATTCATTTATAGATCTTGCTGTCATTTTGACTGTTGCATCACTGCATGGTATAATGGCCTCAAATAGTGTTTAGAGAAGCAGTGCAGTCTGTGTATATGTTACATGTTAAAACACTTTGACCGTATTCATGTATTAGATGTTTGGCATTGTCTATTAGACAGTAGTGTTAACTTAGTTTAGTTATTTGCTTAGGTGTGCAGTGAGATGTTGGGTGCTGTGAAGCCTTGGCTGTGATTTTGTTGGAGCTGTCCCTTCCTGTGAGCAGATCATGCATTGTATGTGGGGTCTGTGATTGGAGAACTGATAAAGGAGGTAGGGGTGGGGTGTCCGTTTGGGGGTTCTCAGACCTCAGTGACTGGAGAGCCAATTGAATTGCACATTTTCGTCACGTGATTTACTTGACTTGAGTCAAATAACTCCTCCCACACTCCTAATCTTAACCATATTGTGTAACATCACTGACGTATAATGCAACGCGACAACCTCCTTAATGGAGCAGAGATCTGGACGTCTGCAGCTTAACTCAATTGGAGCAATTGCTGTGTTTGTGACTCATCAATTTAACATCACTGACAGCTACCTGCTGAAATAAATTTCGATTAAGGAGCAGAGAGATGACTTCAAGTCAATGCCAGTCAAGAACTCAGAAAAGAAAACAATAAAAGCATGAAGAAGCAGCTCGTTCTGCACTTGCAGTTGTATTTAGAAATCTACATTTGTATAATTTCCAGTACACTAGCCTATGTTACATCTGCTGCTACTACACTAAAGCTAGCGGTTTACAGGAGTAACAATGGAGTAGCATTATGTGTAATAGTTTTGATTTCAAGTGCTTAACAGATATTGCCTGATGTTACAGTGCCTAGCTGGCACATGGTTGTGGACTGTTTATTACTACTATTTAGACCTCAGATCCCCTATGGTAAAATGAGTCTGTGGCTGTTTTACATTTTAATTAAATAATCGCCACATTCACGTCATCGTGTGTGGTGTGGGAGCATTGACAATTTGGACATTGTTTGGATTTGTTGGGTTTTTAATAAAAGCACTGATCACTTTTACACCATCCCCTTGCTTGGTGTGTGTTTGTCCTCATCTGCCAAGCTCATCTCGGTTACGGTACTGATGGTGTCGGGTTCAAGAGGCTCCCATAGTAGAAGAGGGAGCCAGGAGCTGACCTGCACTGTCACATCCCCAAGATGATTCTACTTAGGGTGTCAGTTTGTGCTCAGCACTTAACTAAATATGCTCCATTGTTTTCCAGATTTGATATCCTGTATGAAACGTGGCAGCCATCTGCATGAGCAGCATTTTAGGTAAGTTGGTATCTGTTGGTCAGTCAATCAATCTTTATTTCAAACTAGCAGGGGTACCCAGTGCTGCCCAGGGTGGAATAAAGTCCAGGTGCGGTCAGAGGGAAAATTTTTGTCCCCAATTCAAAATTTCACTGACCAAGCCCACTGTAGTAAGCAACTTACAATGCCTGTGCCAAGTTACAAAAACAGAGCCGGTCAATCAAATTAAGGGCACCAACATTATTAAAGTTAAGTGAGGGATGCTGTTTATGTAACTGAAGTGACACAAGCTCTGTAATTTTCCATTACACCTACCTTATGCACAGCATGGAGTGCCATTTTGGTAAATCAAGATTGGGGTACACGCTATAGACATCGAGGGGGGCTCCCATCCCAATCCCCCTTTGATGGTTTCAGTGTTGAGGATGTATATTCTGGATAAACCCATAAAACATAAATTCAACATTATATATTAGAGAGACCCTTTAAATGTGATTATGATCAAAAAGCCCTTCACCAGTGCTAATTTTATGCATGTCTGTTTTCCTTAGTGACTACTGTCACAAACATTTTGTTAAAAACCAAAATCAAATGAGATCAAAAATCAGATTTTATTTGTCACATACAACTATACACAAAGTGAAAAATGTAGTGAAATGCTTAGTTACAGAAGCTCAGGTAAATATAGATATTATAAAAAACAACAACTACTCAAAAGCACAAACAAGAACTTCTGGCTTGGATAATAAGAGAGCTGCTGCCATCTGATAACAGATGGCAATAAGATGGTCAGACCTGCCCAGTGGTGCCACAGGGTTACATTTAAAGGCATTGACATTAACATTTGAATTAAAGAGTGGCTTTGCCCCCTGCTCGCTCTGCTTGCCAACCCCCTGGCCAGGGCTACGCTTAGCGGTTCTGCGTATGGGGATGTGAATGTACAATTTTAAACAGATTTTAATTTTCACGTGAAGTGTTACATTTGCATCCACGCAACATATTCATTTCTCTCTATTAAGTAAGTCGACTTTTTCGAATGTTTGGCTCTGAGATTTGTTAATTGTCTTTGCAAAAGCTGTTCTAACGGGAAACTGTTAATGTTTTAATACAAATGCCATATCAAGATCTCCTTTGGTGTCTAATGTTATCTGCGGAAGATGTACTACATTACCTTTCTTGGATACATCCTTCTTTCCACAGTAATTTGTGTGGTGAAATGATCGGACGGTGTTAATGGTTGTAGACTTCTCTTTTCTTCATCATGTAAAGCACTTTGAGCTACATTATTTGTATGAAAATGTACTATATAAATAAATGTTGTTGTTGTTGTTGTAGATATGCTACTAAATATTGTAAGTTGTTGTTTTCATCTTCCACATGATCAGCACCAACTGTTTCACCGTAGTCTATTTATACGCATAAATTCATTTGACTTCCTCGTTTCTAGGTGCTAGGATTGCCCATGTACTCATTTTTACTGTTGATAACCCTTCGTGATGAAATTCTTCAGTAAGATTTGGACATAATAAGTCTTATTTAATTGGGAGCTTAAGGTGAGGAAAATGTTAAAATTTATCAGAGACAAAAGCATTCACAAGACAGAGAGGTGAGAGGACCGTGGTCTTGTTTGAAAATGGTTGATAGGATGGCGTGACTTGAAAGAATCTAATGGCAAAAGTCACAGATTTTTGGGACTTGCTTCCAAAGGTTTTAAGTATGATGTGACTTGAAAGAATCTCGGGTTAAAAGTCTCCGTCTCGGGGGGCTTCATTCCAAAAAGTCTTGCTGCAGGATAAAAAGTCTCATCTCCCAAGATTTTTTTTTATTACAATAGAGAGAAATATGTTTTTATTGCAGTAGTGTGGTAGTTATTTCACAGCATACGGAGCCTGAGTTCAATTCCCAGCATTGTCTGTATGTAGCTTACTTGTTATTTTTGATGGAGAACTCCTGCTTCCTCTCACCCTCCATAATATACAAATGGAGGGCTCCAAACTTGTACAGTATCTCAGTGTCCCTTGAGAATACTTGCCATTTCTCCCAGGGTCACATCCCTCCTGGGTGGTCAGAGGTAACACCATCTGCACTCAATTACCCAAACTTGGTCAGTGGATCCAAGCCAGAGTCCTTCCAAGATCACCAGCAGGCCAATTAGCTTAAGCTGAGGTGCGAGTCTCGTAAGTTCTGCCCTTTTGGTGCTTGGTCATCTCTCTGTCACTTTGTCCTTCTTACTTGAAGCAACGGCAACAACAACTTTTAGTTGTATAGCACATTTTCATACAATGCATGTTGCTTAAAGTGCTTTTACAAGATGTTAAAGAAAAAAGTGCAATTAAAACGAAAAAGAATACCTTAACAATAAATGAGTTTATAAATGAATAAATAAATGAAATAACAAAAATGGTAAATAAGACTAAATCAATAAGCACTTCCTTTATACAGATAGACAAGTAACAGTTAAAGTAGAGCCTTTTAATTATTGTTTTATACTGCTAAGTCTCTAATGATTATAAGAAGAAGTTCGGTGCTGTAGTCAGAGGGGCATGGAGGACAAAAAAGTAAAAAGCTAAGCTGGCGGGGAATTGATACCACTCACTCTCCCATGTTCACACACACGAGTGTGCGCACTTTCTCACACACACACCCTCTGCACGGTGTCTTTGGATGGCTCCGCCCCTTCTGATAGTGTCTCTCTCTCTCTCTCTCTCTCACCCCAGTCCATGTGACCCCACCAGAATTTTCATGCCAAAAGCGCTGTAGCCCTTAAGTGCCTCTCTTATCTACTACATCGGGGTAAATGCAAAAGGAAGTAGCTCTGCCTCTTTTCTGTGCCCTGTTGCACATTATAATTGCCTGCATCCGCATCCTATGTAATGCTTAAGGCTGGAAGAATTTTCCCATTTTACATTTAATTAGCCTGTCTAGCTTAATAGCTCAATATGGGTTTGGTGGTTTGATCATGTCTCAACACAGCACAATTGACCTTTCTTTTAATATTTTCAAAGCTGTCAGCATCTTTTAGTTTTATTAAGACCCTTCTGAATTAAAGTAGCCACCGTTCCAAACATGGCTGTACATTAAAAGACCATTCAGTATATAGTGCCTTTCATAACAGCTGGTATTTTATGCAGGCTTTCCAAGACTTGGATGCATGAGAGTGCAGGCAGGAGCAAAAATGACTCATCTCTCCAAGTGTTGTATTCCCATTTCCCTAAATGCACCACACCGGAGACTCCAAAGTGTAATCGTATTATCGAGTGTGGAAGTGTCTGTGAAGTTATTTTCAGTGGACTGGTGGCCTGTTTTTCCGGTTTTTAGTTGTGGCAATCTGTGCCACCACCACCAGATCAAAGCACCATGATGTCCCTACATTGATGGATTAAAGGCCAGAAGTCCACATGACCGTCATCTTCAAGTTCTTCCATGTAAACCCTGAATACAATGAGGACTGATTGAGGTCATTTATGTTAGGTAAAATGCCTAGAGGGGGCTTCACTTTCACTATCACGTAAAGCACTTTGAGCTACATCACCCATCCATCTATTATCCAACCCACTATATCCTAACTACAGGGTCACGGGGGTATGCTGGAGCCAATCCCAGCCAACACAGGGCGCAAGGCAGGAAACAAACCCCGGGCAGGGTGCCAGCCCACCACAGGGCGCACACACACACACAGCATACACTAGGGACAATTTAGAATCGGCAATGCACCTAACCTGCATGTCTTTGGACTGTGAGAGGAAACCAGAGTACCTGGAGGAAACCCATGCAGACACGGGGAGAACATGCAAACTCCACGCAGGGAGGACCCGGGAAGCGAACCCAGGTCTCCTAACTGCGAGGCAGCAGCGCTACCCACTGTGCCACCGTGCTGCCCTGAGCTACATCATTTGTATGAAAATGTGCTATAGAAATAAACGTTATTGTTGTTGTCCAGGATTGTGTCTTACCTTTTGCCTCCACTTAACCCTACAATGGAATCACTAAGTCCAGGAGCTGGATGAACAGATGGATGCTAATGAAAAGCATTAAATGACTTTCCTTAACAGAAAAGGTGCTATACTGAACAAAATAAAGCAGGCTGGTTGTTTCTTTTAGGCCGCCCTTATAGTTCCGAGATCCTGGGTTCATTTTGGGCCTGGTCACTGTTTGTGTGCAGTCTGCATGTTCTCCCCATGCCAGTAAGAGGTTTCTTCAGCTCCTACTCAACACACACACACACACACACACACACATTCCAAAGACATATTGTGATAAGAGATGTCTGTGTTGAAGCACAATTTCAAATAAATAATCAGGAATCCCAGAGCGGTGGTGCAGGACATGCATATGTGCCACTCTGAGTTTGATTGGGGTGCTTGGCTGATCGCTCATTCCCCTGCAAATGCGACTGGGATGGTCAAGTGCTTCATTCACACCTTGAAGCAGGTGCTATAAAGGGAGCCTGCACTGTGAAATCAGGGGTCAAAAAAAACAGAAAGCGAAAAAATGAACGAGAGTGGGAAGTTAATGGGACGGCAGTCAGAATCCAGGATTGGGAGAAGAGCCGATGTGGGAAGGAGTGGAGACAGGCAGCCTGGAAGAGTCCCAGAAGGAGGAGCGTGTGGCCTTCACTCAAGAGGTGACTGAAAGCCACTTCCGCTGACCGTTTTGGGGAGCAGGAGTGAGTGACCGTTCAAGGAAGGCTCCCACGTAAGGCTGAGGAGTGGCAGTGGGAGTCGGAGGACCAGGGGCCTGAGCCCAGTTAAAGGGGTGGCCATGCCTGTCGGAAGGACGTCTCCTCAGGCTGTAGGATGACATTCTGGGTACACGGAGGAGACATTGGATTTTAGAAAGCTGCTAATGACACTAATGGACAGATTTCTGCTATGATTTTAACGTTGTTTTTTTTTGGAGTTATTCATTTGACATTTTAACCTCCACTTTTCACATCATTTTATGGATTATTTATTTGAAGATACAGTATCTGCACTGTACTTTTGGAAATTGTTTTTCTTTTGTTTTTCTTTGCAATACCCCTTGCTGACTGCGTCTGTGTCCTCATCCTCATTTGCCCGGCTCATCCTCGGGTACGTTATCAGCGGTTCTGGGTCTAAGTGGTCCCAGAAGCTGCTAAGGAAAGTGGAGCCGACCCAGACTGCCACACATATGTGTTAGGCTAAATGTCCGTTCTCAGTTTGCTCTGTGTGAATGACTAAAGGTGTGATCATAATTTCTGATGAACTTACATCCCATCCCTGATAATTTACCAGACAAGCCTCACCATCCTGTGGGCTTTGAAAATGGATGGATGAAAAACTGCTAAAAGTGGTGTCTCAGAGGTCTGATAGCTACAGGACTAGGCTTTGAGATCTTCTGTCTGGGTGGAGTTTGCACTTTCTTCCCTGTAAATGTGTGGGTTTTTCCAAAGAATTCGTCTGGTTTTCTCTCTCAGGTCCAGACTGAGTCAGATGTGTGCCCAGTATGCCCATCCATTCTACTTCAATAACACAGCAATTCTCATTTCAGCGCATACTGTCCGGCTGGCTGTGGGAACGTCAGTGGTGATGTGTGGGGGATGCCGAATCCAGGATACCGCGACGTGAGTAAAAGTCTTTTCTTTTTTTTTTTTATTCTCCATGTGAGCTATGAGAAGGATGTCAATGACCGTGTTTGTTTAGAGAGCTTAAAGGTTATGAAATCTGAATGGTGACTCATGGTGAGTGGTGATTTGTAATGAAACACATCACACCAGATGAAAAATAACTAACATAAATGGCTGGCGGTAGATGATTTCATCAGTTAGCCCCTTAATTGTGCTTATTTTACCTAAAGGGAGAGCTACTGTACCGAATTTGATTTTTTTTTGAGTTGGTGTGGGGTTGGCATTTCTATGTTGGTTTTCCAAATGGTAATGATCTGAAGGTTAAGTTAACAGGACATTGACCCCTGTGTGAGTGTGCCATGCTATAGACGGGTGCCCAGTCCTGAGCCCCTCAACCCTGAAGCAGCTCTGAGAAAGAGGTGAGATGAGATAATTAAGAGTATTTATATTATATTTATAGTCCCCTGCCCTTAAGAATCACCTTTTATTCTCCTCAATCAATCAATCAATTGATTTTTTTGTTTAATAAAAGTTAGCCTTTAAATGGAGCCTTAATAGAGATCAGTAATATAACAGCAGAAGTCGGTAAGACGTCAAAGAGCGCAAGGATTTGATGACAGTGTTACACATTTAAGCAGAGGAGGATCTATCTTTAAATTAATGAAGCTTAAGCTTCAGGGCCCCAGAAGGGACTTTGAGTCCACATTGCTTAAAAACTTTGCGTACTTACTGTATGAGAATGGGTTTTTAAAAAATAATATTATTAATATAGTCTAAATCAATACAAAATAATAGTTAAAATATAAATTAAAAGTGTCATATAGGGTAAGTCGTAAACTAAAAATATGGTCAAATGAAAGATGTTTCATTCTAAAAATATTTAATATAAAATAACCAGTAATGGCGCACTGCATGATAATGTGCAGTGAATACACTTGACTTGAGCATTGCTAGTTCTCATCCTCTTTCTCTGCACGTTTATCATTCATTTGCTCAGAGGTTGATGCGCTTGCTGCTTCCTGAGCAGCTCTTCTTTTCTCCACCCTAGCGGCCCACTTCTTCTCTTCTCTCATCGGCATTGTTTTGTGTTAAAACTGATTAAGTCAGTGTTTGTTTTGCAATTACTTGGTACGTTTTCCTTAATTTTTCACTTAAGCTGGCACTTAAGTCTTCAATCTGCCTCAAGAATGATTTATTAAGAGGTAGGGCAAGTGACGGCGAAGGTGGTAGGGATGAGAACGGTGCCCGTATGCATGCACCGCTTGGCCACCCTGCTTGGCCGCTGCTAAGAGTTGATTCTACCATAAAATAAAATAAAAATAAAAAGAGGAATAACCTTGGAGATCAATCATCACCCCGAAAGCGGATAGTAGACGTCTTGTAGTATATGTGTACCAAATTTCAGGTCAGTAGGTCAAATGGTTTGCAAGCTACAGGTGATTTTAAATCCTGCACAGACAAATGGACAGACACAGTAGCGTATTATATATAAAGATTATAAATAATTTAAAAACTTTTTACACCCGAGCTGTGAAGCAGTAAGGAATTTTTCAAAGCTATCCTTTATAAAGAAGAAATTCTGGTTTGCCATTACTGAAGAGTGCTTAAATTCTTTATGCATATTGTCATTAGAGAATGACATTGCTAGGAAGCCCTCATGTGACAAAACTGTTTGTGAAAATGTTGGCAGAATAACCAGAAAAGAGTTTGTGGTGGACGGCGGAGGTCCTTGCCTGGCAAGGACGCCTCCACGCTGGGAGGACATGGAAAGCAAGTGTGGTCAGAACGTTAAGTCCCCCGGAACGCTAGATGGCAGCCCCCCTGGGTTTCAGTGGTGTCTCGGACTCCCGCACGGCTTCATGGGAGTCGGAGTTTGGTGCAGCCTTGTTGGGATCCGCGGGTGGAGGAGAAAAGAAAAGGACTGAGAGATAAAGAAAGAGAATATGAAAGTAAAATAAAGAAAGGAAAGTGTGTGATTGGGCTGTTGGGGAGACTGTATATAAATAAATTCACATGTGCTTTTTGGACTTGTGCCTCTAGCCGTCTGTGTGTGTCGGGTTAGCGCTTTATAGCGCCATCTATCTTCCACTACATGTGCTTCACGTAGTTTGTAACCTCATTGGTGTCTGAAATAAAACATTATACTGACGGTTGTCTTTTCCATGTTTTATGACTTCATTCTATGATGCATCATGCATGTAGACACCATTTCCCTAATTTTCATTCCCCTATAACTCAAACTACACTCGTCGGCCACTTTATTAGGTACACCTTGCTATTACCGGGTTGGACCCCGTTTTACCTTCAGAACTGCCGTACTTCTTTGTGGCGTAGATTCAACATGGTGCTGGAGACATTCCACAGGGATTTTGGTTGATATTGACATGATAGCATCACACAGTTGGTGCAGATTTGTTGTCTGCACATCCATGATGTGAATCTCCCATTCTACTACATCCCAAAGGTGCTCTACTGGATTGAGATCTGGTGACTGTGGAGGCCATTTGAGTATAGTGAACTCGTTGTAACAGTCAAGAAACCAGTTTGAGATGATTTGATCTTGTGACATGGTGCCTTATCCTGCTGGAAGTAGCCATCAGAAGATGGGTACACTGCAGTCATAAAGGGATGGACATGGTCAGCAACAATACTCAGGTAAGCTGTGGCATCTAAATGATGCTCAGCTGGTAGTAAGGGGCCCAAAGTGTGCCAAGAAAATATCCCCCAAATCATTACACCATCACCACCAGTCTAAACCACTGATACAAGGCAGAATGGATCCATGCTTTCATGTTGTTGACGCCAAATTCTGACACTACCATCTGAATGTCCAAGAAGAAATTGAAATTCATCAGACCAGGCAACGTTTTTCTAATCTTCTATTGTCTAATTTTGGTGTGTCTGTGTTATTTATAGCCTCAGTTGCCTGTTCTTCGCTGAAAGGAGTGGCACCCGATGTGATCTCCTGCTGCTGTAGCACATCTGTTTCAGGGTCTGATGTGTTGTTTGTCTCAGAGATGTTCTTCTGCATTCCTTGGTTGTAGCGAGTGGTTATTTGAGTTACTGTTGCCTTTCTATCAGTTTGAACCAGTCTGGCCATTCTCCTCTGACCTTTGGTATCAATAAGGCATTTTCACCCAGAGAACTGATGCTGGATATTTTCCCTTTTTTGAAACACTCTCTGTAAACCCTAGAGATGGTTGTGTGTGAAAAACCCAGTAGATTGGCGGTTTCTGAAATTGTCAGACCAGCCTGTCTGGCACCAACAACCAGGCCACATTCAAAGTCACTTAAGTCACCTTTCTTCCACATTCTGATGCTCGGTTTGAACTTTTGCAGGTTGTCTTGATAACGTCTATGTCCCCAAATGCATTGAGTTACTGCCATGTGATTGGCTGATTAGATATTTGCGTTAACAAGCAGGTGAACAGGTGTACCAAATAAAGTGGCCGGTGAGTATATAAAGCATAGGAAATGTGTATTCACAATTTTGACTTTGACATGTGAGATAATCCAGTTCAGCAATTTTAATTAAAATCTGGGATGTAGCGGCTAAATTATTTAAACATTTGAGGTGATCTGTTAGAGAACAACCCCACTGAAGAAGATAATGGTGGTTACCCAGACCTTGTTGCTAGTCGTGAAGGGGCCCCCATAATATTTCAAGCTTCAGGGCCCCAAAAATGAAAGTCTGCCACTGCATTTAAGAGTAATCCATTGTTTAAAGTACATTATTGTGAAGGAAAGATTTTTGCCTTGCTCCGACTGAGAACATCTCAAAGTCCTTCAGAACCTACGATTGGGAGCGTCTAAGGTTTAATGTGTTCAGGTGATAAAGAGAAGAGAGCATGGGTGACACATCTGGCCTCGTTTAATGACCGATTACTTCTTTAAATTGGCATCTGGAGAAAATTTGTGAAACCTTCAGTAAAATATTTGAGAACAGGACTGAAAGGTTAGAGATGCTTGGGAAACGTTTCAGGGAAAATGGCTTTGTCATTAGCTCATCATGTACACTCACTGAGTAAGGCCTGTACACCCGCTTATCTGGGCAATTATCTGATCAGCCAATTAGGTGGTATAAAACCATGCAGATACAGGTGAGGAGCTGCAGTTAATGTTTACATCAAACATCAGAATGAGGAATAAATGTGGGCTTAGTGATTTCAACCATGGCATGATTGTTGGTGCCAGACAGGCTAGTTTGAGCTTGAAGCTCAGCCACACGAGAGGTGATGATCAAGAAGTGTTTTTATAAAAGTATCTTTGACAGAATTACAGTTGAATCTGTATGTTCAGGAGGAGGTCAGCATTTTATAGGTAAATGAATTTTGTGGGATTTTCTGAAGCCAGCTATTCCAGGTTTTTTCACATGGACTGATCTTCATGACTGGACAGTCCAGGTCTACTTAGATTTCTGCATTGTGTTCAGGGGTGGGGGTTGATTTGTTTTCAATCCTATTTTTTGTAAAAATTGATCTATTTGTATGGAATGCTTACAATAAAATCAATAAAATAAAAAAAAAAAAGATTTCTGTATTGTGTTAGAAACGATGAATGTTGGATCACTTTCTTTGATTAAATGGAACAAATAAGTAAAACTACATCAAGGCAGGTATGAGAAATTGGGCTTTACTGAAATCAACAGGGGCTGACAGCTGTTGGGTCTTTCATTTTTCTTTTACTGCAGACTTCGGTGTTGTGCAAAGCCGCCATCCACGCAGGAGTGATCTCGGATGAGCTAGGCGGTTATATCTCCCTGACCCGAGAGCGTAGCCTTACTCATTATGAGTCTGCACTTGCCAACGGAATTCTGTCCAAAACGTAAGTAACCTTAGTGAATTAACCTAGAATGTCTTTTTTTATTTTTATATGAAACAACATCAAAGACTGTTGAACAAATGTGATAGGGTGGTAACTGCTAACTCTCCATCATTATTCAGTAAGTCTCAGGGTCCCAATCCAAGTGGTTTGTCTTGTGGTGGGTTGGCAACACACTGTAATCAGCGCATGCTCCCATCCTCCTCCTCCTCCTCCTCCTCCTCCTCAGTAAGGGACCTTCACCTTATACAATTGTTTTACTTTTAGATTTATTTCCACTCTGGGTCACCAACAAGTTGTAAAAAACAGAAACGGTCCACTTTTGTGAGCAAAATGTATGTTACTAGTGAACTGTAAAATTTAACATAAAGTCAATGTCCACATCCTTCCATTCCAAATGCGGAGGTACTGTACATGGCATGCGACAACATTTTGTAACCACTACTATAAAGTCAAGACACACTTATTTGTGTTAAGGTGACCCTAGTTTCTTTATACTCAGACCATAACAGCATGCGCCACATACCGTAATCTTACCACACTGTCAGGATTAACTGCAATTGCACTTCATCACTTTCCCCTTTCTTTTACATTAGACAGAGTGCAAAAACAGCAAGGAAAAAAGTTAACAGATTTATTTATACTTTATAAATAATATGCCCAAAGTAATACAGTAAAATGAGGGAGACAAAAATATCATTGCAACCAAAGTAGCAGTTCTTCTTGTGGCTGTATACTTACTACCAGGTGGCTCTCTGTCTTATTAGTCTCTGGTCCAGCTTGGTCTTTGCTCCTGCATGGCCTTTGAATGAAGTGAGTGATGGTTTGGTTGAGAGGCCCTCTCAAGTTTCCGCCAGCATTTCTCTCTGACTGGGTTTCAAAGTCATATTCCTCCCTAGAGGAGGCAGAGTGACGGGCGCTGAGCAGGTTCCTGTCAGTCATGGAGAATCCACTGCATCCACTGAACAGGATCATCTCCAGACAGAGGAGCAGCTTCAGCGACAGACTGCTGTCACCGTCCTGCTCCACTGACAGACTGAGGAGATCGTTCCTCCCCACACCATGCGACTCTTCAGTTCCACCCAAAACGTTAACATTATACAAAGTTATTGTCTGATATACCTGCATTTTTATCACTTTTTAATTTAACATTGTTCTTTATCAGTATGCTGCTGCTGGAGTATGTGAATTTCCCCTTGGGATTAATAAAGTATCTATCTGCCCAGAGGGGACTGGGCTGTCTCTTGGTCTGGAATCCCTACAGATTTTATTTTTTTTTCTCCAGCTCTTGGAGTTTTTTTTTTTTTTTTTGTTTTTTCTGTCCACCCTGGCCATCGGACCTTACTTATTCTATGTTAATTAATGTTGACTTATGTTTATTTTTTATTGTGTCTTCTATTTTTATATTCTTCATTTTGTAAAGCACTTTGAGCTACATTTTTTTTGTATGAAAATGTGCTATATAAATAAATGTTGATTGATTGATTGATATCTATCTATCTATCTATCTATCTATCTATCTATCTATCTATCTATCTATCTATCTAGAAGGCAATTTTTATCAGCTGGCATGAATTAGCCTTGAATCCATCATCCATCCCATTGCTTGTACTCTGTAAAGCGTCTTGTCCCAAATGTCTCTCTTTGTTGTTTAGAAAGTTATTTTCTAAGGGTCTTTAAAATATTCCATTAGAGGACAGACACCTGGCTACTGCTTGTGTATAATTTGCATGTTGTTTCAGTCCCTATGTGGGTTTTTGTCTCGAATACTCCCGATTTTTTTTCCACATTCTGAAGACTTGCATATTAATATATTAACATATTAGATGATTTAAAGATTTGCCCCATTCGAGTAAGAGTTGTGTGTGTGTGTCTGTGAGCAAAACCCTGTGATAGACTGCTTCCTTGTTCAGTGCTGCTTCCTTAATGTTACTGGGATAGGCTCCAGTCCCCTGCAACAATGAACTGGATTAACTGGGTTAGGGAATGGTATGTTATGTTATCCCAAAGACATTCATTGGCATTTTCCCACCACAGGAACTTTGTTTTTAGGAACCAATGAATAGGCCCTGGGCTACTTGTGGTACCTGGGCATTTTTGTGTGCTGCGTTCCAACAGCACAACAGGAACTGTAACTTTTATGCAAAATATGAGAATCGCAGGAAAGAGTGATGTGGTATGAAGTGAGGTGCATTAAGGAGTTCACAGGGTAGAACCTTATTTCTTATCGCAACTTTACAGGGGAGATTACTGCTGCTTCAATGTGGTGTGTGTGGTGTGGCGGATTGAGGAGGAGGCTATGAAAAGTGTTGAGGTGTCTAGTGTGTCACATTGGAGAGTTCATGTGGCACTTATTGCTTTGATGTGGTGCATGGTATGGCACACCAAGGAGGCGGCTATGAAGAGTGATGTGGTCCGAAGTGCAGTGTGGTCAGGAGTTCATGGGGGAGATGTATCTAGCAGGGGGTGCTCTTTTTTTACCTGTGATGTGTTTCTTGATGCAGAATTGACTAGACCCTTTTGTGCCCATGGCAGAAAATAAATACATGAAAGAAATATGGTACAAAAAGAGATCTATGTACTTAACTTGCTGTAAAAGATAACATTCATTCCTAATATAAAATTCATAATCCTGTATACATACATATTCATGCCAGAGGGAAGCAAAGGGACATCCAAGCCAAGTGGGAGAATGCTGACAAATCAGATGGCCTATCCTGCAGCTAGGTGGCTTCTGACATTGTGCTGGATCCTCATCATTATTAACACTCACATAATTACATATTCGTAGAATTCATGTCAGAACTGGCTGGTTATTAATACCTTCACAAATTCAGAGTTTTTGTAACCATATCGGTCAAGCAGATATCAGCACTTCCCAAACCTGCTTGCGTCCTTCACATGTTTTCTGCTTTCCCTAACCTGACTTACAGCTGTCATTTGTCAATCTCCCTGGCAGTCTCTCTCTGTCTGTCTCTCAGCTGAATTGCATGGATTTGTGATATAAACTTCACAAATTATATTTGTCACAAATAACCTTCTTGCTACAGGAGATTATTGCTTTGATTTGGTGTGTAAGGTGGCACACCAGGGAGCCAGCTACGAAGAGTGATGCGGTGTGTACTGCGGTGCATTGGAGAGTTCACTTGGGACTTACAACTTCGAAGTGGTGCATGGCATGGGGCACCACGCAGGTGGCCATGAAGACTGATGCAGAGCAAAGTGCAGCGTAGTCATAGGGAGAGACTGTTGCTTTGGTGAGGTGCGTGGCGTGGCGCTCCATCTTCACTGATAAGTCCAAACTACTAACAGATTTGTAAGATGGCGCCAATTCTTGTGGTCAACCAGTTAGCACAATTAATCACCCGTGCCCCACCCTCAATAGTTCCTGTTTGAATAAAAACTACATACCCTGGAGTAGAAGCTTAAAAAAAAAATATCAGCGACTACACATGGCCTGAGTTTCGGTGATGGGCATGTACAAAAGTTCTTGAGTTTCAAAAAAGTCCCTGGTTCCTGAAAAAAGTTCCTGCGGTGGTAAAACACCTCATGTTAGGTTAAGAGGCAATTTCAAATGTGGTCCCACATGTGTGTGATTGGGCCCTGCAATGGTCTGGTGCCCCATCGAGGCTTACTTATTACCTTGGACCCAGTGGTGCTGGGATAGACTCCAGCCCCGTTCAGCCATGAACTGGATTGAGAGAATGATACTGTATATTCTATGTCATGTTTTGTTATGTTATCCCAGAGACAGGGAGTATTTCTACAGTCCTAAAGTAGATTAAGCATGTTGGTCAATACTATATTACATCATGTTATGAAATTTATGGTAGATTGAGCCTGTATGAACTTAGCTCTGTCTTGTTCCACTTGCCTAATTCAAATATCAAAAATGCTTCAAACAGAAGTAATCTGGCAGCCCGCACACCAGCTGGGAGAAATTACTGTATGGAAGGTTGGACTAGAAATGTGGATTATTCCTAAAAGAAAAAAAAATGCATGTAGACTGAGCTAAATGTTGTCGCTGAAGTGTGACAAAAGTTTGGGGCAAAGTTTTAAAAATTGCATATAATGGAAGCCACTCCAGTGCAGAAGACTGTTTAATGTTTATCATCCCATTTTCAGATTTTTGCTTCTGCTTTTTGCATTACAGGACTATGATTTATGTCTATCTCTATCTGTATCATTTATGTTAGGTAGAATGCCCAGAGCGGGCTGGGCGGTCTCATGGTCTGGAACCCCTGCAGATTTTATTTTTTTTCTCTCCAGCCATCTGGAGTTTTTTAATTGTTTTTTCTGTCCTCCCTGGCCTTCGGACCTTACTCTTATTCTATGTTAATTAGTGTTGTCCTATTTTCTTTCTTACTTTGTCTTTTATTTCTCTTTTCTTCATCATGTAAAGCACTTTGAGCTACATTATGTGTATGAAAATGTGCTGTATAAATAAATATTGTTGTTGTTGCTGTATGATGAGCCATAACACAGGAATCAACACCACATGGGATGCCAGTCTATTATGGGGCATGCTCACACTTGCGCCCACTCTATGCTATTTCTGTTTAAGCTTGCACAAGTGGACCTCTTTGGGATGTGGAAGGAAAATAGTGAAAAGCACACACAAACATGGACAGAAAACGCAAATGCCAAACACAGATGGTGAACAGGCCAGAATGTGACTGTGAAGACGTTCAGTGGCAGTCCTAACCCTTGTGCCACTGTGCTACCTTGCCAATTTTTATTTTACCCATCAGTTTTGGATCCTGGTCAATCCCGTCTCAGTCACCTGAACCTATTCTGCAGACTTGTCCCTGGACAGGGTGCCAGTCATGCAAACAGCCACACTCAGGCATGTTAGAGTTTCTATTTATATAACACCACAGCTCTCTGGACTACAGTGAAAAAAACACTGGACAGGCATGGGGGGAATCTTCAGACTCCACATAGATCAGGCGTTCCTAACCTGGGGTGCCCTTACCCCCCAGATAGCGTAAGATGGCATTTCAGGGGGAGCAACAAAGAGGAAGGCTGCGTCACAATTCACCAAAATTGAATGAGGTGCATTGTCCGACTTTATCCTGGTGCAATCGGTGTCTTGCAATCTGCCGTGAAGTGTAGGTCATTTATTAGTTTTGTTCTCCTGTTTGATGATATGAAAAGAATCCAGCATTGCATGCGCTATTGTCACCTGTGAAGGAGCCTCAGAAATGCACGTTCTTATTGGTTTGTTTGTTATGGCAAATAACTTTTTTTAAGAGAATGAAATTTGGACCGGGTGGCACAGTGGCGCAATGGGTAGCCCTGTTCCCCCTCAGTTAGGAGACCCGGGTTTGCTTCCAGGGTCCTCCCTGTGTGGAGTTTGCATGTTCTCCCCATGTCTGCGTGGGTTTCCTCCGGGTGCTCCGGTTTCCTCCCACAGTTCAAAGACATGCAGGTTAGGTGGATTGATGATTCTAAATTGTCCTTAGTGTGTGCTTTGTGTGTTTGTGTGTGTGTGTGGGTGTGTGTGTGCCCTGCAGTGGGCTGGCACCCTGCCCAGGGTTTGTTCCCTGCCTTGTGCCCTGTGTTGGCTGGGTTTGGCTCCAGCAGACCCCCGTGACCCTGTAGTTAGGATGTAGCAGATTGGATAATGGATGGATGGAAATTTGGACCTCACAATGTAGAGACGGGAGAGGTCTGGTATTCATTTCTGTGCAAGTCCTGATAATGAAACATCACCGATTTTGGGGTTTGATTGCCATTTTTGCAAGCGGTTGGACACGGGGGACTGAATTGGATGCAACACTTGCTATTTATACTCGGTCCATCTCTCCTGCTGGCGGTCCCGGCAGTAGCGCAGCAATTTTAACTGTGCTGTGCTGTTTTTGAACAGCAGTCCAGGTGTTATTGGGGGGACAAAGCTCATTTAATGTGTTTTATTGCTTAGAGGTGAGCCAGCACCCAAACTTCTTGATCGCTGTGTAATTTCCTTGTAGCGCTTCATACTTGAAACCCCAATCCCCATTTATACTTAAATTATATGCACTGAGTTAAAAGCATATTGTTTTGAGTTCAGCAGTTTGTTCACCCACAGTACTGTATGTGGTTCATAAATTAGACATTTGACTTATTCATCTTCAAATGCGATATTATTTTTGATGGCGGTGTGAGCATAAATCAAACCTTTTCTAGGCATGCAGGGCATAAAAAAGGTTGGGACACACTGACAAAAATAAAGATATGGCAGAGGAATCAAACCATAAATCTGCTACTGTGAGGCAGAAGTGCTAATCGCTGCAACACCCCTCGGCCCTGATCAAGTAGCAATGAGGACAGAATTTAGAAAGTTTTTAACATTAGAAAACGTTCAGAGCAAAGTGGTTGAGGACATCAAAAACTGCACACTCCATAGCTAAAGGCAGTGAGGTCAACTACCGACTGGCCTCCTAATCCATAATCTGGACATGTGATGTAGTTAGGATGAGAGGACAGTGAAGTGTAACCTTTAAGCTCTAGTCCAAAACAAAGCAATCAGTCTGTGGTGATGATGCTTCCCAGTTTTATATAGTGGCATTCATATTGATTGTCAAATTAGACAATCAGCTTGACAGAACAAGATGAGCATGTCAGTGCATGGCATTATGTTAAGATATTTGTTTTCTTTTTTTCTTTTTGGTTAACAGGGGTTCACTCTCTGAAAAACGTCTCATCATCAACAGAGGTAAGACTTGCTGAAGTCATTGCTGGTCAGGTAGGATTAGGAATCTTTACTAAGCCCAATGTCACTTTTTGCAAATCCTTATTAGACGCAGTAAGGTCAGGATGGGGGACACTCAGATTGACGTGAAAGAACCTGAGAGGAGGCCTGGTGCAGAACAGTTTTAGGATGGGGGGGGGGGGCAGTTTGTACCCCAGAATGATGACTGTGAGGGCTTCCCAGGTGATCATTGCTGGTTCATTACTTAGAAAAAACAAGTGAATGTCAGTGCCATGCAGAAAAGCTGAACAAACTGATTATCTGATTAAGAATCAATAGGACACAACATTTTGAAGGAATGTTTCCAACGCCATGTTGAATTCATGTTCTGGAGGCTAAATAGGGTCCAACCTGCTATGAGATGCCCAGAGTAGTTAATTTCAATTACCAGACATCTCTACATTTCAATTTTTTTTCTGACAATTTCAATTGTTTGTAGGACCCCAGGCTTTTTACAGCACAGGCTTACACATCTAATATATATATATATATATATATATATATATATATATAT
>JANRMT010062850.1:14548176-14605807 GCA_026402145.1 Polypterus bichir lapradei | reverse complement strand
TACTGAAAGTAAAAACAGTTGAAAGTCAGGGGACGTTTCTTTTTTTGATGAGTATATATATATACTGGAGAATATTACTTGACAAATCTGCTCGAATGGGACATGTTGGACCTCAAAAGCGGGGGCCCCCTTAGACATGTGGCCTGGGGCAGTTGCCCCACTTGCCACCCCAAATGCCGCTCTTGGCCCCAGACCACATGCACTACCAGGGTAATTTTTATCCCCTTGAAAACCTTTCTTTCCCTTGGGATAATTTACCCCTTGACCCAGGGCACTAAACGAGTGCCATCCTTGCCTATAATATAAACCAGGACACCCATGCATAAATTAAAGCTCTTATTGATCCAAAAGGAACTGAATAGCCCAATGTTTTAAATACGATGTGCCAATTATGCCACCCACGGCACACTCTGTTGTACACGTGACTGTTCAAGTATTGTCTGCCAGCATGGAGCTGTGTTAGACAATAGACGCACTTACACTATTTTGGATCTGCTTCAAATGTACCTCTCTCGGCTGTCTTCACATGAAATGCTGCAGGGATAACTACATTAGTAGGTGAGGTTAGAAAATGGGTAGATGAAATGATTTACTTGTGAATGACAAAAGAGATTTTTAACTTTGATTTGCAAGGTGTAGACAATCCACAGCAGCCAAAGATCCATATAGGAATTATAGGAATTCTTTTGTTGTGGTTGAACTTGCTTCATATTGTGTAATTGGATAATCAGTATGCTCTCAGGTTATTGGGAGGTCTTATCCCTCATATACATTCATTGACATTGCAACCTCTGAGTCCCTCAGTTTGACTAACAGAACCTCCTGTTTTTTTGTTTTTTCCTGCAGTGTCCAATGGCTCTGGAGTGGTATCTACTACTGCTACAAAGCTAGATGCTGCACCTTCCACTGATGGCTCCTTCATAGTAAAGAATATAGACAGAGGTAATGAAGTCTGTTTCTTTCTTGATCCTTGTTAATCTAGTTGACCTGCAGTAGTGAATGTCTGAACACTTGCTTTGAGGTTGTTGTACAAAGAGTCAGTAACGATGAGCAATGTGGACCTGGTTGTGCTGCCTAACCTCCCAGTCTGTGGTTTGCCTGTTAAAAACAAAAACCTGCGTCCAGTTGCAGATGGAATCTCATAGGTCAGGATCACAGAGGTTCAGGACCAGCTTGCATGGACCAAATGAACTGAAGGTAAAGATATCATTGCTGTCCTACTTGACATGGTGTCCACAATTATATGGCCAAGGAGTTTTGGCCTAGTGGCTGATGAGAGAGCGCTGAAACAACAACAACAACAACAACATTTATTTATATAGCACATATTCATACAAACAGTAGCTCAAAGTGCTTTACATAATAAAGAATAGAAAAATAAACACAATATGAAAACAAAATAAATCAGCATTAATTAACATCGAATAAGAGTAAGGTCCAATGGCCAGGGGGGACAGAAAAAACAAAATAAAAACTCCAGACGGCTGGAGAAAAAAAAAATAAAATCTGTAGGGATTCCAGACCATGAGACCGCCCAGTCCCCACTGGGCATTCTACCTAACATAAATGAAACAGTCCTCTTTGGATTTAGGGTTCTCACGGAAAGGCTTGATGATGATGGTCACGTAGAATTCTGCCTTTTAGTCCATCCATCATTGTTGGAGCATCATGAAGCTTTGAGTAGGTGGAGGTGGCGCAGGCCACCACCACAAAGAAACCGGAAAAAGAAACAGAAAAGAGAGTAGGGGTCAGTACGGATTGTAGAGCTACCCTGAATAGTTATTATGAGGAAATTGAACATATAGAGTATCAGGATTAAGTTAAATTAAGTTAAATTGAAGTTATAGAAAGGCCATGTTAAAGTAATGTGTTTTCAGCAGTGTTTTAAAGTGCTCCACCGTATCAGCCTGACGAATTCCTATTGGCAGGCTATTCCAGATTTTAGGTGCATAGCAGCAACAGACCCTGAGGTCTCCATTCTGTATTGTTCTATACGTATTTAATTAATCTTAACTAATGAGCCGTGTCGGGGTCAGTCATCTGTTCTCATCAAAATGCATGCTCTTATCTGTAGCATGGCTGCAAATGACACTAATGGCAGCCTTGCCAACACACATGGAGCTCTTGCTAACGAGACCAAATTACTCATCTATTCATGTTTCAATGCACTTTAAAAAACCTCGCACCGTTCCAGTGTGGTTCTGAGGTGTCACCCGTTACATGGCTGCACTCGGGTCCCAATCCGGGTGGTTCGTTTTGTGGAGGATGCACCTGCTCCCAACCTCTCCTCTTCCTCCTCTCAAAGATGTAAAATCTGCTATTAAAGAAAACAGAAATATGCCTGCCATTGGGGTGAGTTTGACAGGATCTCCAGCAGGTTAAATATATTAAGGTGCTGTTTAGGGGACTTGTCTCCATGTTGTTATTTTTTCTTCATTGTTTCAGTTTTGGATAGCATCATCCTTGCTGCAGTATGCCTCTCAGGGTGTCAGCTGATGGCGTATCAGACGTGACTTGTTTAAAAGACAGATGATGCAGTATGCGGTTTTTGAGGTTGGGAGCATGCGCTGATTACAGCATGTTGCCGTACCCACCACACTGCGAACCACCCAGATTGCAATCCAAGTGCAGACGTGCAACAGGTGACACCTCAACATTGTGAGGTTTTTTACAGTGGCTGGAGTATGTCTGTCCTAAAAAAGGACTGTTTGGTCTTGGCGGAGTTCTCTATTACAGTACTCTACTTTCCCATTTTTGTATTCTTTATTGTGTAGACTTTATCAGAATGCCTCAAATCCCACAGATTTAGCACTCTTTATAAGGTATTGTACTTTATAACTTCTTCTCACCTCCCCTTCTATATCTATAACCTCAGGCAATTACATAGAGTGAAAGACAGGAAGGAGTTAAGTTACAACTTTCAGTAATGTACTATTGATAATATTCATAAAATAATAACAGCAAGCAAAGTACATATGGATATTGGCAACCATACAACCTGATAAATGCTCTCTGTGTAGATTCAGGTGGCACACAGACGTGTAGTGAGTTAAACGTCTCCAGTTACGTCATCATTTCTAGTCAACTTTCTTCAGGACGGGCCGCATGCCTGTCTGTATATGGCTGCCAAGTTGTGCTTTTGGCTTCTGTTCTTCTCTTCACGGCCATGGTGTGTGAGAGAGAGAGGAAGTGGTAGAGCGCCCAAATTTATAGATTCTTTGTCCAAATCCTTACACCAATAGGGTGTTGTGGTACAGAATGACTTCTGATTCAAAACCAATCCCAAACAGCCACACTTCAGACCAATGGAGGCACATACTGCCTTTTCACCCCTGCCCCCAAGACAACTTGCCAGCTAGGTAGTTTATGGCCATCCTGTGGGGGTTGCCCCATATGAACGTCCTGCACAGAATCCCTTGAGAAACCGATTTGAGTTCCCCAAAAAAAATTCACATCCTAAGTCAGTCCTGAAGATTTTGGGGGGCTGGTTAGACATGAAAACATCGCTGCATCGTTTCTCCTGAAACACTAATGTGACATTTGCTTTGTCTGACTTACAAATAAAGATATGCAAAATATGTATCAACTTATATGCAAAATTTCACACCACAACAGGCTCTTTAAAAATGTATTATTTTTTGTTTAAAAATTACAAGTTTCCCATTACGTACTCAAGACTATGTCTGCCTTGTTTCAATGTATCCATCCATTTTTTAACTTGCTTATCCAGGGCAGAGTCGTGGGGCAGCTTTTAACAAAGATTTTGCTCAATTATTTGATCCCCACTTGTCCCAAGACTGCAATTTCTCTTTAGTGCTTTCAGACATCTGCCACCTAAGAAACAAATGACTAGTGATTTTCTGTTTTTTTAACTTGGATAAACCACTCTCTCTGGCCCCAGTGTCATTCACCTGCTCTCATAAGAACATCAGGCTTTGGTTAGCTAACAGCTGGGCTGTTCCAATATCTCATCCAGAATTCTTTTAAAAGTTGCCAAGGTTTCCGTGTCAGATTCCCACAGCTCTTTCTGCAAAGAATCACGTGAGTCTGATTCTGGCACACCACTGACCCTTTGTTTCACCAACATGTTTTATTTCAGCATTGTCCAACAACCCTGAGATGGCTGCACCTACTGATCGAAACCAAGATGTTGTGTCCATCACAGATGGCCCAATCATAATAAGGAATACAGATGAATGTAAGACTTTTGTGATTGTTCATAATTGCGTCTTAGTAGTTGAAGGAGTGAGGGGGTACAATTTCAGAATCTATAAGATGTGTCTGTTGAAATATTCATTATTCCAGGGAGGGGTACAACATGTTCAAGTGTACAAAGTACAATGAGATCCTTAGTTGCTTGTCTCCCACATACTACTGACAATAATATTAAATAAACAATAGACAATGAATACAACACCATACATAAAATAGAACATCATAATAATAATTCCTTACATTTATTTTCTCACTACTCATTGCGCTTTACACAGTGAGTGGGGAGCCACTTCATCCACTACTAATGTGCAGCATCCACCTGGATGTCTAGGCCATGGAGGGCAATTTAGACTGGATGTTGAAATAAATCCTACTCTTTATCAAGGATGCCCAAGGATCTGACCACAGTTTTTCCTGGTTGGTCTCCCATCCAAGTACTGGCCAGGCCCAAAAATGCTTAGCGTCAGGTGGATGACCTCTTCATAAATGCATGTGGTATGGCTGCTGGTCCTAAATCAGATAATAGATACTGTATGTATATATCTCAGTGTGTGGTATAAATACAGTATACAGTATGTTATACTGACACGCACAACATGCACACTTATGCAGCAGTCAGCATGATTACGGTGCATTGACCTAATGATGTAAGTGCTAATGGTCCTAAATAGGACAGGGAGAAAAATGGCTGTGCAGGACAGTCGAGTCCTTTTATGCACACTCTGTTTATCTGCCTAAGGCAGCATGGGTTATACTCATATGTACTAAACACAAGGGAACTGTGTGCCAGGAATATTCTATGCTGCCTTCACCACCCATACCAGGATGTAATTCGGCCAATGAGGGTGGAATCCTCTTTACATCTGCTTAAGTTATTTAGCACAGATGGAGTTGTGGGCCTTCACAGCTGCTTAGAGAAGTAATGGTAGTAGTGATGATAGTCAAGAGGTGTTGTGCCCACACTAAGTCATCAGTGATGGTGCTGACCTCCTCCGATGTAGATGGCAGTGTGGTCTGCCCCTGCTTCTTGCCATCTATAACCTAATGCTCAATTTGGCTACCAACATGTTAAAAACTGTGAAAGCACTTTAAAGGCCATCTGTAGTAGGCACCTCTATTAGTCAGTTACCGCTCTCTAACTGGACCTAAACAAACGTCTTATTAGTCTTGTTAAAGCTTGTAAGGTGCCATCGACACATTGTAATAAAGGCTGCTTGTAGTACATGAATCACGACACTTTACTGTTGTGTAAAAAAAACCTTAATACAGGTTTGTGTTTTATACCAATAAGTGCCTGTAAAAACAATAATAGAAACCCCGTTAAAGCCCCTTTTTTAGGTGTGTATCCATATAATGCAAGAGGCACCAACTGCAACAGCCATGATGGTCTGTCGGTCAGCCTGTTTGTCCACATGAAACAACTCGCCACCCCCCCGGGTGGACCACTTTTGTTGAAATTTAGTATATCTGTTATATCTCAGAAGATGCATGTAACAAGGGCCGCAATGTAGTGTACTATTCATGCCAAAATTAATGCAATCCAACAAGTTAACTATAGTGCAACATAATGCATATGCACGTGGTGCATTTCATTTTGGCACATTTTTATCATGTCATAATTAAAAACATGACAATCAAATGATTGCTTGCTTTTCACTACAGTACACAATATTTGTGATAAAATGCAATGTAAAAGTGCATTTTTAGATAAATTTATATGAAAGTGTATTTTTATATAAAAGTGCACTGCATTTTAATTCATGCCCATCAATCGCATGTCATAACTTCAAGCAGACTAAACGTATTGCACTTCACTTAACGGCTGCTCAGAGTGGACTGCATTTCAATTCAAGACCACACATTAATCAGCCAAAACTGAATGACCATTTGAATGTGCATTTAATTCTGGCACAAGTCATTTTCCATACTATGTTGCACAAAGAGGAAGATTGTGTCGCAAATAGCAAGGAGAGCACAGGATTAGAGCTTGCGGGTGCTGAAAGAGTTACTTAGCAGTATTCATACGCCCTGTTTATCGGTGCCTGAGAAGATCTTCAGACTGGAATTAAAATCTTTAAGATCGTTCTTACCTTTGGTATTTCTGTTACACAATAAACCAATTACTTTCCTGGTTCTTCATTATTTCTGTAATGTTAATGAATTACTGAGTTTTAAATGATATTAATATCTAGTTGGGGAATGTATTTCAGTTGCTTTTTCCCATTCATAGGGTCATATTGATAGTAATTTTGTGCTAATTTTTGTATTTATAGTTATTATTCTTTTAGTAATTTCATTTTATTGTCGCTATGAGCTGGCATTTAGAGGGCGACTGGCTAGTGTGGTTTTGTTACTAAGACTGAGAAAAATTGGATTGTATTTAACTGCACTGAATACCAGTTGGATGGTGTGAAAGAGTCACAAACACAAAGATAAAAGTCTGAGGTAGCCACCCCCTGTAGATGAAAGGAAGCAAGAGAAAATTAGTATAAATTGTCAGTTCAGATAGAGCTCAAGAATGAACTGATTAACAATGAACAAAATGGTGGTTAGAGTTGTAGCAGGAAGGGGTGTGTCCACTAGAGTTGGAACCAGAAGTGAGGTCATCAGGAGGGATTTCCTTCTGTGGGTCTGCAGAGGAGGAAAGAGAGAAAGTGGTAGGTGACAGCGTCAACTCCTGGGGTCTCACACATAACAGCGTGCATAGAATTCACACTAAAACATGGCGTAAGGACAAAAGCGTAAATGTGTGTATGCACAAAAAAATTCAGATGCATAAATCTGTGCGTTCGTCAACTTCCACCTTCTTCCGCTCCATAAATCCCCGCCAGCGTGAAAAGTAACGCACGTGCATGCGCCTGCTGCCACTCCCTAAACTCCTCCCAGAATTACACCTCTTTGAATATGCAAATCAATATAAATAGTTCACAAAGTCACACAGTGCCCGAAATAAAAAAGAAATTGTCAGATATTAAAGTCGCCGTGAAAAGGTGAGTCATAGCCCACCGTCTGAATGTCATATGAAAGCTTATTAGGGTACAGAGAAATGAAAAAAAATAGGAACACAGTGAGAAAAAAGCACCAAATGTCAACTTTAATCTCGAAATTTACACTTTAATCATGTAGTTTATTTTGTAATTAAAGTAGAACATCATAAACTTATTCTTAAAATCTCTTAATTTACTAGTTTCTCAATCCCATCGTAACTAAAGTAGCACGTTAAATGCTTTGTTTTGTATTTGTTCTTCTATGTGCTCTATGTGTGTGAATCACTACGTGCTTCTTAAACAGGCTTTCTCTTCTTCCGACAGGACACAGAATCCATTACATTCGTTATATTACAGCTCTCTGAATAATTAAAATACTGAGATGTATATTTGATATAATTTTCATGATGATAGGAGTTAAAGCATGTTATTAAACATGGGAACATGGCGGCGCAGTGATAGTGATGAGCTGGCTAGAGATTGTTCCTGCCTCCCACAAGATGCTTGCTGCGCCGTGCACGACCTTTGATGAAATAATTGATTGCAGCAATACTGTCTCTTTCAGTCGTACTAACCCCCAATTCCTGTCCTTCCTTTTCTTTCTCCAAGTAACCAATCAGCACACAATCAGCTCTGAAATAGATGTTAAACTATGTGTAAGCTTAGAATGCCGATTCTTCAAAACTTTTAAGGAACATTGAAATATCTTCGTAGTACGTGTTTGATTATTCTATCCTTCTATCCATCCAGGGTCACACCAGCCCCAGCAAGAATACAGCGTGAGGCAGGAACAACGCCTGAATAGGGCACCAGATCGTCGCTAGTGCTGCGCCACCATGTCCTCACATGTTTAATTATTAACAATATAGATTACAGTATTTAAATGATGTTAACATTTTATCTGTATAATGTAATGAACATATTTTGCTGCATTTCATCTAAAAAATGATATCATCATCATATGTAAACATGATCTTTATAAAGTGGCTCAGGTTGTGCAATATTATAACTGTATCGCAAGTTTACAGTGAGGTGATTGTACTTATAAGTACAAGCAGTTCTACAAGGAGCACTTGATGGACTGATTGATTGCATTTATAGTTCTTGAGATAAAACTGTTTCTGAACCGTGATGTCCCTACAGGAAAGGCCCTGAAGCGTTTGCCGTTTGAAAGCAGTTCAATAGACTGTGTGCATGGCTGAGGCAGTGTGTGCTTGATGCTGTATACCGATAATTCTCTTTCCGATCAGATTGCACACTCAGATACAGTGGGATAAATAGTCTGAGTGGTGCATTGAGAGGAACAACGCTAAAGCAGCTATGGTATTTGGAGTAGTGTGGCCATTCCGTGGATCATTATATTGTTACAGGTTAATTACAATCAGATGCCTTAAACTAATAAATGATATTCTGTTAATTTCAGTGTACAGTATATGATAAAGCCGCATCAGGGATGTGGATCTAAAAAAGAAAGGGAAACCACACTGGAACAAAAGCACTGTTTTGACGCTGGGCGTTGCCAGTTTGCAAAACTGAGCGGAGAACTTGCGTACGCCAGGGTTTTAGCTAATGTGAAAATGTGCATAGCTTTACGCCAAGTTTAGGTTTTATACATCGCGATTTGAGCATGGAAACGGGAGTACGCAACATTTTTGTACGTATGCACCATTTATACATGAGGCCCCTGGTCCGCCAGACAATTACAATTATTCAATCCCGTAAACTCTTTCCCATGCGCACATATGTGACAATGGTTATTAGAATTTTTATCATTTTGGGATCCCTTTTGTTATTAAAAATAAAAAAACTACATATTTTTAACCCTTACATTACATAACTATTCAATATTTCTCTGGCACTACAGTTTATCAGCAAGGCTGCAATTTGTTTTTATTCTAACAAGTTTACCTTGAGACTTCAACTGAGACTTTAATGCTCTACTAGGTACTTTTAAAAATGTTATGCTTAAGAAAACTGAACAACAGTTAGTCACAGACTCTCCACCATTAACACACATCAGTCAATGCTGTTTTCACATTATTTGAATTCGAGTGTGCTGTGCATGAAAGCTATTGAAGATGGGTGTAACTGCAGCCTGCAATACCAGAGACGTAAGTCAGGTGATGCCCACAACGTCAGTCCCGAAACACCCTTTGAGACAGATGACCCTCCCAGAACCCTAATCTTAACCATAGTGTAATGGGGCCCTAATCTTAACCATAGTCTAATGCGATGAGTGTTTTGTGACTGATGTTGAATGTGTTTAATGATGTCAGGATGTTTTGTGACTGACATCACAGGTGCTGCGGTCTGCAATTACACTTTGTTGAGCTATTGAGCCACCTCAAGTCTATTTGGGCTCTGCTTTTAATTCCATTGTAAAGTACTGTTGAAAAGCATGTGTTTAACACAGATTACGTAACACATGTGACGACATTCTACTGTTATTTTTGAATGGGACCGATTGTTATAAAAATGTTTAATAAACAAAACAACTGACTCTGAAAGAAATGAAAAATGTCAAATTCTCCAACTTGCTAATCTGTTAATGTAGTTCCCGATGGCACCTGAATGTTACACCATGCATATATTTTCTAACTTGTTGTCTAGGAACCTGCATCAGAAGGTAGGGATGTTGGGAGAGTTTTGGCTGATAGTGATAATGTTATACTAGCAGCTCAGGATGACAGTCGAGGGCAGAAGGTCCTCAGGAGATACTCAATAAAGTTCTCATTCTTAAAAGATCATCAGTATCCTAACCTTTTTTGGGCCTTTTATCTGTGCAGATCACATGGGATGACATGCAAGTTGAGTTTTAATCCTCTTTTGTGTTCCGCAGCTCCCAGTTTGATGCTGATACTAATTGTGGTGGGTTTGGTGGTTAGCCTGTGCGCATTAGCCCTGTTGGTATGGGTCTGCAGGAAGAAGAGGTAAGTGTCTGGCAACTGCAGAATAAAGCTAGAATCAGTCATTTGAACTAAGCAGAGAGAAATTGAAATGGGTCAGTTCTGAGTAGACTTTGCCATCTTGTTCCAATATTAATAGTTTTAATACTTTCTTTATCTCAATAATAATGCTGTATGAAAGAATGATTGATAAATTAAGTAATCTCGGGTTCTGTGTTGTTGTTGTTCTGGCGGGAAGTCTCATATCCATGCAAGCTGGAGTTAATGCTGCTTCTTTTGTTTTCTTTGTTTTTGTTCTTTTTTAATTATTTTTTTACATGCTTTCTAGTGGTCCAGGTTATAAGGAACAGGACCCACAGACCTCACACCACGCACAAAGTTTAGACTTGCCAAATATGGTGGCAGCGCAGAAGCACATCTTAGGACTGCACAGTATGTGAAGACCTGAGTCCCTGGAGGAAACTCTCACAAGTACACTGAGAACATTCACATTCTGCACAGGACCCGAGATCAGACTAGGGTTCAACGTGTTTTGTCAGTTGGAAATGCTTCCTCCTAAGCCAATCAACAGTCTTCAGTTTGTAGAGCAGCTTTCACAATAGGCAAAGCATTTTACAAACAAACTTTATATTGCAATTTTTGAATAGATAAGTACATATGCTTAACAGTTAAAGTTACTAGGACCGTACATCATACTGCAACCATAAGACAAAGTGAGCAATGTCTGCTTTAGGATGCAGATAGGAGCAAGCCATTTTGAAACCTCGATAAATAACAGTTCCAGATAGGCTAATAGGCTAACAAGTGTTTGTCAAGCAATCCTGTTTTCCAACAGTCAGTCTTCATGTAACTGTCATGGCCTGCATTTCCTATTGGAAATTGTATTGACCACCCAGCCTCATAAAGACCAAAATATCTTGTCTAGTAACCATTAGAAGAACATTAGAGTTTGAGGTATATCTATACACAACACCCTACTTCACACCTCCACCCACAGCACAAAACTGCAATCAAACTTACTGGTATGACCAGGAGAGGATCAAACAAGAGATTGTAACCAGAAGGCTAATAGAAAGAACGTCAAACCCAAAATCGTAACCCAAAACACCATAACTGAAATACTAAAGCAAAAAGTCAGGAACTGAGAAATCTATTGAAAATAAATGTGGAATGGTTTTTGTTGTAGTCCATCAAACTCAGATAATTGTGGTTCTGTAGAAGTGATCTTTATGCTATTGCTTTGATGATGTAACCCATGTAACATCTGGGATTGCTCTTCGCGGCAAGTATAGATGCGACACAAAATGGAGGCGAACAGAAGTAAACAAAAAAATCTATGAACGGTTTCAAAATAAATAAACATATGAAAAATGTAAAAATAAACACAAGGAAAAAACGTGACGCAGTGGTAAGAATCTTGACACTTACAGTATAGGGGACAGAATATGTGCAGTATAGCTCCTTAGCATTGACTTCTCTGCAGAAAATGCCATGACTGCAGCAGTGGGCACCGCTTTGTGAAACACAACTGGCAGCCTGAACCCAGGCAGAAATGCAGATCTGGATAAGCAGACATATGACAAGTGATGATAAAGTAAAGAAAGCTGCTTTAATGAGCAAGTCCATAATGCAAAAGAGTCCTCAAAAATTAGAAAAAGTGTGTGTAACAAAATCCAAAAGAAGAAATATGCAAACAGAATCCAGAAGCGGGCAGGAGGTCTTCAACTGAGACGAGAACAAAAGAGCAAGGCCGAATTCAAACAGGCAAAGATAAAGTCGTCCATCCATCCATCTATTATCCAACCCGCTATATCCTAACTATAGGGTCACGGGGGTCTGCAGGAGCCAATCCCAGCCAAAACAGGGCGCAAGGCAGGAAAGAAACCCCGGGCAGGGCGCCAGTCCACTGCAAAAGATAAAGTCAATAAGCACAAACTGAAAACACTAAATAAAACCCCTCATAGAAGTAATGTAATGCAATGCTGAGGCAACACCACCATCACAGATAGGAGTGTCTGTTAGTGAATGACATGTAAAAGGACCAGAGCCCTGTCCAAATCCTCCCATGCAGCTCTTTGTGGACACCTTAGGGGCAAACCTGCAACAGCTTCTTTCACAAAACTGATCCTGTGTGGACACTTGTGAGCACCTGTCTGCAATAATGTAGCTCCTACAGAGCATCTGACTCCATTCACTTACTGCTCAGATGTAATCCATCAAATTGGTGACCCCAATGCATGAACCTCAAGTAGTCATTGTGAGAAGGCTAATTATATATTACTGCTGTCCATGTTGACCACGTGGGATGGTTTTCATGGACATTGGACCACTTCTTCTGGGAGAGGCTATTGTTTGTCACGTGGTGTGTTTCTGTAAATTGGTCTGGGATGGATTTTCTATTCGGGCGGCACGGTGGCGCAGTGGATAGCGTTGCTGCCTCGCAGTTAGGTGACCCAGGTTCGCTTCCTGGGTCCTCCCTGCGTGGAGTTTGCATGTTCTCCCCGTGTCTGCGTGGGTTTCCTCCGGGTACTCCGGTTTCCTCCCACAGTCCAAAGACATGCAGGTTAGGTGGATTGGCGATTCTAAATTGTCCCCAGTGTGTGCTTGGTGTGTTGGTGTGTGTATGCGCGCCCTGTGGTGGGCTGGCACCCTGCCCGGGGTTTGTTTCCTGCCTTACGCCCTGTGTTGGCTGGGATTGGCTCCAGCAGACCCCTGTGACCCTGTAGTTAGGATATAGCGGGTTGGATAATGGAATGATGGATGGATGGATTTTGCATTCTGGGTGTCTGCTCTGAGAAGGAACAACCGAATGTGTTACAAAACAGCATTTGGGATCAGCATGCCCTGTGCCATGGTACATGGCCATTTGCACCTGATACTCCTGACCCTCACACATAGCTCATTTCTGACCAATAAGGTGTTTCATTGGTCTTGTTTTCTAACCATTTCTTACTCACACATCACCTGTTATGTATATCATTTTTGTGGAGTTTTGGCTGCTGTCTCTAGGTACAAGTGTTTTATCACTGCAATATAAATATACACAATGTGTCATTTTTTTCAATATAAGCAATATTTTTAAATGTTTGAAGTGGGAGTTCCTTTCAGTCATTATTGTAGTTGAACCGATTTTAGCTGTATGAGAACTGACAGACATCCTGAAATTAAGTTTTCTGGAGCCTTGTATAAGATCTCCAATTTAAAAATTTGAAATTCTCTTTCGGCACAAATTCCATTTGTTTGAACCCAGGGGTTTATCCTGCCTTATCAGCGTACAGGGTGGAACCCTGCATTTTTAACTGCCATTAGAGGCATTTATCTCTGCTTTCCCACAAGCCAAAGGAAACACAAAGTTAAATGCATAATTGGGAAAGTGGAGTTTACAGGCTCATTATTGACTGGACTTTTGAGGCCATTATCATTCAGGCAGGAGCGACTGGCATCATCACACGACACACATCGTGGATCGCATTGAGTATCATAATCGTCAATGTGTGTTAGGGAGTCGGGTTGTGGGACATCTGCTGATTTGCCTGAGTGTGTCACAGGGTGGTCTGGTAGCTGCAAGGGCAATTTAATTAAAGCACTGTTGTAGAGGGTTCCCTATGAAAGGTGCTATATACTTGATGATTCAGGGATTATACTACATAGTAATATCTTAATTTGCATGCATTGTCTCAAAAGAGTGTGTCTGTCATTTTTTTCTGTGCACTTAACTGATTGGTTGTCTACTATATTTTTGGCAGGCAAAATGGAAAGAAATTTCAATGTCCCCTGCAAAGAGGTGAGATCTTCAGCACCAGTGTTTACCTTCATATTAAGAAACATAGCAGTTGGTTTCTTCAATGTGCCTTCTGAAAATGTAATAGTTGTAAGTAGCCATTAAAAACCTGGGGGTATCACAGTGATTATCACTGCAGGCAGGTAACATGGCTAGTATCTTTATAATGGCTTTTGTAGAAATTCTAATTTATGGACAGAGAGTCATAAAAAGATGTGAGTGCTGTAATGAGTCATGGGTTGGCTTTGATTTGTTGCAGGAATTAAGGTCTCAAATGGAAAATCGTCAAGCTTTTGCTGTGAAAATCGACCCCATTTAGAGTCAGAGTTGACACCCTACTCCATTGAAAGGATCGGGCCAAGTGATTATATGGAAACCCCCCAGACAGGTAAGAGAACAAGTGGCCATTCTGTGGCAAAACTAACAGTTTGTGTGTTGTTGGACCCCGACTCATGATGAAACTCCATAACCTCGGTATGTTAAGTCAAGTTAACTGTAATGTAAACTTCCATGAACATCCACTTAGCTGTCTTGGAGTAATGCATAGTCTAGTGGTATCTACATTTACTTATTTGGCTGATGCCTTTATCTAAGGTGACTTACAAAATGTATGATCCAATTGGTTACATTTCTTTTGGTTTTCCAATTGGAGCACAGACAGGTGAAGTGACTTGTTCAGATTCACACAATGGAATTTGAACCTTCAACCACAGGGTTTAAAGTCCTAAGCCTTAACCACTACACCACACTGCCTGCCAGTTATTGGCCTCCCATTACGACTCAACAATGAAATTCTTTAAAATTTATATTTTATCCTGAATGGTATTGTAAACACAAAATTTTGTGAAGGTAGACAGATGTTTTTGAGTGCTGGACCACTTTTGTGTTGGACCCCATTACACCACCATTTCAATGAAATTACTGCCGTAAAATGTAGCTTTCACTGTAAGTGGGGCCAAACCTAAAGAATGTGCCAAATTCACTACAATCAGTTCAGCCATTTTTGTTTTGTATGAACAAGTGGTTTTGGTTTTGCTGCCCCTGCCATTACAATCCCATCCCAACCCGATGGAACTTTTAAAAGGCTTAACATTGAGATAGTAATACATGCAAAATTTCACGAGCGTCAACTTACAGTAAGTGATGCATTTTTCCTCTCCCCCCATTAAAGCCACCCTTCTCAATTCAATTTTTGAAGCGCCATGTAGCCTGGATTTTAGGTTGCCTCAGCTTTATTACACATGAAAAAGTATATGAAGATTGACTCAACAGTTTTGGAATAAAGTGCAGCTTTGGGCTTCATTTTATTATTACAAATGTTTGTGATACACCAACTGTTGGAATGACTAAGACATAGAAACTGGATGGACACACAAGATACATCTTTTAGAATATATTTTGTAATGTACGTAGTAATAAAACACATCACATTTTTCATTCCAACAGATGGTGCACCACAAATAATTGTAGTAATAAAATGTGTTACTAGAAATGTTTGTGATTTTTTTATGTAAATGTACATTTTATTTACACAATACAAATTTCAATCCACAAAACAGCTTTGCCTTGTCGAAACTTCATACCAATTCCATTACACATTATAATACAAACATTCTTGGTAAGAAACATTCATTTTGTAATCATTTTCTTGTGATGCACCACCTGTTGGAATGATAAATTCAATTAATTTTATTACTACAAATGTCTGTGATGAGCAATCTGTTGGAATGACAGAGACATAGCAACCGGATAGACAGACAGACACACAGACACTTTTCGTTGTATTAAGGTGGATTGGTTAAAAACTGTCCCTGTAGTCTATGATGAGATCTAGCTTTGGCTGGTTCAAAAGTTTGTATGTGCTGATGACAGTGTCCTCCCATCTGCCTGCTTGGGAACTGTAGTCCCTGTGTCAGTGCCGTTTTTTGGGCTGCCCCCCATTATAAACTTTTCCCTGATATGCCATATAGCACGTTTTAAGTTGGCACAATGCCAACCTACAGGTACAATTATTAGTGGTTCTTGAATGAGGCAGACAAACAAACAGGCAAACAAACGGACTGTAGTTTTGTTTATATAGATTAACACTCTCAGACCGGCTTAATCCAGTTCACAGTCATCAGGTGGCCAAAGCAGCATCAGGTGCAAAGCTAGAATCAGACATGGATGCGGCACCAGCTCATCGCAGGGCCTGCTCATGTACATCTCCACCTGGGGTCTAAATGGAATCACCAATGTACCTCACGCACACCACTGTGCCACTAAGCAGCCTCATTTATGTTGCAAAATCTGATTTTCAAAATGCTGAAAACTTTAGAGGAGATGTGGCAATAAGCAGTGCAGGCAGATTTCTCTTTATGAAGGTACTGCCTCTTGTAAATCTGCAGTTTGAGGGTCCATGAATGGTTCTACTTTACAAGCTTTTCAGAGGGAACGATAGTCCTGGATTAATGAAAAGGGGACAGTGAGACCAAATGACGAGGTCATCTCGAGGCCGCTTTACTTTTGTGTGGTTGTGGAAGACAAGGCAGCGTTTGAGAAGGCCCTTGCCCAGTGGCTGAGCCCGTTGATTCTGCTCTTCGTCCATTCTGCTTCGCTGCCTTCAGTTCTCTCTCTCACAGTTTAAACATTGCTTCTTTATTCTCTTTGTATAGTACAGAAGGCTTTTTTATTTGTTTTATTTATTTTTTTTTTACATCAGACCTACGCTAGTAGAGAACACAGCTTATGTAACACTATAGAAGCATTTATGTGAGAAAGGAAGCAAATACTTTAAATACACAGCCGAGCACAGAGGGGCCAGTGCACAAACAATCAGGGGGTTTATCCAGTAGTAATTAAAATGAGTTACTCGTCCTCTTGGCCAGCAGTTGACTTTCCTGTGATGCCAAAGGGTTTTTTTTTTTCTGCGTATTCGAAGAAAAGAAAACAAAATGAGGAGGCCTATTTTAAAATTAATTAAGAATTGACATACCATGTATGGTGTGTATATAAATATAATATATATATTGTAATTTCCCCTCCCAGGCGGGCAAATAAATCTCGCAAGCAATTGGTGGTAATTGTCCAAAAAAAACTAATCAATGGTTTTATTTATTTTCTTCTGACTTCACAAGCCGACAAACAAAACAAGCACTGAACTCAAAAACCATCCCACACCACGAGTCCAACACACTCTTCTTTTACCTGAACCTCCTTTTCCAAAAGACCCTCCTCCCCAGCACCCCAGAGGCTGCTTATTAAGAGTGGCAGTTGTGTCTCTGAACGCCCCTCTTCACAGCACTCCCTTTTTTTATTTTTACTTTTTAGAACACACTGCCTCCGTGGCAATTTCTCAGTGGTACCTCTGGTCACGACCGTAATTCGTTCCAAAACTCTAGATGCGACCCGAACGTAATTTCCCCATAAGATTGTATGTAAATACAATCAATCCGTTCCAGACCATGCAAACTGTATGTAAATATATATTTTTTTAAGTACAAAAATAGTTAATTATACCATAGAATGCACAGTGTAATAGTAAACTAAATATAAAAACATTGAATAACACTGAGAAAACTTTGAACAACAGAGAAAACTAACATTGTAAGAGTTTGCGCTAGACCCTTATGAACTGCTTGCTGTAAACAGCAAGTTTTAAGCACAGGGAATAAAATTAAAAGCCACTTCTCTTGCAAAACTTTTCAAACCATCCTCTACTGGCTTTAAATTCCTCACCTTCGCCACTCGAAGAAGGATTTTTTTTCAGCAAATCTCCATGATTCTTCCTGGCTTTCTCGCATATGATCGCCTCGCTTACGCTATCCTGTGCAAGTTGCTTCTCGTTCAACCACACTAGCAACAGTTTTTCCACCTCTTCCAGCACTTGAGGCCTCTGCTTGGTTAACATTGTAACTCCTTTTGCAGCATCAGCTGCTTTGTTAGGCCCTGTATACGCAAACAAAAGAAAATGGAAAACGGAGAATGGGAAGTCATTGGCGGTTACGAACGTGCATAGGGGAACTGGCCGCCAGTGTTTTTATTCACCACCAGAGCGTGTGGTCATGAACAGATGCAAAATTTTGGCAAACTTGTTGGTCGTTTCCCGAATTGTGCTTGTTCTGAAACGTTCGTGACCAGAGGTTCATAATATGTACTGTATATGTGTGTGACCCTTAACTGAAATTAAGCCAAAGGCTGTTCTCTTTATCAAAAATAATAATTTACCAAAAACAAAACACACAAGAGATCGATAAATAATATGAGGACTCAGAATAAAAAAAAAAAACAATTAACAGAAAGAAAGTCCCATCTGCCCCCTCAAGGGCATAACTAAATGAAGCTGAGTCTCTTGCTGTGCTATGGCGTGGCTCATCTACTTACCCGGCAGCCATATTGAGCCACGTGCACAATCACTGCTCTTCTCCTCTCTTTAACGTCAAATTCTGGCTTTCCAGTCTTTTTGCTCATCTGTCCAACTGCGAAACTGAGGCAACTTTATACTCCAGAATGGGACTCTTTATGTTCGTCCCCCACATTCTCCTGGCATCCACCTCACTATGCAGTTAAAGGACGTCTCACATGTTGTAATACAAGTGCTGCCTACCCTACAGCAGGATGCCATCTGTTACATGCAGTACAGTAACCTTCTACTGCCTTCCCAGTGCCACCATCACATTGGAGTAGACGGCCAACTTGTGGCTACCTGACCACATTTTGGATTCCCCTGACATTATTTCAAATTGTTAGTAAGCTGTGTGGTGACTGCTGACTCATATCACAATTACCATGTGTCCTCCTAATAAACTTTTATATTACTGCTAAAAGTCAGTGTGCAAGCACTGACATAAATGGCATATAACAGAGACATATGCATCACAAACATTTGTATTGATAAAGTGTGTTAATAGAAATGTTTGTGATGCACCATCTGTTGGAATGACAAATACAATGCATTTTTGCGCACTGCAAACATTAATGTTGAAGTCTACGTTGATTACTTTGATTTCAACCAGTCTTAGACAGGTAGCACAGCTAGTAAACAATAATGCAACATTCAGAAAATAACAAAAGTGAAAATTCAAAACAGGTTCATGCTTTAAGTGAAATAATAAATGAAAAAAAAAAAGTTCCGTAGAAATTCAGTGAAAAGGCCAGAGAGTCATGGCAGGTTTAGGATTAGCTGATAAAGTTACAGTCTTACATATCACACACATTTTCTCAAGCGGCTCTTCCATATACTTAAGAAGACTGAAGTACACGATTGTAAGAGTTCCTTTGTCTCTGCTTGTCCTCGCCATGCTGACAGAAGTCTGTTTCACCACACATTGCCTAACCGCACTGCAGTCTTTATGCATTTGCCAAAATCAATTCAGTTCAGTCATGTTGTTGTCTTTAAGGCTGAAACAAACTTTACAAGTCTGAACCTGCCAATTTTCTGAACCACCATCTTCAACCATAAAAGGATCACTTGAATTAAAAAAGTGTTTGATTGACTGAAGAAATAAATGATGAATACATATAAATAACAGTGATGAGTTGGAACACAAAAGTCGTGTGTTTGATTTCAAATCACATTTCTTTGATCTACCAGCAAGGCACACACCTCCATCCTGCCTCCCTCTCACCCAGACGCTTGGTTATTTTCAGGTTAACTTTTACACTTGCCCTTTACATGTTGATTTATATTTCACATCTGCCCCTGATACTTGACTTATAACATTCTCATTGGTCAAGAGTCCTGTCTTCAATACAAAAGTGTAATCCCATGTGAACCACCCGTCTGTTTGTGAACTACTTTCAGTTTCCAGAGGTGTTTAGTTAACAATATTTCAGCAAAAAAATGCATGCGTATTGCAAGCTGTGAGCATACGACTGGATGGTACGTGGACTTTGACAGTGTTTTTCAAATCTCTGGGTTGAGTGTTTCGGGGGCTGCTGCCGGTAGGTTGTGAGTTACTATTGTGTAAAATGGTAGTGGGTCATTAAATGGATTGTGCTGGGTCATGAGTGAGTTGCACAGTACGTCATGTCAGGTGGCAGCTCCAGTGATGGTACTTGGAAGAGTCTGATAATCTTGCTCAGTTCACAAAAGAGGACAACCTACCTCTCCCCAACTTTGATGATCGCACTTGATTTAAAAATTGGAGCTGGTGGTGGGTCGTGAAGACACTTACATGAGAAAAAAATGAATCACAACACCAGAAAGTTCCAGAAACACTGAATTATGATACACAAATAACATCAGATGTTTTTCATGGACACTTTTTATCACCATAGACTCCTGTTCTATCAGAAACGTTGTTATCCCTGTTCTATAAGAAAACAGATTTAAAATTGTTCTCTGCTATTTCTACAAACCATATGGGGAAATCAACATATAACAAAGTATTTTTTGGCTGGAGTGTTCTTTTAAGCTAAATGTATGTATTCCTTTAAGCATTTTTTATTATTCCTTTAAGATTGATTTGCCGTTTATACTGAATACTTTCTGTATAAATGTGACATTTGTCATTTGGCTTCTAAACTACACTTTCTCATATCCTGAGATATGGGGATGGTTATTTAAGGATTAAACTGCAAGACAATGATTCTGTTTTTATATTATGTACATTAAAGAACCATCAAAAACAAATCAAATCAAATTAATAATATATTGAACAATTATTATAAAAGTAAATTTGAATAGCTGCATGAATAAAAAAGTACCACTTCCGGTTAGCAGAAAAAGTTGATGGAAATCTATGTTTTGTACCTAATACTTGTATGCAAAATTTGGTTAACCTAAGTGAAAGTGTACTCAAGGTATCGTGTTTACATACACACACACACATATATAATTCCAAAAATGGTATTTTCGGACTCAGGGAGGTCTAAAATATCGAATTCATTAAAATCTCGACATCAAATCTTTGGACGATTACAATACTTTCCACATACTTCATATATGAGAAAGTAAAAAGAGCACCCCACAAATGATAATAACGTATAGAACTGCATATCTGTCCAATTTAAAAATATGGCTGATGCTCTGTGCAAGAGAGGACAGAGCCGACTATACTTCCTAAGAAGGCTGGCGTCCTTCTAAATCTGCAATAAGATGCTGCAGATGTGTTATCAGACGGTTGTGGCGAGTGCCCTCTTCTACTAAGCGGTGAGCTGGGGAGGCAGCATAAGGAAGAGGGACGCCTCACACCTGCACAAACTGGTGAGGAAGGCAGGCTCTCTTGTAGGCATGGAGCTGGACAGTTTGACATCCGTGGCAGAGTGACGGGCGCTGAGCAGGCTCCTGTCAGTCATGGAGAATCCACTGCATCCACTGAACAGGATCATCTCCAGACAGAGGAGCAGCTTCAGCGACAGACTGCTGTCACCGTCCTGCTCCACTGACAGACTGAGGAGATCGTTCTTCCCTCACACTATGCGTCTCTTCAGTTCCACCCGGGGGGGTAAACGTTAACATTATACAAAGTTATTGTCTGTTATACCTGCATTTTTATCACTCTTTAATTTAATATTGTTTTTTATCAGTATGCTGCTGCTGGAGTATGTGAATTTCCCCTTGGGATTAATAAAGTATCTATCTATCTATCTATCTATTGTGGAAGCAGGCCCGGACACAGACAGGCGGACACGTTAATGTCACCCAACACACGTTTATTTACACAGTCCATATTTACAATAGTGCACACAACCCTTAAGTCCCCAAAGTCCTGGCCAACAATACAGTGCCTTCTTCTCTTTTTCAGGCCGCCTCTACTCCTCTCCTCCAAGACCTTGTCTCCTTCTCTCCCGACTCCAGCCATTGTCTGAAGGGAGGCGGCCCCTTTTATATGTACCTGGATGTGCTCCAAGTGTCCTCCAGCGACCTTCCGCCGACACGTCCCTGTGTGGCGGAAGCACCGGCTGTGTACCCGGAAGTACTCCGGGTGTCCCCGATCCTCTTTCCCCCAGCACTTCTGGGTGTGGCAGAAGTGCTGAGGTCAAGGGCTCTCTAGGCACCAGGGCGCCACCTGGCAGTGACCACGGGCCCCTACAGGGTAGAGCTTCAAAGCTCTGTACCCGTGGCCCCCAAAGGAACCAGGGTGGTCGCCCCCACGTGGTCTGAGGTGAGCGTAAGCCCACTTCTGGTCTTCCTAGGTGTCCCGGCCGGGTCGCCACCCCAGGCATCTCCGACGCTATCTATCTATCTATCTATCTGTCTGTCTATCTGAAAGGAAAATCAACAGCCACTAGAGTATTGCACAATGTTGTGTGAAACCTATGTTAGTATTTTCTTACATACACAGTTATTTTATTTTTATCAAACTATTTAGACACTGCATGGCCAGAAGTACATGGACACCCCTCCATATCATTGATTTCAGGTGTCTGAAACCTCCATTGAGAAACATAAGCAGTAGAATGAGCTGTATTGTGACTTTTAACATGGCACTGTCATAAGCTGAAACCATGGTGGGTAACATGACCTGTCCCTTATGCCCCAAGGTCTTTTCATCCTAACGCATTTTCAGGGCCGGGTGAGGTGAGATTTATTAGAGATTTTTTAGGTAAGTGGTCAGGGGTGCAGTCCTTGAACACCTACAGTTTGGTCAACCTCTCAGCTTAGCTGAAAGATAAGAGAAGTCCGACACACTCATTGTGTTTGCCAAAGTTATGTTATCTATGTTATCGCTTATACTTTTTGAAAGTTGTCAGGGAAGTATCAGGGAAGTGCATGTCTTTTTAATAAAATAGTGCAGCTCAGACTTACATGTGTAGGGAAGGACATGCAGCCATGGAGCACTTGATGGGGGAATGAGCAGTTAGCCATTCATGTGTGCAAGAGACATCAACGCAGCCATCCCTCATTAGCAGCTCAGCGGCCCGTTGAGAGAGAAGGAAAGAGACACCTGCACTCGTTAGCTTATAAAATGTCTTAGTGGTTCAGTTAAATAAGAAGAAACAAATAAAAGGTAAGAGGAAGCAGAATCGACAGGGGAATACAGTGAGCGAAGAAAAGGAAACTGGTCGGGAGGAGCTCTGATTGAGCGAACAGGGAGATTTATTCCAGAGGCATTCTAGTCTTTTGAGTGTGAGGGAGCAGGTGCGATTGAGGGCTTCAAGAGTTTTCTGTGGGTTACTGAAGAAGGTGGTGGGAAGAGTGAGCCATGAGCGAAGAAACCCAGTTGGTACCAAAGGAGGTGGCTGGGACAGAGAGCTGAAAAGGGACCGGGTTCACTGATATCTTGTAGCCTGTTGTAGCCAATAAGAGAGCAGGTCAGACAGAGAGATAACAGCACTGGTGAACAGGTTTAGTAACATGGCCAATTCTTGGACAGATTTAAACCCTCAGATTTTATCTATTTATTGGACTTCATTTTTCCTTAATTCACTGCCTTATGGCTTTTTCATAAACTGTTATTTATTGATTACATCTGTTTGCACTGCACTTTTGGTCACTGTTTGCTTTTAATGAATACAAACTGTGCACTTTGCACCTTTATCTTATCGTTGTTTCCTCACTTGCCTTAATCTATCCTCGATTACGAACTTGGAAATCGGGTGATACTCATAGCTGCGGGCACCAGGGCATCACAGGTGGGGGAACCAGATGAGCAAAAGACATCTGCTAAACATGAATGTGCCCTCAAACCAACTAGCATTCTAGCATAGATTTTTTCTTTGGTTAACACATAATTGGAAGTCTTTGAGTCCTGTTGGGACAGTTATCCACATTATTGGACTAAAGAGAACTTTGGACCATCTACAATGTCTAAGATTTTGTGTTTTGCAGCTCTCTTTAAGAGCAAAGTGTTACATCCTAGGTGCAGTGCAAAGGCATCATGCTTTCTCACGGTTGGTGACTGTTGTATCTTTTCTGATTTTGTAGCATCTGCTTCTGATCTTTCAAGTGTGTAAACACACATGATAATAATGCATTCCTATGTATACAAAACCTATGCTTAATAATTCTTTAATTTTTGTCCTTAGTGTATGCAGAGGCCGATGTAATTCCCGGTGGGCAGAAAGCCAGCTCTACTTTTCGGCCTACTGTTGAAGACGGCTACACCATCCCAATGATCCTCAACCACTATGACACTCCTGGAAAGTTTCATGAATATGCTGAACCCCTGATGCCTGAGCCGGAGTATGCCACCCCTTTCAGTGAACAGTTTCAGGACTCTGGCAATGGAGAAGCAAAAAGGGGAACTCCCATGATTAAAATAGCACCCCCGTGCTCCGGTGCATTGGCTGAAGGTACAAGCAACAGTATTGCACAACAGTACGATTTCCCCATTCAAAGATTGGAGTGTGTAGGAGAACAGGTGGACTACAACGTGCCCCAGGCCTCTGGGGGCACAGCCAGAAAGGCCAGTGTGATTTATGCAGAGCCACAGGTAGAATCCCAGTGGCAGAGGACCATGGACCCTGCAGAGCACATGTACCATGTGCTTTTGTGAGACTCTAGTTGTAGGCATGTTAAAGAACCTTCAAAGGATCTGGAGTCCAGTCATAATCTGCTATCCCTCATTTTTGGACAGAAGAGTTTACAGCTCAACAACACGTCTAATGACTCAGGCGTACATTTGCCCTATGGTGCACATTTCACAGAATGATGGGCTGCCTGCCTTCATATTTGCCCGGAAAGGGCAAAGCTACTTGAAGTTTTATCAGCATCAACTCAGCTCATCCAGATTTTAGCCCTCTGGATACAATTATATGTGAAAGAGAGAAAATAAAAAAGAGCACTTTAGTGCAAGTGGATTTGGAATTCTCCGGGGAGCTCGCTACAAGGGAGTGGGAGTACAGGAGACATATAATGGGGAGCGGCTGATCAGTGCACTGAGTTCCAATTGCACTGCTCAGATTTGTTTTTATTCAGAATCCCGTATGTCTTATTGTTCTGTCAGGTTTCACCTGCTTTATCTTAATCCCAAAAACAGTGACCACAAGGTAGGAATGGGGATCTGGTCAGACTGGATTAGGAACTCAAATATGAAAGAGCACCTTAGAGTTGCGTGTGCTTGTGTCTTGTGTAAGTGAAAGGTTTTAAAATTGTAAGATGACATTGTAAAAGGTGCCAACCTGAGGTTACTGAGAAGACTGAATTCTCATTTAGCTGGAAAGAAAGTGTCAGCCTTCTTTTTGAGACTATAATATCTGAATTAGGATTGAGTGCCCCCTAGAGGTGATTCACCATCATTGGAAACTGCTGGTTGTTTCTCACAATTATTTTTAACACCTGAAAAAAAAAGGAAATCTTCAATAAATGCACCACACATTGCAAAAAAGAATATTCACAAAGCATGGACAATCAAACAAATAATTATGACAGAAAATTTGCAATGCTGGTGTCATTTGGTTGGCATCCTGCCTGGGGTTGTTTCTTGTTTGCATCTGATGCTGAAGAGATAGCCTCCAGCAGACTGTTATTTTGTCATTGATGATCTGAGTTTAGAATATGAATGGAAGAATTGATGGCCACGTGCTGAAATGTTTGATACATTTTGGGAAGGAAAAAAGTGGGCTGTGGGAAGAAATTGATGGCGAGGTGTGTGAGCTGCTGGTCTGGACTGCCAAACCAACCTGTGGGCGTTAAATCAATGTTGCACTTTCTGTGTTTAAATCTTGTTTAATATTAAGAAGTCATAATTTTAATATGTGCACTTTATATGATCTGCAGACGTTAGGAAATGATGTTTGGGATGCCATAAATATTACCTTTCAACGCTAAGTAAGGTCAACTTGAGTGGGAGGCCTTCATGAAATAAAAGGTAAAGTACCACTTCCGGTTAACGGGAATAGCCCAGAAGTTGATAGAAATCTATGTTTTGTACATAATACTTCTATGAAAAATGTGGTTGACCTAAGTGAAAGTGTACTCAAGTTTTCGTGTTTACATACACACACACATAATTCCAAAAATGGTATTTTCAGACTCGGGGAGGTCTAAAACGATGAGATTCATCAAAATCTTGGCATTGAATCTTTGGACAATTACAATACTTTCCCTAGTCTTTGTATACAAGAAAGTAAAAAAATCAGTTAACTGATGTGCCCAGTGTGCCAGCACAGAACGCTCTTTCTCCATACCAATTTGAAGGAGATGTTAAGTAGAGGATTTTAATTGCAGTTACTGTTGTTGTCTCACACTTCTAATGCCCAGTCTAGTCAGTGTTTGGGTGCAGTTTTCTATGTTCTACAGGTATGTGTGATATTTGGGGTGCACAGTCTAAAAACCTACCATCTTCCTTCCGCAGCCCTAAAACTATGAGTTAATGTGACTGAGGACATTAGGAGTCAGAAGAAGTTCTGCCATTCTGAGATCTGGTCACCTAAAAGCACTGACATGCCTCCACGACAGTCTCAATAATTCCTTATGTGTCCAATGTACTGCCACACAGTGACCACAGTGGGCAACATGAACTGTCCTTTATGCCCCAAGATCTTTCCAGTGCAACACATTTTCAGTGGTGGGTTAGGTGACGTTATCCATTAGACATTTTTGGGGTATGCGAGTACAGGACAGTTCTTCAACGTCCACAGTTTGATCAGCCTCTCAGCTTTGCATTGCTATTAAGGACAAAAGAGTTCTGAAAGATAAGAGGAGACAATCAAGCTTCTTAGTTAAAAGCTAAGTGGATTCAGAAAGTATTCAGACCCCTTCACTTTCTGGGCATTCTATTATTCTGTAGATTTAGTTTTAAGTGGATAAATGTCATTCAGTGTATACTCAAGAACCCATAATGGCAAAGTGAAAACATATTTTCAGAAAGGTTTTCAGACTTATTAAAAATCAATAAGTAAAATCTCTCATTCAATTCCCGCTTTGAGTCATCTTCATAAGTCTTTACAAGCTTTGTACGCCTAGTAGTATATTCCATTCTGCCTGCAGATCCCCTTGTGCTCAACTGGATTGTAAAGGAAGCACCTGCAAACTGCCATCTTTAGATGTTCAATGTAGTTTGAGTCTGGGCTTTGGAGGGGCCACTCAAGGATAGTCAAGACTTGTCATGAAGCCACTCCAACGTTGTCTTTGGCTGTATGCTTCAGGTTATTGTTGTGCCGAAAGATGAACTCTCACTCCAGTGGTGGAGTGCACTCTTGAGCAGTTTTTTTTTTCTTCTAGGACCTGTCTTTCTATATTTGGCTGCATTCCTCCTACTCTTAATTCCGACCAGTCTTCTTGTCCCTGCCTCTGAGGATAGATTGATGTCGCCACTACCATGCTTCACCATGGGGATGGTGTTAGGCAGATGATGAGCATTGCCTAGTCTTTGTCATACAGAGTGCTTTGAGTTTTGACTAAAGAGGTCACTTTTTGTCTCTTCACACCAGAGAATCTTTTCTCTCATGCAGTCAGAGTCCAAACAAACTGTCACCTGAAGAGTGGCTTTCCGTCTTGTTACTCTACCATTTGATTGTTAGAGTTTTGCTGAAATGGTCGTCCTTCTGACAGGTTCTGCCATCTCAGCAGAGGACTTCTGAAGCTCTCTTAGAGTGACTGTTGGGTTATTGGTCACCATCCTGACCAAAGCCCTACTTGCCCAGTTACTGAGTAATGCTAGACACCAACTCTATAAAGAGTCCCAGTGGTTCAAAACTTCTTCCGTTTCACAATCATAGAGGCCAATGTGCCCCTAGGAACACTCAGAAGATTTAAAAATGGTTTTATACCCTTTGCCCTGATCTACGCCTCAGCAAAGTTTTATCGTGGTGGTCTACAGAGAGCTCCTTGGACTTGATAACACATGCTGTGTGAATTGTGGGACTTTCTATACACAGGTACAAGTGTGCCTTTCTAAATGATGTCCAGTCAATTCAATTTGCCACAGGTGGACTCCAGTCAAGTTTTAGACACGTCATAAGGAGAACTGAAGCAAACAGGATTCACTTGACCACAGTTCAGAGTGCGCAGCAAAAGATCTGAATGCTTAATATGAAAGGGAAATTTCAGTTCTGGATTTTTAAGGAATTTGCAGACCTTTCTGAAACAGTTTTCACTTTATTATTACAAGTCAGTGAGTGTAGATTGATGGGCAAAAATGGCAAATTTATCTATTTGAAATGAAATGGACAACCCAATAACGTGTGCCGAAAGTGAAGGGGTCTAAATACTTTCTGAATCCACAGTGTGTTGTCCCAGTATGCTAAATAAGACACTTATTCAAAATGTCTATTGTGTTCATCAAATTAATTTTGTGCGCAAAAGCTGTGATATCCAACCATGCTAAAACACACACTTGTTGAAAGTTGACAGGCTTACTGCTTTAGTGTGTATCCTGTGATATGCAAGGATCATACACAGGGATTCTTTTAGCTTCTGTGAGTAGCTGATGAAGATAAGGACTTTTTTTTACCAAAAACCCAACCCACACATTCATTTAAATGATTTGTTAACTTGTCACATATTTTCAGTTCAATTTATTCATATACTATATAGCACACGTCTCTGAATGCAGGTTATAATCACAGCCACAGACCTATAAATATAATCACTGCAGCTTACAAAGCACCTACTGCTTATTTAGCCAATGCATTTACTCATGGCAGTGCTCAAAATTAAGATGCATTTGAAATGTTTTCTGGTGAGCAGACCACTACAATGGCAGCAAATGTAGTGCACGGGACTTGCACAGTAAGCCAGAGGTCTGAAGCAAACCCCCAACTTTGCAATACTGCCTGCATATAGAGGCTGAGTAAAATATTTTTAGACTAAACTATTAAGAGAAACACCAGTAAAACCGGACAGGTTTTATTTTTCTACATTTAACACACATGTTTTAGCTTTCACAACCCTGTTCTAAGCCATCCGGATAAAATATTTTGTTTTTCTTACCCAAACCCCTCTTATGCAGTTTGATTAGACCATCCCATGGAGATATATTAGAATCTCATACTGGGGAGCAGGTGGTACTCAGATGCGGCCAGGTCAGCAGAATGGGGTGGTTTTGGTGTCTGTTAGGACCCATTGTTTCTCAGAGCAGCCTTTGCCACCCATGCACTGCACGCAGGGCTGTTGTCAACCACCCTCCTTCTGTTTCACAACATCTTTTCTCGCCCAGTTTACTAGATTGACTGTTGCAAACACCAAAGTAAGTCAGTATAATACAAACCTTTTACGAAGGCCTTTTTTAAAATGTTTATTATGATGACTCTGAAAAAACTCAGCACAAGAATTCCAATGTGCTTTGACTGTCGGTTTTATGCACAAATGGCAAATAAAGAAACCTTGAAACTTAACCTTTTAAGGCAAGCTCTCAATATGAATGACAATCATAATATAAAGTTATGCACACCATCATGACTGCACTATCTTGGATCTTGAATTTATTTTGTGTTGGATTAGCTACCATGCTTCTTTTGTTCTAATAGCTGTTAAGAAACAGAGGTGATATTCTAGTTTTCTCCCAGTTATTAAATGCAACTTTAATTTCTCACAACCTGTTTTAGCGTGGGGTGAGTGGGACTAACCCTAGGTTTGTTATGAATTGGTCTGCTCTCACACATCCTAAAATTAATGTTTGTACACGCAGAGACTCACGACATGTTTACACTTAAGTAATGCTTATGATTGATGTTTTCACTTCTGAATACTTCACTTAGGGATTCACTATCTTTGGCTTGAGCAGACCAGACGAGTATACTTGGGGGGCTCCTAGACATTGGTAGCTGATCCTCCTTAGTTACTCCTTACTATGCTGTTTACTAATAGAGGGGTCTCCCCTCAGCTGCTAACCCTTTCGGAAAGAAATAGCTGTCTACCCATACCAGTGTTGATATAAGTGTACTTAAAAGGCTAAAATGCATGAGGCCTCTAAAAGACACATACACCAGTCTGGAAACTTCTTTAGGCTGGCTGTAGTGTGTCATCACTCCAGCCAGCCTAACCCCACATTCTACAGGCAGACCTCAATATGCACAGGCTTCAAAAGCTCAAACTACTGCCCCACAATATACAATAACACACAGAAATGCCTAGAAAGGAAGAGAAATTGTAAAACCTGTAGCTTGGAAGAACAAGTCCCACACCATATCTTTATATAACTGAATGAATTTATTTGGTTATGACATGGAAAACAGAAAATTGCAAAAAGAGATAAAAACAAGTCCTACATGTAATCTAATATTTGAAAACTAAAAACCCAAAGCAAGAAATTCAAAACTACACAATTTATACTCACAGTTCCTCGTTCAAATCACTGCTGGATCCACTCCCAGACTCCTAATAAATAGGCTGTGGATGGTCCTTCTACCGGGACATCAGGGTGGCCCTGTGCTATTTGAGGGATCCATACAGAAAATACAAGAAATGCAGATACATGCATACTAATAATATTAATACTATGTCCCCTTGGGATTAATAAAGTATCTATCTATCTATCTATCTATCTATCTATCTATCTATCTATCTATCTATCTATCTATCTATCTAAATAATAAATAGGCAGAACAGTATTACCAAAATTCATACTAACAATGAAAACAAATGGCAGAGTATGAAGTGTGTTCCCAGGGTGTGGACAGGGGAGACCCTTCTGTAAGAATAATAAAAACAGTAATATGGAGTGTTGCACTGTATGGAGCAGGGACATGGACAGTGAGGAAAGGGGATGCAAACAGAAAGCAAGCATTTGAACTGTGACCATAGAGAAAGAAATGACCAGTTAGATGGATAAATTATCTAAAGAAAAGGTGGTGGAAATGACTGATGAAAAAAGGAGCATGCTTGAAACAATGAAAAGAAGGCAATGAAAACTGGATGGGACATCTGCTAAGAGATGGAGATGTTGAAAATAGTGCTGGAAGATAAAATGGAGGGAAAGAAATTGGGAGGAAGGGCAAGACAATACATGTTATGTTATCTGAAAGAAAGTAAATCATACCAAGAAATGAAAAGAAGAGCATAAGACAGAGTACAGTGGAGGAACTGGTGATCGAAAGACCTGCTTTATGGCTTATAACTAACGAAGAACAAAAACACATAAAAAATAATTCACCAGAATTAACAAAACATGACAAATTATATGAAAATAAAAACATAAGGCAGGAAACACACTCCCTTGCTCAAAAATAACAACTAGGTGCCCTATATTTACCTCATTCTGGGCAGATTCACCATCAGGGCATTCTGGATGTACACCCAGGGTACCTTGGCAGCAAGGAGCCTTTTTTCCAGCCCAACTACTAACAACACCCAAATTAAAAGATTGCTTATCCATATGCTACAATGACAATGAACAAGCCGATGAGATTATTTAGTACCTGCCAGACGAAATGATGTCAACGAAATCAAAAGTAAGAAATCCTGGGATGCATTAAACAATCCAGTGTCCACGCGCTGCACTGTTAAAAGCAGGATCGACAATCTGTTAAGGAGCTACGTCACTCAGGGGCCTGTGGGGGTCTCAATCTGTCCTTGACCTCAATTACCCAAGAAGTGCAGAAGGTAAACGTTTAAAAGCAAAGCAATACTTATTCCAATAAGTTAATTGTAGTAAAAATGAATAACAGCAGCAAACAATATAAATAACCTACATACAATAATGTTCCAAATCAAACAGCCTAAACGATATTGTGTTTATAAAATGTTGAGGACTCAGGGGTAGTTCTTGTACTGTTTAGCCAGTTTATGTAATACCAATAATGTTCCGACAAGCTTTCTGGCTGGCAATGAGAGACCTCCATCCATTTTTGAGTCCTCCCATCCAGTAGTTCCTGAATCAGGTCAGCCCGATATTAGGATTGTGGGGCGATTGATTATCTCCTGGAAATGGCACCATTGCTTTACAGGGATTTGACTGTGCTTGTTACAAAAACACATTTCAGGATTTTAAAATCATATTTGATTCTTGAAGCATTAAAAAAACATAAATACTTTCCTACTTTGAATACTGAGGCGGGGCGTCGTTAGGATTTGCAGATATCAGGGTCTGCTCTTAGTGCCGTCAGTGATTTTTCGCGCACAGTCGGATAAAATCTTCAAAGGGTGACTTGGGGGCGTTGAGTGAAGTTGGGCTTTTAGTGGCGTTTATCCGATATACAAAATCCAACAGTTGGAATCAGGAAGATCAAGGGCTAAGCGCCAGAAATCAGAGGGTAAAACCCACAAACCCCCCGACGACAATGGTACTGACACATAACCGCTCATGAAGACTAACGTCCACTCTTCCAACTGAATGTATTGAGGAAAGGGGCACATTTGTTTTTCTTATAATCACGTAAATGTATGTTATTTACAAATGTGATGCTGGACTGGAATTTAAATAAGGATCAACACTTACAATTTGAAATGTATGCTTGGGATCAACTAACTGTAATCCTTCGATCCAAAAACTTCCTGAAAAATAGAAAGAAAAAAACAACCAGAACAAAAACACCATTTCCAACCCTGCACTACAAAGACAACACAAACGTTTTAATCTCAGTGTGAGATTCAGTGTATTACAGACCTTCTCCACCAGAAAATAACGAGCACTTCCGCCTGAGGCGGGGCAACGGTCCCAGCATTCCTGTTTATTTGCATACAGCAACGTTGGGTAAACGTTTGCTACCTTTTTGACAGAAAATAAATCATGTCTGTTTATTTGATTACTTTTAAGATCCGACGAGCATTAATAAGATTATAACATACGTGGCATGATGTGAGGGAATGTGAGAAGTAAAAAAGATTACACTATAATTTCTTAGATACTCTGCGGCTCAATATACTCAAAATAAAGGGGGTTACACCTCGGCGTAACATTCGTTAAAAAGGGCTTTTGCTGTGAATAGCACAGAGAAGGAATGATTATTCGTTTCTTCTTTGCGGAATCGAAATCAAGAGATTCCGGAAGCATAATTTTTGCAAATTCGGGCTGCTGATGATCAAATGTCTCGGCGCCTGTACAATAACGGTTAATAATAGAAAAAAAAACCAAACAGTTCACGTTTTGAAGTAAAAAGATTCAAACGGTTGCTATCAACATTTCGTTTTCAAGACCAATACCGTGGAACACTTTTACTTTGTATGCAATTAGAACGAGAAGGTGTCAGATACGATTTGTACAGATGTTTACACATTTTTTTCCTGGAATTTGCATTATCTTTACTGTGGTAAACTCGTAATGTATATACAATATATGTTCTTGTATATTTACAAGAATGGCTGAGCAAATATTGTGGACATTTACTTGTACTTCTAGTGCCATCTATAGGTAATACTGCAACATGAAAGCCACAAATGCACGGGACAGACATTATAAAACACAGGACGTTCTTTGTTCCCAGAGGGAAATTTGTTTTTTTTTTTACAGAAGCTCTTAAAAAAATAAACACGTATGTAGATTTAAAACACACACACACACACACTTAATGGTCTGAGCACATTAATGATTAAAAAGGGCAAAAAACAAAAAGAAAAACGTCTGATTTGACAGCAAGGCATTATGCAGGTATATTGCTATTGGTATAAGGGAGCCCCAGTTACGTTTCTTGAACGCCTCAGTGTTAGTGTGTCAGAGAGAGAATTTGCAGTGTTGATCATAATAGCACTCAACTTTGTCTTCATTTTCTTCCCTATTACAACTACTGTACCAGGGTTTACCTATTCTGGTAGCACTTCTGCAGTCAACAATGCCCTTGTAGAACTCCTCTTAAGGCCATATCACATTTGATGACTTTTCCAGTGATTTTTCAGTTGTAGACTTCATTTCCGTAATCTTAGAAAGTCGGAAACAGTCAGCAACACTACTGTGAAAGTCAGTCATCTAGTCTCACATATCCAGCGACACAGTTTAACTAATTAACAAGTTGCTCCATGGTCTTCAGTCATTGGGGCAGGCTCTGAGTGCAATGGGCTGACACGCAATGAATGCTCATCTGGAAGTACAATGTTTATGATGCACTGATGAGGAATAAGAAATGCAGGTGTTTTGGATGTCACAAATAGAATAAAAAGAAATATATGCTTGATGTTCATGTAAAGAATGGATAAAACAAAAAAGGGCATAGATTGCAGCTAAAATCATAGTAGCCCTTGTCGGGGCATAAAATATGCCAAAGATTCTCACCTTCAAAGAAGGCTCTAGGAGTCAGAGGATAGGTAAACAGAATAATTAGTTTTATTGCAATAAACAATAACACAGACTCAACCCAATTAGGCCAAACTGAGTTAAGCCCCAAACAAGCCAGAAATCACAGTTCATATAATCATTTCTTATCATCTTGACCTCGCTTGTAATAATTCATTCTATGAACAATTCAGCCTATTCTGACTCCCTACTTCAGCTGGCTTCTCACGGGCCCTTTCTTGTCCATTAATATTGTTCTCAACTTATCACTTGTCTTCATTCTTGGCTTCCCTTATTTCCTAACCAGCCTTCAAACAACAGGTGTTCCCCCTTCTCTGACCTTGGGCAGTTTCTGTGCATCATTCTCCCCCTTCTCTGTCTTTCTGAGTTTCTAAATGTTGGTGGTTTCTCTCTGAGCTTAACTAAAAAAGAAACTATTTACTTTGGCATACCTAATTCATACTAACTTTAATGCTTACAGAAGTTCTTACTAAGTTTACATCTATCCATGCCAATACATGACTTTTCATTTACTATACCCTTAACCCTTCAAACAGCACTGGCTCTGTCAGACAGCACACTATTGGCTGTCAGAAAAAAGAGGCAAGCACAGCTGTGCTGGAAAGTCATCATGCAGTTTCTAAATTAGACATGCCCAGTGATTTTCAGTTGCTGAAACTGACATGGTTCCAGGATGAGACTGGCACATCCATTCAATATGTCTGACATACCCAACGACTAGCAGTTGCATAATGTGAACCCCTTGGCCTCTCTACTGCCATGCTATCCTCCTGCCTTTAAGCTCCCCAGTTACATTCCTTGCTTTTCTACTTTCAAGGCTCTCTACATATACACATTGCTGCCCCCTGGTGATGTCTCCATTTTACTGGCATGACAATACATTCGGTTTTAGGTTGATAGAGGTAGTGCACTCCTGCAAGTAGTTGGGTGTCCACATCAATGACAGGTTGAACTGGTCACATAACACAGAGGAATTACATAAAGGGCAGCACAGACTCTTTAATGTGGGAAGTGACATCCTTCATATATTTTACAACTCTGTGATGGCCAGTGCAATCTTCTACGCTATGGTGTGCTGGGCCGATAACATCACTTCACGAGAGGCCCACAGAATCAGCAAGCTAATTACACACTCAGTTATGGGATGCACTTTAGATCCCCAGAAGGCAGTAGTGAAGGTGAGAATGAAGACAAAACTGAGAGCCATTATGAACAAAGCTGCACATCCTCTCTATGACACACTGAGTATGAGGTGTGACAATTTAACTCCAGGAATGAACATGTAGAAAAAAATGTTTTCATGTGTGTGTGCTAGTGGCTATTGCCTCCTTCTCCTTCTGCAGCTATGCATTAAGTTAGAGGACATTGGTACTGCTGGAAACATACCATACTGTGTTTCTGGAATACATTTAAGTTTCTTTGTCATATTGCAGTGGTTGTCAGAAATGTCTGAAAATCTTAGTCCTTTCATGGCAGTTTTTATTTTTGGGAAAACTCAGAAATTATAAGTGGTTAAGTCAGGTGAATAGGGTGGATAATCTAATTTGGTAATTGGTGATCCATTTGACAGGCCATAGTTCAGTTGTTTCCTTTGAAAATAATCCTGTAACCTTTTAAGCAGTTCTAAACAGTACTAATGACTGACTGTCCCTGTTTAAGGCACTCATAATGGACTATTCCCTTATTATTAAAAAAAAAACAAAACATGATTTTTACACACATGGGTGACACTACTTTGCTGCTCTGACAATTTATTAAACTGTCATATATCGTACTTTGATCTAATAAATGATTCAGCAGAGGACTCCTTCATATCAGTGGCAACAGGCCTTTATAATGACTCACTGTGACCGTAACTGTCAAGTCATAACTTTTCTTTCATTCTGGTGTATATATATTTGTTTATTTAAAATTTAAAAAATCCACCTATATTTCGATCCACCTATTTAACGTTTTACTATTCTAATTTTTAATATCGTCTTCAATACCATAACAAGGCAGCCCCAGGTAATGCTGCAAAACTGCAGATTTCATATAAAAATCTGTAAAAACCGCACAAAACTTACCTGGTATTTAACGTTTAAGCCTCTCACATTCTTATTACACATGGAAATGTATGACACAAACCATAAACTCATAATGTTTGTTATTTTTTGATAGTTACCATCAAACTACAGTATATTAATAAGTTCACTTTTTTTCTTTTTAAATGTAAGTTCTTAGTCCCATGTCGATGAGTTACTAAAAGAGTACTGGGCATAATTAAAAACTAACCCCACCGAATACATGTATCACCCTTGAATTAAAGGCAGCTCACACAGCAGCAGACCGGACCATCACAGTCCACTCCACACGGGAACCACCGAGTCTGTCTGCCTGTCCGTCTTCCGTTTTGTTTTGTCGCCGCGACGCCCGACGCTTCTAACAAATTGGTGTGGCTAATCGACCGCCTACATCTGTTAGTGACGAATCAGCGTTGCGTTTTACTGTGTACGTGAGGTCACTGGCAATAGTAAACGCCTTGCCTGTGCCCCGGAAGTGAATTCGTGAGCAAAATTGTGAGTTGTGCTGTCGGAGTAGCAGCATAAGACATGGGGAGCTAGACGACGGAATTCGATGGTGAGTGTCCGACGGACTACCGATGTCGGTTAGTTGGGTAGAATCCGTAAAGCTGGTAAGCAGAATACAGTGGTAAGGAAGGGCTACGTTTTGTGCGGGGTGTTAGGAAGGAAGCAGTGGGTTTATTGAAGCTGTTTTTATTTATTTTCTGACCACGGTAAGTATAAGCAAAGAAGGAAAATGAAACCGACATCTACTTCATATGACAAATATATGCGTATTCTTTACAAGGTTATTGATTTTCTATTGAGTATATGGACTTTTCCATTTTCACACACTTTATGGAAAAATCAAGAAAACATCTTTATGCTTTTTTATCTAGTTGGCATTCTTATAAATTGCAGCTTTGGATGTCACTCCGAGGACTACAACCAACCCAAGTGTTATTTCGTTTTTTTTTGTGAATTTGGGTGTTCTGAGGTTTCTTGAAATCATTTGTTTTGCCACATTTGTACGTTAGCCAAGTACCTCTTATCTCGACACTCAATATTTTATATGATGCGTTCTCCGAACTTTTTCTTCGTTGTGGCGACGAAGTGGAATCTTATTCCGCCAATCAGTCTGTGCTTAAGATTGACATGTCTGCTTTGCTTTTAGTCTTGAATCATTGCCACTGATTCAGTAATGCATTCTAAATAAGCAGTTTTAAGAAATGTGTTTTTCGGGAGAAATCCTAAATCAGTACAAAAGTGAGCATAGATTGTTTCACAACGAAACTTTGTCCCTAAATGATTTGTAGAGCGTTAGGCAGTATGGCGTAGCGGTTAAGGTCTTGGGATCTCAAATCTTGAGGTTGTGGGTCCAAATCCCGATATTGACATCGTATGACCACGAGCAAGTTTACATTGGCCTGTCAATTGAAAATAAACAAGGAAAGGTAACTAATTTTATCACAAATATTGTAAATCGCCTTCGAAGTAAATGGAAAATATAGAAGACACCAGCAACTAAGCTTGCTTGAGCCCAGCTAATACTTGGATGGGGGCCCAATATAGTAAAAAGCTGGATTGTTACTGGAAGAGATGTTAGTGAGGCTAGCAAGGGGCGCTTATCCTGTGGTCTGTATGTAGGTCCCAATGCCCCAGAGCAGTAACAGGGACACAGAGTTGTAAAAACTAGCATGTCCAGTAGATGGGATGTAAATCAGAGGACTCGAATCTCTGGTCATAAAAGATTCCTGAGCATCTTTTGAAAAGTATAGGCTCTTTTCCCATGTAGTGGCTAAATTGCACACCACGTCCTCGTAATTCTGACCCTTTAATTATCCCTTGCCCCTTATTGTCTATCTGTCTGCTTCTCACCCCTTCACCACTTGATAGCTAATTTGTGTTGAGTGTACTGGCACATAAATGGCTGACATTGCTCCACAGAGGTGGATGTTCACTGTGATTGTGGTTGAAGTAGTTCTTCACTGTCTATGCAAAGCACTATATAAATAATGTAATTAATTACGTTCTAGTATAGTAAAAAAGTGCCATGGTCACCAAAAAATACTTCAAATGTAAGTTCCTGCAAGTTTAATTGAAAAGCATTGCATCACTCAAATTAGTTATTAATCTTCTCAGTAGTAGGTTTTGAGTACAGTCACAAGGAAATTAATAAATAACATTACAGTACAAATTATTAACACAACTATTTAAAGAATGGATGAATATGCTGATCATTTAGCAGTGTTACATAGTAAAAGGCAAAACAATCAGTAAATGGCAACTAGTAGTTGCAAAATTAAAACTTAGTAAAGTAGATGTTGGCATTTATGCAGGAGTTAAGTGTTAAAATTCAAGACAAAAATAGTAAAGACAAAACAACTTCAAGTTTTAGCTGACTAAGAACTGAAAAGGAATTTGCAGAATGTAGTGCTTCTAAGGTTTAGAGAGAAGATATTATAAATTAGAACAAGTAATTAATAAATCATTTTTTTAAACCTGATGTAGTAGATGATGTTGTGACTGGCATTTTTGGGCATATTGTTGCTTTTAATTGATATTTTTGTCTAATCTCTCAATTTTTATCACTGTTGTGTCTTATCTGAGAGCTTGAGGGAGCCAGAGTGCAAAGCATAAACTTTGTAGTTTGAGTACAAGGATAGATATGCACGTGTGGTTTATAACACGGAGAGAAACAAGAGGTGTTTAAACTGTTGTAAGAAAATGTGCTTCTCCAGAGCAAATCAAAATGAAACAAGGTTGAAAATTTAAAATATCACAGGGAGGAGTAATATGCCATTACATGGCAAAGGCCAGAATTTCAATCTAAGATACAGATTGTTTGTTAATCACAAGAAATTTGTTTTCTGCTGAATCCTAGGGTGCACATTGTAGAAAAAATCTTGAGTAATGGACTTTGACAGACAGTTCAGAGGCTCATGATGATATATTGAGAATGTCCTTTAATTATTTTTTACTGTCTGTTTATTTAATATGCATTATAGTAGAACAATCTTTTGGAAGCTGCTTGTATTTCCATGTTTTTTTTTGTGCATTTACATATATAAAACTTTAATTGTGATTTATGATAGCATATTTAGTCAGTATTTAATGTCACGTATAGGCATTGGTTTATTGTTTATCTTTTCTTGCACTGTTCAAACCAGCTGTACTTTTTTGGCATTTGTCTGCCAGTGTACCACTACATCATGAAATGTTTCACTTTAAACAGAAATAAGTGACATTATCAATTTGTGGATGGTAAAAAGTTTCTTTGTTTAAAATATATTTTTCATGTGTAAGTCTTTGTATATGTAGTGTTTATTCCTCCTCTTTTCATAGCAGCCATTCCAGCATTGTCTGCTTAAATTTGTGTTGATATATACTGTATGCTGTCTGTACAGCCTGGCTCATTGTCACGAACACCTTCCATGTCAATATGCAACCTTGGGGTGGTGATTGATGAGCACCCATCTTTCTCTGACCACATTTCAACTATCTCTCATTAATACAGATCTGTATGGCATCAGATCATATCTAGCTGGTAATGCAGCACTTCTGTTCCAGGCTTTGGTCTTGTCATGTTTGTATTACTGAGACACTCTACTATCAGGAGGACCTGCATGTGCTATCAGGTCACTGCAAATAGTCCAAAATGTAGCAGCCTGTCAAACGTGTGTCGTGTCACTCCTCTCTTCAAGCTACTACATTGGCCCCTGTAGCAGGAAAAATTAAGTTCAAATCATTGATGCTTTCATACAGAGTAATCAGTGGGTCAGCACCTGTGTATTGGTGAGGTGTTATGCTCCTTCTCCCCCTCTCAGGTCTGCCAGTGAACAGCGTCTGATGATGCTCCCTCTGCGTGGTATCACATTTCAGTCCAGACTCTTTTCATATATATCTCCTTGTTCGTGAAACAAGCTGCCTATCCCTTTCTGAACTGTTGATTCCCTCCATGTGTTCAAGAAGCAATTATAAACCCTGCTGTTTTCTGAATATCTGTCACATTGTTAGTGTTTTTTACTCTCTGGATATCTGTCATACTGATATTTTTTTTTGTTATGCTAGCTTTATAGCTCTTCACTTGTGGTGATAAACTTTAGTAACCTGTCCTGCTGCCCTTGTTCAAGACAGTCGTAGACTGATTTTAATCAATTACGTTTGACCTCTTTGAAAACTTGCTTTGGATGAAGCCGTCTGCTAAGTAAATAAATGTAAATGTACGCTTTATAATTTAACACAATCTCATTTTCTTTTTCCAATATTTAGATCATTATTCCTGGTCCCCACAACCCCTGAACAAATTCAGATCCTTTCAAATCTCATGCTATCCAGACAAAAGCCTAGAAGAGTATGAATCAGTTCCAGTCACAACCTTTAATCAACCTTTCCAGCTATTCTTCTACTGTGAAAACAGAGACTGCCAGCACTCCTCCTATTACTACTACCATGGCAAACAACACAGCTGTGGCTGCAGCAGCGACTAAAATGCCAAGTGCTCCTGGACCTGCTGGACGACTGAGCCCTGAAGGCACACAGGTTGGTGACACCACAGATCTACATTTCCTTTTTAATAATAACTGGACAGACATTATAAACTGTAGTTGTGGGTGGTCATGTTTGACTGAAAAATTAACACGCATGTTTACTAAATTTATTCAGATTTTTTTTTAGTAAGTAAATATTTTATTGATAGCAAAATTCCAACCTCATAAAATCAGATTAGGCAAAGTGCAGCCTCATTGTGCATCTGCAAAAGGTAATTAATAAATAAATAGAAACAAATATAAAGGTTATTTTCATGCTGTAAACAAGGAAAAGAAGGCTGAAGATGCAACATGTTGGCTATAAAGCCCTTGTTAGTTATCAGTGCCGCAAGAACTAGTAAACGCACAAAATATTCAGGATATTTTCATTTGCAAGAATAGTTCAACAATTTAAAGATAATTTTATAGCAAATCTTTTCCAATCAAGTTTGCCCACATGTAAATTTGTCAGGAGCCTGGCATTTGCTGTTATAAGACTTTTGTTTGTATTTGTATATTCAGGAACTATGAACTAATTAGTTAATGGTTAATAAAAAAATGGTCTTTCCATCCATTACTTTTAAGTTTCATGTATAGATAGTCTTTGCTATTTTTGTTTTCAAAATATCTCTGATATTTGTGACTTTTTAATTTTGATTTGACATAAATAATGTGTGTGTGGACTCATCAAGAATTAACCTTGTAACGGGGATGGCCTTAACTGTGGTAATTACATCATCTATCAGTATACAGTAATAAAAGAATGCATCGTATTTATTGTGGTACCACTCGGATCTGTACTCTTAGACTATCCATCATCATCAAAAATCCAACAAGCACCATACATTTAGATTTGCCAATTTGTTTTCACCAGCTTTACAACATGCATATCATTATGAAACTGTGTTGCTTCTTAACACATTACATACAGGTTAAAAGTTATACTAGATACAGTATCATTAGAGTGATCTGTCCTGTGCTTGTGCTAGAATGAACATGGCACATAGTAGAGCTCATAGAAATAGGCGTTTAGTTTGAAGAATCTCTTAATGTTTATTTGTGACAAGTGTAGCTTCCTTATTGTTGGAGGATAAAATGCTCTTTCCTTATTGGGGCTATGTACATGCAGTATATGCTGTGTTATTGTGTGTTTAAATATACTTTTTTGCCAGTAGTTAATTGTGCTGTCAGCTTCATCAAAAGATCAAAGTAAAAGAACATTCATTTTTAGTTTTTATGGTATATCTACAGGTACTGAGTAAAAAGAAGCTGCAAGACCTGGTGAGAGAAATCGATCCCAATGAACAACTGGATGAGGATGTTGAAGAGGTAAGACATCAGCACTTTGATTTATGACTTGTTTGTTAACTTTGCCTACATAACCAGTTGGTTTAAGATCTGAAGGCATAAAGCTTCGTATTTCATGACTGAGGAGAGGAGTGTTATAAAATATAATCCATAATCCTAATTTTTGCCTAGGATTGCTTTTGGTGATCATTTTTAATAGCAGCAGTACAAGTCAAAGCATATATGTAATTTCAGTTATAAACTGTTGCTGAATTAACAAATTATTGTTAGTCACTTAATTGTGCATCAGGCCTCTAGGTAGTGTGTACCTATTTGAAAGATCATGGCTATGTACTTGCTGTCTGTCCCACTTTTGCCACATAATATTGAAAGGGGCTTCCTCTCCAATGCTTATTTTTGTTTGATTACCTAATAAGACAATCATAAATCAATTACTAAAGGTTAGTGTTGAGTTTTCTGGTTTAATCCCCACCCAGCAATACAGTTAGTTTGGAGCAATCTACTCAATAAGCACATGCTCCAAATTTAAAAACGGAATGTAAATGGTTGTGCTAAGTATCTGTACTTGTAAAGTGCCTTGGGATATATTCAGTATATACAGGCTCTATATAAAATTACAGTTGGTTATTTAGATGAAAAACGTGTATACTCATATATTGTAGTGGATACATTTATGAATAATCTGCTCTCACATCTTTGATACCAGAGAGCTGAATGGTCATCTTCCAGCACTTGATCGATGTTCAATTTGCATGGGAAAATACAGTTTGCATTTCTGTGAATAATCCATCAAATATATTTAGTTTATACATTTCTTTGTATATTGTGAGTACAAGATTTTGTACAATCCTTTGTTGTGAGTATAGCAGCAATTAAAGATTTTCATTACAAAATGATACTTTATACAGTATATCCACTTTAGCCAAACCAAGAAAAAAAATAAACTTTTTGTTGTGACTAAATGCAACTGAGAATAGGTGTAGTAGTAAATTTTACAAGTTTATTACAACTATATTGAAATATTTTTTTTTCAGAGATAAAGTTTAAAAAGGCATTTGTTTTTTACCTTTTTTACGCAAAATGACCCCTTTTATTGGCTAACTAAAAAGATTACAATATGCAAGCTTTCGAGGCAACTCAGGCCCCTTCTTCAGGCAAGATGTACGCTTTATAATTTAACACAATCTCATTTTACATTTAACACAATCTCATTTTACATTTAACACAATCTCATTTTACATTTACATCTTGCCTGAAGAAGGGGCCTGAGTTGCCTCGAAAGCTTGCATATTGTAATCTTTTTAGTTAGCCAATAAAAGGGGTCATTTTGCTTGGCTCTTCTCTACATTCATAATGGCTAACACGGTACAACACCCTAGTACTACCTTTTTCACGAAATGCTATATATCCTTATAAGCAGTGAACACAAATAGAGTAAATTTAAATTAAAACAAATTATGTAGGAGAAGTTGAATAGTAGAAGACTAATAAGGACATACTTGAAACAAAAGCATGGAGTAGCTGGAAAGAGAAAAAACAAACGAAAGTATAAATACCTTCATAAATACGCAGCAATGAAAGTCATAAAGACGGCATCAAGCAGATCCATAAAGATCAGGAAAAAGTGAATGTCGTTATTTAGAATATAAGTCACTCTTAATAGTACATGCACTGTATATTGAGAGTCTTCTCACAAAATTGGTGAAACAACTGTTACATAAGTGATAAGAAGGCAATGGGCAATAAAATCAGAAAAAATAACTTTTATTGAAGAAAGATTTTACCCCACACACTGCAGCACTAAAAAATGGTAATCCTAATAATGTACTTACCTGTGCATATAGAGGAACATTCGATAATCATTTGTAAGCCCGGCTTTATCCTTATAGTAAGGAGGATTTTTTTCCCCTTCCATTTGAAAGTTCTGCCATGTTCAGTTACTTAGTAAATTGACGGACAGCTGCAGTCAGAGTCTTGGCGCGCATTGTCCTTACAGATGGTGCAGTGGTAGTGCTGTTGCTTTGCAGTAAGGAGACTGTGGATGACTGTGGGTTCGCTTCCTGGTTCCTCCCTGTGTGGATAGCGCTTTGAGTACTGAGAAAAGCGCTATATAAATGTAATGAATTATTATTATTATTAACATGGTTGTGCATTTCTAGTGCTTCCTGTACTTGGTCAATTTGTAATAAACACTTTGTATCCCATTAAAGAAGGTTTAAACTCCTTCTATAGTGCCTGAAACAAAACCTCAAGTTGTATGGTGCTCATTCAATGTAGCTTTGACCTGTTATTGATTATGCATTTACTTCACATCATATTTATTAATGTTATTTCTAGTTTTAACTCTTCTTTATTGTTTTTATTTATTTATTTATTTATTTATTTATTTATTTAGCATGTGTATTAATTTAAAACCTGCTTGTCGCTAAACTTGCCTAGCTTTTAGATACAAGTCAGTAGTAAATGTGAGACATATTTATGTGGCTGTTTTTATCTGCACGTTTTTATTAGTTTCGATCTGCATTTTCACAAGTTTAGCACCTTTTGCTCCTTTTTCTAGATGTTACTCCAAATTGCAGATGATTTTATTGAGAGTGTGGTGACGGCTGCCTGTCAGCTTGCACGTCATCGCAAATCCAATACTCTAGAGGTTAAAGATGTCCAATTGCATCTGGGTAAGTCTGCCCTGTCTATACATATTTTATTACTTCAAACTATATTTAATAGTGAAATTAGTTACAATAAATCTGTGTGCTGTGCTGGCAGTCACAATCTGTAAAAATATATATGTACTTGGAAACCTCTTTCTTGTTGATTTTAGCTTTAATATATTTTAGAAACATTTTTAAAAATGGTCTCCTCTTTTAAGTCAGTGGGAAACCGATGTTTTATACTATCTGAAATTGGAAAAAATCAAATACTCAGAGGATCTGTACAGATTTTTTTCAAAACATGGCAAGATCTAATCAATAATATTTTAGAATAAGCTCTTAAAGCACAGAGGAAGCAATTATTTCCACATTTCTTTTTCATCTCTATTGCTTATCAAACTCATCAGTTTAGGTATGTTTACAAGCCTTAAGTTTAACCCCATTGGCCTTGCTCTCTCTTTCAGGGGTGGGGGTCGACTTGTTCTCAATCTTACTTTTTGTAAAAATTGATTGATTTGTATGGAATGATTACAATAAAATTTTAATTAAAAAAAAGGTCCATAGAGTACTTCAATGTAAATTTCACTTGTGGTACCATAGAAAATCACTTAATGAATAATTTTATAATATAATACAATCAATTTTACTGTACAGTGTACAATCAACTACATTACATTTATTTCTGTACATATAATAGCCATAAGTTAGAGTAAATTGAACAAGAAATTGAATGAAATGAACAATTTAATTAATGTTTAATGTGAAACTAAACACATTGGGTCAAATGATGTACTGTAAACAAGCTGCATAGATGGACAGATTGGTGTAGGGGTGGCTTGATGCCTCCGTGGTCCTAAACGTTTACAGGTCTAGGTGTTTGTGTGTTCATTTCTTTCTTTTCAACATCCAGCATATACTCTGTTATAAACAAACTAATTGTCATCCATCTTCACTTATAAGTTTCTTTAAATGTCTGAGTGCATGTGAATATATGCATGCTTGTGTATGTTGTTTGTGTGTACATGTATATTTAAATAAGATTTATGAATCTCAATAACTATTCATTCAAAACTTTTGCTAATAAGTAGTCTTGAGCCCATGATTAAACAGAGCAGTATATTACATAAGTACTGGAATAAACTGGAGCAAAACAATAGACCTGTGGCCTTTAACAAGACAAACTGGTCAAAACAAGCACAATGCAATGTGTTTGAAAAAAGTTAGGTTAATTTTTTTGGAAAAATGATCGTTACACATAGTGTCTGTATGTCTTTCTATGGAAACCTATGCTCAAAGTCAGGTCTTCTCTGCATTTTGAACATCATAAAATAAGAATGTGTATGATAATGAATTTTTGGCCCCATCACCAAACTTCTATGTACATGAAAGTAAAAATGTGTAGTAGTTGAGTGAAAAAAAATAGGATTCTGTAATTTTTAGAATATACAGGTAGAGTAGAGAATTATTTTGCATCTTTGTGTTTCTAGAACAGTGGTCCAAAAATTGGTGGTATGTCATTTTTATATTTTCACTTTTATAAAAGAGCAAAATAGTCCAACAGTACAAAAGACTATTATGTGGAGGAGTAATCTAGGACAAGTGAAAACAATGTGTTGCACTGAGCTTTCTCCATATCTTTATTTTAATCCAGTCTTTTATGTTTTAATTGTAGAAGACGAGACAAGTTAAGAATTTCATTGTATTCTGTACTGGCGACAATAACAACCCTTTAAACCTGTAATATTACATAAGTGTCAATTGTGCAACAAAAGCTTTAATGAGCAATTGAGAAAGTTAAAGGCTTAAGTGAATTACTCGGAATAGAATAGGCATATTGCATATGATATATCCAAGTTATGTTTTAATATAGCTTTGCAGGGAATATATAGAATGTTCGTTCAGTGTGCTTAAAATATAAATACACCGCTCTGGCTTTTAAATTGTACATAATGTCAAATAAAGCCTTGATAAGAATATATTAATATTAATCTGGATAGTTTTATAAAAATATCAATTTGGAGGTAGTATATTTACATTACTGGTAGCAGTGGCTCCAGTTCTGCCTTTTTACATACTGCCATCATCCATTATCCACTTTGTATTTGTGTGTGTGTGTGTGTGATTTTTGTAATGTGTGTTCCTTTACATTAAATATGATAGACATCTGTTTTGTTTTTTTTTCTTAAATGTATCCATTAATCTATTAATGTGTTTCAGCAATTCCAAAATACAGTGGAGGCTATATTAAGTTTTTAAACCTTGGATGCTTAAGGTGTTGTACAAGGCATATCTGAAATGTTTACATGCCCAATTAGATCAGTTTTTTTGTTTTTTTAGGTAATCCGTCAGACTGTTAAGAGGATCAGCCCCCCATTGTATTTTGCAGTTTGCCTACGCCGTCTCCCATTTCAACCTAATATATGATGTTGTTTAAATTAAACGCAATATATTCTTAGTTGCTATCAGTTGTGGGGGCAGTCATTTTATACAAGTGTGGAGTGGATTTGTCACACTTTGATAGATGGTGACTTTCATTTTTATAGACCTCATTGTTGCATCTGTTTTCTGGATTCACACCATATCTGCTCTGTTACACTTTAGCACCTTGAAAATTTGGACTCGGCACCAATGCATTGCAGGCTCAATCATCAGGTGCCCGAGTCATTGATTACCCTAACATGCACAGCTTTAGGGAAATGGAAGGAAAGCCCACTGTGACACTGTGGGAGTGAGAGTCAAACTCGATTTAAATCCATTAGACAGCAATAATAGTCACTGTACTATTGTACTCCTTTTTTTAAATAAATTAATATATATGTTAAGGGACCTGGCTTTGATTTATAACAAGCACAGTTTGGATTTTATTTTCTTTATGGTTTTTCACTTTCTCTTGATGATTCTGTTAGCCTACTTTTTTACTTTTAAAGTTCTGCATGTCAGTTATTGTATTTTTCAATTTCTTGGGTAGTTTCTTTTGTATAAATCTATGTTGAGTTCTTAGCGCCATATTAGAATGTTTTCTTTTGTTTATTCAGTTTTGATGGTAACAAATTCTTTTTCATGTTATTGTACTTTTTTCTGCTTCATGAACCCTTGGAGGATAATGATGTTGTAAAATGCAACTTGCAGAGTTACGGTTTAACGCATACTCGGTCTTATTCAACCCCAGTTATTGCAGTGGGTGTTAGCTTTTGGACTATCTCTTGAAATGTACATGGGGTAGGAATAGTTAAGTCTTTCCAATTGGAATTATGTAATGGTTACTATTATTTGGTCAGATCTTCAGCTCATAATTTAATAGCATATTATTACTGCAAATTGTTTTTTACAGTATTAGCTGTTACTGATTTTTCTCCCTGTGTACTATTGGGCACTAAGCCCACTGACGGACTCCTCTAAGAATATAATTCTAGAGTGCAACACAATTGTTTACCTGTGTATGCTAATACAAAATCAAAATTATATTAAGAATCATTTAAAAGCTAATTTGAAGCCACTTAAGTTGCATGAATGAAACCCTCATGTGAACATATGTTGGTTTGAGTGTATTAGTTGAATATTTTAATCCTTTATAATCTTTATGCCTTTTGCAGAGCGCCAGTGGAACATGTGGATTCCAGGTTTTGGTTCAGATGAAATTAGACCCTATAAGAAAGCTTGTATGACAGAAGCCCATAAACAGGTTAGCTATGGTATTCTTTCAATGGATATGTGGACTGCAACACTGTTTTAGTGGTACATTATACTGGATTTTTTCTAAGGAAACTTCAGACTATTGATGGTAGTAATTCGGTATTAATCAAGTGAAAGTTTACTTCGCTCAGATTTTGAAGTCCACCGATTAACTAGTGTCATCTTAAGAAACGGTGACTTCATTTTAACTGCATTTTTAACATTTTAACAACAAAATACAGAGCTACATGTTTTGTTTTTACACATATGTTTTCACTTACATAGCAGCATCCAGCGAATAATAAAGAAAGATAACAGTAGGAACTGCTTCAGGAAAACCCTTTAAATAAATGCAGTGAAGCAGTGCTGTATGTCATTAGATCGGTTATAGCAAATTAATTTGCACATCAGTGGGGTGTTCTTGTAATTGTTGCTGTGGTTCAATTAAAATTTGTTATGTAAGATTTTTGCATACTAAACGAATCGTAATTTGCATACATACATTTAAGACTAGAGGCAGAAGTATTTCTTTGCCTGTCTTTATAATATAACTGTAGATTAGGTCATGAGCACTACAGCTACACTGCAGGGACATTCCAGCGGCACAAAGCGCAGGCCACAATAGTAACGGCTGCCTTTCCACTGGTTAGTTCATTTTAATTTGAGGTAAAACATGACAATGCAAAAAAATGTCTGGAGGAAAAAAAACAATCTTTTTCTTGAAGTTACGTCTGTAATTACAATCTTCTTGTGGAGGAGTACAATATTTATCAATGGCACATTATAAGTCGGTAATCTGCAGTCAGCCTTCATAAAGCAGATCCCACACAAGTTTCAGAAATGTCTTTTGATCTACAGATTCTTTATCAAAGCTTGTCTGTTTCAATGTGTAATATTTTATTTCATGTATGAATTCTTAGGGCTAGAAAAGTGTACAGTTATAGTAAAGCAGAAGTGTAGAGTTTGATTTCAAATCTGTGAATTATTCATGGCCCAGGCAAGGAAAGTTTTAAGCTTTTTCTAATAGTATTTTAAAAATGCAGACAAGTCAAAATCTTTTCTTGAATGTGTAAATCAGTCAGTCATTCTCCAACCCGCTATATCCAAGCAATATCTGCTGAAGCCAATCCCAGCCAGCACAGGGCGCAAGGCAGGAACAAATCCCGGGCAGGGCACACACACACACACACACACACCCAGGACAATTTAGAATTGCCAGTCCACCTGACCTGCATGTCTTTGGACTGTACGAGGAAACCCACACAGACACGGGGAGAACATGCAGACTCCATGCAGGGAGGACCCGGGAAGCGAACCCGGGTCTCCTAACTGCAAGGCAGCAGCGCTACCCACTGCGCCACCGTGCCGCCCCCTGTGTAAATCCGATAAAACAAATGAACTATAATGACATATTGATGTAGAAAAGAATGGATATCTGAATTAACAAAATATGTATCAACAAATTATCCAGAAGAGCACCTGTTTTATTTCAAATTAAATACTCCAACCTGATCAGACAAATAAGTTGTTTTTTTTTTTCTTTTTCTTTTCTTTTGCTCAAACTTACTTTAGTTTGAATCACATTTTAATTTTATGTTTTCCTTCTCTTTCAGAGAATGGCTTTGATTCGTAAAACAACCAAAAAATAGCGAAGTGGACGGACTGACATTCTTCTACTCTGTATGTTTGTGAGTGCGGGTGTGTGTATGCGTGCTGCACTTTTGAAGGATGTAGGATGTATGTGGTTTTTATTTTTTTTTTTTTTTGTTCTTTCCCTCTTTTATGCAATGATTGAGATTGGAATATATACAGATTAGGATCTGACTAACATACTTAAAAATTATTTTTTGTGGTTCCCAACATTTTTGCACTGGGGGGGAAATTTGGAACTGTTTACAAGAATCATACTTGTGAGGAAAATAACCAATCAAATAATGTGAAAGGATTACAATTATGGATGCCAGTCTTCTGTTGTCTTTAATTTTAGCATCGAAAGAAGGAAGCATGTTTGTCTGAAGCCTTTAGTTTCTATTTCATATCCTCAGTTGTACGGCATTGTTTTAGTCGGGGAAAGCACCTAATAAAAAATCGAAAATGTGGTTTAATAGCTGGAAACTGTTACTTCAACCAGATCTACCTGAGTAAGCTGCTGACTCCCTGAATCGAGCACTCTGTTGCACTGTCAACTGAAATGGCAGTGTTTTGTTTTTACTGTTTCACGATTAATCTGAATGAAGCCCTGACTTCTTGATTTATTTTACATAATGTAACTTAAAGATTCCTTCCCGGTGATATAAACTTGAAATATAGTGGCAGCCCCAGCAATTTTTTCTTTTATATCACTGTACCATTTAAGTACTAGCTTTTGTTCATTTTTGTTTTCTTGAATAAAAAGAGATTGACCTTTCTTCTGACTTACCTACTGTTTTTTTTTTTTTTTTTCCCCAGTTTGGTAGCTAAAACAAAAGCAAGCAAGTGATAACTTTAAAAATGTGCTTTCCCCTGCTAACTTTCACGTGGAAACCATTAAGCCAAGCCTTTGTGTAAAAGGGTTTGCTACCTTGGCTCCTGGAGGCTGCTTTTTGTCCTGACCCTTTTCATATTTAAATCTTGATCCATACCGTAAATTGACCTCCTTTCTTATTCCGTTTTCCTCTGCTTTGTAGTAGCTCATTAACCGCTAATATTGGCAGCTTTAATTCTGCATTTCAATTCAAAAAGGATTCTTCAAATCACAGCTTTTATGGAAGAGGTGTAGCAAATCTCAACTTTTGAGGGGTGGTGAGTGAGGTCACCGATTTGTGTAGAAATGGTGCCCCTATGATTTGAAGATCGGGGGCCTCAGCCCTACTATACAAACAGAACAGTCTTGATAAATTGGATATGCTACACATTAAACATATTCAACTATTTACAAAGGCAACATCAGAAAGTAATAAAGCATATGAAATGTATGCCTGTATTACTCCCCCAGACAATATATGCAGTCCAAAAAGTCCTTGCTGTTTGGTCAAACCCAAAATGTAACCCCAAATATTCAGCGAAATCAAAGTATTGTGTTATCTCTAACATTTACCCAGGATTCCTTTTTTTTTACCCTTTCATTGCTAGTTTATGCAAATAATGCAGTATTATTATTTAATGAATGAAGAGCATCAGGTTTTCTATCTATAGAGAATGATTCAGTGCGGCAGGATAAGGAGCAAATGTGAAGAAAATAAGCATCAAGTCATTGATGGAGGACAGGATTTGCGGAGTTTTAAATATTAATGTAAGCCCATTTGAGAAATACTTTTGCTTTTAATTAAGTCTGTCTTTAGTATTGCATTTAAGGTCTACAGTTGCAGTCCTGTTTAATTTCACTTTATCAAGTCTCTGTCTCCTATTCTACAGCAGTTTGACAATTATTTTTATTATTATTACTGGATTATTATCAACATTTGGTAGCCTATATTTTTTGCCGTAATGTCTATGTACAGTGGGGGAAATAATTATTTAAATCCCCTGCTGAATTTCTTTGTTAAGTCTGCTCACTTACAAAGAAATGAACAGTCTCTAATTTATATAGTAGTTTCATTTTAATGGTGAGAGGCAGAATATCATCCAAAAATCCAGAAAAAACACAACATAAAAATTATAAACTGATTTGCATTTCATTGAGAGAATCAAGTATTTGATCCCCTACAACCCAGCCAGAATTCTGTCTCCCACAGATTGGCATTGTGCCCACATGGCACACAGATTTCAATCAATCACAGATATTCCTGATCTGAACTCGTTACGTGTATAACGCAAACCTGTCCACAGAATTAATGTCTTCCATTCCAGCCTCTCCGCCACCATGGGCGAGACCAAAGAGCCGTCAAAGAACGCCAGGGACAAGACCTGCACAAGGCTGGAATGGGCTATAAGACCTTCAGCAAGAAGCTTGGTGAGAAGGTGACAACTGTTGGTGTGATTATTCAGAAATGGGTCATACTCAGCATTTCTCTTCCTCCGAAAATTGCAGGCCGAGTTGATGCCAGAGAGCTTGATTTTGGTTTCATCTGACCTTAGCACTTTCTCCCAAGCCTTGTCTGAATCATTTAAATGTTCACTGGCAAACTTCCGGTGGGTCTGTACATGTGCCTTCTTGAGCAGGGGGACTTTGCAGGTGCTGCACGATTTCAGTCCATTACGGCATAGTGTGTTACCAGTGGTGTTCAACAAGCGCCTCCCGTGTAGTTTTGAGCTGATCCCGACACCTTTCTCATGATCATCCTCACCCCATGAGGTATGATCTTGCATGGAGCTCCAGACTGAGGGGGTTTGATGGTCATTTTATATTTCTTCCATTTCCGAATAATCACACCAACAGTTGTCCACTTCTCACCAAGCTTATTGCTGAAGGTCTTGTGGCCCATTCTAACCTTGTGCGGGTCTTGTCCCTGACATCCTTTGATGGCTCTTTGGTCTCGCCCATGGTGGTGAGGAGGTTGGAATATAAGACATTGAATCTGTGGTTAGGTGTGATTTATACACGTAACGAGTTGAGATCAGGAATATCTGTGATTGATTGATTGAAATCTGTGGGAGCCAGATTTCTGGCTGGGTTGTAGGGGATCAAAGACTTAATTCTCTCAATGACATGCAAATCAATTTATAATTTTTATGTCTTGTGTTTTTTCTGGATTTTTAGTTGATATTCTGACTTCATTAAAATGAAACTACAGTAATATAAAAATTAGGGACTGTTCATTTCTTTGTAAGTAAGCAAACTTACAAATTCAGCAGGGTATCAAATACTTATTTCCCCCACTGTATATTGTATTTTATATAATTTAGTTAATTTCTGGAATCTGTAAGTCACAACCAACTTCAGTTCAAAGTCTCAAGTTTATCCCGAGTCCTTTAATTTGCAGGATGTTTTAAAACGAGCGAACGTGTTTCGTCAAACGTGCAGGACAAGTTTCGCATTAAACGTTTAAATTGTTTTCAATAAATTAATTTGCGTTTTATTGATTTATAGCTAATCTTCCTTTTTTGAAATTTTCCAAAAGTAATTTATTTGTTGTCCGTTGTTCAGAGAATGCACAGCATTGGGAAGCCTATATACCAATCATGCCAAGTAAATATAAATCTCTATTGTGCGTCTATGTGTTGGGTTTGGGTGGGGATGAGGGAGTCACTGCTGGAATATAAAAACCAAAATCTGGCCTTTTCGAGTCCAGCCCATGTTTCTTGTTGTTTTATTTTAAAATTTCATGAATCAAAATGGCTGCTGCAGAAGGTTATAGCGTTCGGTATGTGTATCATATTAGGGTGACCAGATGGGTTTGGCTATAAAGGAGGACACCGACAGTCAAAAAGGAGGACAAAAATTACCAAATATATTTTCCAACTCCAATCAACCGCTGTGCCGTCGGTAGGAAATAGAATATAAAACAGTGTTACCGCTACTTGATGTTACAATTATTGATAACGTAATGTCACGCGGTGACGCCGATGAATGGAGAATGGCCGAAGGCTGCTCATTCTCGGTATATATCATATGTAATTAGTCAAAAACAGTCAACTCCGTTCGTTATTCTGTGAAAGGAGGACATTTTGATGAATTTTTGGAATGCCTGGAGGACGGAGGAAACCATGTTAAAAAAAAGACATGTCCTCCTTTTGGAGGACATCTGGTCACCCTACATCATATACGACGATGCGTCACGTACTGATTCTGAACTCGTTTGGAGTCCGTAGGTGAAGGGTCTAGCTGCAGCTTGCCAGTCAAAAAAAAAAAAACGCCCTTTGACTCAGATAACCCTCCTACAACCCTAATCTTAACCATAGTGTAACGGGGCCGTAATGTTAATTATTGCCTAATATTATTGGTGTTACTTGATGTAGGGGCATTACATGACTGACCTCATTGATACTGCGGTCTGCAATTACACTCTGTTGGTCCGTATGGCGCGTTGGCGGTAAGATCACCAATGGAGGTGCGGCCACCTGATTGGCTGTCAGCAGCTGCTGTGACGGCTAGCACGCCTTCCTTCTCTTAGGTGTCGCTTTCACTTGACCCGCCCACTCGCAAACTTTGCCACCAGATTGGTTGCATGGCTGTGGTAAAAGAAATCCCTGTCACTCGATTGGCTGACTGGTGCATCCTTCCCGAAAAACTAGCGATACCGACTGACATGTCGTTCAGAATGGAACAGAAGATATTCCAAAATGCTCAAGAATGCAAAGATTTCTAACGAAATGGGAACAAACTATAAAGATGTGTAAGTAATTATCCTTTATTTGCAACACTACGTAGTGCCTATCCATTAAAATAATTTAAAACTGCATTATTGAGTTTTACATTATCTATTTTTCTGTGTAGGATTTTATTTATTTATTTATTGGTAAACCAGGGGGTACCCTTGACGGGCGGATAAAATGCACTGCCCCTAGCGACATTATTTCGTGTCTGTCGAATCGTCCTGCATCGTCGCCTATCTAAACTGAGTTATCCGAGGGGTTCAGTCTGGAGGAGGGGATAGCAGAGTTCAGCATCTGCACACATGGAGGTTGAAATTGTGCCCGAAAAACGGAAAGAAGTTCAGGAAGCAAACCAACAGACACCGGTGATTTTTCCTCAGCTCAAAAACTCTAAAGCCTCCTTAAAAGCAGCCTATCATTACAGACCGAGAGGCAACCTGAGCAGCCGTACTGTTTGTTTTAACTGATTTGTATCTTTATGTGTATGCATTATGGCATCGGTCATTTGTAATTGTATTAGTCCTGTCAGCTTGTATGCTTTGAGCCTACACTCAATAAAGAGTGCTATACAAGAATAAATTAAATTTCAATTAATAATGACTTTAAATAGTGGAATTCTAGAGTCTGAATTTGAACTTTTATTTTTATATAACAGTCCTTGATAAATTACAAAAACAATTAACGTTCACAACAGCAAATGTTGCTCAACATTGCACGTACAGTAGATAATACTACAGAAAAACTGAAATTAACAGGGCGATTTGAATAATATGGAACATACTAAGAAATGACAAGATTGCACATTAATTTAAGGAAAATGATTCGCGTATATACAAGGGAGGTGCCCCATAACAAAATGGGCAAACAAAACTTTGTCTTCCTGTAGGGGGATAACTGAAACAATACACAATTCTACAGCTAAGTTGGGGGAATGTAGTTTTGTAATTCTCACAATAAAATAAACACCTTTGACATTTTGAAGTAAAAAGACAAGAGTAGTCACGTTTTCTAAACTAGGACGTTTTTAAAGCTAGTTGTTTGAGCTCAGCAGAAGCATTTTAAACATTGCAGTAAAATAACTTGTGGTAAATAGGGACGTGACGGAAACACTGGAATGACCCTGCAGAGCAGCCGAAGCTACTGAAGGCGCCAGGCTAAAAAATGAGCAAAGCAGACCTTTAACCCAAGAAAAGTGTTTCTGAAGCCACAGAAACCAAAGCTGGTAAAAAAATAAATTAACGCAAGGCTTAAAAATCCAAAAAATGCAGCCTTGGAGCCAATTGGCCCAGATTGGGTGTGAGAGGAAGCAACCAACAGACCCTATCGGCTTCCTTTTATTCGTTTTCCTAGCTGATTGATGCCATGGCAGCGAGGGGCAGTCCAGGAAGCTGCACTGGCAGAGCCGTTCACTCGCCATGCACTCCGGCCTTGTTGACTGATCTGTGCCTTGCAGAAGGGAAAGTCCAAAATCTTCTGCGATCCGTTTTGAGATTTCACAGTCACCCTGAATCATCGGGTCAGCGGCTCTAGACACCCCGCCTGGCCTCACTGCCGCTCCTGGACTAGACGCAGTTGTGCCTCTCATGGCTCATTTTTCATTTTTTTCTTTGCTCTATGGCTGTTTTCTTTTCGCTGCCACCCTAATGCCAAGGCTTCATCTGTTGAGGTTGTTTCGGCTCTCCTGAGCCGTTTCTGAATGACCCGCACGGCAGCTTTCTTGTGGTCTACTCTGCAGTCTCCAGAGGTCAAAGATTCCGTTAAAGCGGCTCCATTTTTTTTTTTTGTATCGTTTACGTTCTTTCATATTGGAATGCGTTATTTTGGTGTTATCAGAGGGAGCCTGGCAGCGGCTGACTACTTAGCAGGCGCAGGACTTGGTGGGCTCTTCCACTGGCACCGGCTGAGTGTCTTTGAGCTCCTGAGCCCGAGCAGCTCCACACTTGACTCCATCCCAGTCTTTGCGCAGGTGCAGCTCCCCGCTCTGCAAGGCCTGGTAGATGGCGCCACTGAGCTGTTGAAAGGCTTCGACCACATTGCTGTTGGTCTTGGCCGAGGTTTCGATGTACGGCAGGCCCAGAGAAGCGGCGAGTTTTTCACCTTCCTCACGGGTCACCGTTCTCTCCTCCTCCAAGTCACTTTTGTGACCCACAAGCATGAGGATGACCTTGTGGGGCTGGACGTGGGCAGATACCTCCTTGTGCCACTCTCGCACGCTCTCAAAGGAGCTTCGGTTGGTGATGTCAAAGACTATGAGCCCGCCGGCTGAGTTCCGGTAATACGAGCGCGTCACCGATCTGTAACAAAGCAGAGAAGAGAAGAGAAGAGAAAGCCGTGAGTGAGGTTAGCAACAATGGCCAGCGACAAAGGACCAGAGTGTTAAACACGGAGAATTACATCAACGACAATTCACATTATGAGGTGCACAGCCCACCAGTAAAGGCAGACTGGTTCCTGTGGGTGCGGTGGGGTGGGGTATTAATAAGGTTATGGGGTCCAAAGTTAGAGATATCACTGTTGCTTTGTTATGATGCAGTGTCTCATGCTGACTTTCGTGAGTTCATAAATGTTTTAGAGTTGAGTACTTTTTAGTTTCACTTTCATTTTGTGTTTTTTTTTTTATCATATTTTTGTTCTGCAACACTTCCTTGTTGAAATGAGGTTGTTAAGATGCCCTCCGCTTATAATGCGTGGCCAGTGCAAGTTTCAATGCTGTGGTGTGCTGGGCTGGTAACCTCACTTGAAGAGAGGCCCACCCAATCAACAGGATAATTAAAAGGGCAGGCTCAGCTATGGGGCACACGCTGGACCCCCTGGAGGTCGTAGCAAAGGAGGGAATTCAAACAAAACTCGGTGCCATTATGAACAACGCTGCACATCCTCTCTGTGACACACCAGCACTGAGGAGTTTCAGCCAATGAATCATTCAGTAGAAGTGGGTCAAGAAACACGACTGGGGGTCCGTTATACCAACAGGAATACACCTGCATAATGCAGCACTGGGACTGGGACAGCCAAGTCAGAGGTTTTCTTTCTTTTTAATTTTCTTTTTTTTAGTCATTCTGGTGTGTGTCTATTTATTTATTTAACTGGTTATGTATTTATTTAAAGAGCTTCTGTAAAAAGTCTAACCTCTCTCTGGGGACAAATACAGATCTGTCTATGTATCTATCATATAGTGCCTTTCATCTATCTATCTATCTATTATATAGTGCCTTTCACATCTATCTATCTATCTATCTATCTATCTATCTATCTATCTATCTATTATATAGT
>JANRMT010062850.1:14478347-14548166 GCA_026402145.1 Polypterus bichir lapradei | reverse complement strand
GCATTGTCTGCACTTTGTAGATCTTCACGCTAAACCTGTCGTGTGCGAGAGCGACGTGAACAGCCTGGTGACTTCAGTTAACGGCTCAGAGTCTGTGTTCTGGATGATTGGCATTTGTAATCTTATTTCTATTTTCTTGTACTGTTATTTGGAGATTCATCCACCTTCCAAAACCGCTTATACTGGGCAGGGTCGAAGGGAAGCTGGAGCCGATTGTAGCAACCACAGAGCGTAAGGCAGGACGAGGAACAGAAGGCCACCGGCTCACAGCCTTAAGCAAACTTCTGGGCCTTTGGGACAACTGTGACTCACCATAGCTCTACAGTTATTGAACGTTTGAAAAAGCTCAAATGTCCCTTTGGAACAAATAAAGTCTGTCTATCTATTATATAGTGCCTTTCCTATCTATCTATCTATCTATCTATCTATCTATCTATCTATCTATCTATCTATCTATCTATTATATAGTGCCTTTCATATCTATCTATCTATCTATCTATCTATCTATCTATCTATCTATCAAAGCGTGCCTGTACTTGTATTCAAACCTGACTGCATGTATTGTACTGTGTAATAATCCCTTCAGTCATATTTTTTGTTTTATATCCCTTTTTTTATCATCATCCTTAATGCACTGTGGAGAGTTTCTATCATTTTTTGGAAGCTGTAATTTTTTATTTTATTAATTTGTTTCATTATCACTGTTGCTCGCACGGGTGCCGAACTTTTAACTAGTGATGAGCAACGAACGATCGAACGAGTTCTTTTGTACTTGTCTTGGTCTCTGAACGAACGAACGTCCTGTTTCAATGACATTAAAGAGCGAATCCTTTCGAGAGTGCGCAGTGTGTGTTGTGTTTTGTATCGCATTCTGCCACCATCTGGAGCTGTCCTCATCAATTCAGTTAAATGGCTTCGGGAAACAGGCGATCAGTACCATAGACCTATATAGATAGACGCCGCATTCACTGTGTTGCCCAGTCGACACGATACGTCAGCGCGTCCGCCATATTGCGAGTGGCAAAAGTGTCATTTAAACTAATACAGGTAGATGTGGAAACTGGGTTTTCTGATGAAAAAACAATAACGTTTTAAACAGTATCGTTTACATACAACAGATTTTGGCGAATCATTTAAATGCAATTATTTATATCCATTTACACACTAATAATGGCAATTATTAAATAATAATAATTATTATTAAATAATTCCTCCCATATCAGTAACATTTCTTGTACTGCCTTCTTCCATCTCTGAAATATTTCTAGACGTCGTCCTGTTCTTATGCAACACAGTACTGAAGTATTGGTTAATGCCCGAGTCACCTCACGTACAGTATAGATTACTGTAATGCTATTCTATCTGACATCCCACAAAAACATATCCATCACTTACAACTTCTTCAAAATTCTGCTGCCAGGATAATAACCTGCTGTTCTAAATCCACTGAACATATTATACTTATTCTCTGTCATCTTCACTGGTTCCCTGTTCACTACTGAATACAATACAAAATACCGCTCTGAACATTTAAAGCTCCCTCCAACCTCACTGATCTCCTCCAGACTGGCACTCCTCTCACTCACCCAGATCCTCATCTGCAGCTCGACTTTCTGTACCGCACGTCAGACTCAGTGCTCTGCGAGCTCGAGTGTCTCTCACGGTGCTCCTCAAATCGGGTATCCTCTTCCCTCTCATATCCGTCAGCTCGATTCAATAACGCAGTTTAAAACTGCCCTCAAAACTTATCTTTTCAAACTGGCATACCAATTGTGAATTTTGCACTGTTACTGCCAGTTATCTTTGTTAGTTCGCTAATTATTGCTTTTTGATTTATCATTCTCGTTTTAATTTTACTAATGTTGTTTAATTTTATTGTACGGTGACCTTGAGTGCTAAGATTATTAAACGGGATTTTCTAATGGCCAAATATAACCAAAACAATTGTTCAGCCTTACCTATGAAATGTAATCCCCGAGATCTGGTTTACAGTGTACAGCGGTTTGTACAATCCCAAGCAGCACATTATTCATTACTTCACTCCACAGCAGTGCCACTCGCAATATGGCGGCGACGTTGACGTACAATGCTGCTGGTCATGCGGCGTTTAGTAGTAATTCTATGTCAATGATCAATGTAGTGATGACGACAACTAGCCAATGACTGACGTGGTAGATGACACCAAGCACCTCCTACCCTGACTGAGTGACTGTGACGGTCTCACTACACGGACTGTGCTTGAACGAACCAGTATGCCCCCTACTGGTCTGGAGAACCGTTGCAAGATCGTTCACGGACTGCAGAGAAGAGACTCGCAGTACAGGACAGTGAAGTAGTTCACCAAAACAATCAGTTCATGTACTGAACCGAGGAACGAACTGCAGACGAGAGACTCGCGGTCCATTGAATCGCAGCTCAGGTCACGGATGATAAACGTGTATGGCAGGCGGCATCACAAAGGACAGGATATCAAAGAAGGAAATTGCGGGAGATTCATCCAAACCTGATCAGAACTGTATTTAGTCATATTTCAATGCTCTCACGCTTTGGTTGTGATGTGTGCACTATTTTATGGTTCAGTCTGTAAAATTTTTTAAAATGTATTCTTCAGGGGGAAATCCTGTTAAAAACCTTGGCGAGATACAAAAAGGGCAACGTTGAATCTTTATCAAATAAAAGGTGAATGAAGATCATAGAGCGGGGTCACCAACTCCGGTCCTGGAGGACCACCATGCCTGTAGGTTTTCATTCTAACCCTTTTCTTAATGAGTGACCTGTTTTTGCTAATTTATTTTCATTGACTTGCTCTCAAAGACTCAGACCCCTTAATTGTTTCTTTTTCCTTAATTAGCTGCCAAACAATAATAAGATACAAAACACGACCAGCAAACCGTGTCGGTCACACAATATCTGAAAATAAAGAAAGATGAAGGGTCTCAGGAATGTTGGTCCGCTCAGGCCCCCTAAACATTTTAACGCTGCTCTTAGAAAAGAGAAAATCAACAACGTCAGACATATCTGCTATCGCACACTGAGAGCAGCAACAAGCCACGGAATTAAAGAGCGGGTTTAATTAACGACAAGACTTGCCGCCTGATGGAGCAACTGGTTGGAGTGAAATTGGTTGGAGTTTGAGGCCCTGACTTACAGTAGGTGGTCTTCTGTTGGCTCACTCACTTCATATTTCATTTCTGTTTAAGGAAAGAAATGAAGAAATTCAGAGGAGCAGAAGAGAAGTCAATTAAAATGAATTCACAAGAAGTGGATTAGCAGCACAAACAGGGCACTCATTAGGAAAAAGGGTCAGAATGAAAACCTGCAGCCACGGTGGTCTTCCAGGACCGGACTTGGCGACCCCTGCCATAGAGCACATAAACACAAAATGGAGTCGCCTGAAACAGTAAGGAATTGTACAAGAATCCAAAGAGTGGTCAAAAGACAGCAAATGGAGTGCAGATCCATTAAATCCCAATCAGCCCATTAGGAACTCAGTAACTCGAGGAAAACTCCCAAGTGCATTCGGAATGAACAGCCGGGGACTGCCGAAGACCCCCTAGACTTATAGGGCAGGTGGCAGCTCCTGGCCGGGATTGGCAGGTTCGCCCACAAAAGACATGGAAACAGCAGACAATAAGAAAAAGTACCATGAGTGCATCTCAAGTGGAACAAAAAAAAAGACATAAAACGAGACTTTGGACCCCAGCCGGGCTTCATAACCCCCCGAGTGGGCATTTTGAGGTATTTTTTTTTTTTGAACGTTTTGTACTAAGGAGCCCTTAGCTGCTCACAACATGTAGGGGCGCTAGAAGGATCCCAGCCGGTGCCTCAGAGTGCCTGGTAGGGCCGTAGCAGTAAGCGACTCCTAGACCAATGAAAAGCCAGGACTCGCTAGTGCCCACCCTCTCAGCTCTGACGGGTAAAAGTGACAGTTTTCATTAAAAGTGGTGCCACTGAAATAAATACATGAAGAAATGATTAAATCATACATAATAAAGTAAGCATCAGAAACATTTAATTACGTATGCTCGAGTATCATTTTTCACTTTTCTCAATATTTTTATTTATTTGCGTATTTATTTAATTGTGCCTGGTGGATCGTCAGCAGTCATCCTTTTTTTGTGTATTTTGCTTCACCTTTTCTTATTCTCGGTCTCTTTGTTTTTGCCCGCAGTGTCACTCCCATTTGTGCCACTCCCATTCCTGCCACTAGGTGGCAGCCTGCCTCAGGTGTTGTGGCCATGCGGCTAAGGCACCGGCCTGCCACTCACGACGCTGTTAGTCGAGTCCAACAGAGCCACTTAGCCTGCTAGGGGACGAGCCACACAAACAGAAAAGTCAATGACGACGTGATAAAAGCCATTCCTGTTGACCTTTAAAGAACCCAACCCCGCCCCCCCGCCCCGAAATAGCGTCTTTACATTGGAGGCCTGAAAGGCGAGGTGATGGACCCTCTAATCATCACCCACCCATCCCTCCACTCACCTGAACCTCTCCTGCCCGGCCGTGTCCCAGAACTGCAGCTTGACTTTGACCCCCGGCTCCACCTCGAAGAACTGCACGTAGAAGTCGACCCCCACCGTCTGATTGATGAAGCTGATGAAGACGTCTTCAGTGTAGCGCTTCAGCAGGGACGATTTGCCAACTGTGGAATCTCCGAGCATGATAATCCTGAACTGATAGTCCCAGAGTGACTCCATAACTCCTGGTGGGTTATGCCCGAGTCATTCAGGTGCGGCTCCTTTGGATTTCCCCTCAAAAAGTGAAAAAAAAAAGAAATCTAAAGGCGCAGTCTGCGTCCCGGCTGTGCCTCGGTCTCTTGGCAGCCACACACTGGAGAGCTCTGCTTTGTGTCGGAGGTCTGTGAGTGTGGGGTGGGACTCAGCGTGTCGACACAAAGGTATGCGGCCGGCCTCGTAGCAGGCAGGAACTGCTTGGAGCCGCTGGGCGTGCCATGATGAGAGGGAGAGAAAGACAAACTTCTCCTTCCTGGCCTCGGAGCTTCTGTTAGTTTAAACAGACCTGCTGATGTGGGCACAAGAGAAAGGAGAAGAGGCGCAGGAGACCACCGCAGCCAGAGAAATCAAAGCGTGAGAACTGGCAGCTCCTCATCACATTCCGTTAGGGGGCTGCGGCTCGGCCCTTTCATGTGCTGAGGGGCTCACATTTTAGTTCCCACGTCTCCAGTTGCGGTTGTCGTGTGCGTCTCTCAGCTCATTTCCTTGTATCTGTCCGTTTGTAGCTTCCTGCTGTGACAAATTCCTCTGTGGAATAAAAACACTCCCTTGGGATTAAAGTTCATCAATCAATGTAATGACAAAGTGTGGGGCTGAGAAGTAGGGGAACAAAATGAAAGAAAGAAAGAAAGAAAGAAAGAAAAGGAAAGGGCGACTGCCTGCTTGGAACGGCTGGAGTCCCAGTGGCCATCAATCTTGTATTAATTCCTTTTAGCTGCCACTTTCATCAAACCACAAATGCTCACCACATCACGGCCTCAAAGTACAGAGTCCTGGGTGCAAATCTCAGCCCAGTTCTCCAACAGTGTGCAGTTTCTCGGCTTTCCCCGCATGTCCCCCTTGTTCTGTGGCTACTCCACTTTTCCATCTCACACTGGGGGGTGGGGTGGGGGGTCTGTGCCCTGCAATGGAGTGGTGCCCACCTTGTGCCTATAGCTGCCAGCTTATTGGGACCCTAAATTGGAGAAAAGGTTTTATCGAACAGATGTTTATGAACCTACAAATGACGCGACTCAGTCAGGGTCCCAAAATGAGTCAGCGGAGAGAATTAAACCAGCAGCACCATGACACAAGCCCACCACATTCTAACACGAGGGGCTTATAGCCAGGGGTGTCGCTAGCATTAACACTTATCTGGAGCTTAACACCCCTCTGTTAATGCACTTAGTGGCAAACTGGAAGGGTGAAATCCCATATGCAGTTTTGCATCATTGATGATGGGGGGTCGCCACCCGTGGAGGTTTAGATGAACCATCCATACATATCAGGTAACATAACAGAGGGAAGGGGGGGCCGGGCTGTCAAAGGTAATGAGACTGGGGGGAGTCTCTGAAGAATAGGGTCTCGACATCTGTGACCAAGGCCTAAAGCCCCAGAAGCCCACTCCCAATGACACCACTGGTTAGTGTGCCAGTCTAAATGGGCATGTTAGGCAAGAAAGAAGAGAGCTATGCACTAATAAAATAAATTATTTTCTTTCTTCCAAAGTGGCTTACAAATGCCACGTGCCCAGTACAGTTATACTTGTAGAGCGCTGTATGTTTAAGACACTCAGCTTGAGACCACTCAGTGACCAAATGACTGACATTAAACGAGAGGTCACTTTACAGTGTAATGCAACTGGCCACAAGGGGGCGACACCTCCATGATTGGAGCAACATTTTACTGAATGGAGTCAAAGGGCATGGGAAGCCGTGGACTGGAAAAGGTAACTCTTTCTTTCTTTCTTTCTTTCTTTCTTTCTTTCTTTCTTTCTTTTCCCTGATGCCCTTATCCATGCTTTATTTGCTTTATTTTTCAGAGAAAACCACTGATGCTCATGCAAGTTAAAGAGAGGGGTCTGCAGCAGTTACTCACCTCTGGAGACTGTAAAGCCAAAACAGACGTGTCTGTGACTTCCTTCAGATTATTGCTGCACCTCTGCATGCATGGTAAGGGATTGCAATGAATGCCTTTTTCAGTTCAGTGTCCTCTCTGGACGCCTCGGTTGCTCTGGCCCCTCCAGGTGAATTGGCGCTCTGGCCTAATAGGAACTGAGCAGCTGTTCCTCTTGTGTTATTTCACTCCAGGGTGCCAGTAAGTCTGTAATGTGCCTTGAACTGGCAGCCTTGTGTGTTACAGTCCAGCCCCTTACGCATTACTGGCCATGTTTCCATCCTGCTCAGTTAGCTGCTTGGATGGCTGCTACGCTACACCAACTCCGGATATCCTGTTCACAAGGTGTGCCTCTAAACAGAGTGTCCCCAGAGTGACAATACTGAGTCTGACTGAAAGGCACGCATGCCAGGGATTGGCGGCTTTTAATACAGAGCATGTGAGACAGTTGGGCAGATGCGTAGATGGGCGTGAAATGAATGCACATCACCATCTTTGTACAAAGATTTGAAGAAGATGGCTCATCCTGGATGTAAGGCCTAGCCAGGTCGCAGTACACGAAGAGCAGGAACTTGTTTTGGAATGGATGTCCCTGGAAGACATGGTGGTGGACTTCAAGTGGAAACTGAACTAATCAAAGGAGATCCACAGGAATACAGAAGATGGCACTAAGTGATGTTAGCATTGCCAGTGATTGTGATTTGAGACGGCAGCACTGTTTGTGCACCTTCACCTTATGAGCTGTGGGTCTTTCATTAGCTGGAGGCCAGATGGATGTCATTTGTGCCTGCACACAGGTGAAGCCATTACCCAGAAGGCAATGGTTTAGCAGTTTCATTAAGTTCCATTATGACCCAGTGACCAGGCCTCACCATCATTATGCTGTATGCTTGTCTGATCAATCAGGTGTTTGCATGCAATGGGAGTCCATTCAGATCCCAGCAAACACCAAAATTGTCTCATTTGGCCATTCCTGTAAAGCAAGACGCTGAACAAACACTCCTGACCGCTTGCCAAGTCCACACACACCGACTGGATTTCAGAAGAATTACGGCAAAAAAGAGGTAGTGGGTTATTTAAAGAACATTTATTTATTTCTTTATTTTTCACAACACATATCAAAATACAGCTGTGATGGTCTGAAATATATAAAGCGTCAACAAGTTCACAGAATACAAAACCCAGACTCGGACATAAAAAAATAAATGAAAACGTGGGGCAGATTTTTCAGTCACACTGAACTGCACAGAACGAGCCTGTCCAGTACAGAGTTCTCCTAAACACCTACGAGAAGGTCATCTTCAAAGATCACATGTCTGGTTGCGTTCCTCAAGGGGCAAAGCTTTAAGAAAAATTTAGAATTTCTGATTTGCATGGGACTAGGAAGAGAAAGCCTGTGTCCAAAGGAATCCTGCTCATGATTGTCCTATTCAAGTTTTTAATGGTTTGGATCTTCAATTAATGTGAAAACATTGTAAGAGGGAAGAAGAATAGGATTGGGGCAGGCAACCGATGGAGCCTGGAGACCTTCCTTGCTGGCGACTGAGGATGTGTGAACCATTTGTGAAGGCTACATCATCTGCTACTCTTGGCCTGGGGCCCAAAATATTTCTCGGGATGCTGATCTCATCAGCTAGCCAACACGTATGTCTTATTACTACTATTCTACCCATAAGCTGAGGCTCAAGTTACTCTCTGTTTCTTGGGAGGCTAATCTCCTCATGGAATAAAGGCTTAGTGTTGGATTGGCTAATCAATCAGCTAGTCAAGATTCATACAACATCATACTTTAGGTGCGTAGAAGACCAACCTCATCGGCTACCCAAAGCTTCCATGAGATACTCAACATTTACATTGCACTTGACTGCTTGTGAGACTGATCTGATCTGATAATCAAGGCTCAAGTCACAATTTATCAATGACTCGGCTATCCTTTCTGTTGGCCAAAGCTTAGTCAAGGCCTATGTCATAGTATCCTACTCAAGAGGCTGATCCATCATCTGGTCAAGACAGACATCTGACTTTTAAAGCTTGAAATGGTGATTCAAAAAGGTAGCCAGGGCTTAAGTTAGACTCTATTAGTGTTGGATCAGCACTAAAACCTTGACTTCGGTACTAAACTTAGTTACAGATAACTTATAGTGATGGGCATTTCGATTCTCTTCACTGTTTAAGTGAATTGATTCCTTTGATTTGTTTAGAGTCTGGCGTATGTGAAAAGTTTTATCTCTGATTTCATCACAAATGTATAATTTAATAATCTGTACATTATTTAGATATATATGCACAATATATGTGTATATAATTAATATCATTGCTTATTATTAATAGGTACATAATTATATAGAAATTGATATCTAACTATATATTTTATACATTCCACATACCATTGTCCAGTTTCTCTACTCAAAGCTTGATTACACATTTAAGACACATAATTAAAATAAGGCATTTTGTTACAGAATCACGAGTGAATTAGAATGTGCAACTCGTACTGATTCATTCACAAATCAAATGAACGAGAATCATCAGACTGATTCTCGGGTAGCAACTCATTCACAAATCAAATGAGTCGAGACTCGTGAGTCAGGCGCTTCTTGCGCATGTAGTTTAAAAATCTACAAGTGAAGAGGAAAACGTTGACGGCATTTTGCAGGACCTGCGTATGCTTTACCATTTCCGTTGAGCTCCACTGAGATGATTTGTTTGTGCTCGTGAATCGGTTCATATGGTTCACCAAAAAGAGACGTTCAAAATGAACGAATTGTTCGTGAATCGCCCATCACTATTAACTCAAGCTGGCCCGACTCCACTTGCCCCGTCAGAGGCGATACAAGTGCCACATGACCACCCCCCTTGAAATTTCAAGCTCCATGATATATACATATTATAACAAGAACCCATTCCCCTTGGAATTTTGAACATGATGACATATGCATATTGTAACGAGGAGCCCTTGGGGTCTCCATGGCATTTCTAGCGTACAAATGTTACTCCAAAGAGCGGATTGGACAGACCGCTTCACCGTCTAAACTCATCAGCTAATCAAAACTTGCATCATAATTTACCATGTGGAATTATTTTTATATTAGTTAGTCACAACCCAAGTTTTACTTTATTGTGTGGAAGGTCAACTTCATCAGGTAGTCCAAGGATTATGTCACAATGTCATGACTGGTAAACTGAGCTCATAAGCTGAACTCAAGTTTTATTTGACAGGCTTAGTCCATCCAAGGATTAAGCCTCATTTTACTAAGTGGAAGGCACATCTCATCTGTTAGTCACGTCTTAAGTGACTCTTCACTGCTTCATCAGCTGACCTCATCAGGTAGTCCGGGCTTAGGTGACTCTGCAGTCTTTGAGAAGCATACTTGACTGTTTCACAGTCTACCCTCATCATTTAATTCAGTTTAAAGTCAATGGAGACTAATGTTCAGTGTTATTCAGGACTCATAACATGGATGGTTGGTATCATTCTTTTAAAACTATTTAAGTCAGGGTTAACTGTTTGGAAGATTTATCCAAACATTTAAGCAAGGTTTATGGCCTAATTCATTGCTTGGAAATGTTATCTCAGGGTGTATAATACATGTTACTACTTGATATGCTGATCTCACCAGTTAGTCCATGCTTAATCACCATTAAGTCAGGCTATAGTGCTTGAAGAGGTGATTTGCTGACTGGTGGGCTGCTCTCATCAGGATGATCTTGTCAGCTAAAGTCAGGTTTTCATGACTGGGAAGATCTCCCAGATTATTTACAGCTAACTTTAGAATTTACAATGTAGAAGGCCGATATCATCACTCAATCAAGATGCAAATCACACTTTGTGGAAGATCTTGGCCCACAGCAGAATGTATTGCTTGGATGTTATCAGGGATTGAAGTCACACATTACTGTTTGGAAGGCTGACCTTGTCAGTGTTTGACTGGGAGACAGACACCAGACATCTAGTCAGAGGGGATGTCAGACTTAACCACTGCAGTTGCTGATCTTGATGTTTGAGGATGTCAGATAACACAACTAGAAATCACAGCGAGAGTCAAATTAGCACAGTACAGTTTCACAGGATTGCAAGCTCACCTAATTTTTCAAACAACTAATAAAATGCTTATCTTATCTGGTCACTTCTCAAAGGAATACTCCACCCAAAAATTACATTTTTTTATATGCTACATACCCTATGTACAATAAAAATGTTTAATCTCATGTTTTCTGGGAGAAAGTACATAAGAGAAATTCTTATGAACAGGATCAATAGATTATCAACACTGCACAGTGGCAAATGTTGTAAAAAACACCCATGGTGCACAATCTCACGTTACCCCATGTCACATGATCCATGTTTTTTATACGTTTGCTAGCTCAAAACGAAGCAATTTTTGCCAAAATGTTGTTAAATAGTTACTTACACAAATCTCATCCTGCATGTCAACAGGAAACTCAACGAGTCGCAGGAGGGACACTCTGAATTGAAAACAGGACTCTTGACCAATGAATGAATGGGGAAGGCGGGTCTTCAAGTCAGACAGTCCCTCCTGTCCACCTTTGGCTTTACTCTTTGTGTACATGTTGAGAGTTATGGAAGTAACTATTTAACAGCATTTTATCAAAAATGCTTTTGTTTTGCTTGTTTGGAGCTAGTGGCTTTTGAAAACGTGAAATATGCGACATGAGCAACATAAAATGTTTTCTTATTGTTTACATGGAATGCTTTTCACAGCATTTGCCACTGTCGAGCACTGGTCACCTATCGATCTCATTTATGAAAATCTCTAATGTATTTTCTCTAAGAAAACATGACATGCAATTTTCTTCTTGGCTACCCCTACAAAGTACATGGGGTAAGTAAAATCTTAGTTTTATTTTTGGATGGAGTGTACCTTTAACATATTATGGGCACTCTACCCGACAGACTAACCCTCTTAGCTTTGAGAGGTACCATAATTCCACTAGCAGACAAGGGGCAAGGGTCACAACTGCTACTGATGCTATTCAGTCTATGAAGTTTTATCTTTTATGAAAAAAATAAAAAGAGTGGTAAAGAAGTCTCTTTTCAACCTCCAGCTGAGCAGCGCTGTGGTGTATGGAAGACAAAAATAAAGAGACAGCACACTTTTAGCAATGGCAGTCTGCTGGATTAGACCTGATTGTCATACATTGGTTAAGTACAGAGGAAAACCAGGAAAAGGAACGAAAGGCAGATGTGAAGAGTGGCAGCGTAAGGTCTTAAGGCATCCTACAGCATGCCCGTTTGTCACGTGCTCGTAACACACCAAACCAACATCTCCATACTGGGTGAGGTGATAACATCAGAGTGAAGCAATAAGGACACAACTGACCATGAGCCATAGATCGTGCAGCCAGAGCAGCCATGCTTTGTGCAGAAGGAAACGACAACTAGACTAGAGGCAGGCAACACGGATACATTCATGTCGAAAATGATTAAATATCTGACGGACAGAAGATCAGGCTGTGTTCCAATTATTTACAGACATTTTAACATAAGTGACTCACTCACAGTCACACAGTTGGGGCCGAAGTTGCAGCCTTGGTATTTAAAATTCAACGCCTTAGCCACTTTGCCACACCACCTGCTGCTTAAAGGCATACAAATGTCATTGGGCACAGCAACCCTCTGGTTTGTTTCTACACTTTTGTTAACAAGACGAAAAAAATAAGACAACTGGTGAGCGCTGTTTTTTGCATAAACACGGGCTTTCTCACAAACTGGGCACGCAGTTACATTCAGTGCAATTGAGGAAAGGCAGCGGGTTTGAAAAACTGAAATCCCAATTTCTAACAACACTGCACCCCTAGGTGAGATATGTGGGCACCGAGAAGTGTTTCTCTAGCCTGACTAGTTGGACCTAAACCCACCCATAGCATTCTGGTCACTTCACTTAAGACCCTGGAGCTGGTTTCAGTGCTTCTGGGTTCTTTTTGTTGATTTTTTGTATTGTATTGTTCAGTCTCATCCCCTTTGTCTTGGGAGGTCTTTGGTAGCCTGTGATGGACTGACGCCCTGTACAGGTGTTGTTCCTGCCTTGCGCCCCATGCTTGCTTGGACAGACTCCAGCTATCCTCACAACCATGCCCAGGAGAAAGTAGGTTTAGTAGACAGATGGATGGTCTTTGGTAGTGAAACATTAAACCAGGCTAACCAGCAACTTCCTCCTACCCTGCTTAGGGAATCCCCTCACTCTCCCAGGATAGTTGAGTGATGGAACCACCCCCCCTGCCCCCTTTCCTCTCCATGCCTAGAAGGGTCCTCACAACTACATGTAGAACGTGCCTCAACTGGCTTCATTTCCAGCTCCTCTAAGCCCCTCACCCTGCCACGGACAGTCAGCGACTCTAAAAAGGAAGCTTATTTCAGCCGTTCAGATTTCTTCATCCAGGGCTTGTGACCATAACTGGGGTTGAGGCGGTTATGAGAATGACACATTGGGTGGGCATGACAAGCCATTTCTGCCGCCCACCCTGACCTACATCTTATTGTTTCACAACATTTAACCTTAATGTAGTCAATTAAATTTTTTTTTTGCCAAAAAAATCAAATGGTAAAGTAAAACATTTCATTTAATTGACATATACATAAAATGCTAAGGGCTGTGTTTGTCTGTCATGTGATTACTCACGAACCACTGGGGCTTACAACTGTGATCTTAGTCTTAATCAAAAGCTTATGACCTGATTGTGGCAGGCGAATCTCAACATTTGGCTGACAGCAACCCCCTCAAAGTTATCAGGGTCTGTGTCTTTCTTATGGCAAACTGCATAGAAGGGTCCAGCGGCAGACCTCCACAGCGCTGTGACTTAGTAGCTCTCCCGAAGCGCCAATTGCATTGCACGTATGTGTCACTTGGGTTATTCATTAAACCCTCCTTAAACCTTAATCTTAACCACAGTCTAACTGGGCATATCATGTAACATCACTGGACATACAATCCAAAGCGACATCCTCCTCAACGGATGGCGCTCTGGAGGTCCGCTGCTAGACTCTAGTGACCCACATAGGAGCAGTTGACATGGCAGAGAGAGAAAAAGAAGAGCAGTGACATCTGCTGGGCATAAAATAAATTGCACAACTGCTTACCTAAAAGGAACGAAAAAGAATGACAGCTCCAGAACTGGCTGTGTGCGGAGCATAAAACAAATCGTGGAAGCAGAGGCACACAGTTATGGCATAAAGAAGAACAAGTGACGCAACCTCCAAAAGGACCGTCAAGCCAAACACAGGAGGTGCTTCATTAACAAACTCACAATTACTTGTGACCCACCGGGGCTAAAACTGTGACCTTGGTCTTAATTGAACGCTTACAACGTGATACATGCTGGTGAGGTTAGACATTGGGTTAGGGTGGCTTCACGCCAAAACAACATCCACACATCTGTGTATGCTTGAAGAGCAGAAGTTAGAAGGGTTACATCGGCGATGTGCTCATTGTGGAGCTTTCTTTTATCACACTGGAGAATAAGGAATGCATAGCTAAAATCAAAATCAGCAGCGTTCTCTGCATGAACCCACCTTTATTTGAGGACCAAAGGTCTGCTTCTTTTTTAGTTATAAAAAAAAAACGGAATGAATGGGCAAAGAGCACACGATTGTCTTTCAGTGCCAAAGTGTTGGCGGAATTATGCATGCAGTGAAAGTGTGACACAAGTTGAGGCTCTGTCACTTGATATGTCACTCTTGTATCTGGTCCCTCTGGCAAATTTAATATTAAACAGCGGGCCATTTGCCAGTCTAACAATGTTACCTACTGCATTTCTTGTGAGAGTCATCCAGCCATCTACGTAGGTGACACAGGGAGACCGTTTCAGGAAGCGTTGGAGCCGTTCAGATCGCAGGCTTTCTGCTCTCTGTGTATGTGTTCCTTCACAGGGCTTCAAAGACACTTTTCAAAGAAAAACAGAAGAAGTCAAACTCATTCTCTGCCTTTCTACATCTCAACCTTTTAATCTCTCCCTTCATCTTCTCTAATGGCAGCCTTTTCTCACCTACTCCCATGTTTTCTCTGCTCTAGCTTTATTTTCTCCTATATGTGTTACCTGCTCTTTCTTTCCTTTTCAGTTGCATACCTAATGAAGGCTTTACAGCCGATATGTTGTGTTATTTTACCTTCTTTTTCCCTTTTCAGTGTAACTGCTAACATTTATTTCCTTTGCAGATGCACGCAAACTTCAAACCAGAAAACATGCCAGCTTCTCCATCTTATATAACAGCATTGTCAAACCTGCCAGTGTTTCATATTTTAAAACTTGCACCATTTACATGTTAAAATTAAGAAGGGTGCGGTGGGTAGCGCTGCTGCCTCGCAGTTAGGAGACCCGGGTTCACTTCCTGGGTCCTCCCTGCATGGAGTTTGCATGTTTTTCCCGTGCCTGCGTGGGTTTCCTCCGGGTGCCCCGGTTTCCTCCCACAGTCCAAAGACATGCAGGTTCGGTGCATTGGCGATCCTAAATTGTCCTTAGTGTATGCCTGGTGCTTGGGTGTATGTGCCCTGTGATGGGTTGATGCCCTGCCTGGGGTTTTTTTCCTGCCTTGCACCCTGTGTTGGCTGGGATTGGCTCCAGCAGACCCCCATGACCCTCTAGTTAGGATATAGCGGGTTGGATGATGGCTGGATGGATGGAATTAAGAAGGTCACGACAACTAACAACACCTTTAAATTGTTGAGAACGATCATACATCACATAAGTCTTTTGCCTAACATCCATAAAGACAGGCTGAAGTTATCATTTTGCCTGTCTAATGGTTTTTTTTCCACAATAGAAGGCCATAACAAATACATGAGAGTCTTAGATTGGTTATTTCTAAACATCTTAATTAATTATACCAACAGCACTCCACTTATAATGAATATATAATGTCTGTTGGGCAGCAGCTCTTCCTGGATGTACACTCTGTGAAGAAATGTCACTGCGGTGGAGTGTCCATCACATTCATGCACTGAAGCAGCTTACAGAATCACAGCAATGAAAAAAGTTAGTTAAGGACCTCGCTGTTACAGTTCTGCCTTTATGGCAGGAGAAGCAATACGACAATGTTGATGACTGCTTGTAGGAAACGACGATGATGGCGATGGCTAGTAGGACATGATGAGGACTGAGACTGTTTGTAGGAAACAACGATGAAGATGACTGTCCGTAGGAGACAGCGATTCTGGTGGCTTGTAGGATACGATGATGATGGCAACTGCTTGTATACAATGATGTTTTTGTGTGCATACTTCATTTTTGTCTTGATAGCCCTTAGCTGGTTTGGACAAAAACTAACATTATTGGAAAGCCCCCCCCAGCCCCATGCTGTACACTTTCAGCCAACATCCAACACCCTGACACCAGTGTGTGAATGGTGTGACCACTCCTGCCCCATCTGGGGGAGACTCCTCTGTGAGTAACAATGCAATGAAGATCGGCACACAAACAGCAGACAGCTACGTACAAAACGAGTGCAGAATGTGTGGCATGCGGTGCTTTCAGAGGCGTGAGTGGCGGTGCGCTGTCGTGAGCAGGATAAGAGCGATTCAGTGGGATTTGGGCATCCCCAGTTTCAAGAAACCTGCACTAAAACATCTACTTTAGCTCAATCTTGGAGTTATTATATAGTGAATTAAAAAGAGACTGAACATCTGCTTTGTAATTTCCAGGCCCCCTTGAACTGTGTTCAGTATCCGTTATCAGGCTTTTACCCTCCCCTTGTGTGTTGGTTGTCCAGGTTTAAGTGAGCACTTTTGCGAGTCTCTAGTGGAATTACATAAAGAGGACTGCAAAATGGCAGATACAGTTGGGTGAATAAAGAACAAACTAAGGTAACTGGACAAAAATAACAGAGAGCAAGGAAGAGAAGATCAGAAAGAAACAAAAACTGGAAGAGGCAAAAGTCATATGGGAGATGAGCAAAGGGAACACGGGAGCTGGGAAGACTTAGAGGTAAGGCTGAGCAAATCAAACAGGAATCACAGGGAACATGAAAGAAGCGGCCAACAATAAAGCAAACAAATCAGAAGGCAAAAGAGCAAGACAAAGGTGACAGTCAAAAATGAACAAAAGCACAGTTGAGACCACGAGAGATTAAAAAATAAGTGGCGGGCTGCCGGAGAATCAGATGGCAAGGTGTTTGAACTCTGGTTAGTCATAATTACAGTGTAATCAGGATCAAAAAAAGATATCATTTTCAAATTTAATATTAAGTACACCCAATTTATATATTTTTGACTATTAAAACTTGTAATACAATTCAGTATTGATGAGTTAGAATTTGAATCAGAGATATCATTAATGTGCTTTGTGACACACATCCTCTTATCTGCAATCCCATTCTGACAAGCAAAAACTCGACCGATACCTTCATTTCATTTTGACAAGCTAAAATGCCATAATAAATATCTAGAATTGCCACTGAGATATTTTAGATTCAAAGATGTTAAAGGTACCAAAAAAGACCAAAAGTTAATGTATCTGTCCATCTATCTATCTGTCTATCTGTATATCTAATTAATTATCATTACTATTCATGGTGGCTCCAAATTCCGTACTAACCCCTTTCTCTTCTGTTCTTTTTCCAGTTTTCTGGGGTGGTGACCTGCGCCACCACCACCTGATCAAAGCACCATGATGTCCCTACATTGATGGATTAAAGGCCAGAAGTCCATGTGACCGTCATTATCAAGTTCTTCCATGAGAACCCTGAATACCATGAGGACTGATTGAGATCATTTATGTTAGGTAAAATGCCTAGACGGGGCTGGGTGGTCTCGGGGCTTTGGAACCCCTGCAGATTTTATTTTTTCTCCAGCCATCTGGAGTTTTTTTTTTTTGTCCTCCCTGGCCATCGGACCTTACTTTTTTCTATGTTAATTAGTGTTCCCTAATTCTAATTTTTATTAATTTTGTCTTTTTTCTCTTTTTTCATCATGTAAAGCACTTTGAGCTGCATAATTTGTATGAAAATGTGCTATAGAAATAAATGTTGTTGTTGTATTCTTTTAAGTCTGAATCGCAATCTGATTATTAGCTGGTTACCTAACAAGATAACACTTGTGGTTGATATTCATAGACTCTTTTGAAAATATTATGTATACTCCCAACCAAGAGATGGCGCACTTGCTGACACCTTTTAATCTGTACACCTGACAGAGAACCACTGAAAGAGCACTGACATCACTTCCTGTTAAAACCAGGAAGTTCTGCCTCCTTCACCTCCACCATAGACATATATAGATAGACGCCACATTCACTGTTTTGCCCAGTCGACACGATACGTCAGCGTGTCAGCCTTATTGTGAGTGGCAAAAGTGCCATTTAAACTAATACAAGTAGATGTGGAAACTGGGTTTTCTGATGAAAAAACAATAATGTTTAAAACAGTATCATTTTACATACAACAGATTTTGGCGAATCATTTAAATGCAATTATTTATATCCATTTATACACTAATAATGGAAATTATTAAATAATAATAATTATAATTATCATTATTAAATAATTCCTCCCATATAAGTAACATTTCTCGGACAGCCTTCTTCCATCTCTGAAACATTTCTAGACGTCGTCCTGTTCTTATGCAACACAGTACTGAAGTATTGGTTAATGCCCGAGTCACCTCACGTACAGTATAGATTACTGTAATGCTATTCTATCTGACATTCCACAAAAACGTATCCATCGCTTACAACTTCTTCAAAATTCTGCTGCCAGGAAAATAACCTGCTGTTCTAAATCCACTGAACATATTACACCTACTCTCTCTCAATTTCACTGGCTCCCTGTTAACTACTGAATACAATACAAAATACCGCTCTGAACATTTAAAGTTCCCCATAACCTCACTGATCTCCTACAGATGTGCACTCCTCTCGCTCACTCAGATCTTGTAATTTGAGAGTATTCAGTCCGGCAATATGGTGCAGCCTTAGTTTGTGGAAGACAGACACAACTAAAGACATGAGCATAAAATGATGGCTGTTGATTTCAGACTGTGTTTCCTCAATGTGCTCCTTGAGAAAAAACATCATCAAGTTTGAGAAATGTTAACAGCTAACAACAATCTACATAGTTAGTGACCAAATACGTTTAGCCAAAACATTGTTTGGAGACTCACTTGAGCACATAAATGCATAGCTTTGCTAGCTTAGCCTGGCATAGCTAAAGTTAAGATTATAAAACTGGATTTTCTAATGGCCAAATATCACCAAAACAATTGTTCAGCCTTATCTATGAAATGTAACCCCCCGGGATCTGGTTTGAAGCGTACAGCGGTTTGTAAAATCCCAAGCAGAACATGTGTGAGGCATCTTATCCATTACTTCACTCCACAGCAGTGCCACTCGCAATATGGCCGCGACGTTGACGTATGATTCTGCTGGTCATGAGGCGTCTAGTTATTCTATGTCCATAGTCCACCACTATGTAAGGAAGAGACAACCTGGAAGTCGCAGTTCAGTTGAGGACCTGCATCAGTGAGAGACACTACTCCTCAACAGAAAAGCTTATATTTATCGACAGTCCACCAGTACTTATTTCATTCTCTTCAATTCTGTTTTGATTTTCCATCTATTAAACGAGCATTGATTTGGACACTTCCCTAATCTTTATCTTCTCCAATCGTCTAGTTTACATATGAGGGACGTTCAAAACGTTTCTGCACTTTTATATTTTTGTTAGAAATGGAGAAGGCGGGAGGAGTAGTAATTGGTTGTGTCTGAGAGTGTCATGTAACTGGGAAACTGCATCACAAAGGAAGGCGACTATGTAGAAAAATGATGTCATTTGTGTTTGAAATTCTTAATAAATAGAGTTTAAAAAGTGCAGAAACTTTTTGAACGTCGCTCGTATCTATAATTAGATATACATATATGGCATGGCTGAGAAAAGCAGCTACCTGTGATGTCTGGAGTATTATATACACATATATATTAGAGTGGTCCACAAACTAATGCAATGAGTTGATGTTTGTAGGATTATTTCTCCACAAGACCTGTTTTTGTCCACTTTTTCTAGTTTGCTAGGCTGTGAACTTTCGGCCCAATCGTGAAACATTCCAAGATCACTCCATTCTGAACACTCTATTTTTATTACTACTATGTACGTACTCTTGCATGGGTTTCTTAACTGGCCAAGTGATTAGTAAACGATTAAAAAAAGAAACAGAACATTCTAGTACTAAGGTGGACTTTCCAGAACATTCCTGTAGTAAGTGGAAGTTTCCAGAACATTCTAGTATTAAGTAGAATTTTAAAGATCATTCTAGAAGTAAGTAGGTGGTCCTATTTTAGCCCAACCAAAATAAAGATGTTGCAAATCCTGCTGGGATCGCCGTTACTAGACATTCCTCAGCGTTTGAAACCCTATTTGGACAGGATTAGTTTTGCACCATGAGGTGGTGAAAAGTAATTTTAACCAGAGAACGTTAGCAGTTTTTGTCCAATCTGAACAACACAGGTCAGTAATTTTTCATGGACTGCGTGTACATCTCAGTAAAAATCACAGAGACAGTTACCTTCTGTGAAAAGTCTGTAAAAAAATAAGCCCAAGTAAAATTCTGTCATTTGATTGATTCAAATAGAACTATAACTATAGAAGTTACAGAGGTCATCTGGTAATTATTACTTTACCAGTGCCTGAAGTGGGACACACGAACTCTTGGAGTACTCCTTGTTTTGCATGCTGAGTAAGGGGGGGTGTAGTGTTATATCCCCTCAGAGCTCTGTTGGCGTGCTGATGTGCACAATTCATATATAAAAGTGGGTGCGTGCAGTGCTGTCCCCCTTGGAGGTGCAAACGGACATACTGTTCTTATAAATAAAGGTTACTAGTGTGGCCTTAACTGACAATACCTTCACTAATGGGAATGGGGAAATGCTGGGACAGAGTAACGCACTGCTGGGAAATCACTGAGTTTGCACGGCCCCCTGGTGTCAAAACTAATCCTATCTGAATAGAGCTTAAAAATGACAGCAGTCCTCCAGTAATTATTACTTTACCTCACCTCCTGGTGTTAAACTAATCCTGTCCGAATAGGGCTTAAAGCTGGGAAATGAATGTGAACAGCTGAAGTTGGAGGATCTGGTAACAGAAAGAACAGCAGATTTTCCGAACCTTCGGCACGCATGAGGGTAGTGAATGACGCAGCTGAAAAAGGAATACATCTCATCGAAAACTACAGCGACAAACTGACAAAGGACGAGGGACAGAAACAGTTTATTCATCAACGGGTCGCAAACACTCGCAAAAAAGTTCCCAACTTCTAATGTTGTAGACCTTCAAGTGTGGAGCAAAACTGCCAAATGGTGTGACCTCTAAATGGAGTCTATAATAAACATTCAACATTTTAATGAGAATGAATATGATAAAGAATAAAGCCAGCCTTGTGAAGAACTTGAAACTGTTTGTTTTTTTTTGACCACCCTAATATATATATATATATATTTTTATATTATACGAATACACTAGCATTACCTGGATGAAAAAGTGGAAAGGTAGAAATGTAACAAGAACAGTACAGTGGAACCTTGGATTGCGAGTAACTTGGTTGGCAAGTGTATTGCAAGGCGAGCAAGAAATGTTAATAAATTTTGACTTGATGAAGGAGCGAGGTCATGCAATACGAGTAGTATGGATACGATTCGTCTGCTGAGCCTCACGTGATCACAACTTCTCTCTCTCACTCACTCACTCACTGCAGGATTGTGGCTCACTCCTATAGTCAACATCCGTGCTAGCATATACTGTTAGAGTGTGTGTGAAAATGGCCCCCATGAAGAAAAGGTTGAAAAGGAAGGTGATAAGAAGAAGGAGATGATTACAGTGGAAGTTAAGAAGGAAATCATTGAGAAGCACGAATGAGGTACGCGAGTGGCCGACATTGCAAGATTTTATAACAAGTCTATGTCGACGATTTGCACAATATTAAAGAAGAGAGAAGAAATAAGGGGGCTTGATGCAGCAAAAGAAGTCATGAGAGTATCAAAGCAACGGCCACGTGTTCTGGAAGATGTAGAAAAAGTCATCCTATACAATAATCCTCCTCCTCTCCTTTCTCTTCTCCCCTCTCGTCTCCCTCACACCAGCCATGATTCTTTTCAAAGGTAAAGTGCAGGTTATTTTGTTTTATGTATTTTTACTTTATATTTTGTATTAATCATTTTTATATAAATATTAGTGGGTTGTGAAATGAATTATCTGAGTTTCCATTATTTCTTATATCACTTTGATATACGAGTGCTTTGGATTACTGTACAAGCACGTTTCTTGAACAAATTATGCTCGCAATCCAAGGTTCCACTGTAATCACAACTTTATCCCCCTTACATATCATACATTTAGTACTTAACTATTGTTAGTAGCCTTCTTTATACACAGTATTATTGATTTTTCCTTCTCCCACATTGTACTAAATAACTCCAAAGACAATATGGACGCACGTAGGGACATAACAAATAGAGTTAACAGGCAGGAATTGACCTCCAATTGGGCAGTAGAAAGGCAAGCATGCTCACCGTCACCACATCTTCATTGTTCCTCCATTGATGGACCACGCCGTGGTATTCCCTACCATTTGTTCCAACCCCGATGGCTCCCCTGGCATACTGGTCGTGTTGAACAGAGATGGAATCAGAAGATGAATCGTAAAACAAAACTAGCCAAGGTCAAAACCGGAAAGGCAACATTTAGTAGACACGGCCCAGGATGCCGGCGTCCATGAAAAAGGGTAAAAAAAACGGTGACGCTTGTATCATTACGATAATAAGTAATAATGATGTTAACAAATAATTCAAAATAATTGTTAAGCTTATGACAGTGAAGATGTGATGGACATAATGATTAAGAAATCAACTTTGCTGAAACAAATATAAAAATACAAATTAAACACAGAAATGTCTTCCAAAATCTTAGAATCCGAGCAATGTCCAGCTGCTTGCCTGCATGTTCTCCTGGGGTCTACATGAGATTTTTTTTTTTTTGCACAGACAGCTTTGGGTGTTCCTCCCAAATCCCAAAGATGCACTTGGTAGGTCTGAGAAAGTTCCGATGGAGACTGACGGCTGATGGTCTGCTTAATTTGGTAACGAACTCCACGCCTTTACCGTTCCTAACGTGCGTATATCCTGTGCCCACGTGTCCTTAATCACTTTAAATTTGAAACCTTCTGTTCACTGTACTTACAGCCTTCATAATAATTATGGCAGGAAGAAAGACGCTTTAATGGCGTCCACCCAATCAGTGTGTGTGTGTGTGTGTGTGTGTGTGTGTGTGATTTGACCGACTTGCACCGTATGATCAGTCCTGAGTGTAACTTGCAGATAAAGGAAATGGGATTTAATGGCACAAATTAAAATGAAAGAGCAAATCAAATAATGAGCACGGAAGTCCTACAGATTATGGCAGCCGGCCTAACGGCGTCATCTTCTCCGGTCAATGTTGGGAATTTTGATGACGTGGGGATGCCCACATTTTCTGCAAAAAGTTTGCAATTTAGTGAAAAATAACTCCACTTTCATGGAGGACGGCTGGAAGAGTTAAGCAGATAAAGTAGGGTTTGATGCAAAGTCCTCACTTGTACAAAAAACATCTGTTTGCCCCACGCTAACAGTGGTATTACATTCAATCAACAAAGCAGCAAAAAAGCAAGAGTGCAGGAGTCAGGGGTTGATGGCACTGTGCCCGGCTTGGAATGTTGTGAAGGAAGCAGTCATCTACAAAAGAAAGTGCAGCACCAAGAGTTGCAGAGAACACCACCGTCATAGCTCTGGGGGTCCCAGGTTGGCAGAGGCAGAGACGGCCCAGGCCTGGTCATTCCCATTCTCAGTGCAGCTTGGCCATTTATCTCAATCTGGAATTTGCCAGCGAGCCCTAAACCTCAAAGAGCATCCCTCACAGTCGATGTTTCATGGACTCACAACAAGATGATCCCACTAGTCCTTTGAACTTAAACAAGTCTGAAAGTTGAATTTTGGTGGTCAAGCCAGGGAATTTGGGAAGAGACTCTCACATAAGACAATGTCAGATGCTACCATCGATGATGTGCCTAAAAGATTCCAGGTTCTGCAAACAGAATGTTCTGGACTATTGAGTCCCAAGTATACAGGAAGCTACAGATGTCATTTTCCTTTACCTCTGTGATATGTGTAGTCATCCAATACTTCATGAAGACATTTTCCAAAGGAGAATTTTGTTGGGCCTCAGCTGTAAATGTGATATGTTACAATCTCTAAATCGGGAGAGTGGGGACTGAAAGTTAAATCGAATTAACGCTGGCCTTTTCTTGTTGGTGGACATCATACTTGGTAGCACCTCCATTGTGACATCTGTTGGTACGGACTGCGTGGCTTTCCAACCTGATGCTCCATGTGCTCACTGTCTTCCATGTTGGACGAGAGCCCACCTCGACCTCTCCCCAACGGGATGCTAAGTCTATCTAGTAACTTTGCACACTTCCAATTCCTAACTAGTGGTACTGAGAAGACATGTGCTGCTCCTTCATCCTGAGGAGCATCAGGACACGTGGGCCGCTGTGTTTGAGATGCTCAGCAGGCCAGCTAATAATTCACGGCACTGGTGAACAGCAAGAATAAAGCAAAATGTCTGCATGGATGGTGTGTGTGCGCGCCTCTGATGGCGTTAGACCATTTAATGTGGCTGCTTGGAGCAGAATGAAATGGTCCAATAGACGCAAGTTGTCATGGTTCAGCTTCCAGCTACTGATCTTAAGTGATGGCTGTAAAATGCTTCCCCTTGGCCTTGCCACACTGGGGGGGCGGCATTCCATTGACAGCACACAGCAGCCATGGTGCATTCTCATGAGAAGAAACCCATCCAGGATGAAAACATCTGTGTTACTAGACTATGCTAGAGGAAGTAATTGCTTAATGCAGGTCACAAAGATCGTCTGGATCATTCCAGATGGTACAACGGCACATAACCATGAGAACCAGGCTATTGGAGACTCAGAAAGTAAAACTAACAATGGCACTTGCTCTCTGGTGGCTCCTGCTCAGATGGGTAGAGGACTTTGGCATTAAGGCCGCTTTTTACTCCGTCCCAGCCATCGCGAGGCATGATCTCACCACACTTCATCAGCTCGTAGATGTCCAGGGTCAGCAATTCGAAGGCGCGGTCTACGTTGCTGTTGTTCTTAGCAGATGTCTCCACGTAGCGTACCCCAAGGGTGGCCGCCAGCTTCTCTGCCTCGTCCCTGAACACGCGTCGCTCAGCTGTCAGGTCACTCTTGTGCCCGATCAGGATGAAGACCATTTTGTGAGGCTTGACGTGCTCAACCACCTCACGATGCCAGTCCCGTATGTGATCAAACGTCTTCCGGTTAGTCAGGTCAAACACCAGGAGGCCACCCACTGAGTTTCTGTAGTAGGAGGTGGTGATGGATCTGCAAAAATAAATGAAAGAATAAATAACCAGAAACTAAGGAGGGAAGAAACTGTTGATGAATTTTCGTCTAGGAGGTCATGCTGTTCTGCAGATACTAGAGAAAGGAGGTTATTTATATGAAGAGAGACCAGAAGATGAAACATAGACGAGAAACGTGATGCAGGTGCCAACAACTGGACCCATCTTTCATCAAAACCAAAATCGTAACCCCCAAAATCGTTGTTGATATACAGTGGATTTAGAAAGTATTCAGACCCCTTCACTACCTGCACACTTGATTTCCTTATAAATTGGATAAATTTGCCATTTTTGTCCATCGATCTCCACTGAACAACCCAAAGTATATCGGCTGACTTTCTTTTCATTTTGCCCACGGCAACCCACTGGCCCAACCATACATGACCTATTCCCATTAAATGCAGCAGTGACCCCCGACCCACCAGCGGCAACCCACACAGAAATGAGAGCCACAGTTTATCTTGGGCTACCAAACGCATTAGAAAAGTATAAACATGGCAGTGTATCAGAGTCAGAGAAGAGAAAAGCTTACATCTCCGCCTGTCATTGAAGGCACAAAATGGTGAGAAGCGATGCTATCAATCACAACGAAAACATAAGCCAGCTAGGTTACTGACTAAGAACTTTAGGGCAAGCAAAACTCAACACAAGGGGAAAAAGATCTGCAAAAGAAATCCTCACCTACAAAAACAGACCCTCCTGTGCACTCGGAAGTCGTCATCTAAACAAAGGTGTGACCGCAAGTCCAGAGTGAAGCAGAACTATGCACTCCTATAAAAGTCCTCATGTAACACGCATTAGTAGTTCATATCTGAAAATAAATACAATTGTGTTTTTTCATTGCCTGGAAATCATCAGGACTGGCCGTTAAGAGCTCACATAACTGATGACATGCATTGTGCTGTCCACCCGGGCAACCATTGCAACAAACCCAAAAGTTGGCAAGTTTGAAAACCTTCATCAAGAAGAAAAGAAAATAAAAAACACAAAATAAGCATAGAAAAAAATGAATCTGAACTAAACCACATCCAGTAGAATGGCAAGTAATGATTTTAAAAGGCAAAACAAAGTCTGAATTCACGTAAGCTGCCCTAATTCTGGGTGTTCATATGAAGTGTAATGATTGACTTCAAGAGCCAGAAGCACACCATAAACAAGAACAGCTGTGACAGATATCTGAAATATTGATGTGTGCATCAGTCGAAATATTTAAAGTCTAAAAATTCTCAATTGTAATTGAAGCGTGTCATTTTTACCCTCTGACAGAGGTCCATGGGGAGTTACAACCCCTAGTTAAGGATCAAAATTCAAAAATCCCATCATATTTATAATCACTGACCCTTGAAATACCCCACATGTTTGACATTTGTAACCTTCTTGGAGGGCCTCTTAGAGGGCTAGGACCACCGGTAAAGAGTCAGATATCAAAAATATGATCATATCTGTGATCAGCAACCTCAAAACAACATAAAACGACATCCCACCTGTCTATATTACTGACCCCAATTTTTTTGTCATTTTGTGAAAAGGGGTAATGTTGACCCCTTGCTTCCCATTAGAGGGGGAACGCCTGGATCCATTGATTTGACATGCATAACTTCAAGCCCTTCTCATCATATTTTCTGATAACACCTATTGCTTTATTTTGTTTATCATAAGGTTTTAATTTCCTGCACAAAATATGGTTCACAAATGGCCTACAAATGAGGGGTTTCGGGTCTATTGGGCCAAAAAGAGGAGGAGAGCCCCAAAAAGCTTGACGTCTTGCATAATTAGACATCAAGAAGAGTCCAACAGTATATCATATTGTTGGGGTTTCTGGTACCACTGAGTCAGAAGGTGCCAGTCAAAAAACAAATGAAGTGACTTCAGTGTGTTCAGAAGGTATTTGTATGGCCACAATGCTGTGCTGTCCATTGGAAAGCTCCTTGTGTCGTCACTTGTAGCTCTTGGCTGTTCTTAAATCAATGAATGTTACTGACTGATAAACAGGAAGGCAGCAGAGACCATTCAGTAGCTGTTTGTGCCATTTTGTGACCATAAGGCAGGGAGAAGCCATCTGCTGGTGCTATGTTAGTATTACAGCCAGGGCTCCATCCTTGACTTGTGTTTTCTTTTTTTCTTGACCTCGTTGTTGTTTTTAAATGTTCTTTACATATTGGGCAGAGTGGTGGCTCTGAGGCTAGGGATTTGCACTGGTATTTGGAAGATTGCTGGTTCAAATCCCGCAAATGTCAAAAAGTGACTCTACTTCACTGGACCCTTGAGTACCCTTAACCTGCAATTGCTCCATCCTGGAGATGACGTTAATCTCCATCCAGCCCTGCATATATGCCCTCCAACCGAAAAAATCTGGGGATTGGTGGCAGAATTGGCACTCCAGCCACCATAAAATAACTCCCACTGGTTCCATTCCATCTGAACTTGTGTCGCATGGCTACACTCGGGTCCTAATCTGGGATCCTGAGTTGGTTTGTCATGTGGTGGGTGCGGCAATGCACTGTATCAGCGGGTGCTCCTAACCTCTCTCCTCTCTCTGTACGTATTGTTATAGATTATTTTTGTTTTGTTATCTATATATATTTTGATTGAATTTTTGGTTTAAGTTACTATTTTATGTTATTTGTCCCTTTTGTTATATGATTTGTGCACTATATACTGAGCCCAGGAGGGTGGAGCCCCCTGACAATGCAGCTTGAAGGCTGCGGCTGCATTAGCTTCAACTTCTGTCTTCTGGCTCTCTTTTGGATTTTGTAAGTAGTCTTGTTTTTTGATTCTGAACTGTTGCTTGGTTAATAAGATTAGATACTGTATGTGGGTTTATGCACATGTTTTGCTTGCTTTAGATTGCCTTTTATGGATTTAGTTCTGTTATATGAACAAAAAAGGAAGCACAAATATAAGGCAAACGGGGGAAAAAAGGCAAAACAAATTTACCTCTAAAGGCAACCCAAGACTAACAAGTTCGATTCGTTGTTCAGAGCTCAAAATCCAAAGACAAAGCAACAAAATCAACTAAATCTCAAAAATCAGGAGCTGTGCTGACACAACCAACAATCCACAAAATGTAATCAAGGAACCTCTGCTGGGACCTTATCTTCCACCAGAATATAAAGCAGCAGTGACGTCAGGGTGGGAAATAGAAAAAAATACACAAGAAATACTGTAAATAATACATAATAAACAAACATGACAATATTAACAAAAACATGAAAAATAATAATACAAAAACAGCCAAAGGATAGAAAATAAACATAAGTGTCAGGGCATTTTGGGTGCGTACCCAGGCTCTCCATAACTCAGTGAAATGATTGAATATCAGCACGTGGAAATCATCAAGGGGGGCAACACTCCCCTCAGTACATCAAAATCAAAAAAGGGGAACTCTGGTACCCTAGAACTTCAACCAGCACTGCTCCACCAGCATCCATGAAACAATCGACTTTTTGGGCATCCAAAACAAGAGTGGGAATTACATTAAATGAGTGGCCGACAGCGCGCTGCATTGTTAAAAGTGTGATGAGCTCTCTGCTAACTCTGTATTTGTTAAGCCACCCATGGGCCTGAGAGTGTACCACTAAAATTCGCAAGGATGTTATATCCACTGAGGGACAATTAATCAGTGATGGCTACCATATTTCATATCAGAAGTGTTATGAATGACAACATGTGTGACGACATGACAAAATGGCATTGCACCAATAAAACATAACAGTTACAAAAATTAAATTGAAAATTACCAAAACAATCACGAAACTGAAAAGTTCACATAAAAGAGCCCCAAAACATGCCCCAAAAAAAGTACACATATAACAAAAGATGCTTATTGTTAAACGGCCATCCATACCTTTTCAAACTTGTACAATCCAAGTAAGGATATTATGATTTCTAACAAAAAAAAAAAAAAAACAAATAGTGGAGTAGGCCTCAAAAAGCCACACAAAAGCCAGACTTGCCCTCATCACAGGTCTGGGTCCACTAAGTAGGCCTCATCCTAGGCAGCCTTGACCCAAACTCAAATTCTGATCAAACCCAAAAACGGAGTTAAGACTTTTACGTATGAAAGATCTCAAAAAGTCTAGAATGGACAAGAGGAAAAAACTTTTAAAAACATCAGGTCCAAGGGACAGCCAATAACAAAGTTCCTTTATGTTAAAAAAAAGTTATTTGAGAATTGAAAGAAAAATAAACACCAGAAGGCAAGGCTAGAACAAAAGAAGCATAAATGAACTTTAACTGAAAGTTAAAAACCTGAAGCAAACAAATCCAATGAATTGACAAAACAGAGGGCAGCATAAGAGCCTGGGGTCAAATCCAGGAAATCCAAATGAATCCGAAAACCACAAAAATGGGAGTCCAAATCCAGAGTGCAATGCCGGAGAGTCTAAAGCATCAGCAGCTTGGACTGAAACACTGCTGGGCCAGCACTTGAAGTGTGTGACTAGGTGGCCCTGCCTCCTTAGGCTCCACATAAAGGAGGCAGGCTAAATAACAAAAACATAAGCTATGTTAACATAACAGCAAAATGGATAAACAACACACAATATTACATGCATACAATAAAAACCAAATGAAACTGAAAACAGAATCCACAACTGAATATACAAAATAATTCATATTCAGAAAACTGCAGAAACTTTCAAATAAAACAGATGAGATCCTGGATGAAAAAAACAAACAGGGCCAGAGGGAGATGACGTCTACCCAGCAGCTCCAGGTGCAAGAAAGCAAGCAACTAGGGACAGGGTGCCAGTCTGCTGAAGGGCACACTCACCTCAGCTGCCAGTCAAACTAAAACTTGTCTTTGGGATGATGGAAGTGAACTGAGATACCCAAAGGAAGACCTCCATGGACACAGAAAGAACATGCACACTTCTGTCAATGAATGGACCCTCAACAGTACAAACCACAACGACACTTCCATGAAATAACATTTGTGCCAGTTTTAATTCAGTGTTCACTATTTAAGGGAGTGGCGCGCCGGCATAAGAAATTCCCAGCAGGTTCACCAGTAGAAGCAGTTTTGCGGCCACAGCTTACCACCTGCTGTAGACTACTTAGACATGCAGAGCCTACAAGTGGAGACTCCTGTAAATACTCCTTCATCTGTTCCTGGGCATTAGTACAGGCTTACTGGGGGTATGCAAGGAACCAACCCCAGACCACCCATAAACCCCTCTGTGACTTTTAGGAATTCCTAAATAAATTACCCTGAACATCCTTTGGATTTAGGAGGAAACATGAACGAGTTCCTAGTGAAAAGAAACAGGGGGAGCAAAGTCAACTGCGCTGTAGGACACAGTAGGCATTGCCCATTCTGCTAGGCTTTAGTGGCACAGCAGGCCTGTTACAGTGGCAGATTTAGCAGGGGTGCAGACATCCAACAGCACCAGACCCCCACTTACTTTCCAAGGTAAGGGACCGAACCCTTCATACCAGGACCAGGCTGTACTTCACCTGACATCTTCGCAGAGACCCCTTTCAGGCAGATGGCGTGAAACAGACAGCTAAGCACAACAATTCCAAGAATGACGATTCTGATTAACGCACCAATGAGAAGGCTCCAATTTTGGAAGTGGAAGTGATCTTAATCCAGTCACGAGAGGTTAGAATTTCTCCTGAGAAGTAGCTGCACCCAACACTCGGGGGCACACTCACTGGAACTCCTGAGAGACTTCAGTGGGTACACGGCGGAAACTCTTTGGGGGGGACCTCTGTTCTCACACTCTCCAAAATGATCTCTCGCACCCTCTGAAACTAAAAAGCTTGTAGCGGTGTTACTGGGGCTTGAAACTGCAACTCCCAGCAGTCCCTGCAGTGGCTCTGATTGGTCTTCTGCTGAGGGTGCAGGGGCTGTTGGGGTTCAAGGAAGCCAGCGTGGCGTTTAAAAGGAGGCCGGTGAGACTAAGGAGAAAAGAAGTATTTTTGTTTCGTGTCTAAAGTTCCTGTCTGTTTACCTTCCATTGTGATACCTGTGCTTTCTCATTTTTGTCTTGGATCGTTTCTGGGTCAGGGTCTGGATTGTCTACTATCTGCCTGTTACGTGACGACTGTATGTGGATTTATGGCCATCCTGTGAAGAAAGGAGTGCTTTCACCGTCTTCACCATTTCAGGAACTACCGGTAGGACTATCTGTGCATTCCCCTTCAACGTGCGGATCTCTGGACTATTTACCTTCATCTTTACATTACATCAGTTGCCGTCTTTTCGTGGACTTTACTGTGTGTGCTTATTGTTGTGGTTTGTTTTCGTGTTGATTGTTCATAGCCGTAAGGGGAACTGGGGTGGGATCGTTGTTTTCATTTATTATTAATACATTCTTTATTTGCTGTTGTATTATTGTCTCTGCTTGTGACTGCATGAGGGTCGGGCCAAGGCTGGGTGCGTCCCTGGAATCTCCGCTAAAAAAATAAATAAATCACCATCGAAGAATCTTAGTGGCACCGGACTGCTACAAGCTGGTGACCCGCTCCCTGCCATGAGTGTTAAAAGCTGACAATCTCTGCTCTTTGTGGACCAGAAAGCTGAGATCCAGTCTGACAAGCCACATTACTGCACCGGCAGTTTGAGAAGCGGCCACTACTTCAAAAAGGGAACTTCAGCATCTAAACTCTCGGGCCAGGTAGAGTATGAAGATACGAGTATGCAGATTTACATGACACAGCAAAGAACTCAACTGAGAAAAGCACAGAACACCTGAAACAAAGGACCAGGTCAGGCAGAGAAGGAGTGCACTCTAACACAAGGAGTATCGCCCACTTGAACCCGGAGCAGAAACAACATGAACATCACCATTAAAGCCCTGGTGCCGTCTTAACTGTGCCGAGATCAATTAGAACTCTAAATATCCAGTAGACGGGCAGCCCCCTTCTGTGCTCTGTGTTTGTCTGCATTCCCTGGTCCTGACCTGGGAGTCCCAGGATGCATAAATCACCAGTAAATTCCAAAAATGCCCACTAGAGGGGGGTGTCCCACCAAACCTCAGCTAGATTTAAGGGCAACCCAGAATCTTTATAAAAATAAACAGGTTTATTTCCACGATCAGCGGGGGACCGATCAGCTGATGCCGGTACCTCACTTTAATTTTCGATCTAAATCTCCAGATCACTTGCATCAAAATCGGAGTCCAACAAATTAGAGTCTGATTCAGCGATAATACAAAAAAAAAAAAGTCATCCGAAAATTATTTTGCTTTGAGTGTTCACTTTGGTGTCTCTCCACGTGCCATTTTAGAAGCTCTTTGCTACTCACGCACGCGCAGGGAATCAAGGTCAAATCAACAAAGCTAACTTTCCTTCTAGCAAAAGCGTATCGAAAAGCGCTGTAACAAGAAGATCACTGATCTCTATCGATCGCTAGTGAGACTGAGGCTTTCAAAATAATAATAATAACAAACATTACGTTAATGAGCGATAAAATAATTGTCGGCGTTAATTAATTAATGCGTTAATCTATAATAATAAAAGGCAAAGCCCTCACTCACTCACTGACTGACTGACTGACTGACTGATTGACTGACTGACTGACTGACTGACTCATCACTAATTCTCCAACTTCCCATGTAGGTAGAAAGCTGAAATTTGGCAGGCTCATTCCTTACAGCTTACTTACAAAAGTTAAGCAGGTTTCATTTCGAAATTCTACACGTAACGGTCATAACGGTCGATAACGGTCGACAACGTCCGCCATGTTGAACTTTCTCATTTATGGCCCCATCTTCACGAAATTTGGTAGGCGGCTTCCCTGCACTAACCGAAACCGATGTATGTACTTATTTCGATGGTATGACGCCACTGTCGGCCGCCATATTGAACTTTCCAACGTCACCAATTTTCAAACTTCCCGTGTAGGTAGAAGGCAGACCCCATCTTCACGAAATTTGGTAGGTGACTTCCCTGCGCTAACCGAAACCGATGTACGTACTTATTTCGATGGTATGACGCCACTGTTGGCCGCCATATTGAATTTTCCAAACGTCACTAATTCTCCAACTTCCCGTGTAGGTAGAAGGCTGAAATTTGGTAGGCCCATTCCTTACAGCTTACTTACAAAAGTTAAGCATGTTTCATTTCGAAATTCTACGCGTAACGGTCATAACGATCAACAACGTCCGCCATGTTGAACTTTCTTATTTATGGCCCCATCTTCACGAAATTTGGTAGGTGGCTTCCCTGAGCTAACCAAAACCAATGTACGTACTTATTTCGGTGGTATGACGCCACTGTCAGCCACCATATTGAATTTTCCAACATCACTAATTCTCCAACTTCCCGTATAGGTAGAAGGCTGAAATTTGGCAGGCTCATTCCTTACAGCTTACTTACAAAAGTTAAGCAGGTTTCATTTCGAAATTCTACGCGTAACGGTCATAACGTTCAACAACGTCCGCCATGTTGAACTTTCTTATTTATGGCCCCATCTTCTCGAAAGTTACTTACTTATGGGCCCATCTTCAAGAAATTTGTTACACGGGTTCCCAACGCTAACTGAATCCTACTTACGTACATATATACGTCCATAGGCTGCAGCTTGGTCACCATGTGAGGCGGCGTTGGGTCCCCCATCCCAACGCCTCCCACGTTGTTGGCTGCCTGCCTATATAAGGCCGTCCATCGCTCCAGTCTCTACATTCCCTTCCTCGCTTCGCCACGGGATTCACGTCTCCCTGCTGATAACTACAGCCTTTTTGTTTAATCCACGGCTTCTCTGCTGTTTTATTGTTTGTTTATTACAATTATAGTTATTGTATAGGTATTTTACACTTACTTTACGTTACTCAGGTACCCATTTCCTTCATCATTCCAACCCCCATTACCATGTCTATCGAGGTAATCACCATCGATCAAAGAACTGTCACTTACCGAGTGGTTTCCTTGCCCGGAGATGGCACCTACCTTTTCCATTCTCTGTGTTACATATTGCACGGCCATATCAGGCTCATTCTTGATATCCGGAAGAACATTGTGTCTTATGTATTGAATGACTGGGACAGGTTCAAGGAGTGGACTGATGACGGTACAGGAGATAATTATTCTACACAGGAGCATTAGAAGAGTGAAATGCTTAAGCCCTTCACCTATGGTTCTGCATGTGAGTTGATGGCTGCCGCTGAATTGTTCGGTTGGTGCTTTCAAGTGTACCGAAATGGTCAAATATTTTACACCTTTCGACAACCGCCAATGCCTCTTAAACATCTTACATTCACAGGTGACGATTTCAGTAGTGGACACTTTGATGTTTATGAATGTTTAAACTCTCAAAAGCTGGATGTGAAGTTATCGATGAAACCGGTTGTAAGCTTACAACGCTTGACAGATGCCGAATGTCACTTCAACACAAGTCCTGCAAATACTGTCGTAATTGAAACAAACCATGAACCTCAAACTGATTATGACAGCAGCAATCCAAGCTGTGAGATTTGAGACAAGATTACTGTTCACATGGCCAACTGTAAGTTGCATGCTCAAGAGTAAGCTCAGCGCACAGCTTGGTCATGTTACAACCGGATGGCCGAGCTCACAATGTGGTATACAAAGAGATCCTTAACAAATAATTATTGGCATATTTTCCCTCAGTAAGGTTAAATTTTCTTTTTAATAAAAATTTTAATGCAGTACTTCGCCGCTGCGAAGCGCGGGTATTTTGCTAGTGCGATAATAAGGCGTTAACTTGCCCAGCCCTAAAAAAATAAAGACCTGTGTATGTGTGCGTGTGTGTGGAGCCGTCCGCTCTGCTCGCGCTCAATCACAGCCGCTAGATGGCGCATGCATGCACTTTTTAATTTTTTCGCTGCTTGCCTGCACCTCACTTCTCACTACTAAAGACGAGTGTGCAGGAAATGCTGTTGTGTAGCAGCGACGGCGTGCTAATGACTCACATGAAGGGGCACAACTTCGAAACAAAGCAAAGGGCACGGCTCAACAACGTGCAAGTGAAGCACCTCAGCAATGAAGAGCAAGGCTTGGACGTTTCCACTAACAACATTGCCTATCTGGAGGTGTTTTCTCGAGACAGCTAATGGCAGCGATACGGCTAAGATATGGCATTGTCAGTGTCTTCTTACAAAGGCCAGTGGGGCAGCAAGCACAGGTGGGTCCACATCCCACAGTGATTCTTAAGAGTTAGCTGACTGACGCCTCTCCAAGTTCATGAATATAGAAAAACTGCTAGGAAGTCCTCGGGTTGTTTTTTTGTCCCAAAGACAATAAATAGCTGTTATAACATAATTGAACTTGCAAGTATTCTCCTCCTTTAACACAACAGTCCTACATCATCTCTGGGGCAGCCCATGGGTTTTAGAAATCCCAGAATTAGTTAAAAGGAGACCAACTGTCTGGGGTTTCACTTGAGCGTATGTGAAGGGCAAACTTGTAGAGAGTCGGTACGGTGAGCTAATCTGCACACTGAAGACACAGGGACACTCCAAGAAAATCCACAAAAAGGAGACTGAAAAGCACAAGTCAGGAGACCATAAAAAGAAATTACTTAATTACTGAAAAACCATCTAAAATTAGTTATGAAGAAATGGAAGGAGTATGGCAGAGCTGTAAATCTGCTAGAGCAGGCCGTCCACAAACGCTGAGTGATCAGCATGAAGAAAAGGAGGGAGGGAGGACATCAAGAGATCTCTGAGAACACTGAAGGAGTGACAGGCTGCAGTGGCTCAGACTGGAAAGACAACAACTGTGCCCGGGGGCTTCACTAGTCCAGCTTTATGGGAGAGTGGCAAAGAGAAGCAACACACAGGACATCTCGGTGGAAGGCACATGCGAGACTCTGAAGTCAGCTAGGAGAAGGTTCTGTGGTCTGAAAAAACCCAAATTGAGCTTTTTACCCATCAGACTAAATACCATGTTATCAAAAGCACGCCATCTTACTAGAAGTAATACCGGTGGCAGCAACATACAGGGAAATCCTGAAGAAAAACCTGATGAAGTCTGCAGGAAACTTCCTCCTTGGGAGAAGATTTGTGTTCCAGCAAGACAACAACCACAAACATAAAGACAAAACTATACAGGAATGGCTTCAAAACAACAATATGAATGTCCTGGGGTGGCCGAGTCAGAGTCCAGATCTCAATGCAGTTCAAAACTCGTGGCTCGGCTTGACACTCACCATCTCCATGACACCAGACAGAGCTTCAGCAGTCTGGTAAAGAAGAAGAATGAGGAGAAATGGCAGAACTGACAGAGAGCGACCTCCGCGCACAGACTCAGGGCTGTCATGGCTGTCAAAGGGGCATCCACTAAATGCTGACTTGATGAAGGTGCGAACTTATGAGATTTCAGTGATTTTGTGTTTCATATTTGTAATTAATTTGGACCACTTTGTGAATATCTCATCTCAGATTGACACTAAAAATCACCGGTGATGGTCGTTTTTATTGGGTTTTCTAACATTAGCCCTCCAACGAGCTCAATGGGCCCACTTCAGTCCGCAGACGTTTTCAGCAGGCTAAGTAAGTCAGTGCGTCAATATTTGTTTGTTTTTGAACCCTATCAGTGCTCCAGAGTCCATGATATGATTTATTTTACACATGAGAATTAATAAAGTAGTAAAGCACTGACAGCAGCACCAGTAGCACTAAACACACATCTTTGTGGTCACCGTGAAGTGTCCACTTTTATTAAAGGTACTGTGGGGAACAAAATGGAATCTCAACAATTACACTTAGCAAATCTGAAATCTTCCACAGTATCGTCAAATGCACACAAAATACTAAACTCTCTAACTCTATCGGCACATAAAATATATAAAAAAAAAAAATAAAACATTCTGTTCAACAAAACTGGGAGCCCAGTTACAGATAGGAATTCCTCCCAATTAATAAACTGGTGTGAAAACTAGAAGACAGAGCGGCACTCCAAAGCAAGTTTAGGAAATACCGGATTACAGTGTGAACGCACAACATCTCTATTCACTTTCTACGTTTGGCCCCCACACTTGCCCGGGGTCTCAAATGGGGGTCAAGCACAAGATATGAACTGGCCAGTCTGAAGCTTCCTGTCCAGTCCTGCATTTGAATTTAACACAGCAGACATGCGCATAAGGAGTGCGTTCATATGAAGCCCAGGATAACAAGTTCCACTAAATTGGTGAACGAGTCACACAAGCTCCCACCACAACTTCACCGAGTTTGGGCTGAAAATCCTTGGTTTACTTCACTTGGGGCCTCTAATAGAAATCCCCTGCAATTGTTCATCAGGACCACCTCAATGAAGCCAAAGATTCAGCCCACCGTGAAACAGTCAATTCGCAAAGGATTCAGACCCCTACACATTCTGCACATTTTATCGTATTTCAGATTTCATTTCAAATGGACAAATTCACCATTTTTGTCAATCAGTCTACACTCAGTAACCCATAATGACAAAATGAGAATGTTTTACAAATTTATTAAAATTCAAAAACTGCAATCTGTCATTCCTAGAAGTAGTCAGACCCTTCATTCAGTACTTTGTAGAAGCCCCTTTGGCAGCAGTTACAGTTTTGAGTCACCTTGGTTAGTCTCTAGAAACTTTGCACCCCTGGATTTACGCAGCTTATCTCATTCTTCCTGGCAGAGCATCTCAAGCCCCGTTAGACTGGATGAGAAGCGTCTGTCATCTGTCATCTTCAGGTTTTTCCACAGATATTTGGTAGAATCTGGGTCAGGGCTCTGGCTGTGCCACTCAAAGACACTCAGGGACTTGTCCCAAAGCCACTCCTGTGTTGTCTTGGCTGTGCACTTCCCATGCTAAAAGGTGAACCATCATCCCTGGAGCAGGTCATCTCTGTGTTTGGCTGCAATCATCCTTCTATCAGGTCTGGCCAATCTTGCTGTCCCTGCTGCTGAAAGGCTCCTACATAGCATGATGCTGCCACCACCATGCTTTACCATAGGGGTGGTAATGAGTAGTGCCTGGACTTTTGTCATATACGGTGCTTGGAGGTCTGCTCAAAGAGTTCAGTTTTTGTCTCATCACACAGAGATCATTTGTTCCCATGCCTCCAGGGTCCTTTAAATGCCTTTCACGCATGCCTTTTCCCTGACCAAAGTCCTTCTTGTCTGTTCACTCAGTTTGGCTTGACAAACAATTTGAGGAAGAGTCCTGGTGGTTCCAAACTTCTGTTTCACAATTGTTGAGACCACTGAGCTCCTGAAAAGACTCAAAACTTTACAAATGGCTTTATCCCCTTGTCTTGATCTGCGCTTCAACACCAATTAATCGCACAGGTCTACAGAGACATTCTTGGACTTCATGGCTTGGGTTTTGTCCTGATGTGCAGAGTGGATTGTAAGACCCTCTATACACAGGTACACATCTGCCTTTCTAAACAATTTCCAAATCCATTTGCCATAGGTGGGCTTCTACAAACATCTCAAGGAGAATTACAGCAAACAGGAAGTACCTTAGCACAACTTGGAGTGCCTCAGTAAAGAGCCCAAATACTTCTAGGAATAAGAGATTTCAGTTTTTGATTTTTAATAAATTTGTAAACCTAACCCCAAAACATGTTTTCACTTTGCCATTGGGGGCTATCGTGTTTAGATTGATGGACAAAAATGGTAGAAGTATGCATTTAAAATTAAACTGACAACACAGTAAAGTGTGCAAAAAGTGAGGGAGTGTCATTGCTTTCTCAACCCACTGTATTTATCCACTCATTTGGTTTGCTTATCTAATTGACAATGAAAGGACCACCCTAACGTCCAGTTCAGGGCTTGAGTGCCCACCCTGGATGTCCCGGTTATACGACATGCCCCAAGCCTGGCCGATGCGTGGAAGTTGATCGCCTCAGACCCACGCGATCCTCGAGCTGTGTGGCCACCGCGCTAACCACTGAGCCACCGAAAACACAAAGCGCCCGAATTAGTCGATCCTCACGGAGCCCGCAATACAAAGAGGGGCTGAGACTTTGTGCCTCGGTCCTCTAACGTGTTCGGTGGCGTCGGTGATTTCATTCATCGAGAGCGCCCGATCTCAAGGTGCCCACTACACGATGCGCGGCCCTCCGTCTAATTAAGCCGCATTCGGAGTCTTAACCCCGACAACAGCCCCTCTGAAGCCGCCGAGTGCAGGGAGGAGCCGGCACGCACGCTTGTCGGGGGATGCCTGTCTATTGTACGCATCTCCGAGTGCATCATGAAGCCCCTTTTTCTTCAGCATCCGAACTAGATGCACCACGCCCTGCTGCGCGGCTCCCTTTCTCGGGGTTAAGCGGTTTTAACGGCAGCATCGTCCTTGCCGATCTCAATGCACGCCCTCACCTGAATCGTTCTTGGCCAGCTGTGTCCCAAAGCTGCAGCTTAATCTTCACTCCCGGCTCGATCTCCAAAGAGCGGGCATAAAAATCCACGCCGACCGTGGGGTCCGCCACGTCGCTGTACAAGCCGTCGGTGAAACGCTTCAGCAAAGACGACTTGCCCACCGTCGAGTCGCCAAGCAAGATGATTCGAAACTGGTACTGCCATAGCATATCCATGGCATGATGGAGGGGGGCTGCCGCTGGATTTCAATGCAGCGCGGCTGCTGGGGCGGGAACGCGCAGAATTTAGAGAAGGAGCGCGCGCCCGCCGGAACAGCCACGTGACCGTCGCACGAGCGATCTGAAGAGCGCACAAAGCCAGAAGACTGAGCGGATGGCACGTCGTTAGGTCGCGCGAATCGCTGCCAGAACAAAAACTGATGGACATGAGAGGGACGTGACCAACTGACTCCTGTGTAGAATGAAAATTAAATGCCGCGTCAGATCACGGATGGCTGCGGAATGCCACCGCCTTTGACATACGGGCGTAACATGGAGGGAAATAAAGCGATCGGTTTTCTGAATTTATTTTTTCAATACAGGAATGAAGGGATAAAACCTGGACAGGACGCCACGCCAAGTGCATACTATATCTAATACAATGGTGTGCAAAATTAAAGCAATAAAATTGTTAATTTTATTTGCATTCATAGACACAACAAATATATAATTAGAGTGTTTCAACTCAGAGTGACTTAATCCAGGTATTTAATATCCTGAAAGGCATCGATAAAGTGGGTCTAGAGGACAAACTCAAAGTAATATGTGTGACATCGCACTTTGAATCTTGAAGGGGTCTTTCCACTTATTACACATGTTTAACGTCATGCTTGAAACTCCAAGGGTTAAAAAGAGCATCACTTTAAGGGAAAACGCATATTTATTGCTTTCTTAATCTTCTACACCATTATTTTATTTTTATGTGGTCACCCAAGTAATTGTGGCTGTGCATTTTGAGAACCTGAAAATGTTTAAAGTGATGTGCAGAGACTGCAAACTGTTTCTGAAGCTGAGTTTTCCGCCACTAGATGGCAGGATTCAGGAGCCTACACTGTTAACAAGAGGGGCATGGCAGGAAGCAACCGGAGAGAACATCAATGCACCACAGAGCACAATCACACACCACACACACGTTTAATTCAATCGCATCTTTAGGATGAAGGAGGAAAACAAAAACACACAATGAGAGTGTGAAAAATCTACCAACAATGATGGGGCTGGAAATTGAACCCAAGTCTGTGGAGCTCAGAAGCCAAAGCACTATCACTCCAATCAACATTATAGTATGGAGGGCAGGGAAAAGACCTGACAAGAGGACTTCAAATTTTGCAGGATGTAATGAGAGAAAATTGTGAAAGAGATTTCAGCCACATAGGTCAAGGGACAGAAGACGCAAATAAGCTGAGGGACAGAAGACACAAACCCAGCAGTGAAGAGGACGCACACTCAGGACCACCTTGAGTAGCACCGTGTTGAGGTGCTACTGGTGTTGAGGCGTGTTGAGGTGTTGAGGAACTTTTATTGCATATTGTGCAGGTGCAGCGAGCCTGAATGTTGGTTCAGTCCCACCTTCTTTGTTTTATCTTCAAACTTAAAGTAAGGCAGACTGATCAGGTGATTAGACAACAGGTGTCAGTGCATCTTTGAGGGTTTGGCACTCCATTTGCAAGAGGACTATCGAGGTAGTGGTCTCCAACGCTGGTCCTGGAATACCAGTATGGCTGCAGTGAAAAGTTTTTGCTACTGAGTAAATCCTTTTGCCTTGATTTTGAATCAATTGCTGTTTAAGACTCAGACACCTTCATTTTTCTTTTTGTTTAATTAACAGACAAATAATAATGAGATAGAAAATGAGCCAATATAGGACAACCTGTGTCCATCATGCAGTATCTGAAAATAAAGAAAGGTGATTGTCTCAGTAATGTTGATCTGTTCAAGTCCACAAAACATTTTGGTGATGTTCTTAGAAAAAAGAAAATGAAAATGACATTTTTGGAAATGTCTGCAGTGGCAGAATGAGAGCACCAAAAAGCAATGGATTTAAATAAAGGGTTTAATTAACAATGAGAACTGGTTTCTAATTAAGGAACTGGTTGGAGTGAAATTGCTTGGAGTTTTAGGCCATAACTTAAGTGCTCATCTGTTGGCTCACTTCATGTCTCATTTCTTTTTAAGGAAAAAATGAAGCAATTCAAAGGACTGAACTCTGAAAAACAAGTCAATTAAAATGAAAGGAAAATAAGTTCATCAGCAGCAAAAACACTTCACTAATTAAGAAGAAGGGTTAGAATGAAAACCTTAAGCTACAGTAGTGATCTGTGACCAGAGCTGGAGACCCCTGGACTAAGTTGCGTTCAAAGAAATTTGTGTTGGAGGGTCTTTTAAGCAGGAACCTTATTTTGTGTTCCCCCACCACTAGATGTGGGGCCACCAAAGTAGCTGCCTAGCCTAGAACTTATGTCAGGAAATGGCCCAGCTGACAAGTCGTGTGGTTTTTCAAGGAACTCAAAAATGTATATACAGCTATAAAGGGAAAGTCTATAAAAGTGGAGATAAGTTCAGTACAGAAAAGCAAAGTACCATCTACACAGTTCAAGATGCCAACTACAGATATGATGGCGAGATAGAATCTGTCTTTTTACCAATGATTGCCCTTCTATCCGGAAAGGTCTACAAATGAAGAGTGACTATAAATACAAATCCCCCCATTACTACATACAGCTGTGGGAACCCAGCCTCACACCACCCAGCAAACAACTGGCCACAGAGAGGGTGGTGGTGTTGCTGGACAGCAGCAGAAACTTGTGTTTGAATCACGCAGTGTGTGTAATCTGTGCGTTTCTGTCCATGATATTAAGAGAGAGAGGGGCTGGCAGCATGATACACTGATACAGTGTGCTGCCTCACCCAGCACACAACAAACCACCACTGGATCCAAGATCAGGACCTGAGTGCAGCCATGCAACGGGTGACACCTCAGCACCACACTAGTTTAAAAGGAGTGGAACAGTTTGAGGTGTTTTTATGTGTCTGGAGTGCCAATCCTGCCACTAACCCCCAAGTTTCCCTGGCAAGCTGGAGGACCTGCTTGCAGGGCATGTTATTAAGGCTTATCCTTTTTTCAACTCAATTCTAAACTTGAGGAGTTGCTGTGTTGATTTAGGTAGTTCATAGCCAATACATTTACCTGGGCAGTGGGTGGTTATGAGGCTCTCATTTTACGTGACATTTAAATCTCTATTGCCATTGATGCTAATCGAGACAGACCAGGAACCAACCTTCTATTCTTTGATTTATTTTTTGTGATGCTAACAGTGCATTAAATAGCACATCTTACTAGTCACTAGGAAAAAGGTGACATATTGCTAGTACTATTTATGAAGGTGGCAAACAAAAAGGTAATATCCAATATGGTCTCAACACATTTTTCATGCCAAAAATGCCACTGGAAAAAAACGTGTAATTTACAATAATGATAAAATATTCATAAACAATACTGTATTTGTTCCAGTGTGGTGTAGTGGTTAGGGCAATGGACATTAAGCTACAACACTGCAGATCCTGTCCTCACCCCCAACTCCCTGAGTCACTTAGTGTGCCTGTACTCCAATTGTAAAGTTTTTTGCCCTTGCAAATGTTTTTTGGTGTGGAATAACTCATTAGTAGGGGAAAATGATTTAACAATAAAGCTGTGAGATAAAGTACTACCTGCAGAAATGTCAAATTTGTTAATTACAAGCCACTGGAGTTTTGCTATGACTGTGATCATTTAGGGGTAGAGGTGCACACCAAAGAGATGCACACAGGAGTAGCTCCCATCATAGGTCAGGCTGATGCCAACTAACTAGTACTGTATACGATTCACTGCTAAATCCAAATGTTTAGTACAAGAACCTCTCTATTTTTTTTTTCTTAATTCAACTGTACTTTCAAGGTGCGGATAAAGTGAACATAGCATATGAAAAGAATAATATATTTGGTCAATACAGCTATAGGCAAATGTAAAAAAAAACAAAAAAAAAAAACATTCATTTTCAAATTCTTGAACAAAAAAAAAACAATGCTAAAGTGCATACAGGAAATACTTACACTGCAGGATGTAACTTTGTGGAAAGTATTGTCAGCTACCACAGATTTGAAAGGCACAATCCATTTTAAGATTAAACATTCAAGAAAAAAATGTCCCAGGAAACTCTAATATAACACTGAATTAGGACACACCTAATCATTAAGGCAGATCAGGCAACGTAGACGAAGCATGGAGGTCAATATACTCAGCTTCTCCTACAGCACTGCTGCAGTAAAAACTGTGAATATACTGGTTTTGTGTGTCCCTTTAGCATTCATACTTTTAAGAGTTCTTCAATCTCCTGCTCCCAGCTGTCACTGCCCAGTTTTTCGCTATCGTCTTCATTGCCCACAACCTCAAACTCCTCCAGCTCTCTCTGCAGCTCCCTCTCCCATTCAGGAATATTATCTGTGAATAGAAACACAACAGTCATATAACTGATTCACCCTTTCTCTGCTACCCAAGTAGCAACCTGCCTGTATTTGAAGACAAGACTCAAATCCTAGCCAAGAAGGTCCAAGCATATAATGGTCTCGCCAACTACATCCAGAGATTAATAGTGAAGAGAAACAGGCTGAGAATGTGTTCGTATGTTGAGCGAAAAAGTGTTAAAGATCATTATGAAGTTTTATCTGTCTTAGGGAATCAATATATTGATACACTAAAAACAACATAAATGAGTCAACTATATGTGACCAGGCTCTTTAGACTGGTGTCATTTTACACATTGTTCATGCAAAGTGATGGTGCTGCAGAAGAATAGACTAGCAGAAAAAATGAAGATGACGTAGACTGAAGTAGTGGCATGTAGCATTTTATGACCTAGCCTCAACGATTCAATGCATCATCCAGCAACACAGGCCTCTGCGGTGTTCTGGTTAATCACTGATCAATCACTGACATTGGCCCTTACAGCCATACTTTGTAAAATATCCACCCAGGTATTGGACATACAACCAGCCTACATATCAATGCCTCCCTTTTGTCTAATGACCATTTCTTCAAAAGTTTTACCTTCAGTAAGACCCAATGCACCCTGTAATTGTGTTTTCCTCTCTTTGCCGAACCAGATGGTCTTGGCTTAATTTATCTTTATATTACTATATTCTTCATATCTCTCTATTATAAAAAAAAATCCTGTAGAATGAATGACTAGGAGGCGATATGTGATCTTCACATTAAGATCACGAAAGACAAACAAAAGAACTGCGAGACGAAAGAGAATGGGCAAAAAAAAAATCAGTAGTGTAAAGGGAAGCAGCACACACAGATACAGGTGTCTCAGTGCATATAAAGCGTATAAAAGACAATACGTTATAAAGGAAACGTCGACGAATAAAAGATTGCATTAGCGCAAAAAAAAGGAAATTAATCATCAGGACCAGGTGTAATTGAAAAAATAGCAGGACAAAGCGAGGTCAGAAATAAAAGGAAAAAAGCAGAAAACAAAGTCTTTTCGCTTCATTCAATGCACAAAACATAGATTTACACAATAATGGAACATACGCTATGACAATATGTGGACCCGCAACAGTTAAAGCAACGACAAGTTTAATTTCAAAGAAAACACAATTCGGTCAGGTGTATATTTATGATCACGGAAAAGCGATGACAACGCGAGCAGCAGAGACACAAAGTAGCAAAAAACACAACAGCTGGACAGGCTTTAAAAAGATTGAAGGGCAGCGAGACAACGCGCGTAGCGTTATATGTCCTGCAAGAAAGAATTTAATAAAGGAGAAGTATTGTTTTTACAATGTCACGCGAGACCAGGCTGTGAGCCATCCTTTAAAACAAGTCCACAGACATCAAACCTAGCATTTTTGGATTGCTTTTGGCAGACACGCATCATGTGCTCCCACCTCTTAAAACAATGACAAGCGACAAGCAGAACAGGCAGCTCGCAAGCAGCAAAAAGACAGCAAATGATGCAAAGGCATATCCTTAGCGTGTGTTCGGCTGCCAACCAAACCCCCAAATAACACGAGCAGCATTATACGTCTGGTAAGAAAGAGATGTAACCACGCACAGGGCCGGAAATAAAGGACAAGCATTCTTTTTACAAAAGTTTTTAAAGTAAAAGTTAAAATAATGCATATGTAACAATTCCCAAGAAAATAACAATCTCTTTAAATTGTATATTGCCTGCCTTAGGTAAAGTCATCCCTGATGGAGGATCACAGAAATCATGGGAAAGAGGGGTCCTTTCATCGGATTAGCGCTATTTCAGATGTGAAATGGTAAAATAGGGGAGGCAGCTTGATGAAAGAGGTCTCCAGGACTTAAAACAAATCCAAATCATATTATATGATATCATCTCATGTGAAATTCTACTCTGTACTTCTAGAATTTTTATTTTAATACTGTATTGAGGATTTATTCTGTTCTATGTATTGTACTGTATTATACTGACCCCCTTCTTTTTGACACCCACTGCACGCCCAACCTACCTGGAAAGTGGTCTCTCTTTGAACTGCCTTTCCCAAGGTTTCTTCGATTTTTTCCCTACAAGGGTTTTTTTAGGGAGTTTTTCTGGTCTTCTTAGAGGGTCAAGGCTGGGGGGCTGTCAGGAGGCAGGGCCTGTTAAAGCCCATTGTGGTACTTGTGTGATTTTGAGCTATACAAAAAATAAATTGTATTGTATTGTATATCCGGTAAACCAAACACAGGGGTGGGCGAGCGAAGCAAGCAGGGGGCAGAGCCCCCCAGTTTATAAGATTTAAAAGCTTAATTTTCAAAAAGACTAAACTTGTCGGCATGATTTTTTGGAGGTTTAGTTAATGTTCTTTGGAATTATATTTTGCTTATGTCCTTTAAAAAAATAATTTATGCTATATAAAAGTTAATCAAATAGACTTAAAGATCACATAAATTGCAGTCAGCAAACCTAGATAGCCAATACTGAATGGGTCACCTTAAGAAAACTCATGAATGTTTGAGCACTGCGGCCATGCTGGTCCAGGTAACTGGGTTCAAATTCCTGTCCATTTACTGTTTTTGTGGAGATTTTCTTTAATCATAACAAAATATTCTCAGCTCTGCTTAATTCAATTGAGGGTCACAAAGAAGATGGGCCTATCCTGTAAGTCAGGAACCAACCTTGGAGAGGATAACAGTGCATGGCAGGGCCGTATTACATTTTAGATAGCACAAACTTATACACAACAGCGTTTTCAAGGTTTTTCAAGTTATTTCAAGATTTTTCATCTGAAGCCATTTCATTGAAGAATGTAAAGAGCTGAGCAAATAAAAAACACTAGCTTATCAAACAGCTATTTGTTCTGTGTCCATTGAACCTGTACATTATGATTAAAAAGATGTCTGCTTTTAAATGCACACATGATGTTTTGATAAATGTAAAATCTTAATGAGAATGGTCAGAAGAAGCAATCTGCTGTACATAAAACACATTCTACTAAAACACAACTAAGAATATCTGCTATCAGTTAATGACAGAAATCAATTTCTTAATGTAATGAATTGAAAACCAGCAGCTAGTCAGGTCTGAGAATCCTACAATTGGCATTCTTGATTGTAAACATTTTGAAATAGATACAAAAGAGAGATCAAGCAAATGTGCCACACATTGAACACTGAAAATATTCTCATATGATATAAAAAACTGGATATTGACTTCAGCTTGTCCCACTGAGGGTACAGAATTTAATTTGGTGACTGCTGAGCTGTCTTAATAGTTTTCACAAGATTATGTGAAAATCAGAATCTTCACATAGTGCAAATGATCTCAGCAGTGAGAAGGTTTTCATCTTAGTGTTATCAGAGCGAAAGAAGAATAAAATAAAAATAGCATCTATTGAAGAATTAAAAAATGTGTCACTGGACAACAATGTTCTTAATGTAAAAAGAGAGTGCCTCCAATGTATCTCTCTGACCTGGAATAACAAAAATAATAATATTTATAAATTTAAAGCTTACCTTACATGCAGTCTAGCAGACTTCCTCCTAGGCACACCAAGACCTTTCTCTATTTAAAAAGCTTCTATAAAAAGCCAAATTTCCCCCTGAGGACAAATCAAGTTCTATCTATCTGTCTTCTCACTTTCAATTTCTCTAAAGAATTTTATTCTTGGGCACCCTATAAACTAACTTACTGAACAAATGTGAATCTCATTTAGTGTTTGATCGGTGCTAAACTTTTGACTTTGGTATTAATACCAGCTTTAGGACATCAGTACCAGTAACAAAATGGCTGCAAAGAAAATAATGGATAATTTCCCTCATCTCACAGCTACCTGATTCTCTAAGCCTGCAAACACATGCACCTCCCTCCACTGCCACACAATTGTGTGCCTCCCTGCTAAGTTGTACTTCATCTATCATTAACAGGAGGAGTCTGCCACTTGGCGTCTGATACCTTTATAAAAACATATGCTTGAAGTCAGGGTTGGAGGACTCATTGCTGATTCAAGATAATAATAATACAAATAATAAATATTAATAATGTAATATTTATAGTCTACGGAAACAATAGAACTGGGCATCTCTCTTGGAGATCTGATTGCTCTAATAAGACAACTGAGCAGCAGGTGCTTGAAAACTATCATTTAATTCTAGTACCAAAATTTAAATTTTAAAAAAATTGACTTTTCAGTACATTTTCAGTACTGGTATACCATGCAGCTCTACTCCCATCCGTCCACACTGGCACATAAAGATACTCTATAATTGCCACTTTGGGTTTATTTCACCATTCTTTCAGGGCCCTTGGCCAATCCCATACCATATTTACCCACAGCAATATCCCAGATTTGTAAATTACCAAGATGTTCAAAATATTGTAAGTATTAGTTAGTCACCTGTGTTGGAAGGCAATGCTGCATGAGGTACTTTTTCTCCTCTGCTCTGTTGACTATCTCTAATCTTCGCTCCTTTCTGGTCATTAACCAGTGAAGAAAGTTCTGCGGCTTGCTTGATTAGAGACACCCTGTAGAAATAGTTTCTCCAGAACACCTCCTCCTTTACCCTTTAAAACAGAAAAAAAACTAGAAAAGTGCCATTCATCAGTTAAACGTATTAAAATCCTTGCTTGAAATGGGATACTCACAGGCTGGGCACTAATCTAAAACGCATTTGGTTTAGTAGCTCATCTTCTTGCAACATTAACATGGCCACTGGAGCGAACTGCTTGAAGTCAAACTCAAATTGATCTCCTGCAGGAGGGTTGCAGAGAAAATTTCTGCGATCCTTGGAAAGAGAGCAGTCAGTGATTAGATTTGAATTTAAACTCAAGGTATACTCTGATGACTCGGACTGGAAATTGATATGCCGAACAGCATATGCAAAATAAGGACATAGAATACTACGCTTAAATATGTTAATTTACAAGTGCTACTTGTAGCATTTATTATTTGCTGCAATTATGGTGACTTAAGGCCGTAAAAGCTGAAGTAGAAGATTGTCAACGTTTAATAAACATTTAGTCTATTACAGAGTTGTGGAGTCAAAACCTATATCAAAAGGATCACATGTCATGCAGGGACCAAGCCTAGGCTGGACAGCAGCCTGCTGAAAAGAAAACTGACTAATATAGGTCCATTTACGTCAATGTGACACAAAAATATTTGGATATACCCATAATAAAAAAAGAACACAGTAAAAGAATATCTTAAATTCACAAAAGCAGTGACTAAGCCTTGATGGGAACTCAAATCCTTTGTGCTTTAAGGCAGCAACACTAACCACTATATTACCATGAATCCATGATTGGCATTATCAGATAATGAATTTTATAATATTTGGTAGAGCAAAAATCAAAAATATACCCCACATTTGAAACTGCAAAATTAAGTAAGCGAGTAGCTTAGAATTCTTGCAGGGCATGTGCTTCATCTGGCTGTAGTGTGTCCAGACCTGCTACACACACTAGCGTGATTGATTAAACCCTCAGAGGTAATCCTTACCCTGAATTTTCACCTCTGAACTGCTGCCTTCTCTCACCTACGTTATTCTAGCATCCACAAGGTTAATTGCTTTGAAAATCTGATGCTGCATCACAACAAGCAACACCAAGTCTTCAAAGGTCAATGTAATTCTTTTTATATCTTTTAATTGTTGACTGTTAGTATAGTACGATTCAAATACTAACTGTACTAGCAGCTAAGAACATTCTGACTGCTTTATTAATTTCTTTGCTTCTAACATAAACATGTTCAAGCAGCTTAGTGAAAGTGTTGAGCAAGTGAGAGACAGAAACTGAAAGACAGCTGACTAAACATCTCCCCAGAATATCTCCACTTGTGTTCCACTGATACAATTACTTCCATTCATTGGTTTCCATTTCATTTCCTTCTATACCTCAGCTGGTCAAATGTGTTTCAAAGACATATCTCCTGAGCAATCCAATGTCTCTTCACAGTTATTTAACTATCATCCCATGAGACATGCTTCACCTCTACTACCTTATACTGAAAATCTTCAAGGTGACACTATAATGTTACCAACACAGTTAATTTTTTATATTAATATTTAAACACCTAAAATATAGGTGTTACCTTTGATGTGTGTCTGACCTTTAGTACACGCATATCTACACTTCAAATATTTTTTATCTCCAGCTTAGAAACACCACAAAATTAGGGTATTTTCCTAATGTGAAGGATTCTAGATAGGCTAATCGAATCATTTTAATGATGGTGAACTGATTATTGTATTGATGTATTGTACTGTAGATCATTCTAGTGCCATTTAAATCATTCACTTGCTGCTCTACAGATAATTCAAAATGGGTCAGCAAGGGTCAAGAATTGTATTTACACCTGGTACTGGATTACTCCACTTCTTTATACAATGCAAATTAAACGTCTAAACACTCTTGTTGAAATTTTAGATTTTACTTGTGTAAATGCTAAAATATGACAGATCAAGAAGTTAATATAGCATGTGATCAACAATTTTAAGAGAAAAAATAAATGTTCTGAATTCTGGGTGAGGAGAGAAGGCAGAAGGATTCTCCCCTTTCACAATATATGTATCTATAAATAAACATAGGCAGGAAATAATTTACCAGTGAAAGGGCCAGAATTTCTTGTTTGATGGATTCATCTTCATTCAAACCAATCCAAGGTGGAACAGCTACATGTAAAAAATAGATGTGTTTGTTATTTCTTCAACTTCTGTAAAGAGCTAAATTTACTTATTGAGACAAATAAAGTGCTATCTAAATATCTATCTATTCCAAAATGTTTGGCAGTGAAACAAAATATTTTGCTCTTCTTAGTCACAGAATCAGGGATCCCTCCTCAAACTAAGACTCAGCTCAGCTCAGCTTGGACTAATAGCTTGCATGAAATCGGAACATGTAACTGACAGACAGATATTGCTTTCTTGGACAAATGTTAAGTTCAGCAAGATAGGGTATTCACTATCATCATAAACACATTAATTTTCTTGCCTGACTGGGAGGAGACAACAGTTTAAATAGACCCAAATATGATATGTTTTTTACATGTTGCTTACACCATGCAGTTTGTAAGTGATGCACAAGAAAAAATATTTAATCTCATGTATTCAGTGAGAATAGACATAATCTTTCTTGAGGAATGGACATATATGGCAACCAATGCTGGACCACAGCAAACAATATACAAATATCCATAAAAAAATCTCAGGTTACTTTGTCACATAATCCACGCATCAAGCCATCCAGATGTATGCTCACAATGGACAAAAGGCAACCTGTTTTTTGTCAAAATATTGTTAAATAAATACTTCCAAAAAATCAGAGTTGTGCACACTGAGGAAACACATTTATATGGGATCAAGCTTTTGAATTGAAGACAGGGGAAGAGATAGTTTTTTTTTTTAATAAAATGGCCTGTTATCAACCAAACCTGCTTATAAAATCTATTTAACTTAATTGTGGACTAAATGATAAGAATAAATAGGCATGGTTCATTATTATGCAATATTTGACAATCCTATGCACTTGGGCAATCACATATTTTTTCTTAATGCAAGTACACGTGCCTGTGCTACCATTTCCTGCTACAAAAGCAATGCCGTGGCAGACTGTACTCGGGAAGCTGTTGCCAATGAAAAGATAACTAATGTTTCATACTGCAAAGGCAATGGCCAAAATGCTTGGCATTTATTTAATTTGCTTGCTTACCAGCTGTTGTCTGCTTCTGATGCTTCTCTTTTACAAACTTGTCCTGCTCTTTCTTAAAATCACCTAGTATGGTCTGACAAAACAGAAAAACAGAATGATTAGTTTTGTTTATAGCTTATACAATCTGAATCCAGTGTAAACAGCAAGCAGGCCCAGTATGTAAACAGGACATTACAGCAAAATATGGGCATGGAAAACTGTTCACTGTTTGTGAACCAAGCCCAAAATACTCAAAATCATTAGCTGAAAATAGACTATCACATCATATTGAGGAGGTCTGAAGCATTTTGGTCTTAATCCATTTGTCCAATAAAAGTGTGACTTAGTTTATTTATGTCATATTGTCATTTGAAAGGTTTTCTTCATATTCAGAGCAAAATGTATTTCTGTGGTCTCTTAGATATAGGATTCATTTTAACAGTATAAATAAGTGAGCCCAGGCATATGTACTGGTAGTGAAGGTGTACTTTGATATGAAAAGCACTCTTTATTTACTCTTCATATAAAAAGGCTAATGGAAACAAAACCAAATTGTCATTTGAGATCCAATTTCAAGACCTGGATAATGTTACAAATATTCTGAAGTTACACTTCTGTCACAGTTTTTCTTTTCTGTTGCTATTGATTTTTGGTGTCACATGTAAGCAAAGAAGAATATTCAAATATATTCAAACTTAGGTTAAAGATTTTAAGATTCTATGTCTTACTTGTTTTTGTGCATTTTTTTTAATGTTATTATTATGATAATGGCAACTTTGCTCGGAGTAAAAGTGCAGACAGGATTAGAAACGAGTATATTAGAGGGACTACACAGGTACGACAGTTTGGTGACCAAGTGAGAGAGGCTAGACTAAGATGGTTTGGACATGTGCAGAGGAGAGATGAGGGGTACATTGGGAAAAGAATGTTGCAGAAGGAAACTCTGGGCAACAGGAAAAGAGGAAGGCCAACGAGGAGGTTTATGAATGTCATGAGGGAGGACATGAGGGCAGCTGATGTGGCAGAAAATCACGTAAAAGACAGGGATAGATGGAGATGGACAATCCACTGTGCTGATCCTTAAATAGAAGCAGGAAAAAGAAGAAGATGATGATTATTGTAATGGCAACAACTTCAGAAACAAAAGCCAGAAGGAAAAAAATAATAGCGATACTTGGGCAACTACATTTAAGTGTAACAGCCATCAAAATGCACTCTATGCATTTATGCATAAATGCATCTAAGCATCTGCACAGCCGTCTTGTCTTCAGACTAAAACTGATGGCTGGGTGAGAAAGAATTTGCTTATATAGTGAGGCATAAATTCAGCAATGAAATGGGGCTAGAATTTTTACAAGCCACACATGCTGGCACTGCACTTCGCTACATTATTAATATTTTTGCTTTTTTTATTTTTCACGTGATAAATCTCCAAAGCATGACAATGTTACATGGATACTGCAGCCTTCAAATGGAAGGGGTGCATGAAAAAAAATGTTACTCTGTGTGCACTAAGTAATGTGCTCAAAAAGAAATATGTGCATATGCACATTACTTAATAAAATGCACATATAAAGCCCAGATGAAGTTGATCATAATTGCTTAAACAAGCTAAATGCAGTCATTACTTTATTTTTTCACAGCTAAGTGGCATCTTGCTTTTTAAAGGCCAGGAGATTATTTCTTTCATATAAATTCAGGCACAGTGACTAAACTGAATAAGTTGATGCCTATGTTTGTGTTTCACAAATGAAGCAACTGAATATACTAGATGTTGCATTAAACTTTACTCAATACTAAGCCTGCAGCTGCACAGCTTATTCAATCTGGCTTCTATTTTGATTTTTGATCTTTTGGTTGTTGGGTTAGATTGAACAAACCTGTAAACTGGCTTGTTTACACCACATATAGAGAATGGACTAATAATAACTGACCATTTGTTGAGAAAAACTGGGTGACCAACTATCACCTTCTTCTCTCGTTCAAGCTTTTCTTGCCTGTTTATGTTTTCTGGAACCCTGAATTTGGCATAAACATTTCAATTTAGGGAAAATGAAAGTGCACCTAATGTTGGCTAGTACGTGTGTGGACTACTGCTCTACGATTCCAGTTCATGAGGACTGAGCTGACCATTATCGCTAAAAGAGAGGGTGGGGTATACTATTTAGAGACTGCATGGATTTCTACTATTTGGCAAAAACCAACTGTAAATAATTTATTCTTTAATTGTAATTTCAAAAGCTGGGAAACTATAATTATGCTGCAATACTTTTGAGGACCCCTTTCAGTTGAGGCCCTTGGAAACATCCTGACTTCAAACAACTAGCTGAAATGATAGTTAGTCATACTACTCATAACGCTTACCTTATCTAAGATGCCATCGATGGCAAGTCTGTCCACTGATACACGGAGGGATTCTGCCTTCTCCAGCACAGATGCAGATAACTTCTTGGATGCCTGTGTAGCAGCACTGAGCAAGTAATCTGCAGAGAGTATGGCATGTAGCTTAAGAAACGAATAACTACAGTTACCAAAATCACATTATTAAAATAAAATTACCTGGATTAATTTTTAATTAGATAACAGTTTAAGAAATACACTGCTTCTTGTTATTTCTGTAATTAATAGGCAGATAAAGTGAAACCCACACTTTAATAATGTATGCAGGTCATACTCCAAACTGCACTTTGGTAAATGAAACAGGGTGGCAAGACAGTACATTGGTGGGTGGTATCGCTTCATGGATCCAGCATCTGAGCTTTGAATCCCATGCCTGGGGCTGGGTGGTCTCGTGACCTTGGATCCCCGGCAGATTTTGTTCTTTTCTCCAGCCCTCTGGAGTTTTTTTTTGTTTTTTTCTGTCCTCCCTGGCCATTGGACCTTACTTTATTCTTTGTTACTTAGTATTGCCTAATTTTATTTTTCTTTATTCTTTCTTCATCTTGTAAAGCACTTTGAGCTACATCATTTGCATGAAAACATGCTATAGAAATAAATGTTGTTGTCACTGTTGGTGTTGTGTGGGCACCTCTCATCATGTCTGTGTGGATCTTCCTCCACTTTTCCAATCATCTATATGCATAAAATGCTAAGGTCTATTTGTCCTACAATTTACTTGTGAACTACTACAGCTAGAACCTTAACCCTCGGTCTGTATCAAAAGCACAGGATCCGATATATTCTGGGAATTCAAAAAATGTTAGCTAGCAGCAACCTGGTGGCCATGACCTGTGTTTGTGCATTTACAGCAAAGTGATACACACCATTATGGCAGAATGAAAAAGAAGATCAGTGACATCTGCTCAGTGTCAATCACATCACAAATGACTATTAAGTGACAAGGAATGCTTAATTGTCAACCTGGTGGCCACTTTAGTGTTGGCCAGAAAATTTAATTGTAATAAAAGCATGGTTCCCTGAAAAGCATGTCTATTGATTATCCCTAAAGACGAAGTACATACATGCTCAGAAATCAAAATTAAGTGTAAGTATTGTGTTTATTTATCATCATCCATCCATCCATTATCCAACCCGTTATATCCTAACTACAGGGTCACAGGTTATTTAGCATCAGACTTTATTAAATGTACATAAAGAATGGTAAAGTGACGTGTGTGTGTGTGCGTATTTATGGCAAAGTAATCATAAACCCAAGTGATTACCACCATAATAGTTAAATGAAAAACAAGAGCGGCGACATCAGCTGAATGCCAAGCAAATCACAGAAAGTGATTATATGACAAAGAACAATAAAAAGATAAGACACTGAACCACACTGACAAGCAAGAAGTAATCATGACTACAGGGCAACTGAGCAGCAGACAGACAGGCATGCCAGACAGAGTCCAGGATAAGGATATAGAAATCAAGAATGCACCAGAGGCTGAAATGCATGATGGCAATCAACAAGATTGTCATATAGTTAAAACTTCCAGCCACATAAAAGCATTGTTTTTACTTCCTTACATCAATGTTTATTTGAAGACCACTACTTAGCAAAGTTACATCAGTGATGTGATCAATGTCACGCTGCATTTATTTCATGTTGAAACCAAAAGAATGTGTTGCCAAAACTGAAACGTTCTGCTTTCTCTAGATGAGCCACCAGCAGAAATAAAATACATTATGACTTCTGAATGAACTGAAACAAGTGACCATTTAGAAAACCTCAGGAGTATCAACAGCTCCTTATCCTTAACTTGTTTTTTAATGTGTTCATAAGAATTACTTATGAACGCTTTGAAATCACTTTAGTTTGTTTTTTTTCTGTGCCTTCTAACTCGCCATTGTGAGAAAAACCCTACATAATACTCCATTTGACATGTCTTGATGTGTAGTTATGGAGTTCACCCTATTATTGGTCCTAAGGCCACAAAACATCCATAATTTTTGGATCATATTTTGTACAAACAAATTACATCTTTATGATAAAAATAAGCCTCTAGGCATCTTTAGCAAAAATGACTAGAAGGACTTGAAGCTGTCCATGTTTCATTATCTGAATGGGATGCAAGGGGTGACAATTACTCCTTTTCAGAAAACTTTGAAAAAATGGACATCAGTAATATCGGCATGTGGAGTGTTGTCTAACACTATTTCAAGGTTACCGATCACGAATATGATCATATTTTTGAAATTTGATTGTTTACTAGTGATCCTGGTCGTTTAAGAACCACTTCCAGAAGGTTAATAATTATAAATTTCAGACATAAGCAGGTGGTGTGCTGTTTTACACCAGGAGTCTTTAGCCGAGATCCTAATGCTCTATTGTGGCAGCAGGTTTTCAATCTCACTGTTTTCTTAATTAGTGACAACTAACATGCTATTTAAGAGTCAGACCACTTAAATATTATTTTTTTCCCTTGATTTGAAACCAGACAATAATGAGATACAAAACGAGCCAACACACAACCAACAACCTGTGTCCATCATATAATATCTGAAAATAAAGAAAGATGAAGGTCTCAATAATGTTGATTTGTTCAGGTTGACAAAACATCATGATGGTGTTCTTAGAAAAAAGAAAATCAAGAGTTTTTGTAATGTCCACTGCGGCAGAAAACCACCAAGCCATGGAATTAAATAACAGGTTTAAGTAACAACAAGAATTAGCTTGTTGGAGTTTGCAACCCAACATAATTGCTCATTTCTTGGCTCAATTCACATCTCATTTCTGTTTAAATGACTAATTAAGAAAAAAAAATGAAGCAATTCAAATGAAAGAATCTTAAAAAGAACAAGTCAATTAAAATGCAGGGAAAAGAACTTAATTAATGACCAGATATGCTGCTAATTATGAAAATGGTTAAAATGAAAACCTGCAGCCACAGTACCACTCCAGGATCGGATTTGGAGACCCTTGTTTTAGACCACCTCAAGGTCAGTGATTACAAAAAATTATTTTTGATTCTTTACTAGGGGCCTAGATCTTTATGGACCTCTAACAGAGGGTGAAAAATGACACATTTAAATTGCAATCGAGAATATTTACACTTAAATTGGAGCACATATTTTAACATTTGAAATATATGAGAACTATTGTTTATTTTGTACTTCTACCTCATGAAGTACATTACTTATTATTTTTTTCTCTCCAGCCGTCTGGAGTTTTTTTTTTTTTTTGTTTTTTCTGTCCACCCTGGCCATCGGACCTTACTTATTCTATGTTAATTAATGTTGACTTATTTTTATTTTTTATTGTGTCTTCTATTTTTCTATTCTTCATTTTGTAAAGCACTTTGAGCTACATTTTTTGTATGAAAATGTGCTATATAAATAAATGTTGTTGTTGTTGTTATTACATTTCTAATGAACACCCCGGGTTACAGTCACGCTGTACGGTGTTTCCCGCTCCTAGCTGGATAAATCAGTGGCTGTGTGGGTGAAGCCCTGTGATGGACATGATAAGTGAAATGTCAAATGTTTACTAGAAGTACAGCGAAACATATACGCACTGATAAGAAACACTTGTGGAAACTTTTTTTTTACAGAATTTTACGTTTCGTGAAGGATCTGCATCTTAAACACTTACTGTTAGTACTGTACGAGTAAAACATACACGCGTTAAATAAAGGTACGTCAAATACGTTGAACTAGATGAAGGATCCGCTTGTAGGATTCACACATTAGTTTTATAACAACTTGAGTCTGCATGAATAGCAGGTGTAAAAGGCAAACACGGCAAGTATGGCTCAAGCAGCAAACCACTTGACACCCTTTTTCATTAAAGAATAACAAATTTATCCAAAAAATGTCAAAAGTCCGCACCCCCCAGCTGCCACGCTTTCTGCAGATTTGCTTCAGCCGACTACTGAACTCACTTCCAAACCCCGACGCCTGCTCTGCCAGCCTCTCCTCGCTTGGATCAATAATTTTCTCTGTGTCCGATTCCCTTTCTTCCTTTTCATGGGAGGCAGTGAACCACCTACCCGGGGACAACGATTTAAACATTAGAGCTAGTGGCCGAGCTTACAGGAAAACTTAAAGCCGAGCCTTAAGTGATACAGTGCAGAGCAGAAGTTAAGTTTTTCCGCACACACCGCGGTGTCCGCTGGGAAATGTAGTCTGCGAGCTACCAATTACAACTAGATCTGCTAAGAGCCCCAGTTTACGAAATACACATGAAATTGCAGTTTCGTGTTATTCAGGCACCTGGATATTTTCTTATAGTGTCTTTGGTTGCGTTTTATTGAAGGGTATTACAGAGATGTATAGTTTTCACAACATGGATATTCTCAGAATACAGAATTTTCATTTAATTGGGTTGTGCAGAAACCTCAGGTTGAACTATAATTCCCAGAAGTCGTTGTTCTTCTGAAATCGAGGCTAGTAGTGTGTAATAAAAAGCCACCCGGGGCAAACGTGTTTGTCATATGTTGTCTTTGAAGAGAGTGGATTTATGTAGGTTTGTAGTGTGTGTTTTTTTTTTATATTTTTCTTTAAAAAAAGATATTGTTCACCGGATAATGAAGTTATAGATTTATGCGCCTTAGAATATAATTTTAATAACAGCTTGGGGTATACGTTGCAGGAAAACTTGTTGGCCTAGTCGCTTGTCTTTTATATTTTGCCGCAACGTGGCGCATCAGTTTTCCGCCTTGGGATATCGTAATTCTGTGTTTCGCTCAGTCTTTGTGGTCGATTTGTCATGTATGGACTGTCACGTGGAGTAAACGAGGCTTACCTTGATAACACATAGCAGTAATGTGAATGGTGCGGGTGGGAACGTGAAACCTCGATAATAAGTGAGGGAAGGGTTCTTATAAGAATCTATCGAATCTGATTATTTATACTGTATTGTTAAATCTTTGTGCTTTATGAATTTTTTAAATAACGTTTATAACCATTCATGACGGCCAACGCCCCCCCGAAAATGTTTTACCGTGTTTCTCCAAAAAAATAAATACAGTAACTCCCACTTAGGTTTGTAGCTTTAAGATCCCATACGAACGTAACGGACTTTTTAATGGAGTACCACATCAGGGCCGATTTAGCAGTGCATTATTGTGAGTGGACGTGCTGTCAAGCACACCATCAGCGCATTGTTGATTTTTAATTGTCATTCGCAGTTCTGTAGCTTTTGAAACGCTTTCTCGGATTTAGGAGTTCATGATTTAAAAGTTCCAAAACCGCTAGGACTTATATGCAAAATGTTGGTTGGTATACGCATTTGGGCATGATATACCGAAATGCCTGGGCCATATTTTCAGTGGAATTGCACTTGGAAAATCTGCCCTGTGATGGACTGTCGCCCTGTGCAGGTGGTGTTCCTGCTTTTCCACCCATGCCTGCTGAAATAGGCTCCAGTGACTCTGCCCTGAATAAGCTGGTTAGGAAAAAGGATTGGTGGAATTTGTTTATTTCACGTGCTGTGGCAACTTTTATAAGAAAGGATTTGTGATATCTCACTTTAAAGTAACTTTATTTTTCATGAAAATTTAGTAGGAATATTGATGTAGTGGTTAAGATGTTAAACCTTAAGTGCTGGGGATTACTGTTTTAATATTACAACTGACAGACACGATGTGACCCCAAACAAGTTGCTTGGCGTGCTTGTGCTCCTATTTGGAAAAATAAAATAAATGTAATCAAGTGTATGTCAAATGCTGTATGTTGCTGTGGATAAGGGTGTCGGACAAATGAGTAAAGTAAAGCTGATGTCACATCACGCAAATTCTAGTCCTGGGGTATGTCGGGCATTTTGCGAGTTTTCCAGCGATTTTTCAGTTGTAGCCTTTGTTTATGTAATCCTAGTGAGCCAGGTAGTCGGTGGTGTGCTCCGGTGAATCCAGTCACCTGGTATAACATACCCAGAGATTCACTCCAACTAATCGGCTAATTGCTTTGATAAAATCAAAGCAGCTTGATTTTGTCATTAGTCAGAAGAGTGAGCTCTGTGTGCATGACAGCTGACAATCATTGAATGTCCTTTCAGGAGTACAATGCACATAATGCACAGACAAGGAATGAGGAGGGCAAGTATTTTGTTTTGAACCTCACAAAGAGGATAAAAGCTTGTCTGATGTCTCATGTTTTATGTACCATACAGAAAGGAAAAAACAAAAAAGGGCAGAGGTTGCAGCCGAACTCATCATAGATGTTAACCCTTCATGCAGTACTTGATCTGTCAGAAAAACTGGCGAGCACAACTGTGTTGAAAGGTTGGCACTCGGTTGGTAAATGTGATCGGTCATTTACATTTACATGGCCTGGCCACAAGATCAGCGACTATGGTCAGCAAATCGCAGCCCAAGACTAGAAGTCTCGCAGCTTGACATTGGCTTTAATCAACTTGTTTGAATTTTGTTGGAGTGAGTTGCTAGGTATGTTTTATTAAGCACACTCTCTAAGATCATGGAACTGAAAATCACTGGAAAAGTTGCTTAATATGACACCACCTTAAATGTAATTGGTATAAGCCCTAACAGGAAGCAGAAAGTTGGTTAGTCGGTATTATTGCTTTCTGCTTAGTCTGTGAAGGTGCAATTTAAACCAACTGATTTAAAATTTAATTGCAAAGGAAGCAACAAAGAAAGGTGTTTTGAAGTCCGACAATGAGCTTTAAACATTGTTTTAACAATAAAGGACACTAACTCATGGACTTTACCACAAGATGAAATAAGACCATCTGTCCGCTTCAGAAGATTTACACATCCTTTAGACTGAACCAGGATAAGATATTCTTAGTATGCACACTTTTAGAATTTATAAGTGTAATGTTTACATTTGGTTTTAACTGCACACTTTGGTAAACCTGGAGGAGAAATCTAGCCTCACGTAGTACCTCGCAAATGAAGCAGGCAAGTACACTGTGGATTGGAAGGGTGTAAGTTTCTTGATCAAAAAGGCTTGAGAAATTTTTTGCTCTGATTCTTTCTCTGACAATAACACTGTTTAGAATATCCTAGTGTGAAAAAAGTCTATACGCTTGAGCGTCTGATCACTGTTCTTAGAAATATGATTTAAAGGTCTTAAGTGTATGTTTTCTCTGAGAAAGACAGGATAGGAAGAAGTCCATTTTGATATGCACCATTTCAAAAATATTTAAAGTTACAGACTTCTTTAAACTGTCATCTTCAGCATTTATGCCCATAAATCAACTCCATGGAGATAAGTCTATTGCCGCTTATCGCTTACAGTTCCTAAGAATGCTGTGCTGGCTGTGGACAGTCTTAAGTACTATTTAGATCTAAGTATGTGTAGATGTTCAAGACTTCAATGAATTTTTGGTGTTGTGTTTTTGCTATTAATGATTTTGTCTGCTGGCACATTACAATAAATTTAATGCGTTACATATATTTGAGTAATTTGACTCAATGGTTTGGTTTTTGGTCATAGTGGGAGTTGACATTACACAGCGCTTTATTTATGCCAGCTACAATAAGTCTTGGCCCTTATCGAAGCCACCTTGCTCTCCTTTGGTTGCATATGTGGTCAAAAAGGAGCCAATATTGACCCTTCTCATGACGGTCGCTAATCTGTTTGGTATGTAGCGAAACAGCAACATTACAGGGAAGAACAGTCTTGTATCTGTGCTGAAGAGTCAGGTGTATAACTTCAGCAGTGTAATGACTGTAGCTTAAACACAGTTCTATGTTCATATAAATGGTATTTATTTAATAAAAGCACCTCAGGTTCAGTCCAGCATAGTATAATTAATCCTATAAGCACTCTGTCTCGTTCCATTCTTCCTATTGTGTTGTCCTGTCCCTCCTGTCTCTGATTTAACCGTATGAGGTAGAGACGCTCTTTTATGTGGGACCTGGGAGTACTTATGGCACTGTGGTATTCCACGACAAAAGCATTTCTGGGCCACATGGAAGCTGCACAAAGGTTCTGTTCCCACAGTGTCCCCTGGTAGCACCCAAAGACCTAGACTGGGTTGCCCTTCCATACTACAGTTCCCAGGAAACCCCGTCAGTTTCCAAGCAGGTGTCAAGCCAGAGGAATACTGCCACCTCTCATGCTGGGGGATGGATAGTTCACAATATTGAACCTTGTTATTTGTTCATCTTGACTGGGATAGAAAAACAGTCTGGGTTGCACCTTTATTTACGGTGTTCTTCCCATTATGGCCTCCTGGCTAGGTAGAACTTCATCCTCCACCCCATTCGTGATGTCAGTCCACCCTTTGCGACGCTTTAAATATATATAAAATAAAATATATACAGGAAGCCTGTGTTGCATTTTTGTTTAAATGTTTATATTTTTTCTTCTTTACAGTTACAATGAAACACCAGCACTTTTATAGTTCTGCCATAGTAGGTTCAGGTAAGTATTTCATGCGAGAGGTGTCTGTTTACAGAATTACACACTTGTAATTCTGTTTTCTGATCTTGTGGAATTGAATTAGGGAACAATTGCTGTATTGTGTGTAGCTTTATAATTTGAGGTACTATGTTTGCATGTGTATTTGTATGACAAACATTGCCTTACAATTATTATGTACTACAAAAAGGACAACATGTTTGGCTTACTGCTGTGTAGAGAGTATCCCCCTAAGAGTGCAGACCCCCCCCTCTTTTTTTTTTTGATGGACAGTTCTAGTTGTGGTGTTAGCAAAAGTATAATCTGATTGCTAAGCTCTAAAGTGTTCATATGGTGAAACAAGTTTCAGCCTCTGTTTATTGCTTCATTGTACGCAATATTTAATTGCACTTGAAGTGAATGGATTGGAAAACCTTGCAAATAGTGTGTAACCCATGTTGCTTCTACACAAACAAGTGCTTGGCCATTGTTCCATTTATGGGGATGTGTGTGTGTGTGGGGGTTTTTTTTCCCCTCTTCCCTCCTATTAATCATTAATGGGAGTTGATTTGCTTATTATATTGGGGAAATTAATCATCATTGCTTTGCAGAGTTAGATTCTTGCCATAGGATGGATTAAAACCCTGATCCTATGATGCTCCACAGACCAGACTGTGCAGTATACATGCTTTTTACACAGCTGCTGATAGTTTGTGATTCATGGTCAAATGTAAACTAATCATACACGGAAACGATTAGTGCCCATCCTTTCCTTTGTCACAAATGTGCTGATATTTATTTTATTTTTTTTTTTCCCCACGTTCAGTTCCATCTTTTAGGAAAATTTAATCAGGAGCTGATGGATCACTTGATACTTTTGACCTTGGTCATAGACCCATCAAACCAAGAATGGTGTAATGGTGCCTGCTGTTTGTTTGTAGCCCTTAGTGGAGAGGTCTCATTTCAGGCTGTGTCTGATAATTCCAAATAGGAACCAATATGTACAGTGTGCTGTTTTGCAGCCTTATTAAGTTTGCCTACTTTGAAAGAAATCTAGGGAAAATGTCTGATTTACAATTCAGTGGTGTATACTCTCTGATCATCTAATGTGTATTTTTTTTTTTTTTTTCTTTAGGGCTGTTATGTAGCTGAACTGGATACAACTGAGGAGGATGAATGCCAAATTTGTGTAGTTTATTAAGTAAGAACTTAACACTTTCACTGAGTACTGAGATCCTTGTTAACCTTCTGGCTGTGATGATCCACTTGCCCTCACTGCGAATGTATTTCAGTGATGATGCTGAATATGTCTTGCTGAGTCAGGTTTTGCATAATTATTGTGCAGTATTGTGGCATATGCTAGTACTGTATAAGGTAGTGCCTTATGCAACTATTAATACTCGCATATCTGTCAGTATATAAAAAAAGTATGCTATTTTTAATTTCAGATGGCATTTTGCTGAGGACAAAGTTGTTATTCAAGCTGAACATTCCAAGGTAAGGATATTTATGCAACAAGAAATCATTGATATGCGTTTTGATATAAAATTCAAGGACAGTGGTTTAACCTTCGATAGTTGCACTGTTTTTAATGGCAAGCATGGTTGTCAGGTATACCCTTTGACTCATCACAAGAATAGGGAAAGCTTTTGCAGATACCTTTAGCTGCCACACAGTCCCTGACATGAGAATGTAATGAATAAGCTACTACTTGACCAGACTGGTGGCCAAAGATTAATTGTAAATTGATTGGCCTGCATCTAATCTAATAGAGGTTCTAAACTGCTTTCCATATACAAACCTTGGTGTACTATCTGGATAAAGTCCTTGCTAATCGAAACAGAAACATGCAGAAAATACTGCAATGCTATTTTAAGGACTCATGTTTTAGAATATAGTAGCTGTATCACATATTTGGAGCACGCTGAAATTCTTACTTGGGTATCTGAGAAATATACAAAACATTGCCACTGTAGATATTGCTTAACATATTTTGGTATTAATGGTACCAAATGTGGTACAGTTGACACGTTGATATCTGTATGGGTTCCTAATACAGGTTTTCCAAGTCCTCAAATGCATTGAAAAAGTAGATCCAGCAAAATTATTTCAATTTAACAGTGACTCACGTACTCGGACACCAATGTAAATTAGATTCAATTCAATTTAGAATTGAAACCAGAAAGCATTCTTTGCATATGGGAATCTGGAAAAGGCTACTTATTGAGGCATGGACTTTTTAGGTGAGATACTGGGACATATTAGCTATTCGCTAAATAAACATGCTTGAGAGTCTAGTTTATCAGATTTGTTGTGTTCTTGTATATGTTCTGTCTCACTACATTTTGCATTGACCAAATAAAATGCAGTTGTTCAGGTGAATCGAAATTTAGAATAAGATTCTGTGATTTTTTTCAGTATGCATGTAGTATTTTTGTTGACTTGGTTTAAAGGCTTAAATTATAAGAATATTATTAGTTATCTGGCTACTACAGGCATAATAGTTCAAACTCGACTGTAATTGTTTTTGCACTGCAGACAAGACTAGTACCTTTTAATATCGGGTATTTCGCTCCTCCACGATGGATCTGGTGTCCTCTTCTGTTGTTTCTAGGCATTCAGCACATTAAAACCTCTGTCCCAATCCACTCTGACTTCTACCATTAGATAACTTATTTCATTATATGATGGGCACTCGCCAATCATTTTAAAATGGTCAGTCAGTCATCATTCCATCACATATTGGTTGTATCATAATATGCAAACTTCGAGCCTGAATTGAAAATGGGTAAGTTACACCCATCACATGCTGGACAGCCAGTGTGAATGCAGCCTTAAAGATTAAAGGAAATTTTAATTTTTTTTCCCCTCATTTTGCAGTGACTGAAACACTAATGTCTTAATAGGAAAAATTGGAGAAATAGTGGGAGAGTCTAACGTCTTTTCTGTCTCAGCTGTTAGAGGTATGGTATAAGTTACCTGGCCAGGCCTGTTACTGTTGTGATTACTTGTGTTGAACGTTGACTCCGCATGTTGTATGGAGCTGCGGCTTTGTCAATTCACAGATTGAAACTGGTTCTCTGTGGTAATTTTGGATCTAAAATTTTGCACCCTTTAGTTTTCAAAATTCCTTCATATAGGAAAGTGACAATGGCTATTAATAAACAGTTTTTGGATGTTTACAGCAATACTGAACGTTCAGAAGTGTAGGTGAAATTCTAAACTCTTTCATTTAACTACTCCTGTTCTGTAAAACCAGTGCTACTGACTCCTCCTGACATGTACCAAAAAATTGAAAACCTTGGCAGATATATAAATGAGAGTATTCTTCATAAAGAAGGTGCTTTGTGTCTACATGGTTTAAATGGTGCTATATTATGTGGGCATGTCAAAAAAAGGATTCATGCTGGTTTCTGAATTTAGTTTCCCATGTTTTTATAGCAATCTAGCAAATGTTTTGGGGAATCCTGTAGCTGGCATACAATATGTAGTTGTGTCTGAGCAGAACATGGAAAAACTGTACTAGCAGTGGAATACCAAATGCTTAGTGGAACATCATATAGTGTTCGGCATAGATACTGTGCCATCACTCCACGAAGAGTATTCATACCAACATGTGAATATTTGTTCAGCTTTGATGAAAAGCTGTTAGAAACACAAATAAAAAAAAAAAAATGCATTTTTATTGTCTGATCAGGAAAGTAGTCAGCCTAGCCGTACTCTCTTCTGTTTCTTTTCCTGGTTTTCTGTGGTGGCGACCTGCGCCACTACCACCTAATCAAAGCATCATGATGTTCCTACATTGATGGATTAAAAGCCAGACGTCTACATGACCACCATCATCGAGTCCTTCCGTGAGAACCCTAAATACAAAGAGGACTGTTTCATTTATGTTAGGTAGAATGCCCAGAGGGGGATGGGTGGTCTCGTGGCCTGGAACCCCTGCAAATTTTATTTTATTTTTCTCTCCAGCCATTTGGAGTTTTTTTGGGTTATGAGTTCCAGCACAGATTTTAAAAAAAAAAAAAAAAAAAAAAAATTGTCCGCGTAAGTTTCATAGCATTCACCTGAAAGATCTTTAACTAGATTGAGTTGTTGTTGTTTTGCTTGCATTAACCTCTGAAAGGTTGTTCATTATAGTGAAACTCTCTCCTTTTTACATTCTAGAGCTCTACCATGCCCAGATCAAAAGAGATTCCTGAAGAAGTGCGGAAAAAGGTTATTGAGGCCTACCAATCTGGAAAAGGGTATAAAGCAATTTCTAAAGATTTGGGACTTCAAAGAACCACAGTCAGAAATATTGTTGTCAAATGGAAAAGGTTTGGGACCACAATGAATCTTCCCAAGAGTGGCCGTCCTGCCAAAATCACTCTAGGTGTGATTAATAAAATAATCCGGGAAGTTAAGGAGAATCCCCATGCAACATACAAAGACCTACAAGCCTCTCTTGCCTTGGATAAAATTTGTGTTCATAACTCTACTATAAGTAGGACTGTCTGCAAAGAGAGGATTCTTGGGAGTGAATTGCCACCAAAACCATCCAGCACCAAGAACTGTGGGGTTTCTGTCAAACATGCCGAAGAAGAATCTGGTTAAACTGTTGTCACGGGGGATTGAGCTGTTCATATGGACCAACTTTATTCTTTTTTTCATACTCTCCATCTTTTAATTTCAGTTCTCATGCCTAGGTGCAAGCTTGTGTAATTTTGCAGTGCTACGGCTGTATTGTATCTATACTTTTGAGTAAGCTATTAAACTTCAGGAACTGTATTCCTTTTTTGTTTCATAAAGCAAGGCTATAATGACAGCTGCAATAATGAGTCAAACCTTTTTCTGATTGTTAGGTAGAAATGTTTACTCAAACTTTGGGTAGATTTATCTGTAGTTCAGTGTTTTGGACAGCGGCAGTCAAATGTCAGTTTTTAATAAGCAATGGACCCAACTGGAAAACATTTCCAAACAAAATATACAGTGTAGTTTCTAGTTGTGGAAAGGCAACATTGTTAATGGGTGGCATAAGCCCCGTCATCTGTGGCTTGCTGTTGGAAACTGCTTCTAACAGACTTCAGTTGTCCCTTCAAGTTGGTTCTACTCGTAAGCACATAGTGGCCAATTTAAACAAGCACCTGTTAATAGCAGGGGCAACCCGAAGATGTCCTCTTTGTCTTCTCTAGATTCCATAATGCTTCTCAAACTAGCCATGATAAAAGTACCCATTAATGGATTATCATCCCTATCCGTGGGGCAGGTCAATGATTCCATCCAGTTCACTGCACTATTGCACAAAAAGGAATATTGCCCCAAGAAAAGTGATTTTTAAAAAGGTATTATTTGTTGGAGGTCAGGGCCTGAATTTTATAATGGGATTGTGAATGTCGCACATATATTACAAAGCAGAAAAATTCTTTCAAGGACAAAGGATTTTTTTGTTGTCTCTTTTTATCAAATATATAAAGTAGAGTCGATGTGTGTATGTTTGTATGCCATACAAATCTGCACCGGGCGTCCGATCGGCACCAAACTGTTGATTGGGCTCCTTCGTGACCAGGAGAAGGTCATGGGGTATGTTTGGTTGGGGAAAAATGTTCGTGGTGAAGGGCAGGGCACCTTTTCACCTTCGGCACACGTCCCAGTACTTGTCGACAAGATCGCCGCACGTTGCAACAAACCTTCACAGCGGCGCCATCTAGCGGCACGTTTGGTCCCTGTGCGTCGCTCTTAATCCATGTTTCTTTAAATTGCCAAGAGAGGGTGGAAGTGTCCAAGAATGAGAAGGCCGACTCCATTGATCTGGTGAAGGGGGACTGCCGTATAGATATAAAACGTGAACGACCCAGTGAGCGTGACCGGCTCACACACCTGCGTTTACGTGGGTCACACTCCCACACGCACTGGTAGTGCTATATTTCATTCGCCAACGTCCGTGTTATGGCAGCACTTTTGAATAGAGACTCGCCTTAAAAAGACAGCATCCTTCCCCCGCCATTTTCCCCACACGCAGCACTGGTTGTATGTCACTTCTCTTTGTAGTTACCATCGCCAACGTCCGTTATATACCAGCACACTTCAACACAAACGCTCCTTAGAAACAGAGCACCCCTCCCCGCCATTTTTCCTAGTACAGTTTCAGTGCTACTCTCTCAATGGCTTTCCGTATTTGTGGCGCTATATCCTCGCTTTCCGACTCACAATACAATTTCAGTATTGCTCTTTCTGACTGACTGGTGCTATTAGTTCGCTTTCCGACATACTGTATTGTAAATAAGGTAAATTCATCTCACTGTGGTGCGTATTCTGTACGTAATACCATGTAACCCATTATAATTGTCCTGCTTTTCGAGAATCTACCCTAGGGTACTTCATTTTTCCAAAGATGTGATTTTGATATGACTTTGCTTACGCCCCGAGTCTCTGGGATGTAAAAGATATATATGCCAAATTTCAAGAAGATTGGATAATATTTAGGGGTTGCCCACATTGATCACTTTTATTACAGTGTACCTAGGAGGTTGGTCTAAAAACGACTTCAGTTTCAGGATCCCAGGGGCTCTGCATCAAGCAAGGTGGATGGCAAAGGCAATATATGCACTTAAAATTGTCCTCTTCACTAAACAGCTGAATATTCCTCAACGAGAATTGAAAGGAATGAAACGGGTTGCACATTTTGTCAGCCTCATATGTTCACTTTTGGCACGAGGCAATTGTAAGTCGATGGGCTCCAAAGAATGATTTGGATATGCTACAGCTTCTGAACACTTACCCGGATGCAAACGTCAAAAATAGTGCTTTCACAGTTGCTAAGAGACACCTTTTGGTATCTGTCAGAAACAAACGTAGGATTGGCTTTTTTGGACGAACGTATTACTCAGGCTGAAAAGGAAAATTATGACTAAAAATTTAGAAACCAAACCTGCAAAGAAAAAGGAAAGGAAACGATTAGAGGGTAAAAACCTAGTTTTTGAAGGAAAAGACCTGAGCCATTTCGTTACTAATAAAACAAAGACGTTCCTTGAATTGTTTGGGATCCACGACGTGACAGAATACTGCAGTGATTCTCTAAGAAGCCATGTGAACGTTCTTAAGGCGGTCAATGATACCGCAGAAAGAGGAATTGCTCTGATAAAATTTAACGAATCGGTCAGGGACGAACAGCAAAAACAATTCTTGTTGAGGGTAGTCAAGCATCACAGAAAAGTCGTCAACAAGCGAACAAAAGAAGGGATTGCATCGTTCAAAGTTGATTAATATAAAACATGTTTTGCATACTACCTATTAATCTTAATAATAAATAGATTAATAATCTTTTTAAGTTTGTGATTTCTAGTTTTCCCAATAAAAGTAATTAACATTGAAAAATCGTATTTTTTGCCTACTTTTACAAAACTGATCAAAGTGTGCATCCTCTAAATATTATCCAATCTTCTTGAAATTTAGCCATAAGTATCTTTTACAGTGGTGTGAAAAACTATTTGCCCCCTTCCTGATTTCTTATTCTTTTGCATGTTTGTCACACAAAATGTTTCTGATCATCAAACACATGTAACCATTAGTCAAATATAACACAAGTAAACACAAAATGCAGTTTTT
>JANRMT010062850.1:14452178-14478337 GCA_026402145.1 Polypterus bichir lapradei | reverse complement strand
ATGTGTTTGATGATCAGAAACATTTTGTGTGACAAACATGCAAAAGAATAAGAAATCAGGAAGGGGGCAAATAGTTTTTCACACCACTGTATATTCGTCTGTCGTAGAGGCCTCATGTACCTCCGAGCCACCTTGACTGTTCATAGAGACATGTTTCTCGCGGAGGTGAGTCGCCATATGCCGCGTGTAAGACGGTTTGCGAGGGGTATCCCCAGGGCCGGATTTAGATGAAAAGAGGCCCTAGGCTATTCCACTTATGAGGCTCTTTCACCTCCCATTTTTAAGTTTGTTCAAATTGCTAACAATTTGAATGTAGGCCCCTCTTGATCTTGAGGCCCTAGGCTGAAGCCTAGTTAGCCTATAGGAAAATCCGGCCCTGAGTATCCCATGGGATCCTTAAAACAATCCTTTACAACTGATGTTAAAACACAATGAAGTAAGCAGTCTTTAAAAACCGAGTTTTCGGTTACGACGCACGACCGCGTGCACCATAGCAAACTGTTTCACACGCTACATACAGCAATTCGCATCCGCGACAAACATGCATCTTCTTAGATGCTCCTGCAGGAACACTCCTTTTTCACCGGCCCGTGTCTATCCTTGCTCTCTAGGCATTCACACTGCCTGCCCATGTGCCCGGACGCAAAAACTCACCGACCACCCAGTTACTCCCTTTCGTCTGTGCTAGGAGTCCACATGCACGTCTGAGCCACGTTGACTTTTCATTATTCTTTTCGGTTTCGGCACCCGACCGCGTCCACCATGAAAAACCATGCGAAAGGAACAACGAACCCCACCTCGCTACTACTATGGTCAGGTGTTTTGGTGGATTATATAGAGAAAAGCAGCCACAACCGCACAGAGCAATGAAAAGTCTACGTCAGTCACAGGTGCATCTGGACTGTGCAAAGACGACAACGACTTAAGTGCCGAGTTGGAGGTGGGCACATGAGCAGGCAGTGCATACTGAATGAGAAATTCAGTCACGGACGATTGTATGTTGGTTCGTTCCGTGCATTGTTACAATGTTGCTTTTCTTGCTGATTTATTACATTACCGATTTTTGAAATGTTAATTTTCTCCCTGTGCTTAAAAATCATTAAAAAACCGGCCTGATTATGCGGCATATGGTACGCCGCGGGTTGGCTAGTAATAAATATCTTTCTAAGTGTAATACAGCTCTTGTTATTCTTGTATTACTGATTAAACTCTATGGCATTAACCTTAAGTCCTAACTACTTTTTCATGTACCACTCCTTTCAAGGTCTCAAATGAATTCATTCAGAGTTTTATTTTACTTGTGATACTCAAGTCTATCAGAATCAAACAAGTTCATCATTGGTACTGTGGGGAACCGAGATAATGTAAAATGACAGACTCCTTTACGAAGTCTCTAGCTGCACATCACAGTGATGAGAAGGAAGCCTAGGTTATTATTATTTTTTTCTTAGTATTTACAGGACTCTGTGTCAGTAATGTTCCCCCATGTTAGCAGGCTCTATATGTGAAGCATGTGTATGTGCTACCAAGGCATACAAATGTATAAGAAACACTTATTTCATTTTCTAACCAGCTAAACCCAGACTGGAGTAGTGGGGTGGGGTGGAAAGCTGCTAGAGTTTATCCCAGTCAGCATAGGGCACAACACAAAAGCAAACTCTGGACAGGATACCAGTCCATTGCAGGGCAAACACACACACATTAGGGCCAATTTAGCGTCACCAGTTCATCTAACCTGCATGTCTTTGAACCGTGGGAGAAAGCCGGAGCACCTTAAGAAAACCCACCAAGACACAGGGAGAATATGTTAACTCCATGCAGGGAGGATGCTGGATGCAAATACTGCAGGGCATCAGACTTATCACTGTGCCACCATGCTCCCCTAAAAGAAGCAGTGTAAATTAAAAATAAATCTATCAGTACCCTTAATGAACCAAAATAAAGAAAACTCTTTGCTGTAATGTGTGTACTTTTTTATGAAACCTACCATAAAATTCTGAATTATAGTAAGAGTCTATGGACATGTAAAGTGCTATAACTATACACTAAAAGAGTAAACTGAATTTACTGTATCTTTAAAGTAGAAAATAGCATTGACTTTCAGTTTTACTATTGGGCAGCAAATATATGAGGGATGTTCAAAAAGTTTCTATACTTTTTTTTAAATCTGTTTATTAGGAATTTTAAAAACAAATGGCATCACTTTTCTACATAGTCATCTTCCTTTGTGATACATTTTTCCCAGCATTGTACCAACTTTTTAATGCCATCAGCAAAAAATGTTTTTGGTTGAGCGCATAGCCACTGATGCACCGCTGCTTTCACATCACTCCTCCTGGTCGTGGCTGTTTTTTTCCTCTTTGTTTTCTCTGTATTAATTTTGAGGTAAATGGTTGAATCATGCCATTGTAATGGCAAAGTACTATAGCTATACCCTCCCCATAATGCAGCAACCTCGTTAGAACTACAACTCCCAGAAACGATTGTTCTTCTGAACTCGAAGGCCGCAAGTGTGTAATAAAAACCCGCCCAAGAAATTGTTTTTTGGTCTCTTTGACGTAGGTCGTTTACGAAGGAGGCGAGAGTGTGAAGGTCTGTAGTGAATGTTTATTTATTACTTTTGAAAGTCATTGGGCACTGGATGATGGAGTAGTTGATTTAACGTGATTAGGTTGCCCTTATAGTTTCGGATGAAGCGAAGGGTATGTTGCTGGGGGGCTCGTTGGCCTAGGCCCATACAGTCGTCTATTTCGAGATTTCCAGCTTATATGTCAATTCCCGACTTAAATAGGTATGTCCTTTTATCTGTTAAGTTTTTGTAGTTGTTTTTTCGGGAATTGGTGCGTAGCGGTTACTGTTGTAATATAAAGCGTTAGCTTCGATAGTGCAATAGGTATGATGGGAGTGTGGCCATAACGTGTTCGTTTTTAGTTATTTTTTTATTATAATTCTGTGGCTGCAATCGCAAATTAAAATGTAGATAATTTTTAAGATTGTTTGTGTGAAAGCAGTTGCTCATAATTATTTACTAATGTTCCAGAAAGAGTTGTCATATGCTTTCAAAGATCGTTAGTTGATCGCCTTTATTTATGTGTTTGTTGAATCGCGAAACCGCACTGTCAGTTGGATCAGGTGTGTACGTAGCCGTCATTTTACACGGGGACGGTAATCGGGCTCGAGCCTTTGTTTTTTAAAGAGCGTATTGTGAAGTGGCGCAAATAGATGAAAATGTTCAGCACTTCGTCGTTTAAAATTTAACTGTTAAATCGTGTTCACGTTTCTCTTTAAAACTTCTTCATGTTTAGCCTCGGACGCCACTAGGCTTTATTTTCGAATTTTTGGTATGAGTATTTGAACGAGGTTTGCCGAAATGTTTCTGCGGAATCGTCCTTTGAGTTTCTTGGGGGATCTTCATGGTTACTTCCTAGAATGACCAAAACTCCGTCCCAGTCTGTTTAAATGTAGTTCTTGTTTTGATTTATAAATCTGAAGATAAAGTGATAGAAAATATGGTAGATACGCCTTCCTTACAAGGTAAATACTGCATCATACAATGAAGTCTAAATTTCAGAGTGTTAAACCTTCTGTTGCACTTAACTGCTTGGACATTAAAACGTTTCAACAATAAAAATGAGAGATTTCGCAAATCTGTTCCTGACAGTTTGTAATGTTGATCTGGGAGTCGTTTTTACTAAATGGTTTATTTTAAAAATTGTGTACTTTAATTTGTAAAATGTATTACTAATGTGTATTAATATTGATAAAAAAAAAATCACACTTTATTGTAGCTGCCCGTTCCAAGTAGTTTCATGTGAATTTTCCTACTAGAATACTAGTACTTACTGCGTGTTTCAGAGCATTTGAACATATCATAAATACATGTTTGACAACAAGAATACGAGGGTCCATGAGTGGGATTACGGTATGTCCTCATCACGCAGGCCTCAGGTGTTCCTGCTTTCCAATTCTTTATCGGACAATAACACGGGGTGGCGCAGTGATAGTGTTGCTGCCGTGCAGTAAGGAGAGCAAATGCTAAATTTTCCCTTGTGGTGTCTTGGGTATGTAGCCTCCCTGTCCAGGGTATGTTCCTGCCTTGCACATTGTGCTAGATGGTAAAGGCCCCAGCACCCTCATTGACACTGATCTGGAGTAAGCAGGTTAGAAAATTTACATGGCAATGATGCAGTTAGCATATTCTGCTCTGAAAACCAATTGAAACATTTTAAAGACGAGTCACAGTGTAATTCTAATTTTTCACTGTAAAATGAGATTTAGGCAGGGAAAGGAATCGGGTCATCTGATACATTTGACATTAAACATGTAATACTGCAAATATCTTTAAACTCACATCCTCAGATTATGACAGATTCATTTTATGCCTACTTTTTTTTTCTTTTTCTTTCAAAGACTGCTTAATCCAATTCCATGGAGATCACTTCACTACAGTGCCACCCCTTATGGTTTACAGCTGGTTAGAAAGTGGCATGGGCATACTTTAAAGTTGTGTGAATGTTCATAAATTTTGGGTACTTTTGCTGTGAATGATTTTAACTACTATCACAGTCCAATGCTTTCAGTACACTATATGTCTCGAAATAGGAGAATAACTGTTCAGTTTTGGTGGTGGGAGTTGACCTTGGCACAGCTTTTTATTTGTGTCAAATAAGTCTTGACCCTCATTGAAGCCATCTTGCTCTCTTTTGGTTGCATGCGTGTAGTTAACAAAAGGGTTAACAACAAAACTGTCACTGTGTTCTGTGAACTTTTAGACCGAAAAAAAAAAACCTGCACTGGTATAGCTATCCAAACTATGCAAGCAGCTGACACCAAGAACCCGATACTACGATAAAAGCAACTTAACAAAGAGATGGAAAAAGTACAAGTAGGAATACCTAGAGTAGGCTATTATAGAAGAGCAGGGGTGATCTACTATATGTTTTGCAGCAACTGGGAGCTCATTTTTATTCACACTCTGTCAGCACACAATTGTTTCCATATTTGTTTAATGCATGCTCGTCTTTTGATGTGCTATTTCAGTTATGCTAGAAAAAGATGGTCTCCATGTTTGGTTGTGACATGCTCATCTTTTGGGACTTGTGACCTGTAGAAACGGTGTAAATAAGCTCTGATATTTGCTCAGGCCTTTAAAGCTCAACCCAGACAGATGGATGACGTTGCTGCCGCCTGTCTCTGAGAATGCCTTCCACATTGCCAAATTTGATGACTTCCAGTTCTTGGGCTCCCCTTCCAAGACCGGGTGTTGTCAAGAGCTTCATTCGAGTTATGATTTGCGATGTAAGCAAAACCTTCAACAAAGCCTCATCGTTTGTAATGTTTATATAGATTCAGGTTAAGTAACACACCGCAGTCACTAACAAACTCATTCCCTGGGAGTGTACTCCCCCTGCTGGACACAATGTATAGTTCAAAAGAAGCCAATATTGACTCTCTTCCTGATGATCACTAATCTGTTGGGCCAGTAGCAGAGAAGCAACATTACAGGGAAGGACAGTCATGTACCTGTGTAGTAGTTACACTTGCCAAAAATGCAACGATAGTAGTTCGGTGGTTATTTTTTGTGTGCTTAGATGCAACTGGTGCTTTTGTCTAAATCTTATCTTTTCTTTACAGGTATAATGAAATACCAGTGCTGTTGCTATTCTGCCATAGTGGGATCAGGTAGGTATTTATTTCATTCTAGAAGTTTGTTTACTGAATTACACATTTTTAACTCTTTGCTTTTTTCATTTTGTTGAATCGTATAAGGAGAAAACTGCTGTATTGTGTAAAGCTTAGAAATACAACATATACCTACATATACAGTGTGTTGTGTACATTGCTTTATAGTTATATAAAAATTGTTTGGCTTTCGGCTGTTTGGATTTCTCATGGTGGTAAGAAAAGCAACATCTGATTGTTCCATCCATCTTTCATTGCTAGCTTCAGTTATATTTAAACCTGGTCATGGTTTCACAGCACATATTGCCCTTGAATTGAGCAAAACATATTGCAAAAGCTTACAAATGGCACTGTAACCCATGCTGACGTTTTATGAAGAAATGCTTGTAGTGTATATATTTCCTGTTTATCCTATTCCAGGTTTTGTTTTGGGTCTGTCCAAGTCCTGTCCCATTAATTGTAAATGTGAGTGGTAGTGCTGGGCGGTATGACCAAAATTCTATATCACGGTATTTTTATAAATTATCCCAGTTTCACGGTATTCAACAGTATTTTTTTCCCATGCATGAGTGGATGTTAACCACATTTTCCACTGCAATTACTGAAGTAGACTAGCTAAGAATAACCTATTCCACTGTCATGAGCATTGTACATTGTACAAAAAAAAACCATTTTAATGCATGCACAAGTATTAGTACAGGTTTGCATGGCCCCATAAAGTGATAGTTTTTAAGGGGGTGGCACTAATGAAGAAAAGGAATCTCATTGCATGACAGATGCGGTCAAAATATAGTGCCTTTTTCTTGAACAAATTTGGCAAACAACTTAAACTAAAATTTTGATAACATATTCTCAACCATCCAAAGAGGCATTTAGACTTAGTAAAATATCCAGGGGTGGTTGTCAAAAGTTGTATTGCACTGAACATGTCTTAGAAAAGGAATATATAGTAAATATTTTTTGTAAACCAACTACACTTTCTGTTAATGTTAACAATCTTTGTCCACTAACACATTAAAGTGACTTTTTAAACAACTTTACTTTCATTAAACTGCATAATATTTAAACTATAATAAATTAATATAAATAGTGCAACTTCCAGTAATAATACTATTGCTTCAAGAGTTCAAGCCCAGATGCATTACACAGTATTCACCAAATAAAAATAAAATAACAAAACAAGTGCAACTTGGTGATGACATCTTTACCAACTGAACCATCATTAAGGGGAAACTACATTAATATGGACTTTGCTTCAAGCTAAGCTATATAATGAAACTGCAACTTGCATTTATAATGCTATTTGTGGTATAGCCCTACAGAAGCGTATTAGGGCCACAGTGAAGGGAAAAAAAAAACTATATGTTGAGAATAAAGTGGACATGTTGACTTTATTCTCAACATTTCCACTTTATTCTCATAGTTTATTTTGTCATTAAAGTAGAATGTTGTAAACTAAACTTCATCCTAAAATCAATGTTTGATTTACTAGAGTTTCTCAAACCCCGTCATAAGTTAATGTAGCACATTAAATGCTTTATGTTAAGTGTTCCCCGACCCAGTTGTTAATCACTACGTGCTTCTTAAACTGACTTCCTCCGCACTGAGAGGAGGCACAGGCAGCGATTGCTGCACAGAATACATTAAATTCATGATATTCCTGCTCTCTGAAAATTTAGAATGCTAAGATAAATACTTGGTGTAAAAAGTACTGCCATCTGAATAGAGCTTAAAACTGACAGAGGTCATCCGGTAATTATTACTTTACCCCCACTTCATGGTGTAAAACAAATCCAGTCCTAATGGGGCTTTACTGGAGCAATTTCAATTCTGTATCTGGGAATGTTACACGAGAGGCAACATTGAGCCTCTTCATTTCTCATTATGTTTGCCTATAGAGTGGAAAATAAAGTAGGGCTGTGGTTTGTACTTTCTGACCCTTTTTTTGTTTTTTTTTGTTAGGGTTGCCGTATACCCAAACTGGATACAACTGAGGAAGATGAATGACAAACGTGTATAGCTTATCAAGTATGTTGTTTACTCTTGAGGCTGCTGTAGTTTCATGAGCTCAGATTGAGTGCCTGTGGTCTAAACTTTTCAGATGGTGGACTGATGGGTGACTGAATGCCAGTCATACGTAATTGACTGGCTGAGGAAAAATACACTTGTACATCTTGATGATACCGAGTGGGTTTTATTTTTTATTTTTTGATTAAGAACTATACAGTATTGTGGCATATTCTATTACTGTATATGATCGGGCCTTTACATAACATGCTATTGATGTTTGGCTGTCTGTCATTATATGTAAAAAGTACCTATTTCATTTTTAATTTCAGATGCCATTTTGACGGGGGCAATGTTCAGTTATTCAAGTCAAACATTTCCAGGTAAGGACATTTGGGCGCCAATAAAAGCAATTGATTTGTGTTTTGAAATGCCATTCATGGGCACTGCTGTAACTATGGATAACTGACATGGATAACTGAACAGTTTTAAATGGCATAATTTCCAAGGTGAATGGCAATTGGGTATAGCTTGTGAATCTTCACAAGAATGAATTGGGGAAAGCTGTGATAGCTCAGAGTTTGCTGGTGTCTTTGGCTGTCGCTGAATCCTTGACACGCGAATGTAATGAATAAACTACTACTTTACCAGAATGGCTGCAAAGGTTAACTGTAAACTGAATGACCTGAATCTAATAGAAATTCAGATGTAGGTAAAAACTAAACCTCTGCATTGCTTTCTTAATACATACTTCAGGGTACTGTCCAGTTTAAGTTCTTGAAAGTCTAAACAAACAAGGTGAAAAGTAGGGTTGTACTGTATGCCAATACTGGGAAAGTAGCAGAAAACCCGAATTTTAGAAAGGTACATTACCAACATTTGGGGATTTTCAGAAAACCTCAGCTTTCCTTTCAATCCCCTGCACCTTAAAACTAACACTCGCTACCGCTGTTGTGATAAAACAAAACTAAACACCCCAACCCCCCATAACACCAACTTTGATGCTATTGAGACTTCACCGGCCTTCCCCATCGTCCATAATGACTTCATGTGATCAGGACTTCACAGCTATCAAGAAGGAAGTGTTGTGTATTCTGGTGCACAGGTAAGGCAGGAGGAAGCTGGAGGGATTTGGTTTTGGCATTTGTGTTATCTGTTGTTTGCTTCAGAATGGTTGTGGGATGGGGAAAGAAGCTCAGAAGCTGGTATCAATACCAAAGTCAGTTTTAGTACCAATCCAACACTACTGAAAATACTTACGTCCTGTCTTCATGTTTTAAAATGTTGTAGTAGCAGTAGCATCACATGTACAGAGTAGAGTGAAATTATTTGGATTTGTAGAAATGGCAGCAGACATGCTACAATTGAGATTTTGGCATTGTCCTCTGGGACAAAAGTAGAATACGTGCCTTCTTTAGAGCATACGTGCATTGTCTGACATGGAGCAAAGGCAGCTTTGTTCTTTATGAAGAGTATTCGTCATCTGACTGCAACATTCATTACATAGGGCAAACTGGATGGTAATGGTTATTGCACTGCTCTCAATAGTAGCAGGCATTTCACTTATCCATGGTGGGCTATTGATAAGCATGTTGCACATTAAAACCACTATCCTAAACCACTCATACTTCCACCAGCAGGTTTGATCATTTGATGGGCACTCATCAAGCATTTTAAAATGGTTAGTCGGTCAGTCATTCTTCCAAAAGAGATTGATGGTTTCAATCTAAGTTCGATAGGTTACACGCAGCCTAAGCAGGACCGGAAAATGGATGTAGCTGTAAAGTGTGTGTGTGTGTGTGTGTGTTTATTTTATTTTTTTAAGGAAATTGAATTAATAATCTCCCCTCATTTTGCAGAGACTGAAGCACTTATGTCTTACTAGGCAAAATTGGAACATTATTGGGAGAGCCTAACTTTTCTCTTCTGTCTTAGCTGTTTCAGGTATGATAACTCATTACTGTTATGCCTTGTCATTGTTTCTGTGTGCAGTGTGGAGATGTACTTTAGTCCATTCAAAGTCTAAAACAGTAAATATGAAACTGGTTACCTGTGGATAATCCTGGATTTAACAATTTTGCATCTTCAGTATTGAAGTTCCCTAAAATAGGAAAGGGTCAATGACTATTCACTAAGAGTTGTGGGCACTGCACTTTCACAACTCCAGGTGAAACACTGAACACTTGTAATTGTCAATTTTTGCTGAGGAAGGGCAGTGACTACTTCTCACATGTACCAAGAAATTTAAAGACCATGGCAGCTGTGTAAAAAATCATTCTCGATATAGACGGTGCTGTCTATTTGAAACAGCATAAACTGTCTTACATCAACTGGGCATGTCAAAACCAAAGTTACGCTGGGTTCCAAATGTACTTTCCCGTTATATTTTATAGCCAACCAAATTTACTGTTACAGTACTGGGAACAGATTTACAAATTGTGTAGCATCGGGGCATATAGTTCAGTCCAAGGAGAACAGAAAAAGCTGTACTAGTACTGGACTCTATAATACTTAGTAAAACATTATTTAGTGTCGAGCATCGGGTACTGTGGCATTACTCTACAGAGAACATTCACATCAATGTGTGACTGTTTGCTCAGGGTTTTTTTTCCTTTTAAACTTTGAAGTTGATAGGTATTCAGAGCAGGTCAGTGATGCCACTCTTGTGTTGGACAGCTGGATGAGATCTGCGGAAAAGGAACTGAGATCTGTTGTTCAGGGGCTTACCTGTTTTGTCATTGGCGGATTACCAGTTGGAGAGTATCTTAGTTGTGCTTTGTAATAAGCTGGGCAAAGTAACTTGTACTTTGGTTTGTTTTATGTTGAGAGGAAAATGTACAGTATATATTTTTAAAATAGTCAGATCACGAGTCCTCGGCCCATGAGAAGAATGGGAAATGAATTGGTGTTTCATTTGTTTGATGTGCAAGGTGTCAATGGAAAACTTGGCTCATCAGTACGGTTTTTCTCAAGCACTCCGTTAAAAACATCTCTGGACTGCACTGTTTTGGTTTTTCTTGCATCAGCCTTTTTGAATTACTCATTTCAGTGAAACTCTCCTCCTTTCATTCTAGAGCTCTACCATGCCCAGATCAAAAGAGATTCCTGAAGAAGTGAGGAAAAAGGTTATTGAGGCCTACCAATCTGGAAAAGGGTATAAAACAATTTCTAAAGATTTGGGACTTCAAAGAACCACAGTCAGAAATATTGTTGTCAAATGGAAAAGGTTTGGGACCACAATGAATCTTCCCAAGAGTGGCCGTCCTGCCAAAATCACTCTAGGTGTGATTAATAAAATAATCCAGGAAGTTAAAGAGAACCCCCATAAAACATCCAGAGATCTACAAGCCTCTCTTGCATTAGACAAAATCTGTGTTCATGATTCTACTATAAGGAGGACTGTCTGCAAGGAGAGGATTCTTGGGAGTGAATTGACACCAAAACCATCAACAACCAAGAGCAGTAATGTTTCTGCTACACATGCCAAAGAGCCTGGATAATCGGTGCAATGTATGAATAATGTGTACCACATGGCCCAGCTTGTGTGTATGTGTGTAGGTTTTTTGTACTAATCTTCTGGCTAATGTAAAGATTTTTAGTACTCATGCCTAATTACAGGCTTGTCATTTTGCTGTGATATGGTTGTACTTTGTGTATAATTTCAATGAACCATCTAATAAACATTAGGAACTGTATTCATTTTTGTTTTACAAAGGAAGGCTATAATGGTAACTGCAATAGTAAAAAAAATTTTATTTTTCTGGTTTTGACATAGAAACGTGTTTAATCAAACTCTGGGTAGATTTCTGCCAGCTGTTCATTGTTTTACACATAGTGAGTCAAATGGACACAAGTTTATATATTATATATAAAATAAGTACAGTGCAGTTTTTTGTTGGGAAAACAGAACTTTGCTAATGGATGCAATGTAACAATGTCATGTCTGGATTTCTGTTGGAAATTTCTTTTTCCAGATGTGGCGTTTTTTAATACAACCACCTTTTGATGTGCACACCTACTGTGTGCTCCACATTCCTTGGTGTTGCTTAAAATGTATCCATCCATCCATTAACCTAACTACAGGGTCACGGGGGGTCTGCTGGAGCCAGTCCCAGCCAACACAGGGTGCAAGGCAGGAAACAAACCCCAGGATGGGTGCCAGCCCACCGCAGCACGCACACGCACTAGGGACAATTTAGAATCGCCAATGCACCTAACCTGCATGTCTTTGGACTGTGGGAGGAAACCAGAATACCCGGAGGAAACCCACGCAGACCCAGGGAGAACATGCAAACCCGGGTCTCCTAACTGTGAGGCAGCAGCGCTACCGTGCCACCCTTAAAATGTGCCCATAATATTAAGAGCACCCATTAATATGCTATTCTCTCAACTAGTGGGGCTGAGTACACCAATTAACCACATCGCCCAGCACAATATTGCAAAAAAGGAAAACAAAAGGCTACATTGCCCCACAAAAACTGATTTTAAAAAGATACTGTAGGATGCCAGAGCCTGAATTTCATGTGATTGCAAAAATTCTTGCATAGTTTGACTTAACATGCAAAACATTTCTTAGCCTTAAAACTTTTCAATTAATGCATTTATTCAATTGTGCAACGAGTTCAAAAAAATATATATATCATGTATGGTTTCTCTGAGATCATGACTGTGTCCAGTCTCTTGAAAGTCATTCATTATGGAATCACACATTTGAATAAGGTAGTTAGAATTGACAAGTGACATAAATTTTTGAATACAGTATCATCCACAGCACTGACTGAGGTAGACATTTATCCTCTAAATGTAATGGCCATGGCTGCTGTTGTACATCTAACCATCCATTCATTTTTAATTTGCTTATCTCTACCTGAGGCTAGTCTGCAAAGGTGACCAAACAAGCTGCTCTTTTTATTCATTCCAAAATAAAATGTATTTTGTTAGCTCTACAAACCTTTGACAATGGCTGGACATTTTTTGTGGCTGATTTTTATGATGCTTTGGAGCACAAGGCTTATCTCTAACAATGCAAGCCATTAAAAGAAATAGATATGTGGAGAGATGCACAAGTACTGGAACTGCTAAAACAGCATACTTTATTGCTGAAAATGAATCAGGAAACCGTATGTTTGTGTAGTTTTTGGGATTTGCTTGGAGTCAAAGAAATGTTTATTAGTGTGACAACTAAAATGTGACAAATATGGTGGAAGCACATGTGACATATCTGAATGGCAGTCTCTAGTTAGGAGTAATTACTGCAGTTAAGGCCACTGAACAGAAACCTATGTAAAGGCAAACCTAGTGAGTCGCCTTGAAAACGAGAACAGATGCTGTTTACAGGAATTCTGAAACAATGGATTAAGCTTCAATTGACATTTGATTCCATACAGAAAGATGCATGGATAAGTACCAGCTTCAGGTGTTTGCGACATTTGAAGTGTGAATGGCAGTTAAGTGTTATTAACCAGCTCATGTTTCCTCCATACACTAATTCAAACGTAAATCTCACCCCAGCAAATGTTACAGTCCTGACAAAGTGGGGTTTCTGCCAAACGGTTGATTTTCAAAGAGTATTGTTACAAAAAAGTTTGTTTAATTGAAAACATCCTAATTAACCTTGGTGTTTACTAATGTTTATGCCACTGTTATAATAATGCCTTGAGTTTTTACTTTGTATTGAGTTTAAGCAGCATTTTTCAGTTACTGGGCAGAAAATGAATGAATGTGCACACCCTCAACAAGCAAACCCTGTGTTGCAAAAATGAAATTCAAGCCCAGGTAGATGCATGTGCCACCTAAAAGGAAAGAACAATTAAAGTGCAACATAGTAAGTAGAGAGCAGGCCTGCACATCTAAACTGAACAAACAAGAAGTCAAAGCTGCACGGTGTGCTGCCATCTGCTGAGAAAAAGGCCGTTAGTCTGTGTGGCCCACCCCCAATGACTCCATAGTTCTGAGATGGTAAGGTGTGCTACTGAGACCCTCTGTCCCTGGTACTGAACTTCATGACAGAAATGGGGTGAAAGCACATACAACACATCATTTGAACGGCACAAATGTTCTGTCACAAGTGAGAAGTAATCACTGCAGTTAAGGCCACTGTACATAAACTCAAGTAAAAGTAAAGTCCTGTCACCTTGAAAATGAGAACAGAAGTGGTCTACAGGAATTCTGAAACAATGGATCGATCTTCAATCGACATATTTGATTTCATAAACAAGGATGGAGAGCTTTGGTAAATGAACGTTTTATCAGTTTGTGACATTTGAAGTGTGAATGATGATTAAGTGTTGTTAACCAGCTAATTTCTCCTACAAATTCAAACAGAAATCTCACAACAGCAAATATGACAAACGTGGTAGAAAAAGTATACTGCTACAAAAGACTTTGTGTAACTGAAAACACTTTTTATTTTTTGTATTGATTTTAAGCAGTATTTATTTTTCAGTTACTAGACAGAAAATGTCAGTGCATAAATTCAGTATGTGTACATTATCAAATAAACAAGCTAGCCCATGATGTTCGCATAAAAGGACAAAGGTAAGTGTATCTGTGTGTTCAAACAGTCGTTGTTTCTCTGTCATTAAAAGAGATGGTGCATCAAAAACATATGCAGTAATAAAATGCATTGCATTTGTAATTCCAACAACAGATGGAATGTCGCAAACATTCACACTGCTGTTAAGAATCCTAAACTAAATGGCATATAACGGACGTATGCGTTTTTCGTTCCAACAGATGGCACATCAGAAACATTTGTGGCAATGCATTTTATTACTAGATGCATTACAGAATACATTCCACTAGATGGTGCACTGCAAACATTGATCTGCGTTGATTGCTGAGATTTCAACCCGACTTAGATGGGTAGCACAACCCGAACCCTCCCCCCCATAGCCCCCCCCCCCAATTTGTTGACAGAAAATCCTCCTCTTGTGCCACAAATTAAATTCAGCACCTGTTGGGTGTGTGTGCTTCCTTAAAGAGAAGAGCAATTAAAATGCATCATAGTAGCTAAAGGGTTGGCCAACACATCTAAAATAAAACAAGAAGTCAAATCTACATTGTGTGCTGCCCCCATAGAGAAAAAAAGTGTGCTACTGAGGCCATCTGTGTCTGGGGTATCACCGGTACTACACAGAACTGCAGAAATGAGTAGGTTTGATTCATTAGGGAAAAACTCTTAAATGAATATACAGTATATACCCAAAATGGATATACAGGGTGAGTCAAAATTATGTTAACATTTGAATGGCGGAGACAATTCATTCACAAAACATACTTTATATGTACAAGATGATTTACAGGAATGTCTCAACCTGTTCGCCATCATGTTGAACACATGTACCTTATGTGGCACAAAAATTGTACTGCATATACCTGTATATACATAGCAGTACCATTTAGTGTTAACATAATTTTGACTCACTCTGTATATATATTTTTATCTCTTACCTCATGCAGTTTGTAGTGATGAAGAAAGGAGACAACAATTTTTTTCTTTTAGAATGGGTGTCTATAGAGACCAACACTGGTGCTCTAACATCACTTCTTATTTAATGTTTCCTGACCATGCAAATCGATATTTTGTGAATTTCTTTCTTCAATATGGGGATTAGATTGTCTCATACATTGTTTTTTTATTTTTTTTAATTTTTAGCAGTTATTGAAGATGTTTTCAGAATTGATTTGCACATGCAGGTTAGGTTCATTGGCGATTCTAAATTGTCCGTAGTGTGTGCTTGGTGTGTGGGTGTTTGTGTGTGTGTGTGTCCTGAGGTGGGCTGGCGCCCTGCCCGGGGTTTGTTTCCTGCCTTGCGCCCTGTGTTGGCTGGGATTGGCTCCAGCAGACCCCCATGACCCTGTAGTTAGGATATAGCGGGTTGGATAATGGATGGATGGATGGATTTGCACCATTTGTTTATTTGTTGAGCTCTGATGTTATCAGAGTGACACAATACAAGGTCGCCACAGATGCAAGTTTGTGGTTGTGGTAAAATATTTGTTTTGATCTCCTGGTTTAAGAAATTTTTCATTCATCCTTTCCACTTTGATTTTTGTCTCACCAGGGGTCAAAATCCACTGGCAGCGAGACAGCGGAGTGTTTACGAATGCATTGAGAAGTTCAAAAATGGTCAGACAAATGTTAACCACAAAGAAAGAGAAGGATGTCCACCCATGTCCACTAGCAGCACTGAGCAAAACCACACCGTGATTCTGATAAACCAACAAGGCCCCTAGTACACCTTCTGCCCATAAAAAGCATATTACTGCTCGCTGCTTTGCATTGGTGTAAAACAGAGAGCAGAGCGGCCATGTTTACCTCTAGAAAACAACCAGAGAAGCTTATCCATGGCGACTAACCAGATTTATGATACAATTGGTTACATTTCCTTTGTTTTTCCAATTGGAGCACAGGCAGGTGAAGTGACTTGCTCAGGGTCACACAGTGGCAGTAGTGAGATTTGAACCCACAAATCTCATGGTTTGAGAAATCAAATTACTAGCAGTACTTTATTTATGGCGATACAGTTGTCATTCGATCAAATAGTCTTCCCTGGTAAAGATTCCTGAAGAGTTGCCAGTACTGACCAGTATGTTAAGAAAAGGTGCCAGTATGGTAAAACGTATTGTTGCGATTCAATGACGGGTGATCGGAGAGTGGGGATGAAGTGGGGGAGCATTTGGGTCCCTCATGAAAATGAAAGAAGAGGTGAAAACAGTCAACAACACAATAAGAAATGGTGCCAGTGCTCCATGTTAAAACTGTAAGAGGTGCTGGTGTGCCGGGCTGGCCCACTTCAAGCACTGGTTTGAATTCCAAAGCCTTAACCACTATGCAGCTGTGCCTGCCTGACTGAATCTTTACCACCGTGACCACAGACACGCCATGATTCCACAAAGGTGAACGTGCATGTGACAATGAAGAAACAGTCCTCTGTCACTGGTGGCGTGACCTGAATTCAACAGAAGTAAAACTTGGTAATGCAGCATACACGTGTCATCATCAACTGGCAGTCAATGGCTGTACAAGGACATTTTTCTTTAGGTCAACTCTGAAGACTCAGCCAGTTTAAGTACAAGAAGTGCATGCTTACGGCTGCTGCACCACAATTAAAAACACAAAGAATAATAAAAAGAAAAAAATATTACTGCAGTGAAGATTACTTTTAATTGTAAGCTACAATTCCATAATGTAACTGCTGTTATACTCTAATTTAAAAAAAGAAAAACAACAAAAAATATCACCTTGCCTTATGCTCCTGGCACACCATGTTGCAGCTCTTATCTGGCGTTTGATGAAGAACATCATGCTGGCCGACTTTTTATTGAAGATGCCACACAGCTATCATGATCTGTCCTTATTAGGCCCCCCTCCTGTCTTGAGATTTCCACTTTAAGATGTTACACGGTAAACATTTTACAAAAGCCTTTTGGATGCCTTGTCCAGTGTAGTCCCACGTTTCACTAAATGGTTTGTTTGGGTTTATTTCAAATGTCAGGCTGATACGTTTCACATTTACCGGTTGCAGGCCATTAAAAATTTCCATCTTTCTTCGTAACGAAACGCAGAGTGGCACCGACCTGAAAAGCGCGCCTCTCGCAGTCTCGCGAGAATTTAACTGCGTGGATTTTAAATAGAGACTAGATAACTTAAGTACCGCACTATACTGTATAGCACGATTCCGTTTAAACATGCATAAAGATTACAACTTCTACCTCAAAGGTTTGCTATTTTCTTCAATGTTATAAAATTGGATAAATCGCAATTATTCATCCTGTAAGCCGGGGCACTCGCAATTATATTTTCCTAAAAACCATTATGACCAAAGGTGTAAAGAAATCACCGGTGAGAAAAAATTCGAACCTGATCCGTATAATGCTGCATTAACGAAAGATAAAGTACAAAGAAGGAAACGGATTACAGAAATCAAAATACACTAAGAACCAACATTTATAACAGTTATACGCAGAGCGCAAGGTGTCAGCGTTTGGTAGCAGACACATAAAATCTGATGACTACATATAGTTTACACACTGTTTTAAGTCTGATACTGCATCTGAGTCTCAACGTTTACATTACAAACCTCACTGCTCATTTCCGATTGTTTGATTAGATCGGATTTGCCCGTCTTCATGGTTCACGTTCATATATGTATAAGCGACGTGGATCTAACTGTAATGTGAACACATCTACCCTCCGAAACGGCACGTATGCGCACAGTACAGCGTTTATACACGAGCAGGGCTGCTAGACGTCCCCGATTCCAGCTGGGCTGTCCGAGTTCAACAGACAAATCCCGAGTCCCGCACTTTGTCTGAAAATCCCGACTGAACAAAAATTATACGTAGAAGAAAATCTTAATTCAGTTTTTATACTGAATATCTAATTAAAGAGGCTCGATAATTTTTTTTTGGAAGCCTGACGTACCACTTTTTACGAATAAAATTTGTAACTGTCAGCTTTTTCCGAGTGTTCGAATCGTGTGTGTTCGTGTACGTCGTGGGCTCGTTTGCTGGGAATGATCGTTCAAAGTGTACTGTTGTGATTATTCTGTTACTATTTTATGTATCTCTTCTAGATATGTACTTACATACACTTATATGTTTAGATTATACATGGTTATGCATCTATGATTATAATTAACTATCCAATTTTTGTCTTCCATAGTTCCTTAACATCTTTTTTTTTGGGTCGCTCGAAATGGTGGCTGTCCCAATTCTGTGATTTTGGAAATCTGGCAACCCTGTACAGGAGTCACCTGCGTCATCAACAACAAAAAACGGCTATTTGCACGCACTAGTAGTTACTGTACGGATTGCATTTTACTATGGAATGAAGCAAACAGTTCATCAGCTATATAGAATTAGGTTGTGATGGCGAAAAAACCCAGACGGCTAGCTTTTGCTGTCAATGCTGCACCAAGAGATGTCTGAGTACGAGAAATGAGCATCCCACGCGGCTCAATTGTTCACGCATACGTAAAACAGATTGGGTAGCACCGTAAACTGTGCGATGAAGTGGGCTTTTAATGCACGTGCGCTCGCGGATGACCTTGTCACAGCAGCAGCACTCCTCTAGTGCCGTTCCTGATTAGATTAGGTTTGATTAGATAAACTTTATCAAATACCATGGGGAAATTCAAATGCATACAGCAGTAGCAACATAAAGAACAACAATACAGACTCACAGGATAGATAATACATTCAGTCAATCAATCAGGTCAGGTTAGGGAACATGCACTGGTACAGCGCGTTGCCGCATATACCACACGATGAAACAGCTCAGGATCCTAGTTGAGAACCCCCCCCCCCCCCCCCCATGAGCAAACGCGCCATCCAGTCCCACCCTCCAGAAATAACCGTCTATGTGCTGCAGCCATGTGTTACGTGGACCTCCCCATGGCCCGGTCTAGCCGCTCAAGTCCTCAACAACGAGGATCCTGTGAGACAAATCACACTCAGTGAGCAACCGCTCATTCGACACAAAGTCAAACCAGTGCTACCCAAGGATTCTTCGAAGAGACACAGTACCAAAGGAGTCCAGTCTTCATCTCAGGTCACTAGATAGCATCCATGTCTCGCAAACAATCGACCAATAAATAAATAAACTTGACGTGTATATCAGGTGGAAACAATGAATTGCCTGATAGCAGTTGGCAGAAAACACCCCCAAGAGGCTAAAAAGTGCTCCAAGAGAGCACTTCCTGGAGGGGATGGAGGGAGTTTTTCATGATGTCATGCATTTTTGTCATCATCCTCTTTTCCACAACAGCTTCCAGTGTGTCCAGGATTGGCCCTGTGGTGGAGAAGGTTTTTTTAATAAGTCTGTTCAGGAATTGTTCTTTCTTTATGCTCGAGTTGCTTCTTCATTAAACTACAGCGTAGCACACCACACTGACCACTATGGACTGAACAGGACAGTTCCAGCAGCTTGCTGCACACATCAGAAAATGTGAGTTGGCTTAGCAAGTCCAGTCTGTGTGATGGGGTAGGTGGGCTCCATGCTCCCACTTCCATTTTGGGAGCCTCCTGAACCCGACACCATTGATAGTCATAACTGGGAGGAGCTTGGCAGATGAGGAGAAACACACACAAACCAAGGGGAAGGTGTAAAAAATACTCTACTGCTTTTATTAAAATAAAATCTCTCTATTATAATAAAAAAAAATCTTGGGATGAGATGTGATTTTCTCAGAGAGACACTTTCACGTCCCATGAGACAAGACTTTGTGCCAAGAGATTTAATCATGCCCAGGGCTGGAAATAAAAGACAAAGAGTAGATGACAAAGTAGAACGTCGTAAAGAATTCGAAAAAGTTGGCGCGATACACATGTAGAGCAGGTTAGAGATAATGGAAGTATGAAAATTAGAAAGTCTCAAAAAAATGATAGCAAAGATTGCATTAGCGCAAACAAACAGAAATTATTACTTGGTGAAATAATGGAACAGCGAAAAGAGATCGAATATATTGTTTGGCTTTAAACTTTAAGTTGGAGACTTGTAGATTGTCTAATTCATGTTGTCATCAGGGAAAAGTAGAGGCCTATCCGCGGGAATTAAACGTTTTGTTGTTTGGTGAAAGTGAAATCCACATATGAGTGCGGCAGAGACGCAAAGTTGCTGGCGCATAGTGTAGGCAGGGGGGTTGGCGAGAGAAGTCCCCTAGTAAAATTAGAAAAAAAATCAAATTAATACCCAAATGTGCAATGCTCAAATGTCTTCAATAAATAAATACAAAAGTAGAATCAATGGGTTAAAATCCAAGCCTTAAAACGAGAAACGAAGAACAGGAACAACACAGCCTTCGGGTCCTTAATGTGTAGTCACACAAGCCCCGCACACCTCCATCACCAGCTCCCCCTGTTGATTGTGCTCAGCTGGCAGAGATGCGAACAGCTGCGGTCCTCACCACCTGACACCCATCTTAGCCACCAAACACTGCTCCGGCCAGACTGCTCGGGGTCGGCTCCCACAGTCATACCTCAGATCCCTGGGGAAGACTCCACCGTGTTTGCACCAACTACACATAAATAATCAGTGGGGTGAACGCCACTCCATCGCTCCTTCGCAGGGCCCTCGATTGCTCTGTTTCCTCCACTGACTGGCTGGCTGGCCGTCTCCTCTCCACCCGATGCTGGCCGTCTCTCTCTACACCCTGATTCTCCCTCTCTTTTTCCCTTCACTCTAACCCATGCACTTTTCTTTTTTAAAGTGAAGGTGAGGCGCTGCTGCAGCAATCACAGCTCCAGCACTAATGAGGGACACGGGCGATCCAAGTGTAGAGCCATCCGCTCCTGTATTTGTCTGGAATCCCTACAGATTTTATTTTTTTTTCTCCAGCTGTCTGGAGTTTTTATTTTGTTTTTTCTGTCCCCCCTGGCCATTGGACCTTACTCTTATTCGATGTTAATTAATGCTGATTTATTTTGTTTTCATATTGTGTTTTTTTTATTTTTCTATTCTTTATTATGTAAAGCACTTTGAGCTACTGTTTGTATGAATATGTGCTATATAAATAAATGTTGTTGTTGTTGTTATTTCATGCCGAAGCCACTCAGACCACTCTACCACGTCCCACCCAAAGAAGCAACTGTCAGCTGTTATTTATTTATTACTTGCCAACCAGCCCTGGACCTACTTTTACCACAGTCTACTCTGGCCCTTCTTGTATGGTGTCACTATGTAGTCAGGACAGTCCAGTTGGTTGTCTATATGGACCCCTAGGTACTTGTAGTGCTGCACCAGTTCCACATCCTCTTCCTGAATGGTGACTGGTCTCAGAAGCTCCTAGGCATGTCAGAAATCCATCACCAGCTCTTTTCTCTTGCTGATGTTGAGTTGTAGTTTGTTGTTCCTGCACCACAAGACAAAGTCCTCCACGACTTTCCAATACTCTGACTCATCTCCATTATTAATGCAGCTTATGATGGGCGAGTAATCTGAAAGTGTCTGTAGATGGCAAGCACTGATATTGCACTGGAAGTCTGTTGTGTAGGGTGTGAACAGGAAGGGAGACAGGACAGTTCCCTGAGGTGCTCCAGTACTACACACCACTTCTGACACACAGTCCCCCAGCCTCACAGACTGCTATCTGTTGGTCAGGTAGTCCATGTTCCAGGAAATTTTGAGAGGATGAAGATTCAAAGCAGTGTGGTGTATAGTGTTTAAGGCTCTGGACTTCAAACCCTGAGGTTGTGGCTTCAGATCCTGCTACTGACACAGCGTGACCTCGAGCAAGTCATTGACCTGCTTGTGCTCCAATTGGAAAATCAAAAGAAATGTAAGCAATTCTATAATAAATGTTGGATAAAGGAATCAGCTAAATAAATGAATGTAAAGCCTTCAGCTTTTTCCTCAGTCGGTGAGGGAGAATGGCATCAAAACCACTGGAAAACTCAAATATGATCCTGACTGTGGTGCTGGCTTTGTCCAAGTGGGAGTAGACTCTGTAGGGCATGTAGATGAGAGCATCCTCCACACTTATAGATGCCTGATAGGTAAACTGGAGAGGATCCAGATATTCTGAAACCAGGGATCATAGCTGTTTTAGGGCCAGCCTCTCAAAGGTCCTTATGATGTAAGTGAAGTAAGAGCAACGAAATAGAGCGAACCAATATTACATATCAAAAAAGGCTACCTGAAACGCAACATACAGGAATCAGAAACTTACCTCGGAAGTTATCAAGTAATTCCTCCCAAAAAAAAGTAGGGTATATTCTTTCTACAAGTTCAGTGATTTCTTTGTGTGGTTATTTTGAAATAATAATTGCTATATCACTAAAATTTATTTTTCGTAGTGAAAGGACAGAGGGAGAGAGATGGAGACAGAATGAACACAAAACTACTCCATTGCTTAAAAGTGCAGTGGAACCTTCTTCCATTGCGACCTGACAGGAAGTAAGGTTACCCATCGACATGTTACTTCCGAATTTACTAGCGAGAAAAAAAGTAGAACTACAACTCCCAGAAGCCATTGTCCTTCCGAAATCGAGGCTACAAGCTTGTAATAAAAACCCGCCCAAGAAATTTTTCTGTCTCTTTGTCGCAGGTCGTCCTCGAAAGAGGGTGTGGGAGAGAGATAGTGAGTACTGGATATTTCTGTATATTTTGTTAATTTATACATAATTTATATAAAAAAAGAGTGGACTCGATAATAGAAATGTTTGATTTGGACTGCTTTTTTTTAAAAAATGTTTTTTCAGGATACCCGAATCCATTGCAGGAAAAAAACTCCTAGGCCAAGCCCGTACCTCGATTTCTGTCGCGTGCATCATGAAATGTCAATTCCGAGCTTAAATGATTGATTAGTCACTTTTTTTTCCTCGTTAAGTCGTTGCATTCTGTTTTCGATGATTGATCTGTAACGTTTATACGAAGAAATGCAGCTTACTAATGTAAGCGTAGCGTTCATATTGTTGATTTTATGGGGGTGGGGGTAGAATGTGTCGAATATCACGAAAAAAGTTAGGGAGTGGCTGCAGTCACAAATTAAACGGTATTAAATCTTGTGAATGCGAGTGCAATCACTAATATTAAATTACATAATTCCTGAAAGAATTGCGCGATTCTTCTGCTAGTTATTTATGGCTAAGCAGCATTGTTTTTGCGATCCGGTATGAATGAACAAAATCGCTTTATTTTTGTCAACATACTAAGCACACTACGTGTGGAAGGTAATTTAGTCTACCATTTGACCGTTTCGGGCTATCATACCTAATCGTCCGATTGGGAAATGCCGCTTCCAAATCCCAGCGCGTGAACGTACCATAAGTGCACGGCTGATAACTGTGGCACGAGGGTCTGAGTGGGGTTACCACGTGTCCTGATCGCATGGGCCTCGGGAGCTCCTGCTCTCTAGTAATTTGTCGGATATTTGTAAAGCTCACTTTTCGACGAGTCTTGTAGTTTTTGCTGTAAAATGTTACAATGAATGCAATATAACAAAGTTTTATACAGTAAGAGCCTAGAAATATTTAAGTTCCTATAGTGCTTTGACATTAGTACTTTTTTTTTTTTTTAAATCTTGGCCCTAATCGAAGCCACCTTGCTCCGATTTGGTTGCATGTGTGGTCAAAAAGGAGCCGATATTGACACTTCTCCTGACGGTCGCTGATCCGTTTAGCACATAGCGGAGAAGCAACATTACAGGGAAGGACAGTCTTTTTATCAGTGCTAGAATAGAAGCTGCACTCCTGTTAGTCAGTAGCTGTTTATATAAATTTGCTCCTGGTGTTGAGTTTGTCTAAACTGTGTATTTTCTTTTTAGTTATAATGAAACGCCAGTGCTTTCCCAGTTCTGCCATATTTGGTCCAGGTAAGCATTTTTGGGTTTATAGTTAATTGTCATGTGTACAGGGCACAGTGAAATTCTTACCTGCATGTGCTAATCAACATGAAACAATCTCCATTCGCCAGTATTATAACTTGTGAGAACGTTCTTACCTGAAATCTCAAAGTTAACGTTTTTTTCCATTATTAATACTTTAAAACAGGGGTTCTCAAAGTCCGTCCTAGGGGCCCACTGTGGCTTCAGGTTTTTGCTTCAACCAGATTCATAATCGGTGACAAAACACTGATCTCAATTAGCTGGTAGTTTTTCTCTTATTGTACAGTAGCATGATTTTTACATTTATAAGACAATTAGAAATTTTTGCTTTTGCTGTAGATTTAAATACTTAACTCGCTTTTGTTACGTTATTGTACCCTTTCTCTGCTCAGATTTCCCCCTTCATTGTATCTTTTATTAATGACAATTAAAAGGAGCAGAACAGGCACGCAGGAAAACACTGAATCATGAAAAGCTGCAACTACTTTAGCTTTAGACCCACTAATTAGAAAACAATGGATTAAACAATTAGAACACTTGTGGAATAAAATGAACATCAAGATGAAAGTATTTAAAAAAAAAAATTCTATACAACTGCTTAGTACATGGGTTTTTTTTTTAGCTAAACCTAGTTTTCTAATTTCCATATTGTTCCCAAAACACAATCTGGGCAATAACCATTCAGTTGATTAGCCCAGGATTACAATTAAAAACAGAACTGCAGCCACAGGGGGTCCCCAGGACCAATGTTGAGAACCCCTGCTTTAAAACATGATGCTGGTTGGTGGTGTGAATTTTTTTTCCCCTCCCTCTGCAAGTTAAATTGCATGTACTGTGTAAATAAATGCTTGTCACTTGAATAATAGGGCAATCTAAATTCTCTAAGTTAACTAATCCATCAAGACTGCTCTTGGCTCCATGTTCCTCAGATTTACATGTTCTGTAGCCTCCTTAGCCTTTTTTACCCAGGAAAAATGATCCAAAAATGTATATTTTCTTGTTGAAAACAGTTGGTGTGTTTATATTAAAAAAAAAAAAAGTCAACATAAATGCAGTAGAAAAGCTTCATCTTGTCTACTGCTGTACTGATGTAAATTTAGCACACATCCAGCAGTCTGAACAGTAGACATGTTTCTTTGCATGCTCCATAAAACACCATTGCTTGCAATTGAAAGGGTAGAATGTCGGTGTCTGATCCACACAATGGACGCCATACGATGTGTTGCAGGCTACTGCAGTGCAAGGATTAGTATCCTTTACATTTCCCCTGACATACATTGTCCGTTTCTGCAGTGTGTGCTTTGGGGCTAATGTCTGTCTTGTCCTTGCAGTTGATCACAATTTTGCATCTTTGTCACTACTGTTGCAACACAGTGAAGCTTCATGAGGCTAAATTTACCAGGCATATCACAGCAGTTTGGTTGTATGCAGCTGTATCAGACATTCACTTCATTTTCCACGTGTGAGAGTGTTGGACTATTTCACATTGCCATCAATATTGCTCAATTTGTGCAGTGGTTTAGTTTTAGTTTGGTCTAAAACTGTTTTTACAGTGTTTTTTTTTTTTTTTTTTTTTTAAGTTACCATAAAGTAGCAGAAAGAGCTTAACGCTATAAAGCATATCATTGCATGTCATCGGCTTTACTATAATTGCATAGAATTGCATGCTCTGGGCTTTAACCAGGGTTAAGCCAGCTGTTGGTGGTGTCTAAAATTCATGGCCATGTGTGAACCAATCAGTTTCCAATTGTGCAGTTTTGGCAGGAGTTGAGGTTTTGCCACTTGAGTATCTTAAGAAATAAGACGCACGAGCTGAATTACTGTAGTTGGTGGCATTGTATGTCTATCCTGAGTTGTAGACCTTTTGAAGCCAAGAATGGTTTAGCAATGGCTGCGGTTAGTGGCTCTTAGTGGAGCAGTTTCAGTTCCTGTTGTAACTGGGAATGCCAAATAAGAGCCAATAGTGAACCTTCCCATAGCTGTTGCATTTCTGCATGCAGTGGTGGTGTTATGCAGCTTTACTGGGATGAACAAAGCTTTTTTGTCTTTTTATTTTTTTTTCTGCTTTACTTTAATCTCTATCACCAGCCCTAACCTGATTGTACCTGCAACCCATTTTTAAAGTTGTCTGGTTTGTACCTA
>JANRMT010062850.1:14390019-14452168 GCA_026402145.1 Polypterus bichir lapradei | reverse complement strand
CTGATTGTACCTGCAACCCATTTTTAAAGTTGTCTGGTTTGTACCTACTGATCATCTGAAGTGTGAATGTCTTTGCAGGACTGGTCTACAGCCAAACTGAATACTCCTGAAGAAGATGAACACCAAACTTGAATAACTTAAAGTATGTCATTTACTCATAAGGTTGCTGTAGTTTCATTAGCTTTAACTTGCATGCCTGTTTTCTGAACTTTCCAGATCTGGTCTGTCAAGTGACTGAATGCATAATTTGTACTTAACTGTCTGGCTGTGATGATTCACTTGCCCTCACTGCAAATCTACTTCAGTGATGATACTGTGTGTTGCTGAGCCAGCTTTTGTATAACTGTTCTATTTGTGTTAAGCTACTACATGGTTGGGTTTTTTTGTTGTGGTAATGTTAATGTTTTAACTTTTTGACTTTTCCCCCACCCCCTCCAATTTCAGATAGCATGTTGCTGCAGGAAGTGCTGCATTATCCAAACCAAACATCCCAGGTAAGGGATCAGTGCACAAAGGATTACCCTTGGTGTTTTGAAATGTCAACAGGCACTTGTCTTGTCTTGGATAGCTCTACAGTTTTTAACAGCATGCTTTCCAAGGTGTGCGGCTGTTAATGTAGCCTGTGCATCTCCACAAGCATGCAAGAATAAACGGGGAGAGCTTTCATAGCCCTGACTCTACTGGTATTTGTGGCTGTCATTCAATCCCTGACATGTTAATACAATGAATAAACTATCAGATTAATATGCAAAGGTTCATTGTACATAACTTCATTTACTTTTAGTGTACCCACTTGACAGACAAAATATTTGCATACTAGTGTCTGAAGTATGCATGTTTTTAAGCGTACATGCAGAATCTACAGAGATGAATCAACCTTTGGAGTATAATGAAATAATTTGACTGTTTTGACTACCACAGTCCTTAAATACTGTTAAGGGAATAGTAATCTACTTCCACTACTGGCAAGATGGGTACATGGGCATTTCATTTGCCCATATTAGGTTTGGCATCTGCAGTTCTTAACAAGTACCCAACACATTAAATCCCACTGTTGTAAAACTTCTGACCTTGGAGTAAAGGGTTTGATCATGTGTGTGAAGAATTGACATGGGGGGGTGCTTGACATTTTAATTCATGTCCTTAGAGTAGAAGAGAGATCAGGGTGGGGTTAGGACATGATAAACTGAACACATTAGAAACCTGTCCCGAGTGGTTTTAATGATTCTGGTTGAATCGTATGTCTGGAATCTTTTTTTAAACATTTTTTTTTTCTTCATAAAATGCTGAACTGCATTGGGAATGTAAAAAGGTATGTTAAACCCCCCTATGCTAGACTCACAATGTGAATGCACCTGTATAGATTAAAGGAAATTAACATAAAATTTAGGTTTCATTCCCCCTCTCTCTCCTTTGTAGGTCTTACAGTGACTAAGGAACTGATGCCTTACTAGACAACACTGGGACAATACCAGGAGAACCCATCTCGGCTGTTTGAGGTACGGTTTAATGCAGCTGTTTGAGGTTGTATTGCCAAAGGTATTGGGGATCCCCCCCCTTTCAGATCATTTAATTCAGGTGTTCCAATTACTTCCATGACCACATAAAATCAAGCACATAGTCATGTACTGTTTCTATACACATTTGTGAAAGAATGGGTTGCTCTCAGGATCTCAGTGAATTAAAGTGTAGTACTGTGATAGGATGCCACTTGTGCAATAAGTCCACTCGTGAAATTTCCTCACTACTAAATATTCTATGGCCAACTGTTAGTAGTGTTATAACAAAGTGGAAGAAATTGGGGATAGCAGCAACTGGGCCGCAAAGTGGTAGGTCATGTAAAATTGTAGAGCAGGCGTAGTGAGGCACACAGTGTGCATAAGTTGTCAACTTTCTGCAGATTCAATAGCTACAGCCCTCCAAACTTCATGTGGCCTCCAGATTAGCTCAAGAACAGTGCACATATCGAGCTTCAAGGAATGGGTTTCCATGGCCAAGCAGCTACATCCAATCCTTACATCAGCAGATGCAATGCAAAGCGTCGGATGCAGTGGTATAAAGCACACTGCCACTTGACTCTAGAGCAGTGCAGATGTGTCCTCTGGCGTGACTAATTACACTTCTGTCTGGCAATCTGAAGGATGAGTCTGGGTTGGGTGGTTGCCAGGAGAATGGTACTTGCCTGACTGTATTGTATAAAGCTTGGCGAAGGGGAGCATTATGGTATGGGGTTGTTTTTAGGGGTTGGGTTTTGTCCCCTTAGTTCCAGTGAAACTCTTGCTTCTTTAGCATATGAAGCCATATTGGATAAATTCATGCTCCCAACTTTCTGGGAACAGTTTGAGGATGGCTTGTTCCAACATGACTGCACACCAGAGCACAAAGCAGGGTCTAAAGAAATGGACGCATGAGTTGTGTGGAGGAACTGGATTGGCCTGCACAGACCCCTGACCTCAACTAGATAGTCCAACTTTGGGATGAATTAGAGTGGAAACTGCAAGCTAGGCCTTCTCTTCCAACATCAGTGACTGGTCTCGCAAATGCTGTCCTGGAAGAATTGGTCAAATTCCCATAAGCACACTCCTAAACCTTGTGCCAAACCTTCTCAGAAGAGTTGAAGCTGTTATAGTTCATTTTAAAACCTATGTATTAAGAATGGGATGTCAGTTTGTGTGTAAAGGCAGGCATCCCAATACTTTTGGCAATATTGTATGATATAAGTAAACTACCTAGGCCAGTTACCTGTGGTAATGTGTTGTAAATTCTGTGCATGTTGTGGAGATGCACATTAGTCCATTCACAGCTCACCTGGTTCTAAAGGCGTACCTAATGTGGACACAAATGCTAATGTTAGCACAGTACTTTAATGCTTACTATGGCTCCATGAAGTGTTTTTAGGCAGCACATTGTTTTGGATGCAATAAAACTGCATTCATGTTAGCAAATTGGGGAAATAGCCATTCACATAGTGTTTGTATATGGGGAGATGTTCTGGTAGTTGTCTGGGTGCTCTTGAACAAGTAATGTTTGCTTTCAGGTTGCTGTTGAGTTAAAGCTGGTCAATGATGATTTATTTTTTGTGTTGGACGGCTGGATGAGATTTGCGGATATGGGACTGAGACCAGTGTTGTGATTTATTAATGCATTAATTTGTTATACTTTTGGTGCTGATTTTCCACATCCCGCTTTTTATTCCCAGGGTTGGAGAGTATCCTGACTGGTGTCTATCAGCTTATTACGAGCTTTTCAGCACTTTGAATCTCTCCTTGTACATGCAAGAGCCCTACCATGCCCAGATCAAAAGAGATTCCTGAAGAACAACGGAAAAAGGTTATTGAGGCCTACCAATCTGGGAATGGGTATAAAACTATTTCTAAAGATTTGGGACTTCAGCGATCCACAGTCAGAAGCATTGTTGACAAATGGAAAAAATATGGAACTACAATGAATCTTCCTAAAAGTGGCCGTCCTGCCAAAATCACTCTAGGTGTGATTAATAAAATAATCCAGGAAGTTAAAGCAAACCCCCATAAAACATCTAAAGATCTACAGGCTGCCCTTGCCTTGGATAAAATCTGTGTTCATGACTCTACAATAAGGAGGACGGTCTCTAAAGAGAGGATTCTTGGGAGTGAATTGCCACCAAAACCATTCACCACAAGGGAAAGTGCCAAAGAGCCTAATTAAATCCATATGATGTATTGTGTACATATGGACCAACATGTGTTCTTAGTGCTCCGTTTTCTGCTTAATAAGTTGCTTTCAGTTCTTGTGCCTAGTTTTAGCTCACAAAACTTTGCTGTATTATGGTTGTATTTAATTGTCCATTTGAAATGACCATTTAATAAAATCTTCAACTGTACTTTTATTTTTTTTTTTGTGGTGTCTTAAAGCCATTGGGCCAGTTCTGGGTAGTCTCTCTTGGGAATGTGGAGACAGGGAGGTAATATGAGTGGCCTACACTGAGAATAGAATGCAGATGAAAGAGATGGGGAAACACTTCATAATGTGTGGTGGGATTCAGAAGTAATGGAATGCATTTAAATCACAACAGCAATGCCAGGGGTCTAATGAGCCATGTACTGGTGTGTCAAACTCTGGTCCTGGAGAGCTGTGGTGGTTTCCTCTGAGTTGCACATTAAGAAAATGATTGATTTCTACTGCTAATTTAACTTATTGGTAACTGACTTGCTATTTAAGATGCATATAACTTTAGACCAGCTAAGCAGTGTCCATCAAATATCTGAAAATAAAGGTGAAGGTCTCAATCTGCTCAGGTTCATAAATCAATTTTGGTGGTTCTCTTAAGGGGGGGGGACTTTTGCTGTGGCAGAATGAGAGCACCAATAAGCCATGGAAGTAAATGAAAGGTTTAACTCTTTTCTTTCTAATTAAACAAGTTGGAGTTAGAAGTGAATCAACAGGGAACCAGGTAATTTGTTTGGCTGCCACTTAAGCAAAAATTCAGGGGCCAGTCTTTAAACATCACAATTAAAACAAAGGGGTCCCTTATGGAGAAAGGGGCAGGAAGAAAAATCGGCAGTCCTCCAGGGTCAGAGTTGGACTCCTGTGTTTTAAATGATTAGATGACAACCACTGGACTGAAGGGTATGTCAAACATTTAAGATGACACTTGCTATTTTTTAACACAATGACCTAACACACCATAACAAGTAGGGGAAGTTTTAAATAGTGTTAACTAGCATTTTGTGTATTGCTTGCTAGTTAAGTCTAAAACCCCAGTCTGTAGGTTTTTTTGTTAAGAGCAACATTTGCAGATCAGCCAAGCAGAATTGAAGAGGGAGACATGTCAGTCTGTATACTTTACAAATTAGTGTTTAATATACACCCACAGCAGTGTAAAGATGCTTTATGTCCAGTTGATTGTGGTGAGACAATCTTGACAAATGCCAAGTCCCAATTATTGATCCCAGGCCACCAATGTAGTTAAACAGACCCTTCGGCTTCTACCAGACTGACTGAAATAAATTTTAATAAAAACAAGCAATTGACAACATACATGAGTGGAGAGAGGAAATTTACAGCCACATTTAAATACATGTTTCATACATTAAGAGAAAAAAACTGTACAGTGCAGTGTACTTTTATGTATATATCAAAAAAAAAAAACAGGCAGAGGTAAATGGCAGCACTGTCAACAGATGGATTGAGCAATTTCATTTTTGAATTTCTATTGGAAATGACATCTTCCAGCCGTGGTTATGTATGCATATGGACACACCAGTGGCCAATTCATACAACCACCTTGTGCTTCACAAGCAAACTGAGGATCTCCTTGGTGCTTCCCAACACTTGTAAGCCAGTATTGAAAAAAATATTATTGGACAGTTTGTGCCAGTCATCTTGTCTGGATAAAGGCATGATCTTTGAAAAACCTTGATAAAGGAAGCACCACTGGGGGTAGTGCAATGTGTTTTCAGTTCACCATCCTATACTGAACAGTAATACATAAAATAACTAAAGGAAAATAAAAGGTATCCTGCCCCAAGAAAACATTTAAAACCAAAATTCTTCATGTATTTCCTAAAAGGCAAAGAAAGAGCAATTAAAATACATCATAGTAAGTAGAGAGTAGGACACACATTAATAAAACTAAGTTCCAAAATCGCAGTTTTCACCACTCCCAAGGGTAAAAACTCAACTTTCTGTCTCTGGATAGGCCATACTTCTCTCGTGTAACCAAGACCCTGAACTGCTTTGTAGAAATTTGTAATAGTCTTGTTAACTGTTTTAATTTTAATTGTCTTGTTAATCAAAATTAACGTTTTGTTATTTAAAAGCACTAATAATGTATAATTTCCACTTGCATTATCAGTAACTATGTGTGACGTTTGCATGTTCCCTCTGTGCTAGTGGCCCCCCGATTAACTATCAACTTGAAGCTGCCGTACTATGAATAATTGACTGTATATTTGGCTGATGTCTTTATACAAGCTGACTTACAACATCAGAGTAGTTACATTTCTTCTTTTTTCCAATTGGTGTACAAACAAGTGAAGTGACATGGTCACACTGTCAGTAGCAGGACCTGATCCTTATAACCTCAGGGTTTGCAGTACAAAGCCTTAACAGCTATGCCACAGTGGCAGCTAATTGTGACTGTGAGGGGCACATAAGCGCAGGTTGCTGTAGGCTCACGCTCTAGCCACAATTTGTTTCTGCCTAATGTTCTGGGGTATATGCTGGGCTTTCCACAGGTTATACTAGTGGGTGGATGGATGACATCTCCTTTATACAGTATTACTTCATTATAAACACAAGAGCCACAACTTAGATTTGTAATTAAAAATGTCAATGTCAATCATTAGACTGAAATGAAGTGTGGCAAAAGATTACATGACTGTACACTTGGGTGGGGAGTGTGTTGACTTTGGTGTTTCATTTACAAATTAGCTCCAAATGAAGAGTGAAAAATTGTTTTATAATTTGGAGGACTTAAGAGTTACTTGCAGCTTCTTGTTACTGCAAAAGTTGTATTGAAGTATTTAAAAAAGTATTTTGTTAATGGGTCGCACTATGTTTTAGAAGGTCGAGAGTGTACCAGTGTAAGGAGTTGTCTACTCTGGATGTGGAGAAGCATTAGGAGCACAAATTTAGCAACACTTTCTTCCTGTGTGCACAATACACCCCTCCGACTTAGTGGAGTGGAATCAGGTGTAGTCTTCCACAGATGGGGTCAGTGTTATTCCAAAAAATCACTTTACTCGAACAACTATGACATTTTTATTAGCGCTATGTCCTGGACTGACCAGATTTACAGTGACATTATCCTGTTATCATGTGGTATAAAAGCAAAGAGCGTCCATTTATCCTGATATACCAGAAATGTGAAAGTACTGCAAACATTTCAAAGCCAACAGATAAAGTATAGTAGTATGAAAAGGATTAATTCAGAGGACCCACTCACCTGTGTCTCAGTCTTGACTCACACTGGGAAACTTTAGCTCCGTAATTTCAGAGTCAGGAGAGCTACTGCCACTGCGATCGCTGTAAGTATCCCTGAAATAGCATAGAAATAATGTTATTCCAAGAAAAATACTTTGGTTCTTTCATGTTTGTTTTAAAAAGCTTTCTTAAGCAATGTGCCCCTTTAACAAAATTCTTTTCTGTTAAGCACAAGTCATAATACAAGCAACAAGAAAACACACACACTGGGCTTAAAGACACAGAATCGTCTCCTATGCTTCAAGAGAACTGGATCTTCAAGACAGCAACTCCTTTTTACCTCCACAGCTAAGGTTCACCTTCTCTACCATCTTTGGCAGCGTTACTGATGAGACATATGACTTACATCAGGGGGGGCACTAAATGGTACTGCCACCTGGTGGACTCATTTTAGGAGATTTATTCTGCCTTATCTATGACCAAGCAGGACCTCAGTTTCTGGGGTCCCTGTATAAAATAAATAAATCACCTTCTTCAGACAGTGTGAATCTTAGCATTTTCATAATCACTACAAATGTGCTGCTTGATAGAGCTGATGCCCATTCAAAGGGTTTACAGGTGCAGTGAATCCAGCTGCAAACTTGGCCCTTTTTTCTTCTTTTTATCATTTTGTTATGGTACATAAAAATAGATATCAGACAGAAGAGACTCTTCTGTTTGTGAGGTCCAAAACACCTGTGTTGCTTGCTCCTTACTGCTGCATTATGCACATTGCATATCTGGCTGAGTATTCATTGGTTGTCACCTCTCACACACACACTGCCTGCACCTACGACTTTAGACAAACATCAAACCTGTTTAATTTGGTTGGAGTGGGTTGCATCCCGGTTGGGCTGAGTCACTGACTGCTTCTAACTTGCTAATATTATTGAAACGAAATCTGCAACTAAAAATCCTTGGAAAAGCCGTGTAACGTGACACAGCCTTAAATCCTACCATGGGCATACCTGATGAATGACCATGACCCAAACCTTTTTTTCTTCTTATTGATTTTACAAATGGAGTATAACTTTGTGGTTCTCAAACTCAGTCTTGAGAAACCCATCTTTTGATTTCAACCCAGTTTCTTAGTTAAAAGCCAATTATTGCTGCTAAAGCATGTATTACCCAAGCAACACATGGTTCATTTTTGTTAACTTGCTTGTTAAGATTTCCAACTCTTACTTGCTTCCGTTTGCCTAAAATTAATGATATTAGAAATAACATAGTATATCCCTCCAACACTAAAGATCCTCCTAAACCCCAGCATTCTGTTATAAACAAATTAAACTCTTTCACTAGGATAGATTTACCTGATTTCCAAAAAATATCTCAATTAAAATCCTCCACCTGTGTCCTTGACCCAGTACCAACAAGGCTTTTCAAAGTAGTATCGGGCGTGCTAATTGATAATGTTCTGGACATAGTAAATTCGTCATTAGATACAGGGGTCTTCCCAGACTGTCTTAAGACTGCTGTAGTTAAACCCCTTCTTAAGAAACATAATCTTGACCCCTCGGCTCTTGAAAATTTTAGACCCATCTCTAACCTGCCTTTCTTAAGCAAAGTTCTGGAGAAAGCAGTCATTATGCAGTTAAATGACCACCTAAATAAACATGCTATTCTTGATAAATTTCAGTTGGGTTTTAGAATAAATCACAGCACAGAAACTGCACTCGTTAAAGTAGTAAATGATTTGTGAGTGAACGCAGACAGAGGCCAGATATCTGTTCTCATCCTCTTAGATCTGAGTGCTGCATTTGACACTATTGATCATCATATTCTTAGAAATCGCCTTAGTCAATGGGTGGGCCTCTCTGGCAGTGTCTTAAATTGGTTTGAATCCTACCTGACAGGGAGAAAATTTTTTGTTAGTTGTGGTAATTACAACTCGAAGACACATGATATCCGATATGGTGTTCCACAAGGCTCTATCCTGGGTCCGCTGTTATTCTCAATCTACATGCTTCCGTTAGGTCAGATTATCTCAGGGCACAATGTGAGCTACCACAGCTATGCTGATGACACACAGCTGTATTTATCAGTAGCACCTGATGACCCCGATTCTATTGATTCACTAACACAATGTCTGACTTGTATCTCAGAATGGATGAATAGTAACTTTCTCAAGTTAAATAAAGAGAAAACTGAAATCTTAGTGAATAGCAATAATGGATACAATGAGGCTATTAGAAATAAACTGGATACATTAGGATTAAAAGTCAAGACGGAGGTAAAAAGCTTAGGGGTAATTGTTGACTGTAATCTGAATTTTAAATCGCATATTAATCGGATCACTAGGACAGCATTTTTTCACTTAAGAAACATAAGTAAAGTTAGACCTCTTATATCACTGAAAGATGCTGAGAAATTAGTTCACGCGTTTGTTTTCAGTCGACTAGATTACTGTAACGCACTCCTCTCAGGACTACCCAAGAAAGACATAAATCGTTTGCAACTAGTGCAGAATGCAGCTGCTAGAATCCTAACAAGGAAAAGAAAATCCGAACACATTTCTCCAGTTTTGATGTCACTACACTGGTTACCTGTGTCATTCAGGATTGACTTTAAAATTCTGCTTATGGTTTATAAAGCCTTAAATAATCTCGCCCCATCTTATATATCGGAATGTCTGACACCCTATATTCCAAATCGTAACCTCAGATCCTCAAATGAGTGTCTCCTTAGAATTCCAAGAACAAAACTTAAAAGAAGTGGTGAGGCGGCCTTCTGCTGCTATGCACCTAAAATCTGGAATAGCCTGCCAATAGGAATTCGCCAGGCTAATACAGTAGAGCACTTTAAAACACTGCTGAAAACATATTACTTTAACATGGCCTTTCTATAACTTCAATTTAACTTAATTTAACTTAATCCTGATACTCTGTATGCTCAATTTCCTCATAACTACTATTCAGGGTGGCTCTAAAATCCGTACTGACCCCTACTCTCTTTTCTGTTTCTTTTTCCGGTTTCTTTGTGGTGGTGGCCTGCGCCACCTCCACCTACTCAAAGCTTCATGATGCTCCAACAATGATGGATGGATTAAAAGGCAGAATTCTACGTGACCAACATCATCAAGCCCTTCCGTGAGAACCCTAAATCCAAAGAGGACTGTTTCATTTATGTTAGGTAGAATGCCCAGAGGGGACTGGGCGGTCTCGTGGTCTGGAATCCCTACAGATTTTTTTTTTTTTCTCCAGCCGTCTGGAGTTTTTTTTTTGTTTTTTCTGTCCCCCCTGGCCATTGGACCTTACTCTTATTCGATGTTAATTAATGCTGATTTATTTTGTTTTCTTATTGTGTCTTTTATTTTTCTATTCTTTATTATGTAAAGCACTTTGAGCTACTGTTTGTATGAAAATGTGCTATATAAATAAATGTTGTTGTTGTAAAACAGCTGTATTGTTTTGAAATAACTTGTTGTTTCCGTAATCAGCTGCCAACTAAGATTAAGCTTCTTCAAATGATATCTTGACACCTGTGTGTTTATCATCAAGTATCTATTTTAATACAGTATTTGAAAAGAAATGGAACAAAATCAAAGAGTGAAGGACTCAGAAATACTCCAGGCTACATATCATATGAGTGATGTCCTTGGAAAGGGAAAACCTAAAATATAAGACCTGATGTGACATAAAAATAACTAGCTAGCCATAAAATAAAATAAATTCTGTTAACAGCAATGGTTTCCTTCTCATGAGGCAACTGGGTTAGAACAAAAACCTGCAGCCACTACAGCTCTCCAGGATCGAACTTGAGCAGCCTTAAACTAATCCAATTGACGGTACAACTTTGATGTAGGCATACAGTATGCAAAGGCTTTGGGCTCTTTGTGAAGTTACTTCCTATGTTCACAAGTTTTATGTTTGTGAAAGTCCTACTACTCTCCCCAACTTCCCTTCATTATTGTATTTTCCTGTCTGTAAGAAAATCTACACTCATTCCATAAATGTTATTTATTTAGGCACCTCTTCTTGGCAGAGTAACAATTATGTCACGTTGGATAAAATAAAGAAGGGAGACATTAAAGATTTTATTTTGACTTACATCTCTCTAAAATTATGAACTAACCTGACCAATACAAAGGGGGTTAAAACCTACAAGTACAGGGTTAGAAAAGGTCATGTGCAGAGCATATTATCTATCTGTGACTCAAACCCTATGTTCTCATCTGGTGTCTGTCTCAAAAAATGGGTAGCAAGGCCTAGTGGCTGAGAACTAGGAGTTGAAACCTCAAAGATAAAGGTTCATATCCTAGTACCATCTCAAAAGAGTTCAAAATGTACAAACTGGATAAAACGTCTCTTTGACCTCCTTAGTACCGTGCCTGTAAAACCGTAAGACTGCAAAATGGTGTCAATTGTGAAAGCCACAGCTCTTAAGATATACCAACAGAAATGCTTTACATCAGTGACAGGAGGCCATCTGCTCAACACTCACACACACTTGTGCCGCACACTGTTAATTTCTGTTATTCTTTATTTACCTTGGTGACAGTCGGCACCCTCTCTGCAGGTAGCTGTTCAACTTTCCTGCTGCAGCCAGTAAAAGTCCAAAATAAGGTGGAGAGGGTTTCATGGGTCGTGAGGTGAACTCTGGGTGGTACTGCACGCCCACAAAGTATGGATGATCTGGGACAGAGGAAAATTACATTGTTTATGTGATGGATATTGTGTGATCCAAAAACTGATGTGTCACAATTCCTTTCCATCTAAACTCAAAATAATATAAACTTTATAGGACATTGTGCAGGCACATTATATAGGCCAGTGTGTAGAAGGATGTGACAATCATAAAATTTTTAACTAAGCAAAAAAACAAACATTACGCTGCACAAAACTACACACATTTGACTTGACAAGTTCTATAAGCATGTGGTCTATAAATCTTAGTTAATCTGTATGCTTAACGGATTCAATGAAAATATGTAACAAGCAGTATATCCAGCTAAACAAAGCCCACCATCAAGCTCAATGATCTCCATCCTTTCTCCTTCTATGTCTTGGCCCACAAACCGGAAACCTCTATCTTCAAAATGCTGTTTCAAGTCTGGATTCACCTGCAGGACACACAGTTAAGACTACCAGACTCAGCATAGGCCTGTAGTTAAGTTTCTCCCACAACAAAGCAAAGCATACCTTACCTCAAACCTGTGTCTGTGCCGCTCATCCACATGGTCAACATCTCCATACAGCTTTCCTAAAAGAGAAGGTTTAAAAAGTGAACAAGTTTAAAAAGTGAAGAGTGACCACAGTACTAACCACAGTAGTATTCAAGCAAGTAATTTGACAGGCACAAGAAAAACACGGTCAACTAAGTCAGAATGTAAATAAAGTATTTTCTCTGGAAGAGAAAGGGGCCAGATGTTTTCACAAGTAGCAATGCAGAATTGCTACTTGTAAATACAGAAAAATGTAGAAAAATCCTACTCAGTATGGAGTTGCTGGATTTGAAGATGGTCCTCCTTTTCCCTAGTCGCATGGTGCCTCCCATCTGTCCTGGGTTGTGTTCTGGCATGTCCACCACCTAGAAAGGCAGGGAGGATATTCTTAAAAACTGTGAGCCTTCAATGGAGTTTTACATAAGCTTTCCCAAAGGTGGTGAAGCTGTATGTTTTTGGAAAGACTCACCACTGGGTATTTGGTGTCTGGATTAAACTCTGTTGAGTTAGCATCTGTCAAAATATTCATATAAAAAAACAAAAACAAAAAACACATTAATACAGAAGGCCAATTTAAGTCAATCAACAATAATCTAACAAAAAGACTAAAGTGCCCGGGAAGTTTGTCAGACCAATTTTATTTTTGAGTATTTCCCATATTGACGTAGCCTTCCGTTTTTTTTTGTTGTTGTTCATGGCATCATTATGTTCTGGCTGACCTGTGATTATTTACTTGGAAATGATCTTGTGTGTTTAAGTTACCCACTAGGAGGTAGCTGCGACAGCCACAGAGATTTTCCTGTAACAGTTTAAAATAATAATGTATATGATATATTTCCTAATTAGTAGTCAGTTACTACAGCTAATGAAACAAACTTTGTTCCCTTCAATTTAAATGAACTCTTTTTTAACATTCCAAAAATTTAAGTAGATTTCTCCTTAAACAGCTGCAAGTTAATAATAAATACTGAGCTATTTCAGGTCAGAAATATTTAGATAATATTTCCAGAAAACAAAAGCAATATTAGGAATATCTGATGTGTGAGAGTGGAATAAACCATTAAGTTCTACCCACAGGGGTCTTAGTTCCAGAGGTGGGGTCATAATAGCTTGAGATTTTCACTAAATGCATTTTTATAATTAGAGGCTGATTCTTGCTGTTAATAATAACATGTTAATTTATTATATGGTTTGTCAGTGCATTCATTCATTGACACATTTGGCATTTATACTCATATTTCTTTTCTGAGCACATCCTCAAAATGTTTTTGTTGTTTTAAATTAGTAGCAGCACAGTACACGTTTTTTTAACTGTCAGCTGGTTAAGGAAAAAAATGTAGGTTTTAGAAAATTGGGGCAAAAAAGTACCCATTATGGCAACAATAATCGGTGACTAATTAAAAAAGCGGCTGCAAACTTGCTGCCCTCCAGGGGATCCCAGATTCCAGTTATTTACACATTGATACATTTGTTAAAATGTTATTGTTATATGCAGAAACTTTAAAGTATTTTATTAAAAATAAATCAAAATGTTTCATCATAAAAGAAATTTAGTTTAATGTTTTGGAGGAACGTCCATACCTTATGTTTTAATAGTCGTGTTGTTAGTTTTTAAATGTGTGATCATATTGATAAACATATCACCGATTTGTGGACTGCAACTGTTATTAAAAGGTAAACTTCAATGGTTGTGTCATTAAACCAAATTTATAAATATATTTAAAAGTGTAAACTCACTCACTTCTGCAATCAAAATACTTGCTATACAGTGGATTATCATTTTTTTTGGAGAGGGGATAGTGGCTTAGAGTTGCAAGCATTTGTTTAATTCTGCAATCCATGCAAACTATTTATAAAACACAAGAAAATGATCACAGGTGTCATGCATATTTTTGGAAACATTTAACTCTCTCTTCTACATTTTAACAATGTCAGACCGTTTTGACAAAGGAGACCTCCAAACGATTACTTACCCATGTAAATGCAGATTTTTTTAAAAAACAGGTTTTCTGCCTTAATCTTGTTTTTCACCTCAACTTACCCTTTGACAATTCTAATGACATTTTTTGACTTGTCTTGACAATTGACTTTTGTGCTAATGTTAGAAAGTAGAGAATGAAACTAACAATGTTATTGAGTTTAAACCCTATTTTTACAAATAAAACTTCAAAGGTTTATTTTGATCATCATAATTATGTTTAGCACAATCAAATGGATCTATCTTGGCCATTGTGGGAAAGCAAGAGGATGTCAAAGTGACAGAATTTAGAAAATCCTTCTCAAAATCTCTAGCTGTGCTTCAAAAGTGATGGCATTATTACCTTCTTACAATTTGGATGACTCCACGAGGAGTATAGCCCCATGTCAGTGAGCTCCACAGTTTGTTCCTTTATGAGCAGTGTGTTATATCGAACGTGAATTAAAAATCTATCAAGAAATACTGAATTTTTTGATTTAATGTGATGATGCCTCCTGTGAAATGCACTACAGATATAAAATTAAGATGCTGGATTACTGGGGTTATTTTCCAGCTCTGGCACTTACATAGACCATAGATTTAATTCTTAACATATCAAAATGTTTACAATAATGCAAGCTAGCCATAATGAATTATAGTTTCATGTATATTTGTATGTTTTATACATTTTCTACAGTTTATACAGTTTGGGAGTGAGATATAAGATTTGGGGAAAAAACTCAATGTATTTGTTTTTTTCCTACAGCATTTCTGACTGAATCCAGGATTAGGATGTTTATGCATATTTACAACTGTAATACTCTTGCAGGAAAGAGATGACAAACCACATACAATTCGTATCTCAGGTCCCCCCCTTTTAACCCTCTTTCAAGAGATGGATAGTGCAAATAAAGAAGGAAAAAAAAAAGGCCTTGCAAACCTTCTTCTTGCTGCTAATTGTAAGAGTAATCAGAATAGAATCTGGAGAAGTTAAAAGCAAAGCCTGCTACCCCATAACAGCATTACAGGTAAATGACCTGTGCTATCATCTTTAATAACAATCGGTCGCATTATAAAATTCAAATCATCTGTGATTCTTTCAATACATAATGCAATCAAGTGATATGCCCCCAAAATGGCAGTTGTTAAAGTAAATTATTATGCAGGCACTGCTTGGGAAATTGTGAAATAGCTACAGTTCTGTTATAGTAGTTCTGTGCATGTACATAAAGCTAAAGGAAATGTCACCAATCTGTGCAGAGTAAATCATAAACTGAAAAGCTGGCTACAGACAAAACACTGATAGCAACTCATTGGGAAAGTTGTTCTAGTCAGGGCAAAGTCAGCTCCACGCAAGCTTGTCAACTTTGCACAGTATCCTGGACATCATGTGTGTCATAAGACAATACATGATTTAAAAAAAAAAAAAAAAAAAAAAAACTAAGGAAGCTTGCTAAAAATATTCACAAGATCCTTTCATATTTATGTGAGTAAAGTTTATTAGATTAAAGGTTTGTGCTAATGAACTGATCATACTTTCATACAGATATAAGTTACTTTTGATTTTAATAAGGCCTATTTAGGTGAACCTATTGAAAGGTCATCATTTGTAGGAAACTCACAGATCAATGCACTCCAAAATATTTTACATAAAATTTATTTGAGCATTTTCTAGTTTTCAAGTAGGAGAAAATTTAGCATGAAATTCAATGAATGTGTACTGTTGTGCCACCATGCAGTTAATTGCTATTCACTGAACAAGTGATTATGGCAGCATGCGCTGTATTTGTTTGACTTTTCCTGTGAGGCAGTGACTGCAGTAGGGATGGATGGATAGATCTGAAAGGCACTATACAAAATAGATAGACAGACAGATATAAATCAGGGATGCCCACACTTTTTCAGCTTGTGAGCTACTTTTAAAATGACCAGGTCAAAATGATCTACCTACATTAAAAATGTTATATATCTCTATATATAATCTTCATTTGGATCTTGATCTTTGTTTGTCCGTGAATGAATTAGAAGAAGCAGCACTAGATGGCAGTAGAGAGACAGCTAAAACATAGGCATTGCATTAAGAATCTCCTCCAGGCTTATACTACTGAAGACTGTAGTACTCCAGTCACACCTCAAAACACAGACATTCAAACTAAACAAATTGTTGTGCTTTAAATTAACTAAAGAGATCTTCATTTAGATCTTGATCTTTGTTTGTCCGTGAATTCCACACATGCGTAGACCACCTTCCAGTTTAGTACGTTGTTGTTACTCACGGATGTCAACAATGTGCCGGAATAATGAAAGGGGTGGTGGACAGTGTTACGCTGGTTAGTTCCTGAGGCCTGGTTAGAGAATGAGATTGCCGACGATAAAAGGTACGTGCCTACGTAACATATGAATGAAAGAAAGACAGTGGGTAAAATGAATGACAACGTAACAGCACGTTCTGGAAATTATTATTGTTACGTTGTAGCCGGCGAGTGCTGCGCGTCTCACAGTTGTACCGTGGGTTGCTCACATGTCAGTGAAGTGATCCCTATTTATGCTTTAAAGAGCCTGGATACCTATGTGTCCCCCTTTTATAATCATTGCTCCGTGTATATTGCCTTAGACTTTGGATTGCCACAAAGCAACCTGCGAGATTGGAGAAAGGTTGAGAAGACATCGTGAAAGGAAACGATAGCGTAGTGAAAACGAGACGGGCTGTGAATGGACAGAAGCAGAAATGCTCCTACACCACCACATAATTACTATTCGGACAGTGATTCCGAGTAGGCCGTTCCTATCGAATCAATGTCCAAGGGTTTTCTTTTGTAATTTTGTTTCCCTTTATAAAAAGTCATAATGCTGTGTGACGAAGGGCCCAGTTCACGACTGTCAGCCGTGTTTAAACAGGGAGCCCTTCACAGACAACTTTAACACGCGCAACGTAGTTGGGCGCACATGGCTAGTATATATATATATGCACTCTGAGTATCAGAGGTGGGCAGTAACGAGTTACATTTACTTGAGTAACTTTTTAAAAAAAAAATTGTACTTCCAAGAGTAGTTTTACTGCACCATACTTTTTACTTTTACTTGAGTACATTTGTGAAGAAGACACTTGAATCGTTACTTTTTTTCCATTAGATAAAGTCTGACAGACAATTTTCAATCTGCTCTGTAGTGTATGCTATCAAGTTGCGCACATGCCTTCCATTGCGTCTCAACTGCGAGTTTAGTTCCTTCTCCTTCCTTTGTCTCAGATTTCTTTTCAGAAGGAAGTCAGTTTCGTAGTTTTTATGAACAGTTCGAAAGTGCCTTTTCACATTTTCCTTCTTTGGAATAGCAATGATAGATTGACAGATCAGACAAACGCACTTCGATTGTGACAGAAAAAAAATCCTCTTCCAATTCCACACCCAGCCCATAAACAACAATATTTTTTTTTAAATTCCTTCTTTAGTAGATATAAATTGGAAGGCTAACTAGATCACTTAGATAGCCGGAGTTTTGCAGTAGCTTGCGCGTTTCATTGTGCGTGCAGGATGACTAGTGTGTTAGATGAAAAGAGATCTCAAACTGGCTGCCCTGTATGTCAATCAAGTGGCAAATGCCATAGGGAGGATATTTGATAGACGTTGCATTCAAAAAAATTTTTTTTTAAATGTTAGTGATCTACCTGCACTCCCTTTCCGATATACCGGTCGATTGCGATCGACGCATTCGGCACCCCTGATATAGATGTATTTTATTGTGCTAGACTTAAGTATGACAAGTAAAATAAAACTTTGATTAAAACTATTCTGCTAAAAAAAAGGATTTAAACCTTATTAAAGTAATTACTTTTTTCTCTACCATCTACTTTAGCACAACAGTCAAATGGAAAGACAAGTCAAAAATCAGATATACAGTAAGTGCACATTACGTAATTTGTGTGTTTTACCTGTAAACTTGTTGCAGTGCTCTGTGCTTACACTCAGTGAGGACTGCTATATGAAAATACATAGAATGGAATTGAAACTGAACATTCAGACACTGCAGATTCTCCATCTGCTGTCGACCTCTGTTCACAAGAAATGCTATCTTCTGACACCCCCTCAACCAAAGTATCATTAACACAAGGTGCTACATAACAATTTTAAGAATTCTGGATGCACCATTAACACAAGGTGCTACAAAAGAATTGTAAGTGGGTTGACAGCTGGTATGACTTCTTTATTAAATACAAAGAGTGGGGATCTTCATGATTTTATTTTACAGTACCATAGTGCTAACAATTACACACTTACATGTGTCACCTTTCACAAAACACTTCAGGAATGTTTATTAGCAATTGTTTTAAAAAATAATTTTGTAGTGAACTGTTCTACGTCAGTAGTGCATTTAAAGTTTTTATGTCCTTGAAAATGTTCAGTTGGGAATCCTCAATAGAGCAAAGAGTTAATAAAATCATACAAAATTATTATTATTTACATATATTGTAACATTTTATTTAGAAATTATTTAATGGAACTGGTCAATCAAAGTGATAGCTAAAGGTTACCTGGCCAGCTGAGGACATTCCTTGCGTATTCACACACTGCAAGCTGCATACCGAGACACACACCTAAAACATACATTAACAAATAAATTAATTTCTTCGCAACTTACTCACTGTTCCATAATTCATACAATGCACACTTGCACTGACAAAATAATTTCAGTGTGTCCATCAGCTATTACAAACAAAATTAACATAAATGAAAACACAATAACTGTTATGTGATCATTTTTCTAAATAGCAGAGCCCCCAAAGCTCCACCCCATCACAAATCATACAAGAAGGGAATAGACATGGTGGAAAACATGATACACCAACAGTATTTAACTGGCAAAAGTGCCATGGCTGCCATCAAAAATCAGAAAAATTGTAAGAAAATCATGTTACCCTTCAGTATCAAAAGGAGTGTGACTGCCATGACTACTACCAGTTTGAACAGGCTATGTGCTCCCAAACCATTCCAAACTTAAATCCCCCAAAAGCAAAATTTCAACTCCTAATTCTGCTTTGTTATTTTAATAGGGGACCAGAGAAAATTCTGGAGACCACAGCACATCTTGTAAGTTGCCTTGGATAAAGGCATTAGCTAAATATATAATATAAAGTTTAACCTACTGTGTACTAAACTTAGAGGGGGAAAAAAAAAATCAATTTCGGCTGGTAGGTGGAAATCCTATATGTAGCCAGTTTGATTCTGTGAATTGTGAACTTTCAGGTCTTGAAGTAAATATACTTGGGCTATGGATATAAATGTTGATAACTGAAAGATGTGGAGGATACTGCAATCCTGATGTTAAACTGAGAACATGATGTAGATCAGCATCATGATGTAACAGTACCTTTTGCCACTTGAGCTGTACTGTAGCTGAAAACAGTGTGGAAACAAGCACTGGGTTCACATAATGTTTGACACCAAGTGCCAAGGCACTGTCCTTGACCCACCATTTCCTCCAACTAGGCCCATTGCCTTTTTTGTTTTTTAACACATCATTCTACTTGAAGTTTTCCCAGGGTTAAGCATCTTTGATTCCATTTTGAGCAGAGGGTTTGAACTGAGCTCATAGCATATTCATGTCAACTCACAGGAAGCAGGTTGATGAAGACTGGTTCACAGACTGCCCTGCATTGCGCTGCATTAGCAATTGCGAGAATACTTTTACATAATTTGTTAAAATGAACTCATAAAGTACAGCCTTCTTACATTATAGTTGAAGCTTTAATAAAATAGCATAAAGGGCACTAAATATTTTAATTAATCTAAAATGGACATATACTGGAAAAATGTAAGCCTTGTTAAAAGAAGATTAGGTACAACAACATAATTTCACTTCTTACATTTCTGTTTTGGCATTGTACAAGTTAGGATAGATTTCAAACTGCTTCTTCAGACATCAGTTTTAGTTTACAGAAAACTAGTGTATACACTGCTAAAAGAAGTTGCAAGCCTTCTTATTTCTTGAGCCCCCAAATTTTCAAATGGTCCAAGTGTTGATAGTTGTTAGTATAGGACTCTCTTGTTAGATCTTTTGAAATGCTTGTTCATGTCTTATTATCTTTTTTTTGCGTATATCAGTGATTCCAAAAGAAATGACACCAAGAACTAGTTTGCTAAAATCAGACAAGCAATCCAACATATGATAAAGTCACTTCTTAGCATAATTTGTGCTATCATTATCACATTTATTGTTTCAGCACCTCAGATTTCAGCCAGTAGTCCATAATAAACCCTTGACCTCAGTGATATTGTAATGATAGGTAGCATGACAGCACTGCTGCAGAAGAAAGGGTATCATGCATGCCACTTGTTAGCTTTCCAGTTTGATGTCAAGGTAAATTCAAACGTGTCAAATGCGGTAACAGAAATTAGTTAAACTGGAGAGGGATTGCAAGTTTGAAGAAGTGGGAGAGGACAGAGAGACAGCAATCGCTACAACAAAACAGGAGCAGTGCTGGGAGGAGTGGAATTGAAGTAAAAGTACCAAAAATGTCAGACCACGCATTCCATGATGGTTGATTAAGACCCATTTTGTGTGGCCCAAACACCAGGAAAGTTTATTTAACAGTGCAGAGGTCTGACAGTACACTGACTGTTATACAAAATACACACTGCTAAGTAAGTACACTAATATTTTTCAGTAATTTAAATAATACTTTGTTCATTTTACGATTACTCTCCGGTTGTGGACCACTTATGTCAAATTTGTGCAGCAGTGGTTTTGATCATAATTTTGGCAAAACACAGTTAATACAAAGTATTTCTCGTGGCACACCTGTTACTCTGACAAAGTTGCTTCTTCTGAATTTGAATTTAGGCCAATATAAGCTTTTGGCCAATGAAAAATTCCAGTAATTTTGTGGATGATATTCTGGGCCTAGGACATTGCAAATTACATAAGGAAGAGCAGGATGACCAACGGACCTAAGTCAGTCAGAGTCTTTCACTTTCCTCATCAATTCCAAGTTCCTGAAGATTTACTTTCTTCATATTCTATATGAAGCCAAGTTTTATTGCTTTAATTTCCACTGGTATCCAGAGTTAGATTTAGAGGCATTGATCCAGAATAAATCAATCCAGTTTTCTATATTTATTTCTATAGCTGCATAAATATGTATGTTGGTTTATGGTGACCTGTACTTTAAAAGTTGTAAAATGTGCAACGCTGCAAGGCTATTCATCAAGAGAGGCAATATTTAATAAACCAAGATGAATTTACTTGTTAGCTGCTGGTGGTTATCAGACAGGAAACAAACACTCAGTTGTGCTAAAACCAACTCTACACTTTCTTTTTCACTACTGACTTATACATGCTCCCTATGCTCTGCAACAAACAATAGTGAAGATTCACTTCTTTGGGAGGGGATAAGCCGATTAAAATTGGGATGGAGCACCCAGAAAAAAGGCTACTAGCCATTGTAGAGAAGGCTAAAATTTCTGCTGAGTACTCACAGAGATAATGTGAAGAGGTCCCCCAATAACAAATATTTCCTTTTATGTTGGATTTCCGTTTTGCAGTTCAAGCACATGCATGTTAGGTGGATTGGTGATGCAAAATTGGCCTATGTTTGTGTGTGTGTGTGTGTGTGTGTGTGTGTGTGTGTGTGTGTGTGTATGTACATCTACTGATGAACTGGTGCTCTGTCCAGGAATTGTTCCTGCATTATGCTTGCTGGGATAGGCTCCAGCTTCCCTGTGAAGATTGATGATGTTTAATCAATGAAACTCGATCATGGTTAAATATGAAATAAAAAACCTTTTTTTTACAAAGTTAAAACTCAGATGTCTATCTTATTTGCTTAATTCAGGATAAAATAAAATAGCAGCTGGGTAAAGTGGGGTTTGTGGTTGGTTCAAGAACTCCCAAGCACTGATTATCCACCATTATCACCAATTATCTGACCCTTGTGACCATTGCTTTTTTCTACTTTTCAGTGTATCAGCAATAACCTCTACTTGTTTCTTAAAAGTGGAAAACAGAAGAGAAACCATAGCTTTGCAATAACAGGAAAAAACATATACTTTGTCAAATGTATTGATATTTCTTATCAGAGGAATAATGCACAATGTTTACCTAGAAAAGGTTTCTTCTGTTTTCTAGCCCAAGATATAGCCTGGATTTTCCCCTCAGTACCACGGACCCCAAATCCTCCAGGAACCAGAATGCCACTAGAAATTTTTAAATTATATGTTAAGCAAAAGTGAAATTGGAAATTCTAAGCTTTGCATGACACTCTTTAGCATTATTCATCAAAATCTAAAACTTACTTAGCACTGCAAAGCTTCTGCCAGGCCTCATGGTAGCGGACTGGTTCTTCTTGCATAGTGTCTGGCTCAAGGTCAGCTGAGTCAATATACTGTGGGGATGTGAAGTGCAGCACGATTAACAATTGGAAGGGCTCAAGAATAATCAGAATATTATCTTTTCCACTCAGACACAAGGATGGTAAGTAAACAAAACTCCTTCAATGTTTTAACAACATAATCTTAACAGATGCTCTGTATACTCTCTCAAATGAACTGTGAAATCGCATATTCACATCATACACAAAAGTCCAGCCAAATGTCGCTTGAGTTGGTAATCTCTCCTGCATTGCCTCCGTGGAAACACTAATGGTGGTACATAAATAACAACTTTGACACCTGTTCTTCATTTGTTAGAAAAGGCTAAAGTACTGTGTATAGAGTACCAGAGGTGAATGTTAATTACGCGGTACAAAAATAAAAGACAGAAATACAATATTAGAATATAGGAAATAATTATTTCCATATGTCCACCCAAATGCTTCATTTACAAGAGGTTCACACATCTGTTTTTGGAAATGCTTTAGTGAACAAGATTATACAGTTTGACCATAAATAGTTTATTTGACAACATTATTATTTGGTTTATAATTATATTGTCTATACCAGGCTCATAATCTAGCCGTTAGTACAGTGGTGTGCCAAAGTATTCAATCCCCTTGAAAGTCACCATAATTTTCTGCATGACAAAAGATTTGTATACATATGTATCCATTTAGTATTTTGAAGGTAAACTCTTAAGCTGTAGCAATATATTTAAGACAAAACAAATCATTTTCTGTAGATATTTAACTGAATACAAAAAAGTAAAAAGTTAGTGTTTGCAAAAGTATTTAAACCTCTGTGATTTGAAAGTTCAAGGTTTACACAAATGACAAATTAATCAGAAACAACACAAAGGTTACAGTCGTTTGATCATAATTAAACATAATTATGTACTACTTTGGAGTCCTTTATACCTCTCTGGATATAAAAAGCACCCTTTGTATGACCCATTGTCTTTTGTCATGCAGAGAACTATGATGACTTTCAAGGTGATTGAATACTTTGCATGCTACCTTATACAGAGTACATTTTGGTCAAAAATGAATACGACTCTTAGAAAAAAAGTAATCCTCTAAAACTGTCCAAGTATAAAGTGCTTTTATTAAATCCAGTTAGCTCATGCAATACTTGAATCTGTGCCAAGTAGAATATATAAAAACGTATATGTTAAGAGCAATATACAGTATATATTACTAATACAAAAATACAAAACTTTGTGTGCATATTTATTCATTAGTGAAAACACTTTACTTTGAAGGTACTGCATGTAAATCCTGGCATTTTATTCACCACAGTTTTTATTACGTGAGACTTATAAGTGCTTATGGAGGAATAAAACCATTTAAAAAGTCTGAAAATCAATGAGCCACCTTGTTGGCAGACATTTCTTGATATAAGAATGTGGCTATGAAATCGTAAAACTTGGGACGACTATTTAAGGCATTGAGAACTGTTAGATTCATTAAGATCCAGAAAGTCAGCCTGTGGTGGGACTTGAACCTATGGCTTATTAGGCCAAACTCTTTAGTTAACATACCATACAGTAATTTGATGAAAATGCCATCTGATAAACATTTTTAGATCAACAATTTATAAACCAAAAAAGTGTTTTCAAGTAAAGAAATACAATCTTTTTTGCATAGTTTGTCTTTACCTATTAACTCTGCACAAAAGTAGTGCATCCTTCAAAATGAAGAGCTGAAAGTCATCTTTAGAAATGCATTGTGAAGGGGACTGTAGCTGTTGGACACTAAACCTTGGCTAGGGTTTCTGACACTCTTACCTTGATCTGTAGCTTGTGGTTTATGGCAAGCGCTGAATGTTCCAAAGCTTTGATGACAGAAGCGTAGGAGTCTGAAAATTTGGTGTATTTGCCAACTAGAGCTATAGAGCAATTTTCAAGAAGCCTATCTGACCTGTGAACAAAAGGGTTTTTGGCAAGTCAGAAGATCATTTAGTTGATTTAGTTGAGCATTTAAAGAGTATATTTTTTGTGCATCTGAGGAGACAGGATTTTCATAAACTCTCAAGTTACGTTACTTTATCTGAATATTTTAAACATTTATTGCTTACTCTGGAAGTCACTCTAAAACCTTTGAATATTTGCTGTTGCAATAAATACAATACCCAATTTATTCCCCTTACTTTTAATATCAAAAGAGAGCACACTGGATTTTTTGACACCCTTAAAATCATAAACAAGATGTGCTTTATTTATTTTTAAGTTTTTTACACTGAACTATTACAACATACATTCCCCAATATGGTCTAACTCAATTTAGGAAGATCATTATATCTAGAGTGCAAAAAAGGGCCTCTAAATTTCTTAATTTTGTGTTTCACTAGGTCTGTGTTATGGAGTACCTGTCAGACATCTCCTTCCACTTTGCAAGCATCTTTCTAGGCCTTGATTCCATAGGTAGGTCTAGACGGTTGCAGAAATAGGTGACAACTCCCTGCTCCTCTAAGAGCAGGGGAACTCTGTATATTGAAGAGACATCATGTACACAAATCACCTGTAAGAACAAGACAAAAGTGAACATAAACAAATATTAATAAAACACACCTCTTTTGTGTTACATACTATATAAGGAGAAGTGGGCCCTGTCATGTTTTGGCTAGGGTTTCAATGGCACACCAAACCTTCTCCACTAAAGTAATATACATGTTGAGCTTGCTGTAAAAGACCTGCCCTTTTCTTCACTTTTATTCATCTACATCCCAGGCTGAATAAAAACTATAAATTCATCCCTGAGTTCCTAGTCAAGACTAAAGTCTTTCTGCATATATCAGGTGATCTGATAGAGTGCCAAATTTCAAGTGACAAGTAACTTATAATAAGGTGAGGGGGCACTTAACATTATTTTATCTAGGACAAAGAGACTCTAGTAAAAATAATTGGCTTTAAATATTTTGTTTGGTTTTGTGTTAAAAGGAGCTAAATCATGGCAAACATCTTTGCAAAAAGCTTAGGTGCTTACTAAGAGCTAAAAAGGCACACTATGACTAAACCCAGGCAGTGAACTGTGATTCAAAAAAGAACATCAAAAAGCAGCATGCAGCCAAATTAGAGGGGTGTGTGTGTGTGTGTGTGTGTACTCCCCATCTGCCTGCATATTGGTTCTACACTAAGAATATTGATCCAAATGCATGTGATGTACAGCCTAATTTCATGGAGTGAGTCTTAGTGATAAATCTATGCAATTTGTAGGACGTATGTATCAAAAATTAATTAGGTACTACTGACTATAGAACAATTCATGGTTTTTCTATTTGACTATTGGTTACAAGGCACAGATAAAGCAAGCTAATGTTTCAAAACAACTACTATATGTCACAGCTGTACCCAAAAACAAAGCTCACTTTACCATATCCATTAAAGTTCTTCAGTGGAACCCCAAAATAAAGCCCACAGAGTCTGCCCACATAACTAAGATTTTTTGCACTGAAAGCTGAAGTTTTAACTGTTCAAATGTAACAATAATTTAGAACTCCAAGCGGTAACCAAAAAGTCAGCCAAAGTATTGCTGTATATCTTTTTTTTTCTAGCACTTATCGAGGTCTCTGTATGACAGAGGAAAAAGAGAACTAAAACAACAGCACAAGGCTCAAGAAAACAGAAATTGAGGTTACTGATGATACCTAAATTTATTTTGAGGTTGCTATTCTTTACCTAGTGTAAGTGAATATGGTCATGAGAGTGACAGACTGTATAAAGTGTGTTAACCTTTAATTGACAATTTGGTGCTTACTTTCTCATTTTGCATCAAATTATCAACACATTGGTCACTTACAAAAACAATCAAACAAGTAAGCAAATATATAAACACACAACCCCACAACATGGCCCTGCCATTTTTTAATTGCAAATAGATGTCACTGTGTTATCTGCTTATTATCTTCTCTACTGTATAATACTCTTTACCAAATGATTGATTAGTTTGAAATTCTTTATCCATGTCATTATTTTCTTATCAATTCATGGAGAATCCTGAAATCGTGTTACATGTAGTATGAAAAAAGAGTCAAACTTATATCCCTCACAACCTGCAGCATTAAAATAATTTCCACTTTTATATCCTAAATGCTAATAAGTTAAGTCTCTCTAGGAAAATGTGAAAGGCTAAATAACTCGGGACTAGGCAGATAAGGTGCCATACAGACAAACCTGCTCAGGTTGCACATGGCAGAACATCGAAATCTTTTCTTTGACAGAAGTGTCCAAGGGTGTTGAACATCGACACACCACCTGAAGAGTAAAAAATTTTAGGTCAATAAAGAGCAATCAGAGCTCTTAATTAAACATGCATTCATAATAGTGAATGTTACTGTTAATGGCAGTAAGAAACAAAAAGTAATGAATTTTCATTAAGTTATTAAACAAATTTTATGGTAATGTTATTGTCCTATTATTGCCGATATTCTCAAGGCTACAAACCCTCTTCTCCTGTGAATTGTGACAAACCAATTTAGCAATTACCACACGCTTCTGTCTTAAAAACAAACACTCAAATTGTATTTAGTTCAATGAGTGAATTAAACATAAAAACATACTTCGCAACAACTTTACTCCAAAAACATTTGAAGCACTAAATATTTAGTGCTAAAAATTTTGAAGGCAAATGTATGCAATTGTGTCAATTACACACTGAGGGTATATGTAAACATTGTCGGAGAACAAATATGGAAATGACAAGGGCTCACCAAGTCTGGAGATAAGCCAAGCCCCCGCAGCTCTCTAACACTGTTCTGAGTTGGTTTTGTCTTCTGCTCTCCTGTTGCACTGGGCTGAAAAAAGGCATAACATTCATTACATGATGAGAGTTTATTATAACTCTAAAATCAATATTAGATTAAGTAAACAGAAAAGCAGCCACAATGTATATGTTTAGATAGCACCTGGGATGCTTATATAGGAAAATTCCTACAAAAGTAGGCATTTTTGTTTGATCTGGTCAAATTTTAGTGTTAAAATAAATAAAATAACTTAAAAACACATTAATGTTCAAACATTTTTATATCCTTTCTAATTTGATCATGTAAAGAAGAAATACAAATGTTTTTGAGTATTAACCTCCACTGATAAAAACTCTATAGTTTTTTACTAACCCTCTACTAAGTTTGCAAATCTAAATACCTCATGACTTCCATATTCTTCTGTGCAAAATAATTAAAGGTGTCCCATTTCATATGGGAGGTGATTGTGAAGAGTAAATTTCAACTCACTGCACATGTTCTTGTTTGAACTGTACTCTGGGTTTTCATTATTGAATATTTGTTTCTAAACCAAAAAAATTTAAACGCCTTCTTCTGCTTGAACCATAAATTTTCTCAAAATTTACACTTCTTCCATACTGTACTACATGTACATTTTCTTCAGGATGTCGGTATACAGAAATAAAAAAATAAAGGCACTTAAAATCTACAGATAAAAGATGAGACACAGCAGTTTGCAGCATTAGTCTCTATGAAGAATATCAAAAAAATAACACCTGATGTTTATAAACTTTAAAATTAAAATGGATATAGAAAGTCTGTAACACCACTGCCAAAAATCACAGATTTTTTGTAATAAAAGAACAGAACCAAGATAAATCCCGTCAGAATTTATTCCGACTTTTAAAAAAGGAAAAACATCATATGAAAACCCTGGTTGCATTAGTGTACACACCCTTTAATAAGCAAGGCTGTGTTCAGAATCAACCAATCATCAATTCAAGTGGCTCTGATTGAGCTCAGATAAGCTCAGTTAAAGTTTGGCTGTTCCTGTAGGATTATTCTGAAACACTCTTGGTTGCAAAATAATCCAAAAGCCATGGTCCAAAAAGAGCTTTTAAAACGTGAATGGGGTCTCAGCATTGAAAGGTTTTAGTCAGAACAGGGGTACAAAAAAGTATCCAAAGCATTAAACATCCCATGGAGCACAGTGAGGACAGTGATCAACAAGTGGAGAAACTATGGCTCAACAGTGGCTGTATCAAGATCAGGACCTCCCTCCAAGACTGACGAGAAGACAAGGAGAAAAATGGTCAGGGGGGCCACCAAGAGGCCTACTGAAATATTAAAAGAGCTGCAGGATCTCCTGGCAAGTATCGGTTGTTCCCTATATTTGACAACAATCAGTTGCATTCTTCAAATCTCTGGGTTGTGGGGTTGGGCAGCAAGACGAAAGCATGTTCTCACAAAGAAAAACATCCAAGCCCGGCTAAACTTTGCAAAAAAGGAACACCCAGTCTTCCACAGCCACAGGGAAAAATAAAATATAGTCTGACAAGGTGACCTATTTGGCCATAACTCCAAAAGGCATGTTTGGCTCAAAAACAACACAGCAGCACATCATCAAAAGAACACCATAGGCACAGTGAAACATGATGGAGGCAGCGTCATGCTTCAGGGCTGCGTTTCTTCACCTGGAACTGGAACTTTAGTCATAGTGGATGGAATCATGAAGAGCTCCAAGCATCAGTCTATTGTGGCACAAAACCTTCAAACATCTGCTAGGAAGCAGAAGATGAAGAGGAACTTCCCTTTTCAGCATGACAACGACCCAAAGCATACATCAAAATCAACAAAGCAATGACTTCATCAAAGGACGATCAAAGTTCTGGAATGGCCCAGCCAGAGCCCAGACCTCAATCCAATTGAAAATCTGTGGGCTGACCTAATGAGAGCCATGCAGAGGAGATGCCCACTTATTTTGACAGATATGGAAATGTTTTGCATGGAGGAGTGGGCAAAAATCACCAAGTCTTGATGCGCCAAATTGACAGACTCCTACCCAAAAAGACTGAGGGCTGTAATAAAATCAAAAGGTGATTCAACTAAGTATTAGTTTAGGGGGTGTCAAACTAATACAATCAGGTTTTTGTATGATTTTTCTTTTCTTTTTTCATTAAACACTTTCTGATTTGTTCTCACCTTCTTAGTACAGATTACAATTTTGCAATAAAGGTGGAAGAAGTTCTGACAGTATTTATTTTGGTTTAATTTTTTTATTACAGAAAATTTGCGATTTTGGCAGGGGGGGTGTAGACTTTTTACATCCACTGTATTTTGTAATCATTATACTGTCCGTAATCTACCCTTCTGTATCGAGTGCTAATGCCAAGCTACTGTACTGCCAGAGCTGCACCATCATACAAATTTAGCATGCACAGTGTACACACACTTTAAATGTACTGGACTGGCTAACTATCACAAAGTGCAATTTAAAAAGATCATAAATACAGTGCTGTACTGACTCTGCATTAAAAAATTTTGCTCTGGATGATTTTAACAATAAACTACAGGAAACTCTTTACAAAATTAAGTGTCTGTGTGTGTATAACATAATAAAAACCATCAAACTGCTCATTAGGATAAGTAACCAAAACACCCTTAAATATTTGGTCTCGCTATGTTGCCTGTGACACAGTGTAGACGCTCTTGGCATGTACAGTTTGTGTTTTAATATCATGTGTTCACACAATATTTTACTTTAATATTTTGGATCACTAATGTTGTAAAAAAAGAACTGGAAGGAGAATGCAAACAAGACACACTTGCAATACACATAAATGTCTTGCATGACTTTTACTGCCTGATCAAAAAACATTGTAGTAAGAAGGCTAATTCTAATAATGAGACATAAAGGGCAAATAATTCATAATGAATTATGAATGTTGCAGAAATCGGCTGGCTTTTTAAATTCAACTCCTTGCCCTATAGTCTATTCGGATGGGTCATGAAAGGATATATGACCTCTTAAGGAATCAATTTATTGGGAAACTGTATGTAGAATTTAACTATGAACATCTATTACTTTAATTAATGATAGTTCTCCTATAAATGTACTAATATTCCAGCACTAATATTTTCATCATGCCTACTGCAAACCACTTTGAAAAAAGGACTGCAAATCAATGAAACATAGCCAGAGGCCAATCGGTTCTATTACTATTGTTTTCAGACACTTGAAAGTACTTACACACTCCAGATATTGTGTAATTTGCTTTACTAGCAGAAATGGTGACCTAGGAGTGCAGAGTGCATGCATGTCTCATACAAATTATAAAACTAGGTAGCGACTGGCAAGTTAAATATTTTGCACAAAAACTGGCCAGTTCTGATGTGTTGCTGGTAAATCGATGCATCACTATTCCTTTCACAATGTGGCCAAAATGTAATTTGCTAAAGTAGCTGTTGAAGCCAACAGCTCAAAAATCTCTCCACAAGAGGACTGTTAGCGCAATCTCTGCAGTGTACATCTAACATCTATTTAAGTAAGGCGTTGTCATAATAGCTCTTACATCAATACAGTATACAAGAAATAATTAGCTTACCTGTGGTACAAGGCTGACGTGGATATTGCAAAAATTCTCTTTGCGGACTTTGAACTGAAACTGGCGGAAAGCTTCAATGAACGGCATACTTTCAATGTCTCCGACAGTACCTCCTAACTGAAAATACAAAAAGACTGTCATGAAGGAGAAGTCAATGCAAAAGAGAGAAAATAACAATTCACCTTTTAAATCTCTTTTTTTTATCACATTCTTAATCTGAGTGTGTTAAGAAAGTTTTACATGCAGCCTGTTCATAAAGTGGTACTTGCTTGGTAAAAACTGGTAAAGTATAAAACGGAATTCAACTTAAACACATGCAATAAGATATAATTAGTTAGCTGTAAAAAGAGGCAAGGAGCAAATTTTCACACTTCACTCACTCCAGAAACTCAGTCTTTGAGTTTCCTAATGAATTCTTTTTGAAAATTCTACTAAATTAAGTGCAATGTTAAAAAAATGGACTTACATTAATTACTAGGGATGAGCGAGCATGCTCGGCCGAACATGTGTTTGGCTCGAGCATCGCTATGCTCGGAGCATGGCGCTACTCGAACAAGCACCACATGTGCTTGTGCGCCATGCTCGAGTCTTCTCCCCGCACGTTTCGCGGGTTGGAGATAGCCAATCAAGGGGCAGGTAAGTACTGCCCTCACTGTAATGCCAATAGCCATGTCAGGTGCTGGCATTACAGTGATTGGCTGGCTGGAACATGTCATCGGGTGCTATATATGTAGGCACTGTCATATAATGTTTTAAAGCGTCAGCTCACCTGCAGGCACTGGCATATGTTTTAGAGCATCATTTTTCCTGTAAAATTAATTTTTTGGGGGATTTTAGGCGTGTTTTTGTCAGTCTGTAAAAGTGGCGTACAACTCGGACAAACTGGTTCCCAGCAGCGACTTGGGAGTACAAGATGCATCCAGACATCATCTCCATGCTGTTCCCGGTCCATTTGGGTGGTGTTTCTGTCACTTTCTAACCTTTTCCAATGGACCAGGCACCCTCCCCTCTTCAGAGCAGGGGGTGCCTGGTTGTCTCCCATTGACTTACATTATACTCGGGTGCTCGGTAGAGCACACGAACATCGCGATGTGTTCGGAACAAACACCTGAACACTTTGGTGCTCGCTCATCACTATTAATTACTATTTTACATTGTAAAACAGATATTAATGTACAGATGTTTAGTTTCATCACAAAAATGAGCCAACATAGGGTGAGTGAATTTTAAAAACTGGTGTTCAATAATGTAAAGAGATCTTAATTGTATAAGTACATACAACTTTGTTCAATAAAACAGAATTGGACTGACTGTTTTTGGTTATCACAAGTCACTTTCAAACAACAGTGCTCAATGTGAATAATGAATTTAGCCAGGTGACAAAGCTACCTGGAACTTTCAAAGATAGCAGTGAAGATTGTACTGCCTACTTACAAAGTGATAAAAAAAGAAAATATTTTTATTGAAGACTGGGATATTTTAATCCCAAATAGACACACATATTATCATTTAAATCAATTCTCTTGTTAACTCATTGCAAACCAGAAATCTCCGTCTATATACTCCGTGCCTAAATTAAAACATGCTGGCACGTACATATTAATCAGTTAAAGCTTTTGGTATACAGCATCTTTATGTAGTGTACTGAAGTTGTTCTAACAATTTCCATAATTTTGCCATAGTATAAAAAGGATGAATACCTCAATAACACAGACTTGAGGCTCCAACTCGTCGTCATCCACTGGGATCTTGGCTTGACGCATCACCCACTCCTGGATGGCATCAGTAATATGAGGCACAACTGCATAAACAGGTAAGAAAACTGGATTTAAAAAAACAACCCTTTACCACACTGGTTAAAGTATGCAATGAAGCAGGCATATTTGTAACACGTGAAACACAAACATAGACAGTGCAGTCTTGTTATATCAAGGTCCCACTCTTCAGTAGGAAATAGTAATGAATAAACGGTTTTCAACATTCAGAGACCTTGTGCCTTTTGTTGTTTATTCTCCAAGTCTTACCTTGAACGGTTTTACCCAGGTAATCTCCTTTGCGTTCCTTATTGATGACATACTGGTAAATTTTGCCAGTTGTCAAGTTGTTGTCTTTGGTGAGCCGGATGTCCAGAAATCGTTCATAGTTTCCTAAATCAAGATCCACTTCTCCTCCATCATCAAGCACAAACACTTCACCTGAGATTAGGGCAGAGTTTAGTCAGAACAAAACAAACCCATATGAGTCAAAATATCTCCACAAACCTTTATTGAATATATTTTAGAAGACACCACAGCAGAAACAAACAGCAAAACAAACACAAGTCTTAATTTGAATATGTGACTCTATGGGCTTCAAGTTTTAAGTCCGCAATGTTATGATGGTTACTTTCTGCATAGCAGATATCTGATTCCTCAGACCGAAACAAAATATTGTAGTAGATTTATTTTCTTGTACCTGAGCAGTGTTTAGTACAATTTAATCAGTGTGTAGTAATAGTGGTCACCTCCACTATCCCTTCTGCACTAAATCATAGGTACACACTGTAGCGCCCTTCCTAGTCTTCCAAGACAGACCAAAAACACAATGCATACATAAGACCCACCATTGATGATACCAGTGGTTGTTGGTTTTCTGCTCTGGTTTCATGATTCTCTATTTCAGTATATATTGATATGGCAGATTAAAGGTTCACTTATTGTGCTAAAACTTGACTACAGCTTTTTCATAATTTAAAAAACAAACCTCAGAGTAAATCAATTATTTCTGTAAAAATTATAGACCCAAGGTCTACAATAGAGGACAGAGTTTTTCTTAGCTTACTCGATAATTATATTATAAATAAAGGCAAATAGCCCAAGAATTCTATTGAAAAACACTCAAATACATTTGGAAAAACATATAATGAATGCAGAATTTGAAACTGAAGAAGCTGCCATTTTCATTTATTTTGTTAGCACATACCATGCTCATATGGGGAGAAGGTGCCTGCATCAATGTTGATATATGGGTCGATTTTGATAGAAGTCACATGGAGACCGCAAGATTTTAAAATTGTGCCCACGCTGCTGGCAATGATGCCTTTGCCAATTCCAGAGATGACCCCACCGGTTACCAAAATGTACTTCATTGTGTGTTTATATGAAACCTGTGAGGAAGGAGAAAAAAAAAAAAAAAAAAAAAGCAAATAAATTATAGCAAGCAAGCGTCTTTAACAGCAGTCGGCAACCTTTCCTCATACCAGCAGCAATACGCCAGCATAGTTCCTCACTGGGACTGTAACCACAGTCAGAGGTTTTCCTGTCTTTTTAATTTTCTTCCATTTTTGTCTTTCTGGCATGTGTGAATATCTATTTATTTATTAAGCTTCTGTATAAATCCAAAATTTCCCCCTGTGGACAAATAAAGTTTAATTTATCGATTGAACATTATAGGATTCTCCTTGCAGAATGCAGCCTAATAGTTCCTTTGAAATTAATAATATAATGTGTTATTGGGTCAAATGCAGACATGAGCTTTAAATTCATACTCAAGAATCAATCTGCTGTGAACTGAGCTACTTTATTTTCAAACATAAATTCTAAATAAATTAAATATTGGTGCAGCAGCTGTAAGATAAGTATTTTACATCAACTTTCCCATGACTGGTGTTACTTTGAAAGCATTTTATACAAAAAAAAAAAAAAAAAATGTCTAGGAGATAATCATATTCCACTATTTCTAAAAGACAACAGCTTCAGCATGACACCACCAGGCATGCCTAAATGGGAGGAAGACTTCATGTGTGCTCACCTTGACATTTAATACTACACCTTAAAAACTAATCAGTCAAAAATGACTGCTTTGTGAAGTAGCCAATCTTAAAAGCACATTTCATGACATTTTTTGCATCACTTTTCTAGACATGCGGTCTTGTCTTTAATATGTCCACTCTCTCTCAGAAACCTGAGCCTGTTTTCTTCTGACTTCCTTAGATTAACAGGCTGGAAACAGAGTGTTAGGTAGAATTTGAAAGCAGACACCATGTCCCACTCACCAGTTCCATTTCTGCAGCACATTTTTTTTCATGATTCTGTTAAGGTGGGAATTGCCAGACACCCCATTATATGATGCTTTGTGGATACTTGAGTTTTAATGTGATTATATTACAACTTTATTATGTTTCACAAAATTAAAAAATGTTCAATTCTCCAGCATACTGCAGAATTATCCAACTACACTGACCCTACTTAATGAATCTGTGTAATTGATGTTTAGTGCTGAAGGGGGCCAGAACCTATCTCAAAAGTATTGGACGCAGGGTACAAATGAAACCTAGACTGGGCATAAGTGCATCACAGAGTACACTCATATTATTCAGAAAAAAATGTAATTGTTATAAGGTTAGGTGATGTGTGCAGAATAAGAGTGTCATTCATTCAGTGACTGAACTGATTACCTCACTCAGTGCACCTCCTTACAACTAGGTGATATTGATACACATTTAGCAAACACACTAATGCAATGAATAACCAAACTGATGGTCAAAAAAAGCAAACAACAAGTGCATGTCAATAGCTGTTGGCAACCAGGTCAGATCACACATAAATATGGCACCCTGAAAGTCTGGGTCATTTTGGAATTTTAAAGAAACCAACATAAAGTCTTCTTCATCATGGTCATGGTATATTCTCAAATTACTCTGAAACAAAGGGCAACAGGGGTGCATGTACAAGAGAATTGCCAAGACCAGCATTAAAAGATATAAAATTGAAATGACAGGCTTGTATCACTTTAAAAATGCTGAAATGCTCCTGCCTTTGGGATGGAGCTGTGGTGTGACATCAAAGACTGACCTGATGCTGGATTTTTTTTTGTGAAGGGAAGTCTGTCCATTAACAAGCTGACAGATCAGTTTGGATTGTGCAATTTTGGAATTTTATTTTTAATTTTATGAAAGAGGGGTGGTCTTAGCCTAGCAAACTCACAGTTTGATTTAAAGATTTATACCTACCAATGTTAAAACTATAATATAAAATAGAAACATACAATTATGAGTATTTCTAGATAGATAGATAGATAGGATACTTAGTTCCAGTCAGAAACATCAAGGCCAGAGCCTTCCAAATCAGAATTGACTGTAAAGGAGGAACTAGGTCTAAGTGGGGTGCCCGTCCATCACAGGGTCCACTCAAACACATTCCCAACTCAGTGGTGTGGGAAAATTGCATGTTAATGAATAAGCTGTTATATAAGCCTCTGCTTTTGCATGGAGAGAAGGTAAGCAAGCAGAAAGAATTATACCACTCTTATCTACAGTTGCTTTATTCCACAAGTCTCAAGGAGTCACTGAGGTTAATAGGTAACCTTTTCTGGTCCCTCACTTATCTTAAAACAAAGTATTTACTTAAATTGTTAGAGGTGAATGGGACAAAGTATATTTCTACACTGGACCAGGCCTATATTTCTTTGCACTTTGGGTATTATCGATAAAAAAAATAATGAGTAAATATTAAATAAGTGGAAATCAGGTTGCCTATATTGTTGGTGAAAAGAGTTCTTTAAATGTGTGGCACATCTGCCTTATCAAGACTATATTATCAACAATGTACATTTTATTTGTAAAAATGCACTGTGCAGTGATCTGGGATAGGATGATAGTGCAGTGGTGAGCACTGCTGCCTCATCGATGCAGCGTCCCAGGTTCAAATACCATGCCTAGTCACTGCCTGTGTGGAGTTTACGTATTATCCCTGTGTCTGTGTAGGTTTTTTCTCCAGTTACTCCAGTTTTCCTCCAACATCTCCAAAGGTGTGCACATTAGGGTAATTGGTGTTTCTAAATTGGTTGTTGAGTGGACTCTGTAGAAGATTGCCTGACCTTCCACCACCTCCAAAAAGAGCTTAGCAGGAGGATAGACCATTCTTAATTGGCCCCATATTATTGTAGGTGTATGCGTGATAGGATTCAAAGTTAAAATATCTCCCCTATCCAGGTCTGTTTACTGACTTAGCCCTGAATATTGTTGGGATAGGCTTCTACACTTTGACCCTCATTTAAAGAGTTTCAGATTTTAATGCTACAATGCAATATTAGATAAAGAAAATCAGACTAAATATACAACAATGCTTCAAAATTGATACTTAAATATATTTAAATTGTAAAGTTATACAGTTGTATTGTCTGTGGAAAAAAGGTAACAGTCCCTTATTGCCCTTACTCAAACAGTTACTAAAGTCAATTGATATTAATGCTGTGTTCCATTTGAAGTGGGAAGTTGAAATTTATGAGCTCTTGGTTAGAAATTTCAACTGGATTGCCACCACAATTCGCACTTCCTATTTGGAAAGTTGGGCCTGGTATGTCGAGTCAGAGTCTGTCCAACTTGAGATCATGGCGTCAATCCAAAATGGCGATATACAGTGCAAACTGTAGTATCGTACTGGTTATTAGCACTTCTGTCTATTTGGGTCTCATTAATCAGCCATACACACAATACAACTTTTATCTGTGAAAATGTTGCTGCAATGTTTGGATACACAAAATGCTGCGTAATACATTGTTATCAACTGCTATTTATACAGATGGGGAAAGCACAACAAAGGTTTTCCTAGATACGTCCAAATTAGTTTTCCAAATGTTTTACTGGCATGTAGTGAACTTGGGTGTGATGTCATTCCCTGCTCCAAAATCTGACTTCCAAGGTAAATGGAACCCAGCAATAAGAGGTACTAAAGAGCAGAAATATCTAAATAGTCACATTTTCCATAACACAAGTATACACTGAAAAAATGTTTTTGAATATTTCATGTGATTTTTTTCTTTAAGGTGTGGGCACTTAATTAAAAAATGAAATCCATTTTTCTAAATATATTTTCACATAACATTTTTAGCTGTCAATATTTTTATTGTTTTCAGGCTATAATTAAATATTTATATTTTATTTTAATGATGTTATTTGAATTTGCTATTTTCAAATATTAAATTCTATGTTTAAAGCAAAAACAGTTGTTTTATTTGATAAGGTCATACAGTTTGTATGTGGGGAACTTAAAATTCTGTGCATCTTACTGATGCAAAATTTGACGGCAAGATGAACGAGAGGCTTGGATATTATTCAAAGTTTTTATTTAAAAATAAATATCCCAATTTAAAATAGTTAAATTTAAGGAATTAGGTTGCAAAATGTGTCTCAAAGTTCACTTTTTGGATACACATTTGGAATTTTTTCCTAAAAATCTTGGAGTGGTAAATGAAGAGCAAGGTGAAAGATTCTATCAGGACATTGAAAGAAGGTACCGGGGACGTTGGGATATCAGTATGATGGCAGACTACTGGTGGATGATTGATTCATAGGGATGTAAAAGTGCACAAACGACGGGACACCAAACAAGCTTTGGATCAAAAATACAAGGAAGTGACAAAAACTTGAGACATTATATGTAAGTCAATGAATATGTATTGTGGTCATCTTTACATGTTTAAATATATAAGATCAACTAAATATATTCATGTTAAATTGATATAAGACAATACTGTATACGTGAATGAACTGTGTAATCTGTGAAATTTTATTTACTTTTCAATTTTTAACTTAAATGTGACGTGATGTAAACATTCTACTTGTAATATGTTCATAAAAGCAAATAAATATAACTTCACAAAGAACAATTTTTATGATTTTAAATTTTGCAGCCCTGTTAAATCAAACGGAATACACATATCATTTGAAACAATTCGAAGACTTGAGTCACTGAGTTAATGTCATTGAACGATTGATTGTAATACTACAGAAAACGGAAAATGTGCTTAATGACCAGAAAACGACACCACTTTTGTAAATAAAGCGCATAAAACGAACCACAGTGACAGGAAATACATTTATGTATTCATGCGACAATAACGATATAATCTAATCAAATTACAGTCGACAATGCGAGGAATTGCACGTAGAATCCTAATAAATCCCCAACTTCAGCTTCGTCATTTGACCAGCATTTATTTAAAAATTATTTAAAAACAAGGGCATTATTCACTTTCCAAATGATGGACAAGAGGAGAGCTCTTTTTATGGATTTCATGTTTTTACGGTCATAACTAATGAACACAGAAAAACTGGTCCAAAAATCACAAAACGTAACACTTAAGTAAACTACACCGTTAACAAAATAAGTACTGTACTTTGAAAGCCTTGAGACGGTCTTTTTGTGTAATAAAAGCCGCTAGACGAGTGTCACTTTCTGCACCACCTGCATTAGGAGCTCATTTCACCGTCAATTCCATCTGTCCGCCTGGCCCCGTCTTTCTTGGTCTGTGAAGAAACATCTTAACACGTCTTTCCGGACATCTACAATTACACACCATAGCTGTTTGCGGCAAAATAAAACAAGTGACTGGCAAAATGAGCCAGTGACGCCAAGTCCCTCCCGCATTCTTCAATTGGTTGTTTGCTGAAAGACATCGTGAGCGATTGCCTTTGGCATTTGCAATTGGTCAATGCCCAACACGTGGTGTCTGTTGCTCACTGTAGCAGATGAGCTCTCCGCAAAATGCGCGCGCGGCTACTGAAAAAAGTATAAGGAGGTTAAAAGGTCCAGCTCCTTATAATAAAACGCAAAAAAACAGACGAACAAGTCACACTGTACGTCATCTCTCAAAAGGTCGCGTTTGTGCCACGACTTAACCCCAGTTATTTCTGGACCCTAACAAGCTTTGCCGCAAACAGAGGCTCCAACATGCCAGCTGCGTTCTAGGGGTCAATGCTGGAAGACCGCATGAAGCCTCACCTCGCCACTTAAAATCACTCGTTTCGTCCAACACATCGATCCACCGTTTATTTCGCACAGAAAACTGCCCGTGAAAACCTATCCGATTGTCGGGAACACCATGGGCCCTACAGGCTCCCGCGCAAAACGTCTCCTCGGCTCCCAGCTCAAGGTATATCCTAACACGAGCTCTGTTGTGTCGCATTAAACCACCATCCGGCGCCGTTTCTGGTACGATTTACTAATCTGCTCAGCCGGATCATGGCGAGCTTCGCTGTAGCAGTCTGGGTGAGGTTGTAGTCGTGCTAGTAAGCCTAATTAAATCTAAGGACACACTTACCTTACTGGGGTGCTGCAGCTCCCTTTCACCCTGTTCCTCTGTCGACCCTGGCCGGCACAGCGCTTCACACGTGGAGTGCATTGTCCCACAATGCCCCCTTCAGGCTCCAACATGTCTTGCAAATGCACACGCAATTCTAGAGTCGGGCAGAGGGGGAGCATTTCCTCAAAGTTTGGTAGCGCAAGTTACTGTCCATGGCAATTTTAGGGGGAGTCATACAATATTTAGGTTAAAAACAAGGTTTGCAGGTCCCAACTGACACTTAACACATGCCTCCGAAGCAATTAATCTATAATACATGTTCTTATTAAAATATCCCATTTAAGCTTGTCACTTTTTAGAAAGCTTTAAAAAGATCACACTATATATCCCTGTTTTAACGTGTTTTACTTCATTTTAACATAAGAAATGTCTTCACAAAAATAGTGTAGTTCAGTGCATAATACACCAGGAGAAGGCCCCTATTAGTTAAAAAATGACCAGCTTTAATAAAATATTTTGAAACATAACACATTTACATTGCTTGGCTTAGTAGACCCTTTTATCAAAAGTGACTTACAAAAGATTAAACATCAGTCTGTGGTACAAGTGTTAGAGAAGCAGGTTACAAAATTAACCATCAGAAGTGAGGAGCTCAAAACAAAGAACAACTTGGCTATGAAAACCTAATAGCTAGTTAGCAATTCACCAAACAAGATTGTCTTCAAATGCTTCTTAAACACATTGAGAGAATCAGAAGTAGGAACAGAGGTGGGCAGCTCATTCCACCGACTAGGAGACACACATGTAAAGAGTCTGGGATTGCGATTTGTTGGCACACAGAGGTGGTATTACCTGACACTATTCATCTGCTGGATTATTTGAATTTCCCCTTGGGATTAACAAAGTATCTATCAATCTATCGATCTATCTATCAGCACACAGTGTTTGAAAAGGAGCCGAGGACTTCACAAAAGTGTCTCCACATAAACCACCAGTCAAAAGTTTGTACATGCCCAGAAATGTTCATGTTTTTGGTAGAAATGAATGTCTCTTTTATCAAAAACCATTGAAATGTTTTAAAAATATAGCCAAGATATTAAACATACATAAGAATTTTGACAAACAAAAGGAGATCATTCAGTCCATCAAACCTGCTTGTTTAGCTAATAGTTAAGGTATCCCAATTTATTATTCATATATGACTGGAGGGTGGTAGCACAGTGGTAGCATTCCGGGTCCTCCCTGTGCAAGCCCGTCGCGACAAGGCAGGCAAACCAAGCAATTGCTTGGGGCCCCGAGCTGGCCTGGGGCCCCAAGACAACGACTGGTTAAGAATAAAATGCAGCGACAAACTGTGTGAGCGCCCCATTGATAGTGAATGCAGTAAAGTGCAATGACACTGTTATCGGGATCCCCCTCAAGGGGGCCCCCCTCGCTGACAGCAGCCATTTTTGCAAATGTTCAATTGTTGAAAATGTTCAAATTTTATGCACTTTATATGCAACAGCAGTATTTGCACTCTAAACATTTTTTTATTTATGCACAGTATATGCAACAGCAGTATTTGCACTGTAAACCTTTTTTATTTATATAAAGTGTGAGTGAATTTAAACTGTATGGCTATGCTGTGGTTCCTTTGCGTGCGTGCGGGGGGCCTCCATGTCCATTTTGCTTGGGGCCCCCAAATTCCTTCAAACGGCCCTGTCCCTGTGTGGAGTTTGCATGTTCTGCCCTTGTCTGCATGGGCTTCCTCTCATTGTTCAAAGACATACAGGTTAAGTGAATTAGTGGCAAAAATTGGCCCTAGAGTGTGTTTTAGTATGTGTGTTTGTGCATGCTCAGCGATGGACTGGCACTCGATCCAAGGTTTGTTCCTGCCTTGCACCCTATGTTAGCTGTGATAGGCTCCAGCACCCCCCACCCATGATCCAGATTAAGTGGGCTAGAAAATGGCATATGACTACAAAACCTTATTTTCTGTAGCCAATCCTTCAGTGTCCTAAAGCTCAACTCCCTAAGCTTACCCTTAATTAGTCTTTTTAAATGCTAACTGGTTATTAGAGAAACCTTTGTAATTGCATTAGCTCCGCTGAAACCTGTTATTCTGTTCACTTGGGGTGCAAGGCACTGATATTTCTAAAGTTCAGTTCTAGGTTTGCATGATGCTGACCATAATACACTTTCCAACCATCTTCCATCCCAAGTTGGTGTTTTTTTGCCCATTTTAATCTTTTTATTTGCAAGTTTCAGATATGGCTTTTTCTTTGAATCGCTGCCTCTTAGGACAGCATTCCAGTGTCATGTTTTCACTATTGCGGATGACATTTGGCAGAAGCCAAATGAGGACCTATAAGGCATTTGTTTCCCAAACTACACACTCTGATGTCTTTACCTTCTTATGGGCCTTCCCTTCGCTTTCTATCCTGCTTAGATCCAGTGTGTCATGTTCTCTCAAGACAATAAAAGGCATATTTGTATGAAATCTTTCAGTCTTGGGTGGCACAGTGGGTAGTGCTGCTGCCTCACAGTTAGGGGACCTGGGTTCGTTTCCCGGGTCCTCCCTGTGTGGAGTTTGCATGTTCTCCCCAAGTCTGCGTGGGTTTCCTCCCACAGTCCAAAGACATGCAGGTTAGGTGTATTGGCAATCCTAAATTGTCCCTAGTGTGTACTTGGTGTGTGTGTGTGTGTGTGCGCGCCCTGCAGTGGGCTGGCACCCTGCCCAGGGTTTGTTTCCTGCCTTGTGCCCTGTGTTGGCTGTGATTGGCTCCAGCAGACCCCCATGACCCTGTAGTTAGGATATAGTGGGTTGGATAATGGATGGATGGATCTTCAGTCTCTCTGCAGTCTGTCACATGGATTAACCTTCATTCAGCAAAAAACAATAGACTGACATGTTCCTTGAGAAAGCTGTTTCATTCTGGCCATTTCTCAACCCAGAACTGATTAGCTTCAGAATGAACAGAATGACAGGTTTCAGTGATGCTAATGCAATTACAAAGGTTTCTCTATTAAGCAATTAGTATTTAAACATGTCTAATTAAGGGTAAGCTAAGGGAGTTGAAAGAAATGGGGCTTTGTAGTCATATGTGAATAATAAATAAAAAAGTCAGTCATTTCAAGCAGCCATTAGAAACACTAATAATATCATGGCTGTATTGTTAAATCAATTTAATGGTATGTCAATCAAAAAAGGTATCGATTTCTATAATATTTTTGGGTGTGTCCAAATGTAAGACTGGTAGCGTCAAAAAGTGCAGATCCATTGATTACTATGTAGGTACGCATCAAGGATTTGAACTCAATACTTGCTGCTACAGGGAGCCCATGTTATCTGAAGACATGTGCCCACCTTGGCTGGTCGAACATCATCTGCAGCAGCTTGGTGACACGACAGTACTCCTGTCAACAGAAAGTTGCAGTAATCCAGACATGACATGACCAAAGCCTGGACGAGGAGCTGAGCTGTATAACCGTCAGTCATAATTTGGTCTTGCGGATGTTGAATAGTGTGAATCTGCCAGACCAAAAGACAGTGGCACATGCAACCAGTTGTGGCTGTAAAATGCCACCTTTACACACAGACATACAAACATGCACTTGGCTTTTTTTCTCTCCCTTATCAGCAGTTTCATGCTTTGAACTTCTACAGTGCTGGCACCTTTGTTTGCTGCTGACACCTGTATGCCATACTCTAGAAAATTTAACAGATTTCCACTTGTTATGTCCATGTTGAAAATACAGCTATTGTTTTTTAAATACAGCTGTTGGTTACACTTGCATTTGGGGATCTCCTGCACCTCTGATCTGGTGCTCAGTCATAACAGGATTCTGCCCTTCGCTCCTAGCTGTTAAGTGAGTCATGCTGCCACGTCTGCGTTTTTTAAACAACCCCCTTAGCATTTCCATGTAATGTTCTCTGCACAGTACACACAGTAGCAAGTTGTGTAAGTTCAAAACATCTACCAGTAGTGCAAGGAACAAACAAAAATATGTACATGCGCTTGGGCTAGTATACACAGGCAGGGTATATGAGAAACAAACTCTTGCAGTCTATACAGTGGATTCAGGGCATATTGAGATGCCTTCACTTCTGTACACTTTGTGTTGAAGATTTCATTTTAAATGGATATATTTGTCATTTGTGCCCATAAGTCTACACTCAGTAACCCATAATGACAAAGTGAAAACATGTTTTCAGTAAAAGTTAGCAAATTTATTAGTAATCAAAATCTGAATTGAATGAATGAACAAAATAATGCAATACCAAATGGGATGATGCGAAAAAGTAATTACCCCCTTTAATTTAAACTCCTGGGTGTTAATCTCAAGTCAGGCTCAGAGTGACGTGTAACGATCTGCTATACACTGTTACGCCTGAATAATGCTTGGGACAGTGTACTGTAAAGAATCATGTATACTTCTGCTTGTCTTGCCGCGCTAAGGTAACTCATCAGTATTCATGAGAGTGGTGGACTAAACTCAACTAAAACACAACAGCATGTAAATGAGAAGCTGTGAAGCCAGTTTTAGATGAAAGTGATGTATACGGCATTGTATGTACAGCTATGACATGCCTGGTACATATAGTTGCCTGAAGGTTTACCGGTGTGCAAATAGGTGCTTGGCAAAAAGATCTCTAAGCACTGTTCACAATGCAGCAACGGTCAATGTTCGTGGGAAATACAGGGTAAATGTGGAAGTAACTAAGCCTTGGGGTGTGGTAGCCTTAAATAAGGGGCGTGTTGATCGTGACGGTCAGACAATGACATTCTACCCTCTCATGTGCCTGCAAGAAAAAAAAATATTATTAGAAAAGTGTGCAGACAAACACGCTTCTATTGTCCTGATTGTGACATCCTACTGTGCATTGGTGACTGTCTCAAAACATGTCACACAAAGGACATGTACCAAATCTGTATCAGTACAGCAGTGGACATTAGACATACCTTTCCTACTTTGCCATTTTGATACTGACATGTTTTTGTTGCACGTAATAAAACTGTCGCTTATTGAAAAAATTCAATATTGTTGGCTTTTTTTTCCAGGGTGTAAACGTAATGCTAAAGAGATTAATAATTGCTTGAGCAACCGTCACTGAAACCAAACACATCCTAAACTTCATTATCAGCCTTCCACGTCACACTGGAGGTGTTCTTACCCAAAGTTCAGCAGCACTGCCAGGTTCTCTAGCACGAGCTGCGTTTTTTCAGGAGCTGCCTCAGCATCTATTTTGGGCTTAAGTCTGGACTTTGACTTGGCCAGTCCAAGTTTGAATTTGGCTTCTTTTCAGACAATCTGATGTGTACTTGCACTGGAATTTCAGATCACTGTCCTACTGCATAACCCAGCTATTCTGCAGTTTCAGTTCAAGGTCAGACAATTTTTGACACAGAGCAGAATTCATGGTTCCTTTAATTATGGCAAGTCATTCAGGTCCTGAGGCAGCAGAAAATCCCCACACCATCGCACAGCCACCAACATCACCATGTCTGACTCTTGTCATGATGTTCTTATTGTGGAGTGCTGTATTTGCTTCACACCACATGTAACAGGAATAATGAAATGTGGAAAGTTTCACTTCTGTCTCACCTGTCTGTAGAGTATTCTTCCAAAAGGCTTGGGGATCATCCAGGTGCTTCCCAGCAATTGAAAGACAAGCATTTACAAGATGTTCTTGCCAGTTAACAGGGGTTTCCACTTTGCTGCTCTCCAGTGAAGTTTGGGTTCTTTCTGAGGGCAGAGTCATGAACACTAAACTTTGCTGAAGCAAAACAAGCCATCATTTCTTTGGAATCTTTTTAGGTGCTTTTGTGACTTCTGGGAATATTTTCTACTACACTCTTGGAACAATTTTGGCAGGCTAGTCAAGCATTCTGAGTGGTTTCCCTTTGGAATGTATCTGCTGGTTCAGGGTCTTAGAAATGGCTTTTTAGCCCACTCCAAACTGAAACATGCCAAAAATATTTTTCCTGACTTCTTCTTCCATTGATTGATGTAATTTTTAAAACTTTGTGTTGCCAACTTGACTCTGATGGTAAAGGTCAAAATAAATTAGATTTACGCTGACTGGCCTACCAGGCTGAGTTCAGTCAATTTAACTTAATTATCCTCATAATCAGGTTGATGTAACTAGGGGGCAATTAGTTTTTCACACTGTACAAGTTGGTGGTGGATTACATTGTTCCTTAGATAAATTACATTAGTTAGAAAAAATGTGTAATTTCAGGTGCCCTTTATCTAATATTAGATTTTGTAAGAACAATTAAAAAACAGAGGGCCAAAAGTTTAAATTATGGAGAATATCAAGGAGAGGGGCAATTTTTTTCTAATGACACTGAAGTATTCACCTTGCATTTGTGAAATGCTGCCAGTTTAATAAGACTAAAGTTTCCTATCTTCACATAACAAGCTGAAGTAATACTTTAACAAGTTGCACGTATCATAGCCTCTTTATATACTGATCAAAAAATTAAAGGAACAGTTTTTAATCGGAGTATAGCATCAAGTCAATGAAACTTGTGGGCTATTGATCTGGTCAGTTAAGTAGCAGGGGGGCTTGTTAATCAGTTTTTGTTGCTTTGGTACACTAGAGGGGCAACAATGAGACGACCCCCAAAACAGTAATGGTTTAACGGGTGGAAGCCACTGACATTTTTCCCTCCTCATCTGCTTTTTCACTCGTTTTCCATTTGGCTATGGTCAGTGTCACTATTGGTAGCATAAGGCGATACCTGGACCCTACAGAGCTGGCACAGGTAGGCCAACTTCTCCACGATGGCACATCAATACCTACCATTGCCAGGAGGTTTGCTGTGTCTCCCAGCACAGTCTCAATGGCAAGGAGGAGATTCCAGGAGACAGGCAGTTACTCTAGGAGAGCTGGACAGGGCCGTAGAAGGTCCTTAACCCTTTCAGCAGGACTGACCGGTATCTGCTCCTTTGGGCAAAGAGGAACAGGATGAGCACTGGAAGAGCCTACAAAATAACCTCCAGCAGGCAGGCCACTGGTATGAATGTCTCTGACCAAACAATCAGAAAAAGACTTCATGAGGGTGGCCTGAGGGCCCAAAGTCCTGTAGTGGGCCCTGTGCTCACTGCCCGGCACTGTGGAGCTCAATTGCCATAGAATACCAGAATTGGCATGTCCATCATTGGTGCCCTGTGCTTTTCACAGATGAAAGCAGGTTCACCATGAGCGCATGTGACAGACGTGAAGTCGTGGAGAACGTTATGCTGCCTGTAACATCGTTCAGCATGACCGGTTTGGTGGTGAGTCAGTGATGGTCTGGGGAGGCATATCCATGGAGGGACGCACAGACCTCTACAGGCTAGACAATGGCACCTTAACTGCCATTAGGTATTGGGATGAAATCCTTGGGCCCATTGTCAGACCCTATGCTGGTGCAGTGGGTCCTAGGTTCCTCCTGGTGCACAACAATGCCTGGCCTCATGTGGCAAGAGTATGCAGGCAGTTCCTGGAGGATGAAGGAATTGATACCATTGACTGGCCCCCATGCTCACTCGCCTGACTTCAATCCAATAGAACACCTCTGGGACATTATGTGTCAAACCATCCAACGCAGCCAGGTTGCACCTCAGACTGTCCAGGAGCTCAGTGATGCCCTTGTCCAGATCTGGGAGGAGATCCCCCAGGACATCAATTGTTGTCTCATTAGGAGCATGCCTCCCTGATCCCCCCACCCCCCGACATTGCCAGTCATGCATACAAGCACGTGGGGGCCATACAAACTACTAAGTGCGGTTTGGAGTTACTGCAATGAAATTTTGGCAAAATGGACTTGACTGCTTGCCGCATCATTTTTTCATTTTGATTTTTGGGGTCTTTGAATTCAGCCTTCTGTAGGTTGATCATTTTCATCTCCATCAAACGCTGTGGCATCCTTCCATTTCTAACACATTACCATGTCAGTCCATATCAGTATTGATATCCAGCAGGATTTTTTTCCCATTGAGATCTGATGTGTTTTCAAAGTGTTCCTTTAACGTTTTTGAGCAGTCTGACATTAAAACAACCTCTCACCAAAAAAGCAACAGCTATGTTCATATACAGTAGAAAGAAAATATCATTTTAATGGATCCTACATGAATTTAAAATTAAATCTTCTCATTAGAATTTCCCCAAAGGAGAGAGACCCTTAAGGATTTAACAATCAGAATTTTTATTTTATGTGGAAAATTATAACCTGTCCTGATTATCTCAAAGGCATTTCAATGTCACTTTGCTCATCCCTTTATATGTGTGTATTTCCAATAATATTAATAAAAATGTTAATTTTCTTATATACTGCATAAAAAGGCCCACTATTCAGAGAGCTTCTGCTCCCTTACTGTCTGTGTGGAGTCTGTGCATGTTTAATCCGTGACCATTGGGCTGTCCTGTGTCTCCTCAGGGCTGATGAATAGCTTTGAATTGTCCACATTTAAGCGAGTGTGCTCTTTGGGGTTTGTATTGCCTTACTGCCACAGACGCTGGAATGGGTCGCATCCTTCAGAAGAACCCAGATAAGACTCCTAAAATGTAAGGATGGACAAGCAAAATGCAGTTTAAAATGAATGGATATCAAAAATGGCGTACTGAAGTGGAACAAACTCATTATTTTAGTAACTGACTGGGATATGCAGTGGATTTTAGAAAACATCCAGACCCCTTCACTGTCTGCACATCTTTATTTTATTGTAGAGTAGCCGAAGTACTCAGCGTTGCCCGGGTATATTTGTGGAATGGGTTAAGGAAAGAAAGCAAATGCTTATGTGTTTTTTAAACAGTGAACCTTGTTGTTATTGCTAGGTGTCCCATCTGTCAATGGTGCTGCCTTGTAAATCGAGAATTTCTTCTTTTTGGTTCTGATTAGATTCCAGAATTGCAGTAACTCCTTGCTGGGTTGTAACCGTAAGTGCTGTCATGTCTGACTCGTACTCTTAGTTTTAGGTGGACAGTTCATACTGCTTAAATTATGAAGAAAAATCCAAAAAAGCAGGAGTTAAACAACAACCCTTTCATTCTCCTTTATGTTGCGATGCACTATTGATTAGGCCTCACACAATACTCCTTATTACGTTACAATGCAGGGAAGCTGCATGTGGCGTTGCCTGATTAAGTAATGTTAAGCTCTGGCCAATCTGCCTGCTAGTGTGGCTCCAGTCTATTTGGATGTTTCACTTACTTTGAGCCAGCAGGTATGACATTGGGAGTTTCTCTGAGTTCTCTGGTTTACCCCTTCTTGTCAGTGAGATGCTCATTAGATTAATCTGAGTCTAAATTACCAGTGTATAGACATTGGGTTTAGAACACCTAAGAACACTCTGAAACAAATGGAGATTGTTATTAATGTCGGAAAGGCCTCTGTGAAAACATTTACAGCAGATGAGCCCAGATGGGGTGACTTGGTGATGCTGAGGGCGACATAGCTGAGTTAGCACTTGTACCCTTGCTTGATTTCTGGCTTAGGTACCTTCTGTGTAAAGTTTTCATTCAATCTTTCATATAGTGTCTTTCACAACTGTCTATCTATGTATTTATATATTTTATTTTTATCCATTTGTATTGCTCTGCCAGCGCAAAACCTAATTCTCTGATAATATACAGCAGCTGTTTCTGACTTATTGTTGAAATGCTTACTGTTGGTATTTTATAATCAAACTTACCAAACTGGTTACCAAGGATCTAAACACTTGACACTCTTTTAAAAATGTCAACAAAAGTAAAATGCAATCCAGTGTCAATTGGTTCAGGTGAAAACCAGAAGGTACAAGTTGCCTTAGGGCGAAAGCTATAAATGATTGTTTCCCAGCCCTTGAAACCAAACCTTGGGCACAGTAAGAAGATTCCAGGTACAGAATGTGCGGAAATTGGACAAACAACTCTTCATTTTTGGGTTCAAATTTCAGCCTTTATGACTGCCTCTATGAAATTACACCTTTTCCAAATGTTTTACCTTTTGTTTGCTTTCCCAGTAATCTGAATTACCTCCCACATTCCAAAGACATGTCAGTTTGGTAGACGGGTGTCTTTAAATTGTCTTTTTATTAGCAAATGTAGTTCCATACACATATGTGCTTTGTTAAAGACTGGTGTTATGTCCAGGCTTGGTGCCTGTCTTAGACTAAGATCAGGCTCTCTGAGATCGTGAGTGAAATAGGCAGGTGTGGAAAATTCAGTTTCTGAAGAAAATAGAATTAAAAAACAAATCAAAAACTGTATTTGAACACTAGAGGGTGCCAGCTGCCCTCACATAATCTGAATCGGGGACTTGAAGGCAAACATACTAACGAGAATAGACACCTGCTCGATTTAGAAAATAAAAACATTCTTGTAATTAATGTAGACTACTGTGCAGAGATCTGCTTTTACTTTGACATTAAAAAGTCTTTTTCTACTGATGTCTGTCAAAAAAGCTAGATTAAATCCATTGTGGTTTAATTTATAACAGTAAAATGTGAAAATTTCCAAGGGGGTGAAGAATTATCTATCTATCTATCTATCTATCTATCTATCTATCTATCTATCTATCTATCTATCTAGCATAGTGAACATTTAGACCTTTGTTCATTCAGTTTTCCATTGTGAAGGGTCACAGTCTATCCCAGCACCAATGGGTCATTTCAGAGTCCTCAGTCATCCCAAATGAGCCATATATCCTATCCATATATATCTTGTGCTCCAATTGGAAAAACAAAAGAAATGTAACCAATTGTATCTTAAAAGATGTAACGTGTCAGCCAAATTAATACATGAATATGTATTTAAGTATATGACTTGTACACAGTATATGCTGTGTATATAATAATAATAATAATACATTTTATTTATATTGCACTTTATATTTAACAATCTCAAAGTGCTACAAAATAAGAATAAATTAACAAACAAGATAATCTATAGAAATAATTTAACAAAATGCCTTTCTAAAAAGATACGTTTTTAGGTTTCGTTTAAAAGCATCAGTCTACTGTGGCTCTCAGGTAATCAGGGAGAGAATTCCACAGCCTCAGCGCCACCGAAGAAAAGGCCCTATCACCCATACTGCTAAGCTTAGTTCTGGGAACTTGAAGAATGTTAGTATGCACAGAGCGGAGGGTGTGTGAGGAAGTATGAGGGATAAGGAGTTCCTGTAAATACAGGGGAGCAGATCCATAGATGCACTGATGGGTAAGGAGGGAAACCTTGTACTCTATTCTAAGTGGTACAGGGAGCCAGTGAAGGGTTTTCAAGATAGGAGTGATGTGGCTATGTTTTCGCACCCTCATCAGGATCCTGGCAGCACTGTTCTGAATGTACTGGAGTCTCTGGATACTCTTGCCAGGAATCCCAATGAGGAGCGCATTACAGTAATCCAGCATGGATGAGACAAAGGCATGGACAAGCCTCTCTGCATAATGCCAGGGTAAGTGTTGGACGAAGTTTAGCAATGAGATGGTAAAAAGATGACTTACAGAGATGTTTAATGTGGGTGTCAAAAGTGAGTTGAGAGTCCATTTTAACACCCAAATTGGTAACAAATGTAGAAAGAGGAATGTTTTGACCAGAGAAAGTGATACTGGTTACCAAACTGGTAGAAGAACGAAGATGGTGTGGTGTGCCAACTAAAATGGCTTCTGTTTTAGATCTGTTCAGCTGAAGGAAGTTGAGCCTCATCCATGCCTCTATTTCCTCCAGACAAATTGTCAGCGTAGATGTTGGAAAAGGATCAGTAGAGGAGGTGGGGGTAGTCCTAAGATAAAGCTGAGTGTCATCGGCATAGCAATGGAAAGATAGACCATGTCTGCTAATGACACTTCCAAGGTGGAGCATGTAAATAATGAGAAGGATGGGGCCTAACACAGAGCCCTGTGGAACACCACAGGTAATATTATGGGTGTGAGATTTTGCGCTGCCAAGAGCAACATACTCAGTTCTACCGGTCAAATAAGATGTAAACCAATTGTGAACATTTCCTGAAAGTCCAATGGTGTATTGCAGACGGTGAAGAAGAATATTATGATCAATTGTATCAAAAGCAGCTGTCAGGTCAAGGAGAATGAGTAAAGAAGGAGAACCAGTATCTGCTGACATCAGAAGGTCATTAGTGACCCTGACCAGGGCTGTTTCGGTGCTATGGCCAGGGTGAAAACCAGACTGAAACTTTTCAAACAGTTTATTCAATTTGAGATGATCATGAAGTTGTACTGCAACTATTTTTTCCAGAACTTTAGAGAAAAATGGAAGATTAGAGATGGGTCTATAGTTAGAGAGAACTTCAGGATCCAGGGTGGGTTTTTTCAGTAGAGGTCTGATGACAGCAGTTTTTAGTGCTGAAGGAATATGGCCAGCCAAAAGGGATTGGTTTATAATCCTGGTGATAAGTGGAGAAACAGCAGAAATGTTGGCTCTCAGCAAGGCTGAGGGAAAAGGGTCCAGAGAACTGGTAGATGGTTTCATTTTTCTGATGACGTCCTCCACCTCTTCCCGTGTGGCAACAGAGAAGGAGCAAAGGGGCTGGACAGTCTCAGGCAGTGGGTCGACAGTTGGGGGGAACAGAATATCCATGGTAGAGAGGTGTAAGTGGATATTATATGATATATGAAATAGAACAACTAAAAAAATTTAATTACAATAAGCAGACATCTGAACTTGTTGCCCAGAGTATGTTCTGCCATAGACTGAACGACTCCCTGCTCTACAAACAGGGAAAAATGTCTTGAGATCCAAAGGTTTGGCTGGCTGCTTGTTTCTGCTCTATATTTATATATAATAATAATTTGTAGCTGACTGAATTATTAATAGGGCAGAATGGTGGCACACTGGTAAGCGCTGCAGCGTCAGGGAGTTTGGTCCCCAGCCCAGAGGCTGTCTGTGTGGAGTTTTCATGTTATGCTAATTGGAAACTCTAAATTGGACTAGTGTGAGTGTGTTTATGCCCTGTAATGGACTGGCATCATTCCCGGGATTAGTTTTTGATTTTTTTTGGTGATGCCAGGATGACCTCAGATTTTCAGCTTGTTTTTACATTTTGGGTGGTAGAATGAATCTGCAAAAAAGATTGATGGAAACACACAGAAGGTACTCCAGCCAGAACTGAATGCAGAGTCCAAGTGTTATGTGACAGCATTGCTACTTTCTGTCCTCTTTTGGCTCTACTACTGCAGCATTTTGCTCAAATGCCTTCCCAGTAGAAGCTTTCACACACTTCACATTAAGCATGTGAACTCCTCATATGCTCAGAACACACCACCTCAGTCCAGTCTTTAATTCTGAAATCTGATACAAGTGTGATAGTCGTCCAAGACCTGAGACTCATCTACTAAGACCTGAAATTACACACATCCCAGAATGACATCTAGGAAGATCTGAAGCTGATGGCATCATTCAAGTGTAGTCTAGCTTCACTCCTTTTGGTCCCAGAATCTAGAAATCTCGGTCTGCGATGGAAAGGGGTCTGCAAAATCGGTCCTGGAGGGCTGTAGTGGCTGAAGGTTTTTGTTCCAACCCAGTGGTTTAATTAGAAGCCAATAATGACTCTTATTTAATTTTACGGATTGTTAATATTTCTATTCTGCATTTCAGACTCAGTCTTATATTGTAGACTTTTTTTCCTTTCCAAGGATGTCATCCAAATTATTTGCAGCCTGAAGTGGATGAGTAATCTTTAGTTCTTCAATTTTTCAATTCAGTTTCCTTACAAATATTTTCTTAAAGAAGACAGTTCATGATAAACACTCACAAATGTAAATGAGCAAGATGAAGATGCATCCTATTAATAATAAAGAGCCACTAACAGCAATGATTGCAGCTGTTTAAAACTACAGTAAAGGAAGCAAATAAGGGTAGGGAATCCGAACAAGTGAGATGACTACAATAAAGCAAAATAATGTTGCTTGCACAATATGGAATATTGGAACAAAATATACAGCCACTAGGGCCCTATAGGTGCAACGATGAAGACCCCTGGTGTAGGCTGTCACATTCAGCTCCACACAACCTTCTGCCTTTCCTCAAGTTCTTTCATTTAAGCTGTGACATTTCACATTCCTCTTCCATTTTATGTGTGCCTTTGTGATGGCTTCTTGTCATTCATTCATTAAAATGGGGCAGTATGATGAGGCTTGGACTTTGTGTCAGTCCCAGGGAGGAATGACTTCTATGCGGACTTTGCCTTTGGCCCCCGTATCTTTGTGGGCTGTCCCCAGAAGTACAAAGAGGTCCACTTGAAAGTGAATGGTGTAGGCATGTCCAATGGTAGATACAATTCTCTCCATGGTTGGACATTGCTGCTGGCATAGGTTCTGGCTTCACTTGACCCCATTTAGGAAAAAGCGGGTTCCGGAAAAGGACTTACAGTAAGATTTGAAGTTTAAGCAGGCCCATCATCTTAGCTACAAAGGGCACTAAAAGATTAACCTGTCCTATTTGAATTCCTGAACTGATCACATACGTGAGACGGCTGTATGGACATATTGTAGATGTCCAAAGGGTGCAGTTTGTGAAAATACCCTGAAGGTGGAATGTCTGTCTCAGTGTTCCTTGCCTGCTTTTCTATCACACAATTGCTAATTTAAAGCCTCAGTTCTGTGTAGCAGGATCCAGAAGTGTTTACTGGGACAGAATTCCCTGCTATATGAAGTGTGCTGTGGTCCAGTTGCTTGCCACTGCATGTCTGAAACAGTTTCCACATGCTGTACAGACAAATTCCCAGGCTTCATCAACACAACAGACATCCAATGACGGCACCCTGAGGCAGGGAGTGACATTCAGGTTGTCTGTGCTACTTTTCTTTATTACGATGTTTAAATGAGGCTTGCTGATTCATTCTTTATTACTTTCACTTCATTGGCTCATCTGACCAATCCCTACGCCAGTGTCTCATTTAGACATAAACAATCCCGGATGACACACACATTAGGTCCCAGTAATCAGCTCTCATCTCTCCTCTTTCAACTGGGCTCAAACCTGTGTGTGAATTTGAAGCTAAACTTTCATATTTATATTTATTTGTATATTTGTAGGCTGCCTCACAGTTTAGGACTCCAGGGTTAAAGTCCTAGCCTGGACATTGTCAGTATGGAATCTGAATGTTCTCTCCATGTCTGTGTAGGTTTTTGTTTTTTTTCTGGGTATTCTGGTTTCATACCTTTATCCCAAAAACATTCATTTTTTTGTGGACTGGCAACTTTGAATTGGCTGAGTGTAAGAGAGTGAGGGTATATGTATGAGAGTGGTCTCTGATGGACTAGCACCTCATCCTGGGTTGGTTCCTGCATTGAGTCTTATTCTGCTAAGACAGGCTGCAGCTCCCAATGACCGTGAAGTAGTTAAGTGGGTTATATAATGAACAGTCGATATCATTAATGTGACCACAAGTCTAGTCCTGAATGGCCATTGTCATGAGTGTGCCCATCTGTCCAGTCCTAACATTCTAAATAGCCATTGTCATGGGTGTGACTGTTAAGTCTATTCTTTACATTCACAGCAGCCATTTACATGACTGTGATGTTTGGTTTATTCTGTATACTTTGAACAGTCATTGTCATGAGTGTGATGATTGGCCAAGTCATTGTGTTCCCAATAGCCATTGAAACAAGTGTGAGCATTGATCCAGTCCTCATATTCTGAATTACAATAGATATAAATGTGACAATCAGCCGATTCCTTCCACCCTGCATAGCCACTCATTAATGTGCCCACTGGTCCATTCCTTATATTCTGAATGGACATTGTTATGACTTTTGTAAGTCTTGGATAGTTTGATCTTTTTATTAAGGAATTCCTTTTTGAGTTAGACATTAGTCTGTTATACATTTATATTTTACATTTCTTACCTGCTGCCTCAATCAGTCAATCTTATTTCATCAGTAAGCTGTGAATGAGAGGAGACACTGATGCTCCGGTCACACTCCTCATGTTGCGCAGCTTAGGCAAGGAGACCTTGACCTCTGGTGCATGGCTTTGGGTCATGGAAGTAGTTTTCAGACATAAATGGGTGAACAAAAATAAAACACCATTGGAAACTAAGAAAACATTCCTGAGTCTAAGGAAAACATCTGCAATCATGTTTGCCACACCTTCAGCTCCCTTCTGTCTGACATTGCCTCCTCCAGTCTGAGGTGCCTGGATGGCACAACAACTGGGTGGGTGAGGTTGGTGAATAATAATACCATTTTATGTTTGCTTAAATGCATGTCTTTCACTCAGTATATTAATGCTGGAATGTATGCAAGAATGAATGAAAGAAGACAGAGAAAATAAATGAAGACAAACATACAGATAACTGTCACCATTTCAGACTTAATGCACTTGCATCAAGGTTCTTCTGTGTACAGGATGCGGGCTCCAGTATCTTTGCCCATCCAATGTCAGGCTGCCAAGTAGACCGGTAATTCTGGTAATTGCCCAGGTATCAGTAGATATGTGGCATCTCACCCCTATACTATACTCTAAACAGGAAAACATTAAATGTGAAATAAATAGATGAAGGAATGAAAATGATATCATTTCAGACACATGGTGCTGGCATTTGGGTTCTTTTAGGTAAAGGTTGGAGGCTCTAGTTTCTTTGCCCGTCTGGTGTTAGGCTGCCACGTATACTGGTAATGCTGTATTGCTCGAGTGTCAGTAAATATGTGTCATCTCACCCCTTTAACATTCTCTGAACAGGAAAACATCACATGTGAAATGAATGAATGAATGAAGATATCATCATTTCAAACTCATGGTGCAAAGTAAACTGAAACTAACATAAATGGAACCCAACAATATCTGTCAAGTCATTTTTGAACTGTGGCTAGTTAACGGAGGAGAAGTAAACAAATACCCCAGTTATCAGCACTCCAGAATAAAATACAACATCTGGGGGATCCATGGTCAGTTACAACAGGCAAAGTCAGATGCGGGACCAGTCCTGGAGACCACAGCCAACTGGCCACTCACCTCTGATGGTTATTCTGTAGTAGAATCTGTGCTAGGCCGTCTAATCTGATGTCTGAATCTTTACATCCATTGATTCCAAGGCTCCCAGTATCTTAGGTGTCTTTTACACGAGCCGTTGACAATACAGCAGTGGCACCAAGTGCTACATCAAGATACCAAGAAGAGAAACAGAATAGATAAGGGCTAATAATGGTTCATAATTATTTTATTACCTATATTTAGTACAAATGACTAACAATCAGAAAGGCATTATGCACAGTTAATCAGCAGCTCTAGTCAGGGTATGATAGACTAAAGTTGTGAGTCTTCAGCCTAATTTGAAAGCTGACACTTAAGTGGCATTTTTTATATTAGACGTCATATTATTTCACATCTTTGAGGCCCTGTAACTAAAAACTTGACTTCCCACTGTTATTTGATTAATCCTTGGATTCATAAAAAGGCCATCATCTTGAGATCTCAATGTGTTCTCTGGTTTATAAGTAAGTTCAGATAAATTAAGCAGGGCCTCTGCCATTTAAGGCTTTATATGTTAAAAGGAGGATCTACCCTAAGCTTAATTAGAAACCAGTGTAACAACTTGAGAACTGGGGTTATGTTTTCATACATTGTATTCTTGTAATGAGTCTTGCAATAGCTTTTTGAATTAACTGAAAGCCACACAGAGAATGAACAGCCAGTGAAAACAGATTGCAGTGATAAGTCCTACTAGAAATAAATGCATGAAATAATTTCTCATTATCCTGCATATTTAGAAAACATCTTAATTTTCCAACATTTCTAAAGATGGAAAAAATATCTTTTAGACAGTTTTATAATGTGTATATCATAATATATATATAAAAAAATACTTTAATAAAAAAAAAAGCGTGGGATCTTTTTGAATGTTGACTGATGAAAAGCGCCCACACTTTTACTTTATGAGTGATGTATGAGAGATTTTTTACTTTTTAGTACACATTTTAAATTAATATAAGCGTGGTTTTTAAAAATATTTTTTATATATATATTATTTTCAACTTTTTAGTCTTGGGTTTGTTTTAGTATAATTTTGTAATCAATAATTTAACACTTCCTTTGACATTTATATGCACACATCTCCACACAAGATGCAAAAAGGATATTTCTATCGTTACCATCGCCATCTATTGGTGAAATCTTTAACTATTCTTCATATGAAAATTAAATTTCTTAATTAACATGGATTAATTGATCAATTAGTGAAACTGATCATTGATACATGTATTATCATTGGAACCGAGTAAGTGTGCAAAATTTCAAGTCATTTGGACAATACGAAGTGGGTTAAATATCAATTAGAAGATTTGTACCAGACAACAAACAGGTGAAGTTAATATAAGTGTGGTAATAAAAAGACATTCTAGTGTCACAGATAACACCTATATTGTGTGCTGATTCAGTAAAAATTACAGTATTCATAACGAAACAAAATGATGATGTGGTAAAACAAAAAAAAAACAACTTTTTTAATAAGACCTCTAAAAAGGGCACCACTGCATTTCTCTTAGAGAACAACCCCCAGGACCATTCAGAAAAGTGGAAAGAAACATTTATTTAAAGAGAAATACATTTTCTGAATGACTAGTATCACAGCACAGATATCATCGTTTCAGACTCATGGCACTTGTATGCAGATTCTTCTGTGTACAAGGTAGAGGCTCCAGTTTCTTTGCCCATCTAGTGACAGAAGCCAAACTGCCAGGTAGACTGATAATCCTGTATCGCACAGGTGTCAATATTCATGTGGCACATGTCACGCATGCATGTCGGAGGATCTCGTCACAGGCTTGATCGAGGTATGTAATAACTCACTGAGGGACGAGAGAGGGCACCATCACTAACACTTTCTTTTCCTTCTCTCCCCACAGCACCAAGAAACCGCCCAATGAGGTGCTATAAAAACCTCCACTGCCCAGAAGGAGGTGTCTTTTTGACAAGAGTGACTCACCATATGGAGCTCCTGAGCAAACAGACCCTGAACCTGTGCCTAAAGCAGAGCCTTTGTGTTTATCTTAAGCCCCAGGGCAAGAAGCCCAAAATGCCAAGAGGCATTGATCTCTTGCTAAACATTTCTGTTAAATTAAATGGGACAGCTTGGTTGGGGCCCTAACTTTTATTTTTGAGACATGTCATTCCTGAACCTGGTCACGCTCATCATACCACCAGGGCTTTTATCAGAAACTCTGAATTGGAAAATGCCTCGCAAAAGACAGAATGAGTTTTATTATAAATAATAGTAATGAGGGGCAACAGTGGTGGCGTTGCTGCCTTACAATTAGGAAGATTGGGTTCACATCCTTATTACATCCTGGGTTCTCACTGAGTTTGCATGTTCCCCGCATGTCAGGACAGTTTTCCTCTGGGGGCTCTGATTTTCGTCCACAGTCCAAAGACATGCAGGCTAGGCACATTGGCGATACTAAACTGGCCCTGAGATGCATGTATGTTCACGCTGTGATGGACTGGCACTCTTTCTGTGTGTTGTTCCTGCCTCTCATCCAATGTTTGCCAGGAAAGACTCCAACTTCCTCATAACCCTTCCCTGGACAACTGGGCAAAGAACTTGGATGGATGGATGGATAATAGTAAAAACATCAACTGAAAGGTTGCCTCAATTCACATAACCTGTTAAAGGTGTTGAGACGTTTGACAAAACCCCACTTTAAGGTTATTCTCAAGATGGACCCTCTTTATGTGATGTCCAGTCCCTTTTTTATTTAGATTCATTAAAGTAAGGCACACACCCCTGACCTTTTTTTTTTTTTAGTTTGCAGCCTGAAGGTTTATATACTACACATTTCTGGGCAGAGCCAGGGCCTTCTGATTCAGAAGTTGATGGGAATGGAAACCAGGCAATTGGTGGGGTCTCTCTGACTGGTGTTTTTGTAGAAGACAATGAGTCACAGTAAAAATATTGTTTCAGTTTTTGATACTGTTGATTGTTGTGAGTGAACTGACATCATATTTTTTTCTTAGAGCCATTTAAAACAAGTGACATTGAGCCAAAAAAAATTTCCAGATGTGTAAAAACAAAACTGTCTGACCTAACTTAAAAAAGATAATCATATTTATCCTGTGGACTCCCACACACACCACTAAACACAGAGTTCAGAAGAGTAACTGAGCAGGCATGTGGCTGGCAAACGAGCATGATGGCTGGTTGTGGGTTCTCTGGTTTCTGCTGCTTCTTTAACTAATGGGGGTCACTAAAGACATAAAGCCATTGTGTGTTAACATGGTGTGTGGTTTAAAAGGTGCTCCCCCCCATCCTAAAGGCAGCATTTATCTTCCTATTATACTGGATGGGCTACTAGGGACCTCTCCACCCCTTTAAATGTGAATTGAGGCCAGTAGGGGAAGATGTATTAGGAAAGTCATTAATGTTCTACACAATGTTTCTGACTTTCAGTGAGTAAAAGCAAGGGTGCTATTGACTGGAGGTGGAGAAGTTAACTCTAATTGAGAGTGGTATGGTGGAGGGAGGCAAAGTGCATAGTGTGGACCTGAGATATGAAGTAGACCATTCACTCTACCTAACAGACAGGGAATTAACCTGATTTGAAAGGCCTAGAGAGGTGTCAGGGATTTTTGTTTTCCTTTGTTTATTTTGGTACACTCTTACTCTGGTTGGCGGTCCGAATCCCATAAATGCCAGAAGTGACTCTACTCCATTGGGCCATTGAGCAGTGCCCTTAACCTGCAATTGCTCCTCCCTGGATATGACATTAATCTGCATCCAGCCCTGCAAGCAGGTCCTCTAACTTGCAGGGAAAACTTGAGGGTTTTTGGCAGGAGTGGCACTCCAGCCACCATAAAATAAACCCTCACACTGTTCAGTGTGGTGTGAGGTGTCACACGTTGCATGGCTACACTCGGATCTCAATCAGGGTGGTTTGCAGTGTGGTGGGTGTGGCAACACGCTGTAATCAGCGCATGCTCCCAACCTCCTCTTCTTTACTCTGTGTGTTGATACTGCTGAGCTGATGCACATAACCAGCAACCATCACCTGCTGAAAGTTTACAAAGGTCAGGCATCACAATGGTTGGACATCAATCATTAAAACGTGGGATTCTAGAAAGTCCAAAGGTGAAACCCTTAAAAATCCCCTTGGTATTTTTAAAGTCAAAGTATAAATTAATTTGCCACTTGGAATTGTGTTCTTTTTTAACAAAAAAAAAAATATATATATAAAAATTTTCAAAAGAGCAAAAAGGACTTACTTAAAAAGTAATCCTAAGTGACTAAGTCCAAGAAAACTCAATCTGAGAGCGAAATCTGAGAACAACAGCAGAAAATCATAGAAAGTAGTAAATCTAGAAGAAAAATAATACTTAATACTCAGTGCTCCAAATACAACTCGCTTAACTGCTTCTGGTTCTCTCCTGCTCTCAGCACTTTATAGTGCGAGGGAGGTTCCAGTAGCAGTGATGTCAGGATGGCCCGCCTCCTGGAGCTCCACCCACAAAGCATACAGAACATTGGAACATTTAAAGGGACATAATTACAAACATAAAGGAAAATACCAAAATTATAAAAAAGAATAATTCAAAATTGACAATAAAGCATAAAATACACATAAACAAAGGTCCATACATAACACAGCTACATTTTCTTTACCAACCAGACACAAAAGGTATAATCGTATATTCTGCCTCACATTTCTCTTCAAACTGTCTTTCCTCTTTAATGGATGTCTTTTCTTGGACACAGCAATGCATCAGGAGAGCAACCAGTGGCCACTGGTCCAAAATCAGCTTCTATTAGTTTTTTATTGCGGATGACGCTTTTACCCAAGGTGAGTTATGACACCTGAGATACAACTGGCTACAAATTGGGACACATTTTTTAAAAAATCTTTTGTTTTTCTAACTAGAGCACAGGCAGGTGAAATGACTTGCTCATGGATTTGAGTACACAGCCACTATGTCACAAAGCCTGACTTGTTTTGGTTAACTCTGGTTCCCAGTTGCCTTTTTTAGTTTGATCTCATGATTTTGATTGACCCTTGCCTGTCTCAGACCACATCTTGGTTTCCATATATTATTACCTAGTATTTCAAAGCTCACAATAATTCTCAGGAACTTCATTAACAACTTCATTAACAACAATAATAATCATCATCAAAGAAGCTTATTACGAAGGCAGGATCCATCAATGGACCTGCTGAAGGTGCTGGAGGAGAGAATGAAGAAAAAACTGACTGCCATTATGGACAATGTTGCACATTCTCTCTCTGACACATAAGCACTGAGGACTCTAAAACAACAGAAGTGTGTAAAGAAACACTACTGGGGCTCCTTTGTAGCTAGGCCAATGCACCGTTATAATACCTTTCACATCTATCTATCTATCTATCTATCTATCTATCTATCTATCTATCTATC
>JANRMT010062850.1:14287368-14374838 GCA_026402145.1 Polypterus bichir lapradei | reverse complement strand
TAGATAGATAGATAGATAGATAGATAGATAGATAGATAGATAGATAGATAGATAGATAGATGTGCTTCAATAATCCAGTGTAACAGAAAGGTGCTATATTGGCGCCTGACCCAACAGACAGACGCGGGAGGCACAGTGATAAAACAAATACATGGAAGGTTGGATGGATAATAACGCCTGCATTATTGTTATCCCAGCAGCACTGGGTGTAAGGCAAGAAGCACATGCACCAGTTTGCTGGTCCATTGATTGCAGGTCTCAATCACACAGCCAAGCTGAAAAGAGTGTGCTCCATGCAATCCTGTAAAAAATACCTATAGATGAAATGTCAGTTTAGTTTGAATCCATTTACTTACTATAGACATGCTGAAACCATGTGATCAGGTACTGCAGTAGCCAGTGTTCATGAATCCTTGGGGGCTCAGATTGGTGATGAATGTTATTTACTTCACAGCACATGAACGACTAATCGCATTTATAAAACACAAGAAAATGATCACATCTGGCTATATTTCTGGTCAGTTTCATGAAGGTTCATACATGGGCTAAAGCGTTAACCACAAATGTTGGCCATTCAAAGGCACAGTTTTTCATACACAAGAACAAAAAAGTAACACAAAAATAACACATTACATTTTCCTATAAGGAACTATATAACATGTTAATTTTTTGTAAGTAATGAGTAATGTATTTAAATCACTTTTAAAAGTAACATTTTCCACAATGCTTGGAAGACATGGGCCCAGCTCTTGTTTTCAGATTCACAGCAACCAATGATGACTTTTAATTATTTTTTGTGCAGTTTACTGACATTGAAGTATTTTGAGAAGGAAGAACACCTTTGTACATTTAAACAGTGTTTAAGTTGTCAGGTTTGTGCCTTCTCAGCTTATGCCAGTTTTGTGTTTGCATGTAAACACACACACACTGATCCACGTGTCTGTGGAGCTTTCCACATGAAGGTTAAGATAACTGGCAACTCCAAATGTCAGCTTGTCAGCATGAGTGAGCTTTCTCTGAAACAGATGGGTATCTCATCTACCATTAATTTCTCCTATATTTCTAGAAAATTACATTGCCACAATGATGATAAAAACTGAGAAGATCCACAAGAACAAACCTAATGAAATGAATGAAACTGTTAAGGACACATCAAAGGTACTGGAAATTATCGTTTACACCTAAAAAACCAAGAGAGATTATATCAAGAATAAGAAGTGGCCAGGAAAATCAGGAGTCATAACATAATCAGGGCTGCCAAGAAATCAAAAGGACAAAAGTCAAAGGTAAGGGAAAGTTGAAACTAAATAATACAATCCTACCGCAATGGCATACTTAACAAAAACTTACAATTAGCTCATCCCATATGCTGCCTGGAACCCCAATGGCCTGCACTAAAACAAATGAATAAGGAAAACGAGTGAATGAATGAATGTTTATTTTTGGGGAAACAGTAGTTAGTTTTGCTGCCAAACAGCTTCAGGGACCACGATTCTAATCTCAGCCCATTAAAAAATGGTTCCTTCCTTATCCAGTGATCACCATTTATTGAAATAAGTAGGTTGATAAACATGATTAATATTCACACTTGGAAACTTAGACCTGAAACAGTTCACTCTATAGACTCACGGCTACGGGACTTCAGTTTACCTTCCTGCTCTTTCACTCTCAATGTAGAGTTTGTCCATGTGCTCCATGTCCATGTCATTTTTCTCTAAGTAGATTAAAATGGCTAAATTGGCCTGGTGTGAGAAAGTGTGAAAGTGTACACAAGTGCGCTTTATGATAGAACTGGTGTTGTTTCCATAATTGCTTCCTGCCTCATGTTAAAGGATAGCCCCCTGTGACTGTGTTCTGGATGATGTCCAAACATACATTATTAAACCCACTTCATTTAATTATTATGAACAATGAAGAAGTGCTGGGAGATGTTATCAAGAACAAGACATTTTTAGGAAAAGTAAGAGTCAGAACTGTGAGATCTGAAATATAACCGGGGCTACCAGTAAACCAAAAAGGACAAGACAATTATTTTATTGTGTAAAATTGTCCAGGAAAGGTATTTTAAACTCTAAGGTTCTTTTTGTATTGCTGGACAAGTTAATACTGGAAATGCCTAAACTGTCAGCCTTGATTCACACATATGTCCTGCAAAACTACAGTACCTATTCAACACTCTCTTGGCACAGATAAACTCAAATACAAACCAAGAATATCTATACAAGGCTAGCTATCTTAATTTCAGTACCTTACCAGGGGCTAAAAGCCATTCTACTCACGAGACATTCCTGCCGGGATTCACTTGCATGTCAATCCGTCTTCAGATTTCTTCCCATTAAAGGGCTACACTTCAGAATAAAAAGCCAGGAACTGCTACTCCTGTTGGGCTTTTGTATCCCAAGGGCTAGCTTTGAAAAGAGTTACACAGTCGAACAGAAGCCAAGGGCTAATCACTAACCCTGACAGTACAATACCTAAATAGGCAAAGTTAATTTTACTAACAATCACCGGTCCTTGCTAAATGTCAGCAAACAACAGGACAACTTTAGCAAAGCATTCATGTTCATTTGAAGCAAAAACTAGGTGTAAAGGTTAGATATGAAAACATACAACCTAAATGATTCAAATCAGGGTCACACGGCAAGCTTCGTTTCAGGATCACATGACAAGCTTCGTTTCAGGTGGCTGTGGCTGTTTCAGTCTTTGGTTTCTTAAATTAGGCATAATGTTTCGGAGTGAAGAGGCCATCTGTAGGTGACAAAGTTTGACCAAGTCTTCTCTTTGGCAATTGTCCCTCTCTCCTCCTAGTCGTGGAAGTTATGATGTTTCTCTAGCATTGTCTTTTTAAAATCCTTTGAATTTATAGAGTCTTGCTGACTGCCCCTTTTCACAAATAAACCCTGCCTTATGTAAGATATTACATCAGTCAAAGTTTGGGACAACCGATAAGTTCTATGGCCTGGTTGATTGTTGTTCATCTTAAAAGTCCCGAGCCTCCATTTCACATATCCTTGCAAGCAGCCACACACTGGTCACTTTATGTAAGCTTATATATATGTATAAGTAAATATAAGAGCAAAACACAAGTAATGTACTATTTGTATTGTTTGGCAGATACTGCATAACATATCTATGATCTTGCCAACTGGCTGTCCAACCACAAGCATTACCTGGTAGGTAACCACCCAAATAATCAGATTGCGATTCAGACCTAAGAATGTGTATATAATGTACAGTATATATACACATTCTAATAAACAATGACACTCTTTTTAACAATTTATACTTATTTTCCCAGAATTCCTGTCTATGTTATTTTGGATACACCACTGAATTTTTCCAAAGTTTAACAGCCTTGGGGAACTACCTCATGAATATTAATGTGCTAATGAGGTCATTTGTACCTGCCAGCCCTGTCAGTTACAGAACATTTCCCACATAAGCTCTGTGCCCAAAACTTAAGAATGATTATCTAAATCATAGGTGTCGAACTCCAGGCCCGGAGGGCCACAGCAGCTACAGGTTTTCATTCTAACCCTTTTCCTAATCAGTGACCTGTTTTCACTGCTAATTCACATTTTAATAGCCCTGTTAGAAGGATTCAGTCCTCTGAATTGATTTGTTTCCTCATTAAAATGCAGCCAAACAGAAATCAGACGTGAAACGAGCCAACAGATGACCAGCTAAACTGGGGCTTCAAACTCTAACCAGTTTCTTAATGTGAAGCCAATTCTTGCTGTTAATTAAACTCATTATTTAATTCCACGGCTTGTTGTTGCTCTCGTTCTGCCACAGCTGACATTTCCAAAACTGTTAATTTTCTGTTTTTCATAAGAACACTGTCAAAGTATTTTGGTGAGTTGAGAGATCAACCTTACTGAGACCGTCACATTTTATTTTCAGATATTGTGAGATGTGGCGGCTTATTTTGTGTCTCATTATTGTTTGGCTGCTAATTAAGGAAAAAGAAACAGCTAAAGGGCCTGAGTCAAGTTAATTAAAAGAAGTAATTAGCAGCAAAAACTGGTCACTAATTAAGAAGATGGCTAGAATGAAAACCTGCAGCCACTACGGCCCTCAAGGACTGGAGTTTGACACTCCTGATCTAAATAATTCTGAAATAAAAAAAAAACCAAACTAAAACACAAATTAAATATTATGAATCGTATTTAGCATACTGTAAAAGATCAATTTTCCAACAGCATTACAACAATGTCAAAGGCAAGGTGAAGTCAAAAGCAAAAAACACAATCCCACCACAAGGGCCTACTTAACAAAAAGCTGCAATTGGCTTCTCCCATATGATGCCTGGCCCCCACAAGGGCTTGCTCTAAAAAAATGAATTTGAGAAATGAATGAATAAGTGAATGGCTTTTTATAATTGGGGACACAGTGGAAAGCTCTAATCTCAGCCCATTAAAAACTGCTTTCTTCCTTACGCCCATTGGTGACCATTTATTAAAATAAGTGAGGTGATAAAATGGATGAATGTTTACATGTGTGACGCCCAGAAGGACCGGAGGAGCGCTTGTACCTCCTCCAGACCGCGAGGGGGCGACCGCCCTGGTTATGTTGGGGGCCATGGATAAAGGGCTTGGAAGCCCAGCCCTGTAGGGACCCGTGGCCACCGCCAGGCGGCGCCCCGGTGCCTGTAGAAGTCTGGAGTCCAGCACTTCCGCCACACCAGGAAGTGCTGGGGGGAAGAAGACAGGGGACACCCGGAGGGCTTCCAGGTGCGCAGCCGGCATTTCCGCCACACTGGGGCGTGTCTTCGGTGGAATGCCGGGAAGCAGCTGGAGCCCATCCGGGTTCCTATTTAAGGGGTCGCCTCCCTTCAGTCGATAGAGGAAGTCGGGTGGAAGAGGACAGAGCTGGAGAGTGGACTGGAGGCGGCCAGGAAGGCACGAAGGACTGTGAGGCCTGGACATTGGGGAATCGGTGCTGGAGGCACTGGGGTTTGTGTTGCACGTGATAAATTGTAAATATTAGTGTAAATAAACAGTGTGTGGTGGAGCCAACGATGTCCGTCTGTCTGTGTCTGGGCCAGCGTCCACACATGGTGCGGTAAAAGTTCACTTTGTGGCCTTACAACTCCAAGAACTGTGGTTTGGCTTCCTGCTCTGTCACTGTCAATGTGGAGTTTGTCCATGTGTTCCATGTCCTTATCATTTTTTTGTAGGTGGCTTACAATGACTAAATTGGCCTGGTGTGAGAAAGTGTCCACGAGTGTGCTTTGTGATAAAACGGTTTCCTTGCCATTGCTGCTTGCTGCCTTATGTTAAAGAATAGCCCACTGTGACTATGCCTTGAGTGATGCCCAATGGTACACACTCAAACCCACTTCATTTAATTATTGTGAGCAATGAAAGAGTGCTGTGAGATGATATGAACAACAAGACATGGTCAGGAGAAGCAAGAATTGTGAAGTCTTAAATATAACCAGGGCAACCAAAAAAAAAAAAAAACAAAAAGAAAACATGGTTCTCAAAAGCCAAAGACAAGGTGAAGGCCAAACTAAAAAATCCAATCATACCGCTAAAGTTTGAGAAAATGTTAACTAACACTAAAGATTTTTTTTCCATCAAGGAGTAACACATAGCATGACATGATTACTGCCATATTTATAGTTTCACTTCTGCTACGTCCTTCTTCTTCTTTCAGCTACTCCCGTTAGGGGTCGCCACAGCGGATCATCTTCTTCCATATCTTTCTGTTAACTATAATAGCCTTAATTCCAAACATTAAATCAATGTCAGAACACGAATTCCCCCAGGTCCAAACCTTAAAGTACACAAAAAAAAATGCATATAAAAATGTTTAATCCCACACAAACTGATTACACATGGGGCCAACTGAGAAACAGGAAGGAAGGGATGAATGTAAACTGTGAGTACAATTGGGATGCAGGAGCAAACCCACTCAGATACATGGAGAACATAGCCACAGGATTCAAACCCAGGGTGCTGGACCAGTGAGGGTGTAATGTAAACCACTCTTGAAAATCAAGCAATATCCTTCTTATATAGTGGGTTTTTATCAAAACCAAGAAGCAAAACAGGACATGACAGTCACAAGACTGTGACACCTCACAGCAAAAAGGCTGTGTAATGTAGAACGCTGTCATTAATCTGAGCACCCCATCTTCATCACATTTTCATTTGTAACCTCCTGGCCTTACTATATGCCCAGCTGTGCTCCTTCATCACCCAAAGCATTATTGAAAACCCCTCAGACAAAACACAGGTTAAGCCTTCAAGAAGATGAAGCATCCATATAAACCAGTAGTCAACAGGCCACTTGGATCACCTCTGAAGAAAAAATAGAATAGGTGTCTCAGCAGCCATACTTGGCACAAAATTCTAGTGGGACTTTGCATTCTCACTGTTTCCGTGTTAACACATTTTTCCTAATATCTGTCATTAAACACCACTCTCCTGGGGTAGAAGGATTTGCTGTCCACCTGCATGAATTCATTTAGGTCTGCCTGGGTCCTTCATGTTTAAAGATTATGCATGCTAGCTATGTTACCACAGGTAATTGAATACATTTAAAAATATTTGATGTTTGATATCTCTTTCATTATGTTTACCATCAATGTTCTTCCTATGCCTTTCTTCGGTATCCTTACGTGTGTGAACCTGTTTTGGATGGAGTTTCCTCTCTCGATTGCATTTCTATAAGCCTGCTTCCCAGACTCTGTCATTTCAAGGCACCGTGCTTGCCACATGTCTGTTTTTTTGACTAGCACCAATACCCACTGAGAAAACATCATTTGAAAACATCATCACTCCTTTCCTCAGTACCCTTGTGTATGTCAGCCTCTCTTGCCAGCACTTTCTATCTTGATCACATTTGACTGAGCAACCAAAGAGGGAGGTGCAGAGGGACCAGACACACACCCCTCCACCCACACAGACAGTAAGGTTTTATTATACAGGGTGAGCCAAAAAGAAGTACCACATTTCAAATGTTTATTCTACAAAAACACTACAAGATAAAACAAATTTCATTATGACACAAGAAAGGGTATACAAAACAGATTTTTTTCACTGTGTTTTAAAAATGATGTCTTCAAGGTGGTGGCCATTATTAGCAATACACTCTTCGAGACGATTTCTGTATGCTTGCATAACTCGTTTGGCCATTTCAAGGGGAATAGCTGCGATTTCAAGGTTTTGAGATTGGTGTGTGTATACCTTTAACTTGAGATAGACTCACAAGAAGAAATCGCGTGAAGCGAGATCAGGCGAACGTGAAGGCCACCCAACATTGCCGCACAGGGAGATCAGCTTCCCTGGAAACATCTCCCACAAAATTTGCATGGATCTTTGCACCATATGACCTTTTGCTCCATCCTGTTGAAACCAAGCATCCACCACATGCATTTCTTCCAGTTGGGGCAGCAAAAAGTTCTCTAGCATTTCAATGTAACGTTTTGAAGTGAAGGTGACCGTTGCTCGCCCCTCCTCAAAAAAGTAAGGGCCTACAATGCCAAATTCTGCACCAAACTGTAACACATGCACTGTAACTGTAGCACTGTGCAGGGGTCTCTGATGAAGTTCACGAGAGTTGGTTTCAGCCCAATAGCGGAAGTTTTGCTTATTTATGCAACCATTCAAATGGAAATGTGCCTTGATGCTGCACATGATGATGACATCTTAATGAACGGACTGCAAAATGTTTGTTCACAACTCTCTACGGCTCTCCCAGTCTCTCTCAGTGAGTTCCTGCACTACCATAATTTTGTATGGATGGAAATTAAGGTCCTCATGCAAAATCCTCCTCAAAGACGTGTTGTAAATGCCTAAGGCGGAAGCATGTTTGTGCACTGAATGTCTAGGAGACTGCAAAATTGATGCCATTACAGCTTGGATGGTTTTAGGCGTTCGTACAGTCCGAGGATGGCTTAGAGATTTCTGTTCAATGTTGTACGTGTCTGTCTAAATTTAGCCACCCACTGAAGAACTGTCTTCCGAATTGGGACGTCATTAATAGGAGGAATGCTGAAGTGCGTTCAGAAGCCATGTTGCGTAGTAATGTTGTATTTGTTGTTTTTGAAGAACGCTTCGACAGTGAAAGCACGGTGTGCACCGGACCAAGGCATGTTTGCCGACTGAAAACTACAAGGGATCACCTATCAAAAGACCCCCACCCCAACCCACTTGGCTGACCTTGAAAAATGTGGTACTTCATTTTAGCTCACCCTGAATAATAGTAGATTCACTGAGGATCAATGGAGATGAAGGGGTAGGGTTAGCCAAGCAGTGATTTCTATTTTGCAGACCATTCTGATTCACTTTGACATAATAGGCCCTGGATGTGAGAGGTTGGCTGCAGTAACCAGTGGATTGAATGTGATGTGATATACGTAGCTGTTAACTTCCTTTCTGTAATAAACCATAGAAGGAAGGAGGATAGCTAGGAGGACTTCTGATGTCATTTCCCCTTACACCATAACCCCATTTGATATTTAAGGGAAGGTCGGAGCACCAGTACCCATTCATTAGTGAACCAGCTTTTGGAGGAGATGGATCCTCACACTTAAAAGATCGATTTAACGTCTAAAGACTTCATGTTGTTGACCATATGGTTCTTATATTCTTGATTATGTGAATCAACCAAAGACCATAAAACAGCGAATTCGAAAATGGAGCCCAGAATTTCATGTATGCATCTCAAATTTTGTTACAATGTCTCATGAAGGCAATTTCTTCCCACGTTCATAAAGTTGATGGACACACCTGAACCTGCCTTCTGTTTTGTCCATTTGTAGCATTTTTTGTGCATGACAGGCCTGCTGACTGTGCTTTCGCTGCTTGACTTGCTGCATCTGATCCAAAGCCGGCGCTGACTCCCACTGTGGAGCAGAATAGCAGCAGCAGGTTCTTGTAGTGGAGGCTGGGTGCATTACCATAATCCATTGTCACTCGGCACACTTCTGCTCGCCGTCTTGGCTCTTAAAGGCTCTTTTGTCTGCTGAGAACAGCACTGGGAGATTTGGAATGCAATACTAAGATGGAAGTCTGAAGGGACAGGGAAACCATTAGCATCAAAATGGGCCTGAAAGAGATTAAACAGGCAGAAGGAAGTGTGAAAAGATACACTTTAACAGCAAGCTATGCCGCCCTCACTGACAGGCTAGACGACTCATCCACAAAGATCTTGTTTAACTGGAGCAAACAAAGGAGCTCCAACCCCCAGCCTCACAGATGCCTCTCCATTAGAGCCCTTCATCCAATCTCCATGGCTGCAAGACGCTGAATTCAACCATCAGGCTCACATTTGTGCTATTCAATGGAGGACACTAACATTACACCTAAAAATGCATTCAGCCTTAGCTCAGGAAAACCTGTTATCATTCACCACTAAAACACAGGCAAATGACAGGCTGCTCTTGTTTTACAGTCAGTTAAATGTTAAAAATGTACAGTTACTATTTAATGGTTAAAGGTTTTATGATTTGTATTTGTCACTATCTATCTATCTATCTATCTAATTTTGTGTGGATCTAGGTTTAAAAATTTTTCCACCCTACTACGTTTGCATTTAAAACACAGACATTAGTCTTCATTTTCACCTACTGTTCATACTACCCTGGTGCATTTAATCCCGAAAAATGGAGACTTTTGAAAGTGCTCTTCAGACCTGTATAAATCTTAAAATGGCAAATCGATGTTGCAGTGTGGATGGGCAAAAATGAGTTTCGAAATGTGCTTTGATTGGTCTATACTTTATTACATCATCTAATTTCCTGTTTGCTCACCCTCCATGGAAGAACACTATATTCCAACATAATGGGTATAGAAGAGTTGCTTTTGATGGCTCTTTTTGTGTTGCTTTCCTGTAAGCATCTAAACTGCATTTTGTACACTTTGAATGCTGCATACATGTGCATTAGGCAAATAATTTACCAGCTGCTGCTGTTTTGTGATAAATCCCATAGCTGGCGTTGTTTCCATCCCTTCAAGGATGCCTAGAGTAGGCAAACATCTATGTCATATATACGTTTTTGGTCATTTTAGTGTGGGCAGAGATACTTCCGTATATGATAGGGAAATGCTAGTGTTAATGGAAATTGTTTTCATTTAAAAATGCCATTTTGTGCCTAATTAAATTTCTTCACTGAGATTGTGCATTCACAGTGAACACTCATTGGGAATAAACGTCAAAGATGTGAGCTCTCTTTCAGATATTTAATTGATGCTTTTATGAAAAATAACTTAAAAATCACTCACATGAACACAATTGTTTCCTTATTCTTTGACAAAAAGACCCCAAACAAGTAGGATGACTCAGGTGGTGTCACACAAGCAGTCAACTGTGAGGACTGAAATGGAAAGCTTGTGTTTTAATGTCTTAATCATTAGGGGTCCACACTGCCTGGAATTGGGATCTTTCAGTAACTCTGCACTGAAGAAACATCCAACTGCACAGCCACAGAGCCATACGTCACCACAGTTTGGATATGTCACATCAGTTTTTGACAGCAGTTTCTTGGCAGAAGTCACTGAATATTAATGAGCAGCAGTTTCATGGTGCAAGTGACAATACCTCACGTCTATTCTACACGCTAACCACACAAACCCTAACGTTAAGTTACCCTAATCTTATGTCCGTTCAAAAACTGCAGTGATGTATGGCTCTGCTGTGCTGGGGACTCAGACTACCACCTAGTGGTTAACAGTTCAATATCTTAAGCACCAATTACTAGTTTACACATACAGAACAATTACCGTATATACTCACGGATAAGTTCTTCCACAGATAAGTCAGGACTTGATTTTACCGTATAATTTCCGATATTTTTTAATGTCGGTCGTATAAGTTGAATGTGAAAAACTCACGCTATTGGTCCAAGAGATTATGATATGCTAACACCCACCTGAGAGTGTAACCATGGAGCACATTGGTATTTTTTGTATCTCACACCCTCATACACCGTTATCGTAAGAGCATCTCTTATCTATGATGGAGCGTTCGATCAGAAGAAAATATGAAGCTGGTTTTAAATTAAACGTCATTGAAGAAGCGAAAGAAATTGGTAACTGCGCTGCTGCAACAAAATTCGATGCATCTAAAAAAATAATGCGAGATTGGAGGCAAGAAGATGTAAAAAAAAATGTAAGTGTCGCATTTTTGAACAGGCGTACAAGTCTGGGTATGATTTTATGATCGATTTTTCAGGTTTCAAGACCCGACTTATACGTGAGTATATATGGCACTTCATGTTTGTAAAACCTGAGCGCTAATAGGTGAACTTGCTTATGGGCATGTTGTAGTTACGTAGTTGTGGGGATTCAATCCTAAATCATATACTGCAGAGTCCAACATCTTAGCCATTATACGGGACCACTCCATCAGTTTTTTGATGCTCATTTATCAACCATTCACAGACAGTTGTGCTTCTTGCCATTGTTGTGTCCTGAACATTTTTCACTAAACAGGCTATACTGTTTTTGCTAAGAGCTCTACGTTGCTGCTTCTACCCATGGCTTCTTATATAATTGTGAGAGCCAATCCCAGGAAACGAAAGTTAATGTTATAATAATGCACTCAATTAACTACAATAGAATGTTACTTTTACATTGCTTTCACAGAAAATGGAAGGTTCTGTTTTATCTTCTATAAGGTAACATGTTAATGGAATATTTCTAACACTTTGTCACAACTGTGCCGTGACTGTAAAACAATCGTAGACATTATAGAGTAAGTCTGAGAAGTCCAAGGGAATAGTTGGGGAGCCAACCAGGCTACACAGTTTAAAACTATAACAAAAAAAAGAAAAGCGACACAATGGAACCACATAAACTGAAATCAAAAAGCATATAGGCCCTCAGTGGCCATCTCGTAAAGCCTAGCAAGCTTCTTGAAGCAATATTTGAATCAGAAGATCAGGTTGGGAGCTTCATCTTTTGAAATGTTTGGGTCCCAGTGCTACACCATGTTTTGGGGACATCCACTTTTGTTAGGCTCAGACTTGTTGGGACAGGGCCTTCTCTGTGCACCGTGAGTGGGTCATTGGCCCTAACTAGGCGTCTTCACAGAGATGCAAAAGAAAGAGACAAAACCACTAATGGCAGTGCACCCTCTCGTCCAGGAATGGTACTATATATTTGAGCCGTGAAGGTGATCCCCAGGTGCCTATGTGTGACAACAGTTAGACAGCTTGATAGATAGTTTAGAAAAGGAAGGGTATAGAGGCATACAGTTTTTTGACCGTCGTGCTGCAGTATTAATTAATACTGCCTGTCACATTTCCAGTGATTTTCAATCATAGCCTTCAATTATGTAATCTTAGCAAGCTGGTGGAAGTCATAGTGTGCTTTCATGACTGCCAGCCATGTAGTATGCCATACTCTGTCCAACCAGTCTGTGATTCATTTTGACAAAAACAGACACGTTTGGTTTTATCTCATATCCTAGGGGTAGGCTCTGTGCACATGTGACAGCTGGTAGCCAATAAGCACTCTTCTGAAAGTACAATTCACATAATGCAGCAGTGAGGAATAAGGAATGTGGGTGTGCTGGACCTCACAAACAGAAGAGAAGCATGTCTTCCTGATGTCTCATGTTTTACATACCATGACAGAATGGAAAAAATAAAAAAGGGAAAAGACTGACAGCAGCAGGTTCATTAAGCAGCATGTTACTGACTGTTAGAAAAAGAGGCAGAAATGTGAAACTGTGCTAGAAAGTCACTACAGAGTTGTGTAAGCTGGCATCCTCAAGCGACAAGATCAGCAACTGATATCACTGCCAACAAAAGTTTGTGCAACTTAACACTAGCTTTAGATATAAACCTGAAGCAGAAACATTATAAGTAAGAAATTGTTTTTGTGTGTTTTATCACTTTTTCGCTTGTTAATGTGAATTGCTTTTTGCATTGAATGTCATTAAAACTTCTAAAATTGAAGATACTTAGATTGTGGAAAAATTTCCTGTACGTGTCATACACAATCCTGAAACTTTTCCAGTATCTGTGGAATTCTGGAAACGCTGCTACAACAATATACATTTTAGACTGAAAGTGAGGTGTTGGTTCCCCAAATGGAGTAAGCATACAGCCCAGAGAAATAAGGGTCTTTATCGTGGCCATTTTTGTTTCTGAGTTTCATATGCCAACTGGAAAGTTAAACCGAACCTCACAGTTATTGTATATGCTCAGTTTGAGAACAGAAAATGAAAAAATTGAAAAAGTGGCCACATATCCTGACATCTCATGGGATGACAGTGGAGCTGTGCGGTGCCTTCAGACAGCATATTCCATGTTATGTTACTTGAATTCTGGGAGGTCCCTCCATTGTGCTTTGTTCCCTACATTCTTTCCAGGCATGTTGTCCTGGTGATCAAAATACAGAAGTTGTCAAGAGTGGGGAAGTATCACACCCTCTAGCACAATGCAGCATATTTCAGTAAAAGCCCTGATTCAGCCTGTGTTTAAATAACCGAAGCCTAGTCGTGAGTCGCAGCGAGGACAGCAGGCCAGCGGTGCAAGTCAGAGCAGCACACTGAGGGTTAAATTCTCTTGATGACATTATATAATGGCATTGAGCTGAGGGCAGTGTTCTGGCAAGGAAATCTGAGCTCACTGAGCTATATTTGGGCCCTGAGCCTGGAGAGCCGAACGTCAGAGATTATAATAGCTCTAATCCAACTGTTTGCCTGTTTCATTACATTTGTCCACTGGGGGTGGCCTCTTTAAATGTTATTAAACTGAAATTGAGGTCTGAGTGGCCCAAAAGGAGGGGGTGGGGGGATTATGTGTGTGTGACAGGAGAATTAAAGGGTTAATAGAGTGGAAGACATGAGACAAGAAAGCTCAGTGGTGAGGAGAAATGTCATCACACTGGAAGCAGTGATGGATTCATTAAGGTTTAAACTGAGGAGTATTTTGGGCAAAGATAAAAGAGGCAGAGCAATGGAGGAAAGGGAAATGTGGGAAAGTGAAGGTTGGTGAAGCAGGGAGACAAGAAAGAATGAGCAGAATGATAGCAAACGATAAACTGTAAAAACAACAAAGTGATGCTGAGAACATTTAAAAAGAGAACAGAAAAGAATAAACAGAGAAAATAAAAATAACAGTAAACATGGGGCATGCATCCAGGTGTGGGAAGTCTAAAGAAGAGGCCAGAGGTGGAAGAAGAATTGTGAGCCTGAATGCTTCATGCGCTAAGTCACCACTTTATGATGTCCACCTGCTTGTTTGGTGCTTTTTAAGTCAAAGTTATTTCTTCACAATCATAGCATATATTAACTTACCATATGAAAATGGATACTAAACTGAAGGATTTTATCTTAATAAAATAAATAAATAGCCTACTCTTGTGCTTTATAATAGAGGTAAAAGACACCAGGTCACAACATGAAGACAAAAGCCTTTAAACTTACTGAATATGTTTCTTTCTGCATTTCTGAGGCATGCTTGTAACAATAAAAATAAGCTGAAAATAATAAATTTTATCAGAAATTCTTAGTACTGTTTTCTTGAGGTAAATATATGTGTCTTGACAACACAAACACATGTGCCAAATTTCAGAAGTTTCAGTCTGCGTATAAACTAGTCGTGTCTGTAATTTTGTTTCTTCAGTGGATATATTCTGCCATGGCTTGTAACAACAGACAGATGGGCGCTCACATCATATGATTATTTTTTCCTAAATGGCACCTACTTACATTCTGTGTTGTTATTTTACATAACCTATGGAGCGAGAGTCACACCAAACGGCATAACAATACTGTAAATCTGAACTGAACTATTTACACTGCTTTGCATTTTTTAAAAGCCTTAGATTTTCCAAATAGTCAAGCCTCCTGCACGTCTGTATCATCTCAAGGTAAGTTTACAGGGCCAATCAACCCTCACCATTACTTCCCATGGCAGGTTGTGTGTATGCAAAATAAAAAATAAGAGAGAAAATGAAAAAGACATGGGCAGCATGGTGGCGCAGTGGTAGCGTTGCTACCTCGCAGTAAGGAGACCTGGGTTTACTTCCCGGGTCCTCCCTGCATGGAGTTTGCATGTTCTCCTCGTGTCTGTATGGGTTTCCTCCGGGTGCTCCGGTTTCCTCCCACAGTCCAAAGACATGCAGGCTAGGTGTATTGGCGATCCTAAATTGTCCCTAGTGTGTGCTTGGTGTGTGGGTGTGTGTGTGTGCCCTGCAGTGGGCTGGCGCCCTGCCCGGGATTTGTTCCTGCCTTGCACCCTGTGTTGGCTGGGATTGGATCCAGCAGACCCTCATGACCCTGTAGTTAGGATATAGCGGGTTGGACAATGACTGACTGATGACTGAAAAAGATTGAGTGTGTTATCAAGTCAAGCTAGGATGAAACACACTGAGGCACCACAAACCACTTATCAAATTTTATAGTGCATGCTGAGTTGTTCTTCCTGAGGATATGATAATAAAAGAGCTGAGGACGACGTTTTTGAGTGAGCAAACTAACGGACATTGACACTGATACCAATCAATCCATAAATAAATGAGAAGAACATACACACCCGTTGCACTTTCACTCTGCCATTGTTAAAACTGAACTTACTAAACTTCAGCCTAATAAAATTAAATGTATGTCTACCAGTTCTTGCCATGTGATTGCATGCTATGTGTTAACTTAGCCTTTCTCTCACTAGACCGCCAAAGCACACATGTGCGTGATTATACTGGCAGCAGTAAGCAATATGTTTGCAAAATAACTAAATAAAATTATTTTTTGTAGGTGGTAATAAGCTTCTGAGACTGAGTGAAAGTATGACTTTTTTCAGTGATTATTGTCTAGTTGTCTACAGAACAGAGACAGCAGTTTACATCTGGGTGTCAACATACAATAAAGTCAATAACAGCACTTGGAGAAGCCTCCACAAAGTGATTCCACGCCCCTGGATCTAAAGGCTGTGGCAGAAGAAGACAAGCAGCGGGGTGAAGCCAATAGCTGGTTTTCTTTTAAAATGGCTGAATCTCACAAAAATGCTTTGCTTATTGCTTTCTTCCCTCCTAAAGTAACATGAATGCTCTGTGTTGAAGTATGTGTGCAACTTTAAGATGCAGATCAATACTTAATAATAATCTTGACTTGAAAAACAGATTTATTTAGTTTTACTGCTCTTGTTTTCACATTGGACCCTGATGTCCTACTACTTCCATTATAAAGCACAAGAGAAGCCTTGGTATTTGGAAAATGTTTTGCTTTAGAGCATAGTGTTATAAGACAAATTAATATACCATGATTGTGAAGAAATAACTTTGACTTGAAAAATACCAAATTTATCCTGAAATATATGCGGTCAGTCATGTTTCTTAAACAGCAAATATGCAGCTTTAAGAGTTAAGTTATGGTTTGACCAAATATTAGAATGGCCAAGATTTGTGATTAAAGTGATTTTCACACTGGTCTGATTGTTGGTGCCAGCTATGATGGTTCCAGCATCTCAGAAACAGCTGCCTAGGATTTGTACACACAACTGTTTCAAGAACTTACCAAGAATGGTTGAGTTCTTAATGTGTGGTCTGGTTAGTATGTAATGATAAGTTGAGATATGAAACTATTGTTATGATCCTGGCACTCATGAAGTTCCAAAATGGGGACAGGCCTCATAAACCAAAAGCCTGTTCTGTTATCAACTTCACAAGTCTGCACCTCACATTAATTAGGCTGACCAGATTAACATAGTTCAAAAGCCAGGACACAACTCATTAATCTAGCAAGTGTAGTAGACAAACTGCAAAAGGTGAATTCTGTTGCTTACTGAAAGATTGTATAGTTAATCAAACAGCGGTGGGTTTGGGGGGCGTGGGCATTTGTTAAGTGAATGGACAATTGAAAACGGAACATTTTATTAAATTCCAGAACGCAATGTATAGAAAATGAGATGAATCCTTAGACAGCCTCGCCCCAGACTCTAGTAGACGGTTTATAGCTTGCACAAAGATGGAGCAAAGACTTTTAAAGTCACAAAATACGATATGTCCACAAAAATAAATGCCTGTCTGTAAATATTCATAAACAAGGCAAAACCTAAAAGCAAACAAATTGAATATAGGACCAGAAAACAGAACCTAAAAACAGGGGGAAAAGCCAGAACTCTCAAATCAGAAGCATAAAAACAGCAACAAATGTCAAAAACCCAATGCCAGTCCCCTAACTGCATACTTAAGTGGCCCTGTCCCCTTAGGCTCCACCTAAAGGGGCCAGGACAGAAAACAAAGAAAACTAATATAGACAATACTAATATAACACATAACTGCAAAATAATAAATAAACAGCACAGTATTAAATAGATAAAGCACATAAAAAGCAGTAGCAGAATTAAATAATACAATATACAAAATAATGTTGTGAAGACAAGAATAAGATTAAATAAAGAGAAAATCGAATTGTGACAGGGATGAAACTACGGTTGACACATAACAGCTAAAACCTTGGTGATATAAAGCTTTACATGTAAAATGGGGGATTTTAAGACCTGCAGTTATGTGGTGTGGACTATGGCCGGCAATTTATCCTGGCCAATACCCCCCAGCCGCCAGATGGAGCCCTCCCTGCAATATGGAGATGCCTCGAATTCCAGCAGGGCATCATGGACCTTGGAGTTTTTCTTTACAGCCCTGCTGGATACTATGGGGGCCACCAGAGGATGCTGCAGGGAGGCTCAAGGACTTATAACGTCCGTATAGCCCAGAAGTAATTCCCAGTAACGGGGACAGAGGACATAACATACTTCCGGGCTAAATAGAAGAAAGAATTTTCATCTGACCTGGAAGTGCTGGGAAATCACATGGACTGAAGGATAGAAGCACTTCCGGGTCAAGGACTATAAAGGATTATGGGAAACCCCAACGAGTTCAGCCGAGTTGGGAGGAAGGGTGACTGAGCTGCTGGGAGGTGTGGAGGATTATTGTATTGTGTTGGATTATTGAATATTATTAGTGTATTACTGAGTATAGTGGAGGTGGAGGTGCTTTGTGCACTTTATTGTATAAACTAGTAGAATACCCGCGCTTCGCAGCGGAGAAGTAGTGTGTTAAAGAAGGTATGAAAAAGAAAAGGAAAAATTTTAAAAATAACGTAACATGATTGTTAATGTAATTGTTTTATCATTGATATGAGTGTTGTTCCCATATCTATATCTATATATATATATATATATATATCTATATATATATATATATATATAGCAAAATAACCGCGCTTGGCAGCGGAGAAGTAGTGTGTTAAAGAAGGAAAGAGAAACAAAAGGAAACATTTTGAAAATAACGTAACATGATTGTCAATGTAATTGTTTTGTCACTGTTATGAGTGTCGCTGTGATATATATATATATAGCAAAATAACTGCACTTCGCAGTGATGTCGTGTGTTAAAGAAGTTATGAAAAAGAAAAGGAAACATTTGAAAAATAATGTAACATGATTGTGAAAGTAATTGTTTTGTGTATTTGGCGGCAGCGTCACGAAGTTGTTTTCGTCTCCTTTTTACTGTTTTCTCACAGCTTGGATTGCTGCTGTCATAATGGGTTTGAGTCTACATATATATATACTCAGCAAAAAAAGAAACGTCCCCTGACTTTCAACTGTTTTTACTTTCAGTAGACTTAATGTGTAAATATTTGTATGAACACTAAAAGAGTCAACACCATAAGACATAAACTAAAAATGTTTCACAATGTGTCCCTGAATGAAGGGAGGCTCAAAATCAAAAGTACCAGTCAGTATCTGGTGTGGCCACCAGCTGCTTGAAGTACTGCAGTGCATCTCCTCCTCATGGACTGGACCAGATTTGTCAGTTCTTGCTGTGAGATGTTACCCCACTCTTCCACCAAGGCACCTGCAAGTTCCTGGACATTTCTGGGGGGAATGGCCCTAGCCCTCACCCTGCGATCCAACAGGTCCCAGACGTGCTCAATGGGATTGAGATCTGGGCTCTTCGCTGGCCATGGCAGAACACTGACATTGCTGTCATGCAGAAACTCACGCACTTTTTGCCACTCCTGTCTGGTCCAGCGAAGGTGGGTTTGTGCCCATAGGCGGCGTTGTTGCTGGTGATGTCTGATAAGGACCTGCCTTACAACAGGCCTGCAAGCCCTCAGTCCAGCCTCTCTCAGCCTATTGCGGACAGTCTGAGCACTGATGGAGGGATTGTGTGTTCCTGGTGTGACTCGGGCAGTTGTTGTGGCCATCCTGTACCTGTCACGCAGGTGTGATATTCGGATGTACCGATCCTGTGCAGGTGTTGTTACACGTGGTCTTCCACTGCGAGGATGATCAGCTGTCCTTCCTGTCTCCCTGTAGCGCTGTCTTAGGCGTCTCACAGTGTGGACATGGCAATTTATTGCCCTAGTCACATCAGCAGTCCTCATGCCTCCCTGCAGCATGCCTAATGCACGTTCACGCAGATGAGCAGGGACCCTGGGCATCTTTCTTTGGGTGTTTTTCACAGTCGGTAGACAAGTCTCTTTAGTGTCCTGCGTTTTTAGAACTGTGACCTTAAATGCTTACTTTCTGTAAGCTGTTAAGGTCTTAACGACCATTCCACAGGTGCATGTTAATTAATTGATTATGGTTAATTGAACATGCATGGAAAACATTGTTTAAACAATTTACAATGAAGATCTGTAAAGTTATTTGGATTTTTAAAACATTATTGTTGAAATACACAGTCCTGAAAAAGGGACGTTTCTTTTTTTGCTGAGTATATATATATATATATATACACATACATACATACATATATACATATACTAGCAAAATACCCGCACTTCGCAGCGGCGAAGTACTGCCTTAAAATTTTTATTAAGAAGAAAATTATCCTTATTAAACTGAGGGAAAATATGCCAATAATTATTTGTTAAGGATCTCTTTGTATACCATGTTGTCAGTTCGGCCCTCCGGTTGTAACATGACCAAGCTGTGCGCTGAGCTTACTCTTGAGCATGTAACTTACAGTTGGCCATGTGAACAGTAATCTTGTTTAAAATCTCACAGCTTGGATTGCTGCTGTCATAATCGGTTTGAGTTTCATGGTTTGTTTCAATTACGATAGTATTTGCAGGATTTGTTGTGTTGAAGTGACATTCGGCATCTGTCAAGCATTGTAAGCACACAACCGGTTTCATCGATAAAATCACATCCAGCTTTTGAGAGTTTAAACACTCATAAACATCAAAGTGTCCACTACTGAAATCGTCACCTGTGAATCTAAGATGTTTAAGAGGCATTGGCGGTTGTCGAAAGGTGTAAAATATTTGGCCATTTGGTACACTTGAAAGCGACAACCGAACAATTCAGCGGCAGCCATCAACTCACATGCAGAACCATAGGTGAAGGGCTTAAGCATTTCACTCTTATAGTGCTCCTGTGTAGTATAATTATCTCCTGTACCGTCATCAGTCCACACCTTGAACCTGTCCCAGTCATTCAATACATAAGACACAATGTTCCTCCGGATATCAAGAGTGAGCCTGATATGGCCGTGCAATATGTAACAAAGAGAATGGAAAAGGTAGGTGCCATCTCCGGGCATGGAAACCACTCAGTAAGTGACAGTTCTTTGATCGATAGTGATCACCTCGATAGACATGGTAATGGGGGTTGGAATGATAAAGGAAATGGGTACCTGAGCAATGTAAAGTAAGTCTAAAATACCTATATAATAACTATAATTGTAATAAACAAACAATAAAACAGAGGAGAAGCCGTGGATTAAACAAAAAGGCTGTAGTTATCAGTAGGGAGACGTGAATCCCGTGGCGAAGCAAGGAAGGGAATGTAGAGACCGGAGCGACGGATGGTCTTATATAGGCAGGCAGCCAACAACGTGGGAGGCGTTGGGATGGGGGACCCAACGCCACCTCACACAGTGACTGAGCTGCAGGCTATGGACGTATATATGTACGTAAGTAGGATTCAGTTAGCGTTGGGAACCCATGTACCAAATTTCTTGAAGATGGGCCCATAAGTAACAAAGACTGTTGAAAAGTTCAATATGGTGGCCGACAGTGGCATCATACCACCGAAATAAGTACGTACATTGGTTTCGGTTAGTGCAGGGAAGCCGCCTATAAAATTTCAAGAAGATCGGGCCATAAATAAGAAAGTTCAACATGGCGGACGTTGTTGACCATTATGACCATTACGCGTAGAATTTCGAAATGAAACCTGCTTAACTTTTGTAAGTAAGCTGTAAGGAATGAGCCTGCCAAATTTCAGCCTTCTACCTACACGGGAAGTTGGAGAATTAGTGACGTTGGAAAGTTCAATAAGGCGGCTGACAGTGGCGTCATACCACCGAAATAAGTACGTACATTGGTTTCGGTTAGCTCAGGGAAGCCACCTACCAAATTTCGTGAAGATGGGGCCGTAAAAAAGAAAGTTCAACATGGCGGACGTTGTTGACCGTTATGACCGTTACGCGTAGAATTTCTAAATGAAACCTGCTAAACTTTTGTAAGTAAGCTGTAAGGAATGAGCCTGCCAAATTTCAGCCTTCTACCTGCACGGGAAGTTTGAGAATTAGTGACGTTGGAAAGTTCAATATGGCGGCCAACAGTGGTGTCATACCAACGAAATAAGTACGTACATCGGTTTCCGTTAAAAGTTTAATATGGCAGCCGACAGTGGCATCATACCACCGAAATAAGTACCAAATTTCAGCCTTCTACCTACACGGGAAGTTGGAGAATTAGTGACATTGGAAAGTTCAATATGGCGGCTGACAGTGGCGTCATACCACCGAAATAAGTATGTACATTGGTTTCGGTTAGCGCAGGGAAGCCACCTACCAAATTTCGTGAAGATGGGGCCATGAATAAGAAAGTTTAATATGGCGGACGTCGTTGACCGTTATGACCATTACGCGTAGAATTTCGAAATGAAACCTGCTTAACTTTTGTAAGTAAGCTGTAAGGAATAGGCCTGCCAAATTTCAGCCTTCTACCTACACGGGAAGTTGGAGAATTTGTGACATTTGGAAAATTCAATATGGCGGCCGACAGTGGCGTCATACCACCGAAATAAGTACGTACATCGGTTTTGGTTAGCGCAGGGAAGCCACCTACCAAATTTCGTGAAGACGGGGTGATTCTTCTACCTACACGGGAAGTTGGAAAATTGGTGACGTTGGAAAGTTCAATATGGCAGCCGACAGTGGCGTCATACCATCGAAATAAGTAAGTACATCGGTTTCGGTTAGCGCAGGAAAGCCGCCTACCAAATTTCGTGAAGATGAGGCCATAAATAAGAAAGTTCAACATGGCGGACGTTGTCGACCGTTATGACCGTTACGTGTAGAATTTCGAAATGAAACCTGCTTAACTTTTGTAAGTAAGCTGTAAGGAATTAGCCTGCCAAATTTCAGCCTTCTACCTACACGGGAAGATGGAGAATTAGTGATGAGTGAGTGAGTGAGTGAGTGAGTGAGTGAGTGAGTGAGTGAGGGCTTTGCCTTTTATTAGTATAGATATACACATACATATCTTCATATCTACCTGTATATAAATATATACATATGTGTATACATTAGATATCTACATATACACACATATATATACATATCTATCTACATCATATATACACACACATACATACATACACACACACAAATTATATATATGTGTGTGTGTGTGTGTATATATATATATATAATGTAGATAGGTGTGTGTGTATATATAAATATATATATATACACATACATACAAACATACACACAGGTATATATATGTGTATATATATGTATGTGTCTATATGTGTGTGTATAGCTTTGGTCACTGAGTGCAAGAGAAAAATAATAAAATATAGTCTATTAGTTATTAAACAGTAAAACATTAACGTTTTAAGAAGTACAGGTACATTGAGCACTACTCGAGCGGGTAAACTACATTTTAAAAGATGGTATAACAGAACAGGTAAGTAGTACTAACAGCAGCTAAAATGTATATGGATCATCTCTCGGTAGTTGATCCCTTTTGAAAGGCGCTACACGACGGCTGTGGTATAGAAATTACATTTTCTATGTGAACGTTCAAATTTCTGCCTCTGGTAATGTGCCTCACCGGTATTACCAACAATTAAAGAAAAATTGTTTTGTGTCCTCTGCAGTGTTAAGAGAGAAAGGATTTGGTTTGGGATAAAATGAAAAAAGGTGTAAAGAAAGGAAAGTTGCCTTTTTCTTTTATATAGAATAGAGAGATATGTTCGGTGACGTTATGATCGCCTTTTGGGGACAGTCGCGGTGGGTCTTGTGTAGACTGGTGAGACGTCTCTGCCATTAATCGGCTCTGATGGCACTGTCAGTCCTCCACTCGTGTGCGTGTCTTCATAATCCGAGCGGAGGACCTCATAATCGTATACGTGCAAAAGAAAGTGTGAATCGCCTTAATATTATTTTGCCGTGGTGTAGAAAAGGGGTCCCGTGTTTGCACTTGTCTAGGCTATAGCTCAGGGGGAGGATGAAAAAAATTAAAAGTGCTCACTTTGACTTAAGCCAGAAGCAAAGTCAGCGTCTCAAATCCCGGCACAGCTATGCGCGCGCGCCGGCTGCTCGACTTTTGCTGGGAAGGAGACCCCAGTTTTTGTACACACGTTCCACAAATGAGACACACGGGTTTACCAGCAATGTCAGTAAACATATACTCAGCCTCCCATCGGTTTTTAAAGGCTCTATGTTCAGAATCACCTTTTCTCTTTGGCATCGTGTGGGCTAGCTTGGCAATAACTTGTAGCATCATAAGCTAGACTTGATTAACGTGGTAAGTGTTCAGCAAGGCAGCTGAAGCGCTGGATTATGGGATCTGTAGTTTATTGTGTTACCAGCGCTTCATATCCCCGGGCCATTAATAACAATAATACAGTATATAAAATGATCTCGCGGGCCGGATATAATTACACGCCGGGCCGGATGTGGCCCGTGGGCCTTGAGTTTGACTCATATGGACTAAATAGAACTTGAAAAGAAATATTTTTTGGAATGTGATCACGCAAGTCAGATCTAGTTGACGCGCACTACAGTACATCGAGCCCGCGTGCTATTGTGGTTTTGCTTGTGTGCTTCAGTAAGTTACCGTCCCCTCGCTCTTACTTTTTTACCGTTCATCTAATGAATACACTGAGTATGGCTTTACCAAAACAATCATTGATCGCGAATAAAGTATCCATTATTCATGAAGCTTCAATAGGTGATCTGTCTTTCTGCGTTAACCGCATGCGTTTTCATACGTCTCAAACTAAGGGGATGCGAGGTTAAAATAAATCGAGAAGCGCGCGTACATACTTAGTGCATCCCCTCTCGGGAATCGAACCTTGGACGCGGGCGCTACAGGCAAATGCTCTACTAATGCGCCACGGCGTGTGGTTTGTCTATTTGAACGTAGCAGTGTAATTCGGTTTTTGTTCAGCACTCTTTGGAACTGTTGCTTTTTGTCTGCGCACTGCGTCAGTTCACGTGAGCCGCTGAATATGGTTTTATATGTCACTCGCTCGCTTCTAATTGTTTCGCTGCCTTCTTAATTATATAATGCATGTTTTCTTCAGCGCGTTCTTCCTGGTTTTCTACGTAATGCGTGATTACGTGAGAGGCGTGATGATGTCACACGAAACTGCGCCCCTCAAGCTGAACTCCATTACAGTAAATGGAGAAAAATAGCTTCTAGTTATGACCATTATGCATAGAATTTCGAAATGAAACCTGCCCAACTTTTGTAAGTAAGCTGTAAGGAATGAGCCTGCCAAATTTCAGCCTTCTACCCACACGGGAAGTTGGAGAATTAGTGATGAGTCAGTGAGTGAGTGAGTGAGTGAGTGAGTGAGTGAGTGAGTGAGTGAGTCAGTGAGGGCTTTGCCTTTTATTAGCATAGATAAAACAATTATTTGGACTTTTCTGGCATCTGGTCTGAAGGTTCAAGGGGACGACGGCGCCCCCCCATCTGTCACAGTAGTTGTACAGTCTAGTTCTTGTAGTTGTTTTTGAAGCAGCATTTTGAATTAACTGACAGCTGCATGAGGAATGAACAGACAGTGAATAATGCATTGCACCAGTCAATTATACTACTAATGAATGAATTAATTCCTTTAATTTCTTTGTAGTATTGATATTTAGAAGCTGTCCTAATTTTCCAATATTTTTAAGCTGCAAAAAACAGATTTTAGACTGTTTTGTATAGTACAGAATTAAAATGAGTACTTCCCATAAACCTAAAAATCACAAGAATTGGCTGCTGCCTCTCAGTCATCAAGCCCTGTCAAGCCTGAGAAAAGCTTGCAGATATAAATAAAAGTGGGAAGGAGATATCTGAGACCAAGGTCCTCATATATAACGCTCTGTGTAGAATTCACACTAAAATATTGCGTACAGACAAAACTGGAAATGTGCGTATGCACAACAAAATTCAGATGCATAAAACTGTGCATATGCTAATTTCCACACACTTCCCCTTTATAAATCCCAATGAACATGAGATTCCATGCACATGCACACACCTACAGCCCCTCCCCGTCTCCTCCCAGAATTTTGCATATCTGATTATGCAAATCAATATAAATAGCCCTGTCAGTTCACTGTTTTGTTAAAAGACAATGACAAAAGCACATGGAAAACATAAGAATTTCAGCAAATGTGAAGGAAGGCAAGGAAAAACATACTATTTGTTGGCTTAAGCAGTGGTATAAGCAACAAAAGGAAGTTATGCAGCATGGTGGAGACACTCGAAAGTTCAAGTTCAGAAAGTCACACCGTGCCCAAAATAAAACAATGGTCAGATATCAAAGTTGACATGAAGGAGTGTTGCAGCCCACTGTCTGTTTATTCTGTTTCCGACAATATTACAAACTAGACATTAAGCCCGTTACAATAACAGGAGCTAGAACAGTAGTGCATAAACATTAGTAGGACCAGTCTATATTAAATGGCATGGGACTTTGACCTCATTCTGTTTCTTGTCTTAATTTTTTTTTGTCAAAAATGTTTTTGCAAAAAGCCTAAAGTAAAATAATAATAAAAATAAAATAGAAACATATATGACAACACAGTAAGTATAATTAATATTGTCTTAGTGTAAAACTTTGTAACACTCTGTAAGACACAATATCTGAAGAAGATATTTAGGAAAAAGTTTCTATTTTTTTACCTCATGAAATGTTTCCATAAAATTTCATTATAGACAACATTTCTTGTAAACATTCTGTCTGAGTTTGGCAACAGTTTGCCTTGTTCAGGACCATCTACAACTTTGACAACAACATCTGGAAAACTTCTAACTCTTGATAATGCAACATATAACTGACCGTGGCTGAATACTGGTTCTGGCAAGTAAATGCCAACTTTTCTAAGGTTTGTTCTTCTGAGTCTTTCTCTTTTAGCGTTTTTCTGACGCTCATTTTCTTTTTCTTCAATCGATCTATTTGCTCATATTTTTCTTTGTCTTTCAGCCTTTCTTTTGTTGATGTTTACTTGTTGAGCTGACCATTCTTCCAGGAGATGTTGCTTATATAGGATTTGATTGTCTGTGTTTTTTGTCCTACTTGACGTGTCCTTTTTTTTGGGTGGCATGTTGTTAGTAGATACGTCCATAATATTTTCTCTTACAGTAATACTGGCTTGTATGTGGCTGTAATATGCATCACTGTATTGTGTGCCTTTAATTTTCTCTCGCAGTAATACTGGTTTGTATTTCCATAAAATGCCTGTAATTTTCTCTGACAGTAATACTGGCTTTGTTGTCCGTAATATGACTTTAATTTTCTGTCACAACATTGGGCAGTCAGCAGAGTGTCCCCAGCAACTGATTTAAAGTGTGGCATATAGCTGATAATCGTGCCTGTGGCATCTCCCCAGCAAGTACTGTTTAGTTCCCCAGCAAGTATTTTAATCTGTGCTGGCGTGCAGCTGATAATTGTATGTGTGGCGTTTCCCCAGCAACGGATTTTATGTGCGTGGCTGCGACTACCCAATCAGCACTCTCCCCAGCAATGTTGTCCTTTATATCTTATCTTGTGCGGCCGTGGCAAGGCCATTCACTATGTGCCCAGCTTCCAGTGTGTGTGCGTCCACGGTGCCGTGCGCATGGGCAGGGCACGGAGCGATGCACGGTGCGGCCCGTGCATGTGCAGTTCACCAGAAGACACACACACACAGACACCTGGACGCACACAGGGGTTTTATTAAAGAGGATGCTGACCCCCATGCCGAGGTCACAAATTCATGCAGTGATGGTGCTGCTGTACCCAGCACATCTTTAGGTGCTGGCACCTCTGCCTCAGAAACCGCTGGGCAACCATCTGGCTGTGTGCTGATGGACTCTGCTCTGGAGTCACAAAACGCAATAGCAATGTGACCAATGAATTAAGGAATATAAGGGCTGTACAATGTGATACTGACCACAAATTAAATCAACTGATTACCTGTTTTTACATTCTGCTAATTACATTGAAATGAAGTTGTAATGCTGCTGATTTGGCTGATAATTTGGGTCATGATTGTGTGCCACATTATGTGTCACGCTACATGCTTGCACAATGCGACACACTTTCTGTGAGCAGCACATTAATAGAATGGAAATGCTTTCTATTTACATAAACAAAGTCATTTTCTGATGGCATCTTTATAGTGTAGCATCAGCGCTGAGCACCACAATGGATAGATTCTCTGCTCTTTACTTCGCTATCCTTAAAAGGACTGCTTGCCTTTTTCCGCACTAGTTGGAAAAAAGTGCGTGCAACACTCCAAAGTTTCTGTTTTAGTAGGTGCTCCTGCTATAGATGATGCAATTGCAGCTCATACATTTGGTGATTCATCCCTGGCTGATGTAACTTGTCCAACAGCGTTACAATAGCAATGTGCATGCAACTGACTGCTCCGATTACATTTGGGAAATAACACGTTGCTGTGAATTGCACTTTGATGTTTCCCAGTTCAACCACATTGTTAACCCTTGAACTTCATAGACAGGTGTGTCCAATCATGAGTGGTAAAAGGTATTTAAGGTGGTCAATTGCAAGTTGTGCTTCCCTTTGACTCTCTTCTGAAGAGTGACAGCATGGGATCCTCAAAGCAACTCTCAAAAGATCTGAAAACAAAGACTGTTCAGTATCATGGTTTAGGGGAAGGCTACAAAAAGCTATCTCAGAGGTTTAAACTGTCAGTTTCAACTGTAAGGAATGTAATCAGGAAATGGAAGGCCACAGGCACAGTTGCTGTTAAACTCAGCAGGTCTGGCAGGCCAAAAAAAATACAGGAGCGGCATATGCGCAGGATTGTGGGAATGGTTACAGACAACCCACAGATCACCTCCAAAGACCTGCAAGAACATCTTGCTGCAGATGGTGTATCTGTACATCGTTCTACAATTTAGAGCAATTTGCACAAAGAACATCTGTATGGCAGGGTGATGAGAAAGAAGCCCTTTCTGCACTCACGCCACAAACAGAGTCACTTGTTGTATGCAAATGCTCATTTAGACAAGCCAGATTCATTTTGGAACAAAGTGCTTTTGCCTGATGAAACAAAAATTGAGTTATTTGGTCATAACAAAAAGCACTTCGCATGTGGAAGAAGAACAATGCATTCCAAGAAGAACACCTGCTACCTACTATCGAATTTGGTGGAGGTTCCATCACGCTGTGGAGCTGTGTGGCTAGTTCAGGGACTGGGGCCCTTGTTAAAGTCGAGGGTCGGATGAATTCAACCTAATATCAACAAATTCTTCAGGATAATGTTCAAGCATCAGTCACAAAGTTGAGGTTACGCAGGGGTTGGATATTCCAACAAGACAATGACACAAAACACAGTTCGAAATCTACAAAGACATTCATACAGAGGGAGAAGTACAAAGTTCATGAATGGCCGTCACAGTCCCCTGACTTGAATATCATCAAAAATCTATGGGATGATTTGAAGCAGGCTGTCCATGTTCGGCAGCCATCAAATGTAACAGAACTGGAGAGATTTTTTATGGAAGAATGGTCAAAAATACCTCCATCCAGAATCCAGACACTCATCAAAGGCTACAGGAGGCGTCTAGAGGCTGTTATATTTGCAAAAGGAGGCTCAACTAAGTATTGATATCATATCTCTGTTGGGGTGCCCAAATTTATGCACCGGTCTAATTTTGTTATGATACATATTGCATATTTTCTGTTAATCCAATAAACTTAATGTCACTGCTGAAATACTAATGTTTCCATAAGTAATGGCATATATTAAAAGGAAGTTGCTATTTTGAAAGCTCAGCCAATGATAAACAAAAATCCAAAGAATTAAGAGGGGTTCCCAAACATTTTCATATGACTGTAATACCATCCTATACAGCTAGCAGTGATGTTTGTGAAATACCCAATTGGTCAGCAACTTCACATTGAAAAGCTCCGGTGGGTGAAAACCCAAGGGTGGACAAAACTTGCACAGGAGCAGGTAGAGCACAATTCCTCTAAGTCTGCCTTTGTAAAACCGCTGCCAATTCAACACACAGCTCCAAGAAGGATAGCTCTCGGAAATCTAAATTGACTTAGAAGCCTGTCATCATCATCTATAAATATGCACTCTCTTTTAATTTGCAAAAACTTTTAAAAACACTAAAGCAGATATGGTAGTTGGAATAGTTTGATCATTCCATGCACCATTATATTGTTACAGAATGATTACAATCAAGTGAATTAAATTTTTAAATGATATGCAGTTAATTTTGGTGTATTTGATAAATCCCATGTCATGGATGCAAATATGAAAAAGAAGAGAAACGACACAGAAATGCAAAACCAAGTAAAAATGTCAATGCGTACAGTGTGAGGCTGCTGTGAAAATGTGTGTGGCTTTACACAAAGTTTAGATTTTATAAATCTCAAAGTGTGCTTGGAAACAGGCGTACACCACATTTTTGTACATTCTGTACATTGTACTACTGAAATCAAAGTATTACACTTGAAAGACAGGAGGCACCGTCTCCTGTTGGTTAACACATTGAACTATTAAGGAAAAGGCTGTCAGTTCAATCTTGAGCACTGACTTACTGTGTGAGCCATGTAGGTACAGTGGTTAGCAGTGTTGCTTCACAGCTTTGTGGTATTTGAATGTTAACACTGTTCACAAAAGCTTTTCTCAGGCTGCTCTGGTTTTCTTGTGATTTCCCTAGAATGTGCGTGTTGTGATCCTGTTGCACAGACATGTCAATAAGCAGTGCAGGCCTCAAACTAAGTAAAAGCCAGTCAGTGCTACACAAAGTTGTGCTTGCCAAGGCAGGTCTCACGCTAAGCAGCTTAACCCCTACACAGATAGTTAAGCTTCAGTTTGCACAACCCTGGAAATGGGGTTGAGACTTTTCAAGTCTAAATGTCACAAAATATTATAAGGAAAAAGGGAAACACTGAAACAAAACACATTGGCCTAAGAAAACTCAGACTTCCTTGAATAGTTAAATATTTACTACGAATAATTAAAAAATGAAGCACAAAAAGGCAAGGAAAAAGGTAAAATCAACAGCAAATTAATCCAAAGAGTAGTCGACCAAAATCAGTACCTCACACACAAAGCAGGGGTGAAACCAAAAGGTCTAACAATATTCAGAATCAGGAATCACAATAAAAATGAGAATGACACTGCTGAGCCAAACCCCCAGTAGTATAATTGTGTAGCCACAGCTCCTTAGACTCTACATAAAGGAGACAAGGCAGGAAACACATAAAACTACTACATATAGTGTAACAAGGCCACTAGGGGGCGTACCAGCCACCTAACCCGACACAGACAGACACCAGAGGCACACATATAAAAACACAAGTTTTTATTTCTCTTTTCTTTGCCTGGGGGCAACACCTTCCCCGTTCCCACAGGCACAACACAGTCCCAATAAGTACTAAACACACACAATGCTTTTTCTTCTTCTTTTTCTCCTCCACTCCTTTCCGGCAAGCTTTGTCTCTCTCCTCCCAACTCTGGCTCCTGGAGTGGTGACTGCTGGCTCTTTTTATAATGCCCCAGGAGGTGCTCCAGGTGCTCGTTGACCTACGTCCAGCAGCACTTCCCGGTGTGGCAGAAAACCCACCCAAGAGGGCTCAGCAGCTGTTGCAGCACCCCTGGATCCAAACAGGGCTGCACCAAACTCCAACCCCCATGATGCCCTGCAGGAGTCCCAGGCACCCCTGCAACCCTGGGGGGCTGCCATCTAGCGTTCCTGGGGAGGTACTGTCCTGACCAGGCTTGCTCCCCAGGTCCACACAATGAAGAGGTGTCCCGGCCGAACAAGAACCCAGGCCATCTGTGACACTAGTAATACAATAAAAAAATATAAAATAACATGAAAAATCCCATACAATTTACCAAAGCATTTTCTGCCAATACAATGTTTTTTACTGATTCTTTGTTTGGTTTTTATGCATTATCATCAGGCGTTTACTTATATATGGTTCAAAAACTCAATTATTCACATGAACCTGGTTTCTAAAATGCTATGTGACCCTTATTCTTACTGACCTTTGACAGACCCGGTTAACAGCGGTAGATTTCATCGTAAATATCCCAGGTACGTGGCCATGTAAATCCTTAACCGGGTTGCTGTTCAGGAGTTTGTAGACTGAGCATGTCTGTTGCACTGTATCAGCCTGCGTATGTATTTGCTTCTCATACGCTTTCAACAGCCACTGGTAGAAGTGGGCACAAAATAAATTTCCTGAGGCAAATGTTTGAACAATCGCATTATTCCTTCTCCTGGCTTAACTAATCTGCCTCAATATTTCAAAAATCTCTAAATTTATATTGATGAACTGAACATACACAATCTCAAGAGCAGTGGGGTAACACATTAAAAGTAACGTGCGTTACCTAGTCTGATTACTTTTTAAAGTAATGAGTAATCTATCTCAATACGTATCTTATTGAAGTAAACATACCTGTGTCACTATTATTCCAGCAGCACTAAGTGTGAGGCAAGAAGCACATGTACCGGTATGCCAGTCCTACGCAAGGCCCAATCGCACAGTCAAGCAGAAAAGAGTGTGAAAGAAACATATACAGTAAATAAAGTGTCATTTTGATTAAACATATTTATAAAATACAAAATAATTACCATTGGTGTTATGCTTATTTTTGGATTTACGGTGGCTAACGATGATGCCTAATTTTGTTTCGCGGAGTTTAATGACATCGGAACATTTTGACAAAGGATAACTCCAGAAGATTACTTGATTATTACAAAATGTGGATTTTTAGGAAATCAGGTTCCTGTCTTAACCGGATATTCACCTTAACCCGGTTATGTGTGTGCATGTAAATGCACTGATTGTGAAACTTGAAAGCTGGTAAAATATTAAAGAGCACAATGGTAGGGATTATTGCAGGGCGAAAAACCAAGTTTCATATAATTATATATAAGGCAAAATTCTAATTGAGCCATGGGGTCACGTTTGATAGCACCAGACAATAAGGTTTTTGCTTCTTGAATGCTTTTTGCATGCTAAACAGATCTGTGTCTTTATGTGTACTCATTATGTAAGTTGTAATTTGTAAGAACTTCTCAGTGCCTGCACTCAGTTAAGAGTGATAAACAAAATTAAACCAAATTCAAAAGAAATAATAATAAATCACGGTTACATTTTACCATCCTGTTTTACTGTAGTTGCCTATTTTTGTTATTTCCTCTCATAGTTTAATTACACATATAAAGTCCAACAACTGGCCGCTCCGTATGTGCAGAAAAGTACAGCACATAAATAACATGTTCACCCAACAAAGATATTTTTGCCGCCTCAAAAAAACACAGACTGATAAAAAAAATTGTGAAAGTGATGAACAAGAAAATTGAAGGGTTTCTGTATTTTAGACAGATGTTTCCACAAATAACTGATGTCAAGATTATGGAAGGAATTTTGGTTCATCCACAAATCTGACACGTCATCAATGACAAGCAGTGTGCAGATCTGCTAGTGTGGCTGGAGGAAAACTCTTGGAAGACATTCAAGGATCTTGTTGAGTATTTTCTTGATGACTACTGTGCATCAAACTACATGCTAAAAGTATACAAATAACAAAGTGCAACACTTCATTAAGGATTTATTTTCTACATTCACACTTCCCTGCTAACTTTGGTGCAGTTAGCAATGAACATTTATAGTGGTTTTACCAGGACATTGCAATGATAGGAAAGCAGAATCATGGCAAGTGGAATCCATCAATACTAGCCGACTATTGTTGGACACTGAAGTAAGAAGCATCAGACAAGAAGTACAAACCAAATTTTAGCTCATTTGAACTAATTCAATGTGTCATCACCATTAAGTAATTAAAACACACTAAACACAATAAAAGTTAATTTCATGTTACTCCAAACTTCATAAGTAATACAATCACTCTGAAATTATAATTTGTGTTTGGCATGAAGATGTCTATCATAATGACAAAAAATTATCATGGAAAACATCTGAAAAACAAATGTTGCCCAGTGATAATTAACCAGTGAAAGTGCCCACCATTTCCCAAATAGGCAACAACTATCTTTTGGAAATTCAACATGGCTAAACACAATCCACAATGACACAAAAAGACATACGCTTAGACAAAAGCTGTACTCCTGCTAGACTTATGAAATTCTTATTTGAATTAATTGAGAAGTAAATGCTGTATAAATCTTTGGTCTTTAATATTGCCCTTTGGTCGTTACCAAACTTTGTGCACACTGAAGACGTCCTGCCATCATTTCCAGTGCACTCCTGCTGTCTGACGGGAATTGTAGTCCCTGCTTTGGTCTTGTTTTTTAGGTTGCCCTGCATCCCATTATAACCCTTCTATCTGATGTGATGTATTTTAAGTTGAATCAACGACAACACACATGTAAGTTTCAGGAAAATGTGTTAAGTTGTTTTTGACAAAAAAACAAGGAATAAGCATACAATTTTACTCCTATAGATAAACACAATAAACATTATAATATAAAGCAAAAAAATGTGGACGTGAGGTCAGTAGACTTTGCGCCCCAGGAACCAAGTTACCTGAACTATTCTGTAACATTTCAGGAACTATTTACTGCTCTGATGCTGATCCTTCTGATCATAAAACAGGTCATTACGATAGCAATTGATAAGAAGAATTCCTAATTGGTTGCAGAATTACAGTATTTGAGGATTCCTCTAGAGTGGCTCTTTCTCTTGCACGATTTGGCTCAAAAACTAATCAGCACATCGTCATCTCATAACAGGCTTAAGTTTCGAGTTTGGTATTTTTCCATCCAGCCGTTGTAGCTCTAGATCATTCTTAAGAAACAGTGACACACAGACACACACAGAGAGACAGACATACATACATCATCAAGATATCGATGTTTATTCGGTATCAGGGGACCCTAAAACGTTGAGATTCATCTAAAACCGGAGATCAAAGAACGGGAGGGTGCAAAGCAACAAAAACATGGAAAACAATATTTGCAGAACAACACAAAGATTAAATAAATGCAGAACACACTTGAATCGGGGAGAAGACCCTGTGATGTCATCCTGATCCCCATCTTTCGTCTGACTCGGTATGAGCTCATGTACATGTTATATGATGGTCCATCCTCAGAAGGTTCTTGCCTTATGGTCAGTTCTGCCTCCCTGCAACTATATAAAGCAAATATTCAGGTTAAGCAAATAAATCAAGGGATTTGCCTCTGATTATGTACAGTACATGTTAAACACCATGGAGTGATGTCCACTGTGGAAAATAACTCTACATAACACAAAGTGATTTCTATTTGTTTATTTGTACTTTCTTGTTCCTTCTGCCTCCACGTCATTCCCCAAACCTCAAGGTACCTCAGCTCCCTTCCAAACTGTTTTTGTTTTCATGCCAAAGTAACCAGTTTACTTCCTGGCAGAGTGGCAAACAAGATAGTAATTTGCTGCCTTTGCTGTTTTTTTCCGTCCTCCCCCATGCGCTCACTTCTCTCTTTCAGGAATGACAGAGAGGGCTGCTGTTTGTTTTCAAGTGCTGTTGGTCGTGATGTTATCTGTTTTCATGAGCCAATCCCGTCTGAGCAGAACCACTCCTATTGGCCGGGTGTGCCTCTCTGGTTTTGTGGCTCTGCTTGTTTGTCTCGTTGCATTTCAACAAGTTGCTGTTTTTCTCGTTTTTTTCGCAATCAGTGTCATAGGTTTTGAATAGATTGGTCCTAAACTGCTATAACTTTGTCCCCCACACAGTTAGACCAAGATCAAGACATATTAACCCCTCTCTGAAAAGGATCTCAGTTGGGTGACTCAAATAAATAAGAAGGATTAAGCAAGTGATTAGGAAGAACTACATGCTTAAGCACAGGGAAAAGGAGACTGTCAAGTGACTCTCTTATTGAATAATTATTTACATTAGACACTTGTCATCTTGAACTTTAAAAGCTTTCTTTTGAACGGTAGCTAGCAACAAGATGATCTGGAGGTGACATGGCGATGTAGTGATTAGCGCCACTGTGAAAGAGATTACTGTGCCATGGGTTCAAATCTGAGTGGACCTTGCTTGTTCTCTCTGTGTCTCTGTGTATTTCTCTCCTGATGCCCCTGCGTTTCTACCACAACCCAAGGATGTGGGTATTATAGGATTTGCCAATTTTAAAGGGCCCAAAACTAAGACCCCCAAAAGCCCCTGGGTGACTTAATGAATAGTGCTCCTAAATAGAGAGTTGTTCATGCATTTAACAATTCAGCATGTGGACACGTGATCATTGAATGGGCATCACTTCCCACTCAAGCTTTCGGCACGTAGAGACTTGATTGTTTCTTCCAGCAAAGAGGTGGGGAGCGGAGCACATGGACACTTGATCATTTCATTAAACATTTTTGGGAAATTGCCAGTTGCTGTCATGGACCCTTGGGCTTGCACCCAGGATGCCTTGATGGTAGACCTGCCTCTGGTCTCACATAACTGTTAATGTCCCATGTGATTTTGCATTAGGCATTTTGATTCACAGTACTGATTTGATTCTTCCAAATTACCTAATTAAGTGGATCGATTAATTTGATTCAATAATAATAAAAATCAAAACCTTTTGTGGGCAGGGCCCCCCTTGATTGAATCACTAATTAATTATTTATTTAATGATATTTTTTGTATTTATTAAATTATGTCGTTCAAAGAGAACAACTCGTTCATGAATCACCCATCAGTGATGTGATGGACTGCCATGCTGTCTAGCAGGGATGTATCTACCATCAGAGAATTCTGAGTGCACGTCCAGGCGAACTGTGATGGCAAGGGGCTCAGTCAATAATACCCCTGGCCGCCCCCACCCAAAGAAACAATCTGAAAGTCGAAATGTCCAAGTGGGACACAATGAAGCGATCGAGTCTCACACTGAAAACAAGGATGAGAAGTGCTACGCTGCTTTAAACAACCCTGTGTCCATGTGCTGCATTGTTAGATGTGTGATCAACTTTCTTTTAAACAGCTAATTCATGCAGGGGTCGGTGGGGGTTTTAATCTGGCCTTGCTGTCCAGTTTTGTTTCCTTCCTAAAACTGATGCTGATCACATAGACTCAGACTCCCCATAGCCCTGATTAACTGTTATGGATTTCAAAGGCTAGAAGGCTCCAAAGAAACCTTGTCACTAAGCTCTTGATGGCACCTCTACTGGTTTCCTTGTACAAATGGTGACACAAGTTTGTTCTACATCTGGGTGTAAGAGGGCAGCTTAGATCCCCACTCTCCACAACATATGACGGATGATCAATAGGTTTTGAACCTGAAAGGCCTGTAAGTGGCCAAAGATTAGCTGCTACGTACTAAAATTTGTGAATTACAAGGTTTGTAGCATTTACAATTTATTGTCTTTGTGTCAAAATGGATGCTGAGAACAGCAAATTCAGATATTGTACTATTATCAAATTTCTAATACACCTTTAGACATTCATGTTTGCCCTTCATAAAATGGAACTGCAGAGTTCTGCCACAACAGCACGACAATCAACAATGAGTCCTGGTCTGACCAGCTTTCAAAAACAACAACAGAAGAAAATGTTTAGACCTTCTGGCAAATCCTCAAGAAAACTCCTTGTTCCTTTACCCGTGTCATTTGTCTTTACACAAACATTTCACACACTGGCCTGTGGCTGAGGGATGTTTAAGGGAGCCATCTCTGGTACCCATGCATCTAAAATATAATTTTCTGTAAGGGCTGACTCTGTGCTGTCTTCTTTACAAGCTGTCCACTCTTGAACACACAAACACACACACACACAAACACACATTTGTCCCTTGCTGTTCACAGATTCTAGAGCAGGCATCTCGGCTGTACTTGATCTGATTTCAGCAGTCTCTGAACACCGGGCTCATATATGGATCTTAAGCTGCTTTCATACGGGTGCCATCTGTAACATCTGCGGGATGCATTAATAAGATGTGGTCAAGTAAGCTTAATAGCTAATCCTCAAGCGTTCCGCTACTATAATTAACCACATGCTTACTGTGTCATTTATTTTGGTTCACCTCAATTACAAAGACACTGAAATGCTGTTGCTTCATAACTTCTACTGCATCTTGTCAAAAATAGTTGGACATCTGACTGTAAAGGGGTCTCTGCCATTGGGATGGTATCTATCTTAATGTATGTCTCCACACTAAAAATTAAAACTGAAATTAACTGTTACAGGGTGACTTGGTGGCACAGAGCTTGATATGACACTGGTGTTGTGAACTGAGGGCAGTCAGCATGTCTGCAGAATTAGTTGAGCACCTGATGGTAAAGGGGGTCTCTCTCAGGTGCCTAAAGTCTGGCTCAGTGCTACCAATTATAGTATAACTGAAATAAACTGTTATAGGGTGGTATAGTGGCACAGTGCTTCACCTTGCTGTGACACCTGCGGGGGTATGTGTACTGGTGGGTTGGGGGGGGGGTGGATATGTCAGGGTCTTTCACATTACAAACAGTCACAGTGGGAAAAGGTTATTGCCCCTGTTTCAACCACTCAACAAAATGAATTCCTGAAAACATCTCGTTGGTTACAAAGCTCTGGGATTTCAAGGAAATACAGTTAGATTGACATGGACCAGATGGAGAGAGTTTTATTAGTAGTTAATCTTCTGCCTGCATTTTCACAACAGCAAGACTTACATTTTTTCATGATGCTACTTAGGTTGTGAAAACTCCTCTCAGCTTTTCCAAGGTTCTAAATTCACTCTCCTGCCCATGGGAAGGACACCAGAACTACCTGGGAGCCTCTGAATCCAAGGATGAAAGTATTTTATCATCTCATTAGGCTGCTCAGCACAATCTTATATAATACTGCGTAGAATGCCACAGCCTTGTGTGACTATTAGCTCGCTGAGGTCTCCAGGACTGTGACTACATATGACTTTTTCTTTGTACCGACTCGAAAGAGGCAGTAAAGGGAAAATGAAAATGACCAGAAGATATGTGGGTCAAGAACAGGCCAAGTTCTGATACCCAGAGTCAAAAAGATCTTTTACCAAAAACAAGAATGCGGTAAAAAAAAAAAAAAAAAAAAAAAAAAAAGTCAAAAAGCAGGCAGGAATTGATTAACCAGGTGTGATGATCAGAATTTGTAATTTATTTGTTTTTGAGAAATCCAAGATTATCATAATCTATATGTTTACGGTGCTGTTTTCTTGCCCAAGGGATCTAATTCTGACATCAATTTCTTTCTAACATACACCTGGAAATATTTCAGTTATTTCCTTAAGTCACGTCAACTGTTGCAGTGGTAAATTACCCACAAGCCCCTGGAAGCACACCACATTTGACGTCATTGGTGTGTCCATATCAAGATTGGCAACGGTGCCTTTGAAGTTTTGGATTAAAAAGCTACTTGTGTATTAACTTGCTATTCAAAACGCTCTTTTGATTACCAAAGATTCTGTTTAGCATTTGGGTCTTTGATTTTTAAACTTGACAATTGTGCAGTGTTGTTTATTTGGTTATGACTTCAGCTTCTCCTTTGACTTTGCCTTTGATCCTTTTACACCCAAATTCTCTCATCTCTTTTCAAGTCAGAACACCATGTAAACTCAAATAGATAAAAGTGTTTTGCACAGCAATTCAAAAACAGACACCCTGAAACCGGCAGGGACTGACATGTAATCTGTCCTCCTGATGATGTCACAAACGAGTGTACCCTGTAGAATTCTAGGTATTGTTCGCTAATACAATAGCCTGAAATAGCAAAGTCCATCACAAAAACAAAATGGTGTTGTGACAAAATATAAATAACTCTGGGAATTTTTAACAAAGCAATACACAACAAAGTGGCCCTTAAATTTGGTATCTCAATACCCCATATTCAAAGACTGGTTAGCCAGAATGGAGTCTAGATCATGTATAATAAATTTATAAAAATTAGACATCAGTCGGCTTTGTGCTAAAAGTCTGCCCAGCACTTACACAGTAGAATGTTATGAAGGAGGGTGGATGTCCAGTAAGCTTAAGTCTCCAAAACTGTGACAGTGTCTGACATTGGCTGTTTTAACTGACTGTAGAACCCCAGATGTTTATCTTCTCAAAGATGCCATTGTCTAAAGTTTTTGTTTTGCTCTCCTCCATTGTCCACTATCCAGATTTCATTAATTGACATACTGTATATTGGTAGGACCCTTTTTTTGTTAATTCGTTTGAAATTGCCCTGTTCATAATACGGTTTTCAAAATCAGTATTTTACATATGTGCATTATGTATTCTGTAGAATTTGTACTCAAAAACAGTATTTTACATATGTGCATTATGTATTATGTACAATTTGTAATTTATTTCTTACCTATAAACATGTTACAGTGCTTGAGCTTTTACTTAGTGAAGGGCATTACACCAAAAAATAGAATTGAATTTAAGTCCTCCAAGACGGTCTAAACAGTTACTCTCTAAGAAGGACAGGACAGCACATCTGGATGATCCTTAAGGGCACTGAGCAATGCCCTAGGAAGCGAAGCTGCAAGGTGTTGCTGAAATGGGTTGTGGAAGAATTTCTGGAGAATTACTAACACTGCAATAAGACCTTCACCCCAGTGTTCACAGTGGTGGATGTGTTGTGTTTTGGGATAACCACTGAGCCATCCACCTGGCATCTATGTACACCAGAGGCTGAAAATGGAGAGTTTTACAATGACTCGGTCATTGGAGATATGTTAGGAGATTAAAATGATCCCTGAATGGGCTTTTCAGACACAGACGTAAGGGCCCATAGGTCATGAAAAAGAAACAAATGACTCTCGGAAGCTGAACCCAGGTATGGTGGTAAGGAATTAGGTCCTCCTGAAAGGTCAGTTTGGTATTCCTGGGGTCTTTCAGGACCCTTGTGGACAATGGACACCCTGACCCATACAGAGATACCATTGATGGCTCTAATATTATTATCTGTAGCTCTGCAGAGAATCACTGAAGTCCACCTCAGTGCTGGATGTTTCAAGGGCAGCTTATGAGAGTCAGCTGGCTCCAGTGTTAATTCAGGACTGCAAGCTTGTGACAGTAATCAGTTATGTGATCATCTGGAGGGAAGGAAAGCAGCCAAAAGACGACTGTGTGATTTCCCACTGTGTATTATTGTGGGGTTGTATTGTTTTTGTGTCTTCATATTGAATGTAAAGCTACTAAGGCTATTATGTTCCTCCTCAATTGTCAGCTTGTCAAGTGAAACTCTCTAATTCCAATGTAAGTAATTGTGGTGTAAATGATGTTGAATGTGCCATTGACTCATATAGTATAATGAAGTCATTAGATTGTGTTTGATACCCTAGAAATACAAATAAATGTTTCCATTTTGTTAAATAAACTTTCATTTGCTATCTCTTTAAGTTGGTTCTGGCTGGTGACAGGGATTTGGGAGGTGGGTTAAATATCACGTTGGGCTCAGGGGTCCATCCCTCACTTCAGGCTCCAAAACCCAGAAATTCTACTGAGCAGTTCTATAAGGAGAACTTGGACAAAATTCTTCTTCTGCTCCATGAAGTGCTGATCAATAATGACAGACAAATGTCTCAATGCACACATTATTGAAAACAAAGCAGCAATTGCATTTTCACACAAGACCCTGGGTTTGACATAACTTTCTTTAAAAAAAAATCCCTTCAATAAGTCAAACAAACAGGCCAGCAGTATAACTCAGAGGTTGGTTCTGTTGTCTCATGGATGCAGGATCTTGGGTTCAAATTTCACGCCCGTGTACATTGTGCACATTCTGCACTTTATCTGGGTTGGTTGTTCTTGGTTTGCTCCCTCATCTTCAAAGACATGAAGGTTTGGCTAACGTCAGCTCCTAAATCAGCCCCAGGTGTGTTTGTCCGTTCTGTCATGGACAACAACTGGAGCTGCGAGAGGGCTAGTCCACTGTTTTTCTAGTTGTTCATTTTACGTTTTAGTTTTTAATTAGTTTTTATTTTTCAACATTCACTAATTGTAGTTTTCATTCAGTTTTTTCGTTCTTTTTTAGTTTGTATTTTGTTTTACTTTTTTTCATTTTCTAATTAGAATTTTTTACATTTTTCAAATTTAGATTTAGCAATTAACTTTTAGTTTTTGTCACACCAAAAATGTCCACATGGACAAAGTTTTGCAAATATAAGACACGGATTTTTTTATAATTAAAACGTTTTCTACAATCTGGCTGTGGTTCTACAATTAGCTGATGGACGGATATTGTTGTTTTTCATTGATGTTAATTAGTTTCTATTTTGTGTTTGATGCATTTAAACAAATGTATGTCCTCACACGTGATAGTTTTGGATCTAGCGAGTGGTGTTATCTACTCTTGCATGTTGCCTTGCACTGTTGTGTTGTATTTCTGAGGTGGCCATGACAGATTGGTCAACGAGCTCTGTGAGGAGGATTACTTGTGTTCTGTTTTGTGTGTTGTACTGACCCCATTTTTTGAAACCCATTGCAAATTAAATCTACTTGGAAGAGGGTCCCTCTCTGAATTGCCTTTCCTAAGATTTCTTCATTTGTTTCCCATACAAGGTTTTATTTTGATGTGTGTATGGGGGGGGGGGTGTTCTTGTCTTTTTAGGGAGTCAGGTGTGGGGGGGCTACCAAAAAATGGGGTCCATTAAAGCACATTGAGACACTCCTTGTGTGATTCTGGGCTACACAAGAAATACATTGTTGTTAAACTGTATATTATTTATATTGTACCTACATATTGTACCTGTACTTATTAAATACAATTTTGCTGTCTCTTACAGAACTCAATTTTTTTCCTGATAATTTCACAGTTCAAGGCTCCCAGTATAATCAGGAAAATGCAAGAATGTGATTTAATGTCTTTTGTTACCTTAACCTGCAACAAGTTTAAGAAGATTATTTAATTTTAAAAATGCTTTCTTTTTATTTTTGAGATTCCTTTTGCGAGTAGTAAGATCACCACACATAGACTCTTAGTTTATGTTTATTTTTGATATCTCATGATGCATGTCATCTTCCCATTCCCAAACTTTGAAAGTGTATGTTTTCAGGGAATTCTTACTTTACTTATTCTATGAAATCTCTACTTGAACTGTGTTGAAAACAATAACTTCAGAAATAGAGATGAACATTTTCCATGAATGTACTGCATTTCTACAAGCATACTATTCACATTAAATACTGAACATCTGTTACAGCAGTGGTCTCAAATGTCAGTCCTGGAAGGGGCTGCAGTAGCTGCAGGTTTTCATTCTAACCTTTTTTCTCAATTGGTGTTCAGTTTTTGCTGCTAATTAATTCCTTTTCCTTTCATTTTAACTGACTTGTTTTTTAAGATTTGTTCCCTTGAATTTCTTCATTGTTCCTCTGAATTGTTTCATTTATTTCCTTAAATGGCACTCAAACAGAAATGAAATGTGAAGTGAGTGAGCCAACACAAGACCACCTAGTCAGGGCCTAAAACTCCAACCAATTTCACTCCAACCAGTTGCTTAATTAGGCTCTGATTCTCATCTTTAATTAAACCTGTTTTTTAATTCCATGGCTTGTTGCTGCTCCCATTGTGCAATGACATACATTTCCAAAATGATTGATTTTCTCTTTCTAAGCGCACTGTTAAAATGTTTTGTGGACCTGAGCAGATCAACATTCCTGAGGCCTTCATCTTTCTTTATTTTCAGATATTTTATGATGGACACAATTTGCTGGTCGTGTTTTGTATCTCATTATTGTTTGACTGCTAATTAAGGAAAAAGAAACAATTAAGGGGGCTGAGTCTTCAAGAGTGAGTCAATTAAAATGAATTCAAAAGAAATTAATTAGCAGCAAAAACAGGTCACTAATTAAGAAAAGGGTTAGAATGAAAAACCTGCAGCCACTGTGTCCCTCCAGGAGTGGAGTTTGAGACCACTGTGTTACAGCAATACGTCAGATCATTCACTTAAAGGACAACATGCAAAATGTGGGCAGCTCCCTGTGAGCCTAAACTGAAAGGATGTAATTTAACACACGCAGGAATAAACAGATTTGTCAATTGAGAGTGCTTAATGACCAAGTTGAATATCCTGATATTAAAATAACATCTGAAGCTACGCACATTCAGTCTACATACAAATGACAGTTACAAAAATAATCTTTATTGAATCCAAAAAATAAATAAAATAATTATATTCCAACACTTATAGTACATACATATCAAAAAAAGTTTTGTGAAACCAACATTTTCACATACCCATAATAATATATGAAAAAAAGAATTAACACAAGACCTTTTTTCAATCCAACATCCATTAAACGTTTTCAATCAAATTTTAAAGAATTTTCACCACACACTGGCTTTTATACCCCAATTAAAACAACCGTTAATGAGATAGTAGACAAATTCCCCGGCCTGTCCAATGCCTTTCCCAAAGTCATCCATAGAGCACAGCACCCCTGTAACCAAGCGTACACATGGGGAGAACATGCAAACGCCACAGAGACACTGACCGGGCAAGCAACTGAACCTGAGCTCATGGCACTGTGTAATGATAATACTGTATTTTTTTAATTCTATTAACACCTTTCTGATATTCCAGAATGCTTCACAAACAGTCAAAGGAATACAACAGAAATAAAAGCAACGATGACACTAATAACACAAGATACAAACTGACATCAAACATTAACACAGTTGAAAGTCATTCTTCTGAAATAGATTAAGAAACAAACAGGAGAAAAACGAAGAAAGCCATGAACAAATAACACATTTTTGGCACAATTACTTGAAGGCACATAAATGTAAATGGTACAGTCACCCATAGTGTTTCGGAACAATGAATTGTAGAAGAGCAGATTTCGTTACCATTTTTACGACCCAACGCCGCTAGAAGGACATCGACCATTTAACGGCTATTTGTTTGCCATTCGGTTTAAATCTAACAATCCCTGTCTGACCTCCGCGGTGCTGAAAAGTACACAGGTCAGTCGGAGTTGCCTCATTTTTATCAGTACTAATAACCTAATTACAACTAAACGTATACGTGTAACGTCGGCTCGGTTATTGACTGTATAGTACGCATCTGCTTAATGTGGCTCCCGAAAGGCTCAGTCAACAAACATACACGTCCGAAGTAAAGTTAAACTACTGAATTTCCTACCTTCTTCGGCGTATAAAGATAACATTCTTTCCAGTCTAAATACTGACTGAATTTGAAGCATCGGAGTGGCTTCGAGTGTGACAAATCCTTCATAGCGCTAATTTTCGAACTATTTTGATGTACAGTATTCTCCAAAGAAACGTATGGCGTATATTAAATTAAGCGCCTTTTTCACAGACGTTTAGGGAAAGTTGCCCGCCATTCGCTGAGAACTATAAGTGACAGTCACTTTTGACCAATGAAATCCACAGAATGAGTTACTGACAAGTGATAAGGCTTTGGCATTCGCGCTCGGTCCTAGACGAGAAAGCTGACTGATGGATGGAATGGCCAATGAAATGCAGAGATTCAGACGCCAGCCACGATGGGCACTCGTAGACGCGTACCAATCAATGTTCGTTCCAATCAAATTTACTTTTGCGCGTTTGAAAATAACATTTAATAAAGATACCGGAGACTTCACGATCGCACAATTAAAATGACAAAAATAGTTTTTTATTAGTGTTTATCTTCTCCTTTTAGTTTTGTTCTAGTTTTCAGACCTTGTGTTATTTTTATTTTAGTTTCAGTTAGGGAATAACGATTTTTTTCGTAACGACATATTTCGTTTTATTTTTAGTTAACGGGAATTACACTGTGCTGCTCGGCGTCAGATTGCAGTAATGGGATTTGTGTTGGCAAATGTGTGCTGTGTTCACATTTTTACTATATTCTTATTATTTAGTATAGTTTCACATGCGCTATCATTATTTATACCCATTTTTATTTATTTTATATTTTTAATACAGTGCGGCGTGGCGGTCACGTGATTGTCACCCGCGAGTCATTGTGACGTCATCTCCGAGTGCCTAAAAGTATAGCAAAGGAACAGGTCAATCGTCCTCCAAGTTTGTGATTAAAGTTTAAAAAATACGCTAATGATTCGTGTGTTTTCTTCTCGGTTAAAGATGCTCGGCTGTGAATTCCTCTGCTACTTTTGATTAACGGTTGGTTTTGTTACTTTGGTTGGTTTAATTATTTTTCTTCTGATTTAGCTACGACTTTACACTTTGTTGGTATTCATCTCCACCTTCTGGTCACCTTCACAAATTAATTGTGACCAGTTCTTGCGGACACACTACAGAATTATATTTACAATTTCAGCACCCATTTGTAATCAGAATTACCTCTAGAAATTACAATGAAAGTCTGACAAAGATAAGAATTTGTACTCCGCCAGAGTAGGACGTGAGAAGTATTTATGAAGTGTTCTACATGCACCCTCAATGAGGAGTAGGAGTTCACGTTCATGTTCAAGATATTGTGCTAAGCTGCACATAATTGTTGCCACTTGGCAGTAACATCAAGAATAATAACAGTCTGCTTCTATGACTGCTTGCGTGTTGATACTGTGATATTGCTTGCGATTCAAATATGCCTTCTTATCCACATTTGGGGCAATAATCTTTATGTTCTTGACATCAATTACACCAACAATCATACCAGGAAAACCAGCAGTCTGCATGTATGCTGCTTGCCTTAACATTACCTCATGTGGAGTTGTGGGGATATTTATTAATCTGCGTATTACCTCAAGTGCTGTAAGGGTTTGTAATAAGAGAACACAGCCAAAGTTAAAGAATTGTCACACCAAATGGCGATTCTCCATATACTGTAAAGTTTGGCAAAAATAAACAGGTTTGATAATAGAACATCTTTATACATGGGAGTCTCCAACCAGCCCAGGGAGAAATGGTACAGGTTATGAAATTGAGGAGGCGAAAGGGGTGTGTTCAGGCAGTCCAAACCCAGAAGTGACGTCAAGCATGGTCTCCCTGTAATTCTCCGGATCTGAGAGGAGAGGAGAGGTGTTAGGAGGCAATGCCAACCGGTGACTTTGGGTGGAATTGCAAGCCGACAAGCCAGGCAAGCACGTGTAACAGGGTGTTGAAAGTTAGGTGCAAAATTTAAGAAATGGTTAGTTGTGACGTACACAAGGCATCGCTATTGCAAAGCTGCATGTTCCAAATGGCCAAAAAATGTAACTTACCAACACTTTCATTTCAGATGACAGAGGATGGCTTCTCTGCATAGATGGACTGATCATGTGACATACAAGATTTGTTACTGATATTATTCCATCTGTCAAATCAATCTTTTTAAGAGTTCATTGTTGTCTAGCATTTCCACAACATTTTCCCTTTCCCGGGATGTGAGTGCTGATTTCTGCCTGTACGCCAGCTTGTTGTAGCTCCTAGTGAGTTTAGACAGCTCACAAGCTCTACTAAATCTTGGTGAATTTAGAAGTAGTTTCCAAAAATTTGGAACGTTGTTAAAACGTTATCTCTCCTACTCCTAAGAGTAGGACCAAATTTGCATCGCTGTGTGATTTTTAAGCCACTTAAGACCGCTGTCCTACTCTGAGACTCTTGATAAATATGGACACAGATCTTTAGCCAATGGACAAAGAAGCTGTAAGTAATAATGTAGGTTACAGTATAAACAAAATAGACCTTACCTGGGACATAGGAAGGTCTCAAAATACTTTAGGATGGATCTTAGCTTTGGGGACAAGAATTGAAGTAAGGTTGGGTGGGGTGATTAGCCGCCCAAGAAGAAAGTCCACTTTAGAACTTTAGAACACTCTAGACGAAAAGAGGCCATTCAGACAAACAAAGATCGCCAGTTGTATCTACTTAATTCTTCTAAAATAACATCATGTTGAGTTTTGAAGGACACTAAAGTCTTACTGTCTAACACACTACGTGGTCACTTATTCCATGTGTCTGTGGGTCTCTCTGTGAAGAAAAACTTTCTAATGTTTGTAGAAAATTTACCCTTAATAAATTTCCAACTGTGTTCTTGATGAACCCGTTTTAAAGTCACTGTCTTGATCCAGTGGATTGATTCCCTTCCAATTTTAAACACTTCAATCATGTCACCTGTTAATCTCCTTTTGCTTAAACTGAAAAGGCTCTGCTCTTTGAATCTTTCCTCATAACTCATCCACGACTACCATCAAGGAATCAGCCTAGTCACTCTTCTCTGGACTTTTGCTGCTATATCTTTTTTGTAGCCCAGAGTCTATATTTAGAATAGTCAAGCCACAAACACCCCCGATACATGGGTGCTTCATCAGGAACTCCACAACCTTTGAGGATGTGCCCTTTTTGAGTGTCCCTGACACCCCTTGGGAGTACAGGAGAGCTTTGGCATTTTCAGAGTTGTCACTTAAGTCACCTAGCCATCTGCTGTTTGGTTAGTCTGAGAATGTGAGCTCCAGGTCTGCTTGTTGTGCAGTTCACGCCTGCAGCCGTCTGTGTGTTCCAAGAGTCACATAACACCATACTTGAGGTCAGGGGTTGTTCAGTATGTCTGAAAATGGAATGTGTCTGACATCAGTTACCGGACACAAACTAGACACTTTTCTTTGATCACTATAGAAAGTTCCCCTGTAGCTTAATATCTCTTCTGGGAGAAAACTTAACATTATAAATTAAAAATCAGTGTGGATGGCACAGAGGTGTAAAGGTAGCGATTGCTGTCTCTTGGGTCCATTGACCTGGGTTTGACTCCCGTGCCCAAACTTTTGTGATCTCTCTGTTTCTTTATGTTTTTTCTTTTTTTAACTGGCAATTACAACTTGTCTACTGTATCCTGGGTATGACGATAAACTGCATCAGGCCCTGCAAGCAGTCCAACAATTTACAGGGAAACCTTGGGGGTTGGAGGCAGGATTGGCACTCCAGCCACCATAAAAAACTTCATGCAGCTCTGAAACTGCAGACAAGACTCCATTCTGCTCTCCGTGGGAGTAGCTCTGCTGCAGCCGCCCATAGGAAGGCTGCTCATATTATGAAGGGGATGGGGAAAGCCCTTGGGAGCCTCATCCCCAGAAGAGTCAAAACCGCCAGAGAGCCAATGGGGTCAGCCCTGCCTGGGATCAGAACTTGTGTGGTTGCACGGCAGCACTTGGGTCCTAAATTGGGTAGGTGTCTGGCATGAGTACCATCTTCCTCTGCTGTCAGAGGAGCTTCATAAATTCCGGGTTTCAGTGGTGGCACTCTCTGAGATACGCACGCTTGGGACTGGCCAGATCTCTCTAGGTGGGTACACCTTCTATTGGTCTGTTTGCTCTGATGGCTATCATACTCAGGGAGTAGCTGTTGCTGTGGTGGATTGGGTTCTTCTGATGGTATCTGATGTCACTCCTTTCAACAAGTGTATTATGAGACTCAGATTAAGGCACTCTCTGAGTTAGGGCTGTATCGGTCCGCATGCATCTGGCAACTGTGGTGAAAGTGGCTCCATGTTCCTTGACTTTGCAAAAGGTCAGAGGTTACGGATCGCTGGATCCTGGTTCCAGCACCCTGAGCCACTTCGTTGGACTTGGTATTCCAATACTGGCGGTGCGGTGAAGAAGATTGATCACATCCTTGTGGGCTCCTACAGAACTGCAGAGTCTACAGCAGTACCCAATTTGTGAATTCTGACAACAGACTTGCTGCTGCTACTCTGAAGATCCAGCTTAGGTCCAGTAGGCTACCACCTACTAGGTGAATGTGGCTGGACTTGGCCAGACTCCAAGATCAGGCTTTTCTAATGAGTTTGTGTGCATTTTGTGTAAGAAACTTACAGACTTAGAATCGACTGCTGATCCGAATGTGATGTGGGAGACCCCTGAAGGTTGCTGAGGGTTGTGTTGGTGTTGCCAGTGTTCCCAGAAGAAGGTGTTTTATCTTGCAGGGCAACCTGGATGTCATCGAGAGAAGTCACAGCGCACGGTCTGTACTGGAAACTGAGAAGGACAACTTTGAAGGCTCTGAGGGCAGATAAGGAGGTGTTTGCTAGAGGAATATGTGAGCAAGTGACACACCATCTATGGTCTGGCGACCCATGTCCTGCTTCCAGAGGGATCAAAGGATTATGTACAACTGAATCTGTTCCTCAGAGAGTCGCAGTCAGGGTGGCTGATAGAACGCTCCTTACGGATGACACTGCAGTTGTAACTTGCTTAGCTGGCTACTTTGAGCCTCCTGCGAGGACGTTGGATATCTCTGGTCCACGGTTCTTGAGGCTGATCCTGCAATTAGCTGCGAACCTCCCAATCTCACTGAGATTGCACAGGTGGTGAACTACATGAGGGTAGGGAAGGCAGCAGGAATCTGTGGTATCTGGGGTGAACTTCTTCAGGTTGGTGGTAAGACTGTCTTCCTGGCATTGAAAGCAATCTTTACTTCCATTTGGGAGACGGGCGTCATCCCAACTAACTGGAAAATGGAACTTGTCGTCCCTATCTGGAAAGAGAAGGGTGATCACCTGGATTGTGGCAACTACATGGGGATAACACTGCTCTTGGTGCTCTTGGTCGTCCTCAATGGGATCTGTAATTACTCACTCATCTAATAGTGACTGGAGCAATCTGGTTTTACGCCTAAGAAGTCTATCATTGACCGCATCCTGGCACTGAGGGTTCTCATGGAGCACAAACGTGTATATTGGAAGACTTAATTTTTCAGCCTTTGCTGATATTTGCAAAGCATTCAACTCAATTGATCAAGCTGCCCTGTGTGATATCTTAAGACTTCATGGGATCCCCCTGAAGTTGCTGGATGTCATGGCTGGCCTGTAAACTGGTACTATGAGTGCTGTGCAGAGTGGAGGCAGAACCTCTGTGTTTTTCCCAGTTGATTCTGGGGTTTGTCAGGGGTTTGTTTTTGCTCCTCCTTTGTTCAGTGCTTGTATAGACTGGGTGTTGGGCAGGTCATGGGGTCCAGAGGCTGTGGGGCATCATCTGTTGGTGAAGAATGATTCACAGATCTTGAGTTTGCTGGCGATGCTTTGATCTTCACGGAGTCAATGGAGGCTCTAATTGGGGCACTCGAGAGACTGAGCAAGGAGTCTGAGTGTCTGGGCTTGCAAGTATTCTGGGCAAAAAACTAAGACCCAAGCCTTTAATGACCTCTTAGGCACAGCCATTGGCAGTGTGTCTGTCTGCGGAGAAAGTGTTGACCTTGTCGAGAGGTTTACTTACTTCTTCAGTGACATTCATGTCTCTGGTGACTCTTCCTATGAAGTCAGTAGATGGATTGGGAGAGCATGGGGAGTCATGAGGTCACTGGAAAGGGGTGTGTGGTGCTCCCGATATCTATGCAAAAGCACGAAGGTCTAAGTCTTTAAAGTCCTTTTGCTTCCTGTTTTGCTATATGGTTGCGAGACATGGACTCCATCCAGTGACTTTGTGTTGAATGAGTTGTTGCTCACAGAGTCCCAAATGAGGCACATACTTCTATTGTGAGGGTGCATCATTTATGGCACTATGGCCATGTGGTGCGATTCCCAGAGGGTGATCCGGCTCACAGGATCTTCATTGCTGAGGACCCAAGCAACTTGACCTGGCCAAGTGAATAGCCACATAACACCTGGCTGTGGCAGAGAGATGGTCATTTTCAGTGTGACGGGACTGGACCACGTGTCTGCCTGTTGCCAATCAGGATCCTGTGCTGTTATGTCATGTGGTGGGTGTGCCAAAGCGTTCCAGTGCATGCACCCCAACCTCACCTGATTGTATAGGTGGCCATGATCGGTCCCTGCTGCAAACTGGTACCCTTCACAAGGCTGAATCCTATCCTGAACCTCACGATTCCTAGGTAGGTTGTAACCCTCCATATTCCTCTATTGTGCTAATTGGCTTTGAGAATGTTTTTTATTTTTTATTATTTTTTTTTAAAGGAAGTCCCAGGTTTCTGTTTCCCCCACACTGGCTTCTTTAGACCACCCAGCAGATTAATGTGCTCTTTCCTTGAGAAGCACATTTCCCTCTTCCATCCCACCCCCACCCCATCCCACAAGGATGCTTTGTCTTTCTGAAATTTGATCTTCAGCATTGCCTCCCTCGCCACCTGTGCCACTGCACAAACAGCTGAGGGAGTGACAGATGTTCCCTCTTCCTTGTCCTCCATTCACCTGTCCCAGCTCAAACACTGCCTACAGGTGTTTGGGATCACCATAGGTACCCTGGAGAGGCCCTCCTTCTGGGAGGATGGTGTTTACCTTTATATTGTGCCTTTTATCGTCACAAGGATCAAAATGGTACTGCACTCCCAAAGACTACCTGTGCTTGAAAAACCTTCAAAATGTCCTGGTAAATTTAGGGGTCTGAATGAGGACTGGTTAGGTGTCCCCTGATGGTGGATGGGCACATAAGTCCTGAAGGAGCCTCAAACATATTTTTTTAATGAAACAAGGGATGTGGTTGAATTTTACTTGACTTGATTTCCTTTCATTCTGAATTCCAAATATTGGTACAAGTAAAGATCATCTGACTTTTACTACCACCACTCCTTTTCTACCACCTCTGCTGGATTTGCCCCATCCATCCATCCATCCTCTTCCGCTTATCCGGGGTCGGGTCGCGGGGGCAGCAGCTTAAGCAGAGAGGCCCAGACTTCCCTCTCCCCGGCCACTTCTTCCAGCTCTTCCGGGAGAATCCCAAGGCGTTCCCAGGCCAGCCGGGAGACATAGTCCCTCCAGCGTGTCCTGGGTCTTCCCCGGGGCCTCCTCCCGGTTGGACGTGCCCGGAACACCTCACCAGGGAGGCGTCCAGGAGGCATCCTGATCAGATGCCTGAGCCACCTCATCTGACTCCTCTCGATGCGGAGCAGCAGCGGCTCTACTCTGAGCCCCTCCCGGATGACTGAGCTTCTCACCCTATCTTTATGGGAAAGCCCAGACACCCTGCGGAGGAAACTCGTTTCAGCCGCTTGCATTTGCGATCTCGTTCTTTCGGTCACTACCCATAGCTCATGACCATAGGTGAGGGTAGGAACGTAGATCGACTGGTAAATTGAGAGCTTCACCTTATGGCTCAGCTCTTTTTTCACCACGACAGACCGATGCAGAGCCTGCATCACTGCGGACGCCGCACCAATCCGCCTGTCGACCTCACACTCCATTCTTCTCTCACTCGTGAACAAGACCCCGAGATCCTTGAACTCCTCCACTTGGGGCAGGATCTCTTCCCCAACCCTGAGAGGGCACTCCACCCTTTTCCGGCTGAGGACCATGGTCTCGGATTTGGAGGTGCTGATTCTCATCCCAGTCGCTTCACACTCAGTTGCGAACCTATCCAGAGAGAGCTGAAGATTACGGCCTGATGAAACAAACAGGACAACATCATCTGCAAAAAGCAGTGACCCAATCCTGAGTCCACCAAACCGGACCCCTTCAACACCATGGCTGCGCCTAGAAATTGTGTCCATAAAAGTTATGAACAGAATTGGTGACAAAGGGCAGCCCTGGCGGAGTCCAACTCTCACTGGAAACGGGTTCGACTTACTGCCGGCAATGCGGACCAAGCTCTGACACCGGTTGTACAGGGACCGAACAGCTCTTATCAGGGGGTCCGGTACCCCATACTCCCGGAGCACCCCCCACAGGGTTCCCCGAGGGACACGGTCGAATGCCTTTTCCAAGTCCACAAAACACATGTAGACTGGTTGGGCAAACTCCCATGAACCCTCTAGGATTCTGCTAAGAGTGTAGAGCTGGTCCACTGTTCCGCGACCAGGACGAAAACCACACTGTTCCTCCTGAATCCGAGGTTTGACTATCCGACGGACCCTCCTCTCCAGAACCCCCGAATAGACTTTTCCAGGGAGGCTGAGGAGTGTGATCCCTCTGTAGTTGGAACACACCCTCCGGTCCCCCTTTTTAAAGAGGGGGACCACCACCCCGGTCTGCCAATCCAGAGGCACTGTCCCCGATGTCCATGCGATGTTGCAGATGGGGGAGCCCACCTCAGAGTCCCCAGGCTCTGCTTCCTCATTGGAAGGCATGTTAGTGGGATTGAGGAGGTCTTCGAAGTACTCCCCCCACCGACCCACAACGTCCCGAGTCGAGGTCAGCAGCGCATCATCCTCACCATATACAGTGTTGACGCTGCACTGCTTCCCCCTCCTGAGATGCCGGACGGTGGACCAGAATCTCCTCGAAGCCGTCCGAAAGTCGTTCTCCATGGCCTCCCCAAACTCCTCCCATGCCCGAGTTTTTGCCTCAGCAACCACTGAAGCCGCATTCCGCTTGGCCTGCCGGTACCTATCAGCTGCCTCCAGTGACTTACAGGAGAAAAAGGTCCTATAGGACTCCTTCTTCAGCTTGACGGCATCCCTCACCGCCGGTGTCCACCAACGGGTTCGGGGATTGCCGCCACGACAGGCACCGACCACTTTGCGGCCACAGCTCCGGTCAGCCGCCTCAACAACAGAGGCACGGAACATGGCCCATTCGGACTCAATGTCCCCCACTCCCTCGGGATGTGGTCGAAGTTCTGCCGAAGGTGGGAGTTGAAGCTACTTCTGACCCCTCCTTGAACCGTCTCCTTATCGTAGTGGAGGGGTTTGCGTGTCCCAATGATCCTAGGAGCTATGTTGTCTGGGGCTTTATGCCCCTGGTAGGGCAACCCAAGGCAAACTGGTCCTAGGTGAGGGATGAGACAAAGAGCGATTCAACAAACCTCCAATGACGAAAGAAAACTTTGGACAACGTTTTCCCTTGCCCGGACGCGGGTCACCGGGGTCCCCCTCTGGAGCCAGGCCTGGAGGTGGGGCTCGATGGTGAGCGCCTGGTGGCCGGGCCTGCACCCATGGGGCTCGGCCGGGCACTGCCCGAAGAGGTTACGTGGGTCCTCCTCCCCATGGGCTCACCACCTATGGGAGGAGCCAAGAAGGTTGGGTGCAGTGTGAGTTGGGTGGTGGCCGAAGGTGGGGACCTTGGCGATCTGATTCTTGGCTACAGAAACTGGCTCTTGGGACGTGGAATGTCACCTCTCTGAAGGGGAAGGAGCCTGAGCTAGTGCGCGAGGTCGAAAGGTTCCGGCTAGATATAGTTGGACTCACCTCGACGCACAGCTTGGACTCTGGAACCAATCTCCTTGAGAGGGGCTGGACTCTCTACCACTCTGGAGTTGCCTCCGGTGAGAGGCGCCGAGCAGGTATGGGCATACTTATTGCCCCCCGACTTGGAGCCTGTGCGTTGGGGTTTACCCCAGTGGATGAGAGGGTGGCTGGCCTCCCTCCGCCTTCGGGTGGGGGGAAGGGTCCTGACTGTTGTTTGTGCATATGCGCCGAACAGCAGTTTGGAGTATCCACCCTTTTTGGAGTCCCTGGAGGGGATGCTAGAGGGCGTACCTTCTGCGGACTCCCTCGTTCTGCTGGGAGACTTCAATGCTCACGTTGGCAATGACAGTGAGACCTGGATTTGCCCCATGGTGTCATATTTATAACTTTCCTAGTAGTTCTGTAGACACTGGCTTATATTTCATGCCTCACACCAGAACTTCCATACCCATCTCCTATTATCTGACTCAGTCTGCAATGATGTCCAGGAACAAGTATAGGAAAGAGATAAAAAGAAATAAGAAGAGAGGGTGGCAGAAGGGCCTATTTAGTAGAGCAAATGACAATACAATGTCCATATGGAGTTTTCAGGTTCTCTTCATGTCTGTGCTGTTTTCTTCACACATCCCCACAGACACACCAGTCAAGTTACTTAAGTGAATGTGTGTGTGTGAGCGAGTAGGCTCTTAGATAGACTGGATGACAGCGCAGGATTGTTCATGGAGTCCCGAATGAGGCACACTACCTGCATTGTGAGGGAACGTCAGTTATAGCATTACGGCCATGTGGCACAATTCCCCAAGGGTAGTCAAAAAGGAGTGGTGGGAGTAAAGTCAGATGATCTTTACTTGTACCAATATCTGAAATCCAGAATGAAAGGAAATCAAGCCAAGTCAAATTCATACATCTCCATAGACACACCAGTTAAATTACTTAAGTGTATGTGTGGGTGTGAGTGAGTGGGCTCTTAGATAGACTGGATGACAATGCAGGATAGGTGCCATCAGAGCGGCCTCTAGCCCACCATGATCTTGTACTGGATCAGGTGCTTTGAAAATGAGCATCAATCATAACATCTAAGGCAATCCTGTCTCACACCCAAGAAATGTTATCTACAGTGCCTTCAGAAGATCTTCAGACCCTTCACTCTTTACACAGTTTCTTATGGTTCAGCCTTGTGCTAAAACCCTTTAAATGACTTTTTTATCCATTTGTCAAGCATGCAGCACTCAATACCCCCAGAATAACAAAAAGGAAGAAAGTTTTTAGAACTTTATGCAAATTTTTAAAAATTAAAAAAAAAAAAGAAGTTTCCAATTGACAGGAGCATTCAGACCCTTCACTCATTACTCTGTAGAAGCCCCTTTGACTTCAGTTCCAGCCTGGAATCTTCTTGGGCCTGATGTGACAAGCTGCACAAGGGATCTGAGGATCTTCTGTCATTCTTGTCTGTAGATCCCCTCAAGCTCTGTCAGGCTGGATGTAGACCCTTGGTAGACAGGTCTCTCCAGAGATGTTCAACTGGGTTCAAGGCTGGGTTCTGGCTCTGCCACCCAAGGACATTCCCAGAGCTGACCCTTAGGGACTCCGGGGCTGTCTTTGCTTTGTGCTTTGGGTCATCGTCCTGTAGGAAAGCGAACCTTCACGCCATTTTGAGGTCTGAATGGCTCTGCAGCAGGTTTTCTTTAAAGATATCTCTGCAATTTCTTCTGTTCAGCTTTCCCTCAACCCTGACTACAGCAACAGCAACAACTGTTTTTTTTCTTGAATAGCCCAATATCACACACAAAATGTCTCAATGGGCTTTAACAGACCCTGTTTTTTGACCGGCCTCCCAGCCTTAACTCCCTACAGAGACAAGAAACAAAAAAAAATACTGTAGTAGAAAAAAAATCAGGAGTGGTCTCCCCTCAACTTTCTCATATACTCAGATATGGGGATGGATATCTGAGGAGTAAATCGCAAGACAATGATTCTATTTTTATATTATGTACATTAAAGAACCATCAACAACAAATCAAATCAAATTAATAATATATTGAACAATTATTATAAAAGTAAAGTTGAATAAATCGGACTCTGCAGCTGCATGAATAAAAAAGTACCACTTCCGGTTAATGGAAATACCGTATAAGTCGGGTCTTGAAACCCGAAAAATCAATAATAAAATCAGACCCCAACTTATACTTCAAAAATACAACACTTATTTTTTTTTATTTTACATCTTTTTGCCTCCTCCAATCTTGCATCAGTTTCTCAGACACATCAAATTTTGTTACAGCAGCTTAGTTACCAATGTCTTTCGCCACATTTAATTTAAAACCAGCTTCATATTTTCTTCTGATCGAACGGCCCATCGTAGATAAGGGATGCTCTTACGATAAAGGTGTATGAGGGTGTGACATACAAAAAACACAAAACAGTGTAAACGTTGCTTTAGAATAGTTCAGGTACTACCGTGTGGTCACGTAGGCACAATACATAGAAAAACAAGGCCGTGTGCTCCGTGGTTACTCTCTCAGGTGGGCATTAGCATATCATAACCTCTTGGACTAATAGTGTGTTTTCAACATTCCACTTATACGACTGACATTATAAAATACTGGAAATTATACAGTAAAATCAAGTTCCGACTTATCCGCAGGAGAACTTAAATGCGAGTATATACAGTAGCTCAAAAGTTGATCTACATTTTGTACGTAATACTTGTATGCAAAATTTGGTTGACCTATGTGAAAGCGTACTCAAGTTATCGTGTTTACATACACACACACATCCAGAAATGGTATTTTTGGACTCAGGGAGGTGTAAAACGTCAAGATTCAACAAAATCTCGACATTGAATCTTTGGAAGATTGCAATACTTTCCCTATACTTCGTATACGAGAAAGTGAAAAAAAATGGGAGAAATCTGTAGAAAGGCATTTCAGAGAGGGACCCCCTTTCCAGGTAGGTTGGGTGCACAATGGGCGCTAAAAAATGGGGTAAATACAACATACAAAACAGAATACAAGTAATCCTCTTCACAGAGCTCGTTGACCGATCTGTCATGGCCACCTCAGAAACACAACAATCAGCAGTACAAACGACTTTGTTGTCACACAGCACTCCTCCCCAAGAGCCTGACTAGACTCCTAGCCCCTGGTACTGAATCTCCAACCCCGCAGCATGCTGCTGAAACCACCAGGCTTCACCTGTGGACTTGAGTAGGTTAGGAACACTGCCTGGTTTCCTTCAGACATGACTCTTAAAGTCCAGACAGGCTTACTGTTACTGTCCTACAATGTCCTTCAGCGCAGGCTGAGGTCTAGAGTGCTCTGGGGCAGGTTTTCATTACGGATCTTTGTACTTTGCTCATTTCATCTTTTTCGCCTAGTCTCCCAGTCTCCCAGTCCCATATTCTGCCACCAACACACTTTCCCATTTGAATGGTACTGCACAGGGAATAAGCACTGCCGGGTTTTCTCCAGACATGACGCTAATCTTGATTTCACCTGACAAGAAATTCGTGTTTCTCTTCGTCTGAGAGTTCTTTTTATATGCCGTGCCTCATCTGGCCATTCCGCCATTAAGCCCAAATAAGTGGAGTGTTGTAGTTGTGGCTATCCTTCTGGAAGTTTCTCCCGTCTCCACACAGGCTCACTAAAGCTCAGCTTGAGTGAACATTGGACTCTTTTACTGAGACCCTTCAAACTGAGGTTGGTTGGAACAAAAACTTGCAGCCACAGGGGGTCCCAAGGACCGAGTTTGGGAACCACTGTCCTAGGGCAGGGGTCCTCAATCCCAGTCCTGGAGAGCCGCAGTGGCTGCAGGTTTTTGTTCTGACCTGGTTGCTTAATTAGAAAGCAATTCTTGCCAATAAAGCACTAACAAGCTATGAAATTAAATTAACTCTGCTATGTCAGGTCATTCTCATATCCTAGATTTTCTTTCCCTTTCTATCATGCAAATGATTTGAAGGCTAAAATGGACGAGGAATTCTCAGTCCTTCACTTTTTTCTCTTCATTTTTCTTCCAAGTATTTAATTAAACCCAATAGTGCAGATAAATACACACAGGTGTAAATGTAAATAAGCTAAATGGAGAAATGCTGCTCTCTCTTGTCATTTGCATGTTATTGATAATAAGGAGCAATTAAAATAGCTGTTTAAGACAAAATTAAGCAATAAGGGCTCAAAATCACTAAAGTGAAGCAGAAGTGTTACTTTAGCAATAAGTGCTTTTTATTAAGCAACTGGGTTGGAGCAAAAACCTGCAGCCACTGCGGCTCTCCATGACCGTGATTGAGGACCCCTGTCCTAGGGTGCTGAGTGTTGTTTGATTCGGTAAAAAATGAATTTAAAAGATTTTAGCAGAAAGCTGCCACACAGCAAAATGTGAAAATGCTCTGAATATTTTGTGAGGGCACTGTAAGCCAGCAGCCATCCCACCAGCACTTCAAAAGAAGTCACTCACCAGCAGCTAAGCGTGTTCAGCTTGGATGGGAGACCATCTAGGAACAGCTTGGGTTGCTGTTGGTGAGGACAGCAGGGGGCACTTACCCTGTGGTCTGAGTGAGGGTCCCAATGCAGTGACAGGGACACAGTGCTGTAAAAATGGTGAGATGTGAAATCGAGGTCCAGACTCTCTGTGGTCATAAAAGGTCTCTGAGCTTCCTTCATAAAGAGTAGAGTGTATCCTGATGTCCAGGTTAAATTGCCCTCCATGGCCTGGTCATTCTGGCTCCCTAATCATCCCCTGTCTCTAATTGTCTCTCTCTCTCTTACCACCTCACCACCTAACAGCTCATGTGTGGTGAGCGGCTGGCATAAAAATGGCTGCCATCACATCATGCAGGTGGATGCTACAACATTGGTGGTGGTTCAGGTGCTTTGAGTAATGAGGAAAGAGCTATATACATGTAAACAATTAATTATTATCATTATTAGCATGGAGGAATATTATTATTAGTAGGAGTACACTAAACTTCTTACGTACTACTGAGTGAACATTGGACTCTTTTACTCTTCTCCCCTGATTGCTTAGTATGGACATCTTCAAGGAAGAGTCATTGTTGTTGTTTCACACTTCTTCCATATAAGATTTTTTTTTCCATTTTATTGAATTTATTAAAAGCAAGTAACATGCCAGACAAGCAAGTCAAACTTGACAAAACTAAATTCAATTCAACCTCCCAGCCAAGAGAACAAGAAGAAGGCCAACAGCCAGAGTGAGAAGCCTCCCCACGTGAAGCTAGACCACACTTTACAAAGTCCCAGTCCTCTGACATACCTGGAGACAAAGCACGTCCAAAACAAAGTGAGCCCCCCCAGCAGCGGCGCAGAAGGGTTAAAGTAGTCCATATACTATGAGGGACGTTTAAAATGTTTCCGCACTTTTATATTTTTGTTGGAAACGGTGAAGGCGGGAGGAGTGGTAATTGGTCATGTCTGTCATGTGACTAGTTCTGTCTGGCAAGCCGGCTGCCCTCCCAGTTTAGTTTAAGAGTTATCACCCTGTGGTGAAGATGGCTGCAAAATTTATAAATTGCACCAAAGAGGAACAGCATTCTGTCATACGTTTATTGTGGGCAGAAGAGGATCACATATTCATCTCGGCATGTGTGCTCAGCATGGGGATAAACTTCTGTCCCGTAGAGTCGTCTACGAGTGGATTGAAATGTTCGAAAATGGCCGTACTAGTGTGACGGATGCAGAGCGCTCCAGAAGTCCAACTACAGCCACAACCACGAGGAATGATGTGAAAGCAGCGGTGCATCAGTGGCTATGCGCTCAACCAAAAGAATTTTTTGCTGATGGCATTAAAAAGTTGGTATGACGCTGGGAAAATTGCATCGCAAAGGAAGGTGACTATGTAGAAAAGTGAAGTCATTTGTTTTTTAACTTCTTAATAAACAGAGTTAAAAAAAAAAAGTGCGGAAACATTTTGAACGTCCCTCGTCAGTCAGTCAGTCAGTCGTTGTCCAACCCACTATATCCTAACACAGGGTCACGGGGGTCTGCTGGAGCCAATCCCAGCCAGTACAGGGCGCAAGGCAGGAACAAACCCCGGGCAGGGAGCCAGCCCACCGCAGGGAAGCGTCAATGCTGCAGGATATTTTTTTTGTAGCCTTCCCCGGATCTGAGCCTCCACACCATCCTGCTTCTGTGCTCTGCAGGCAGTTTCTTCAACCTCACAACCTGGTGTTTGCGCAGCTGTGGGATCTTCTATAGGCAGGCGTGTGTGTCTTCCCTAATCATTCCAGTCAATTGAAATGTAAAACAAGGTGTAGAAACATCTCCATCGTGATTTCTTACACAGTCAAGGCTGGGGGGCTGTCAAGAAGCAGGGCCTATTAAAGTCCATTGCAGCAGTCCTTGTGTGATTATGGGCGATACAAAAATAAATTGTATTGTGATTAGTACAATGGGATGCACCTCAGCCAGATTTCACATGTCATAGCAAAGGGTCTGAATGCTTGTGTCAATGTGATCATTCAGGTTTTTACGTTTTGAATACACACTCCCAATGTTCTAAAATCCTGTTTTTGCTTAGTCATTCTAGGGCAGTGGTTTCCAAACTCGGTCCTGGGGACCCCCTGTGGCTGCAGGTTTTTGTTCCAACCAGATTCACAAGCAGTGATAATAATTGATAACAACTGATCTAATTTATTTAGCTGGTCTTTTTTACTCTTCTCTTATTCTGCATTCAGAAAAACACAACAGTATGGTTTTTACATTTAAAAGGCATTTGGAAATATTTCTATTTTTTTCTAAAGCTTTAAATGCTTAACTCTCTTTTGTTGTTTTCCTATTATTTTCCCCTTTTCCTGTGTAGTTTGCTCGCTTTATTTAACCCTAATAGTGACAATTAACAACCAGCATATAAGACACCCGGGATGATGAAAACTGTAATGGCTTCAGTGTCAGACCCGCTAATTAATAAAGAATCAATTACATAACCAGAACACCTGGAAAAGCAGAAGGAAAATTAGGTTGAAAATAGTGTTTACGACTTTAAAAAATTAATATTCCCCATATAACTGCTTATTACAGTTTAATAAAAATCTACCTAACTTAGTTTGTAATTTCTGTATCGACTCCAAAACACAGAAACTGGGAAATAATGACTCACCGAATTAGGCTAAGAGTCCATTCAAAAACGGAAGTTGGTTGGAACAAAAACCTGCAGCTACAGGGGGTCCCACGGACCGAGTTTGGGAACCACTGCCCTAGGGTGTTGAGCGTTGTTTGATTTGGTAAAAAATGAATTTAAAAGATTTTAGCAGAAGGCTGCAACACAGCAAAATGTGAAAAAGCTCTGAATATTTTGTGAGGGCGCTGTAAGCCAGCAGCCATCCCACCAGCACTTCAGAAGAGGTCACCCACCTGCAGCTAAGCGTGTTCAGCTTGGATGGGAGACCATCTAGGAACAGCTTGGGTTGCTGTTGGTGAGGCCAGCAGGGGGGACTTACCCTGTGGTCTGAGTGAGGGTCCCAATGCAGTGACAGGGACACAGTGCTATATAAATGGTGAGATGTGAAATCGAGGTCCAGACTCTCTGTGGTCATAAAAGGTCTCTGAGCTTCCGTCGTAAAGAGTAGGGTGTATCCTGATGTCTAGGCTATATTGCCCTCAATGGCCTGGTCATTCTGGCCCCCTAATCATCCCCTGTCTCTAATTGGTTCTCTCTCTCTCTCACCACTTCACTACCTAACAGCTCATGTGTGGTGAGCAACTGGCACAAAAATGGCTGCCATCACATCATGCAGGTGGCTGTTACACATTAGTGGTGGTTCAGGTGCTTTGAGTAATCAGGAAAGCACTATATACATGTAAATAATTAATTATTATCATTATTAACATTAATATTAATATTATTAATATTATTACTAGTTCTAGTGGGACTCCCGTGTCCTCCTTGCATGGAGTTTGCATGTTCTCTCCGTGTCTGCGTGGGTTTCCTCCGGGTGCTCTGGTTTCCTCCTACCGTCCAAAGACATGCAGGTTAGGTGCATTGGCGATCCTAAATTGTCCCTAGTGTGTGTGTGTGCCCAGGATTTGTTCCTGCCTTTTGCCCTGTGCTGGCTGGGATTGGCTCCAGCAGACCCCAGTGACCCTGTGTTAGGATATAGCAGGTTGGAAAATGACTGAATGACTGATGACTAGTAGTAGTACAGTAAACCTCTTATGTACAGGTCTCACCAACACATTATCAATCCATCCATTGTCAAATTTTCTCAAACCCCAGACCGGGTGCCCACACTCCTTCATGCCAACTTACCTAGCGGGAAAACCTTTCATAGGACACATACAGTAAGTGACTCTGAAGATGAATCCCAAATCGAACATAAAGAAAATGTTTCAGTGGAATGGACACCGTGGGCTCAATATGTCACCTGGCTGTCAGTTGTCAACATAAACGACCAAAAGACATCAAAAAGGTTTGGGACAGCCACCCGTATAATATGCCCTGGCTGCAAAAGGGTAAAGAGTAGTGAGATGTTCACCAGTTAGAGTCCAAAACAGAACTGATTTGAGTTCGAAAGCATGGCAGCTTTAAAGGCCGGGACAGGAAGTGACATCATCGGGACCAGGGCCAGAAATGATGTCATTGGGACCAGAAGTGACGTCATCAATAGTGCCAGACCCAGAAGTGATGCCATCGATGGCACCAGAACCTATTGGGATTTCCCATGGATGGTCTCTAGAGGACTGGAAGAGAAAGTTACCACCCCCTGGTCTGGTATGGTACTACTATTATTCAGGCCCTTTAGCTGCCTCCCAATTGCTTGTGTGTGACAAAGCTTATGGACCCCTCTGTTCTTTTCTTTCATATTTATTTTGTTATTTTTGGATTATGTTATTTGCAACACTGTATTAATCTCCGAGAGAAAATTGCCTTTAAGCATGATCTTTGGGGGTCAGAGTGCAGGGTCAGCCATTGTACAGTGGCCCTGATGCAAGTTCCAGGTTTAGGGCCCAAAAGAGTAGGATCCCTACTCTGGATTTGAACCAGCAATCTTCCAGATTCCAGCACAGATCAATTTTATGTCTTAACACGCACATCAGATGATGACATTGCATTGAGGTATGCGATACCCTGCTGAGATGGGGGAGGGAGGGGGGGGTCTGCTGTTGCTAACGGTCTCATCTCCTTTTGTTTCCATCACAGTGCCATGAAGACATCCAATGAGGGCAATTGAGACAGGGAAGCCCCGCTCCTTCCGAGTCAGGTACACTACTGTATAAAAAGTAGATGTCCCTGAAAGGTGGCATCACCTTTTGGACCAGAGAAGTGGCAGTGCGGAGGTCCCCAAAGTCTGTCCCGACCTGACGAGAAGCCCTTTCAAGGCTCATCTGCAGGTGATTTCTTTTATCCCTATTGATCATTTTGTTTTCTGCTTTTCTTCAGGACTCTCTCGAATGTCCTCAAAACTGACATGGAGAACGTGAGTCGAGCTGGCAGGCTGATGCTGTGGTGTGCTGATCTCAAGTGGGGCCAAGTGTTTGGTATGTCAGCCTTGCCCTTGGCTTTTGGACACAAATGAAGGCCAGCACTCCGGCACAGCATCGCCGATCCGTGGTATTTGTATACACATCACTGCAGCCACCTTTTTGGGTTATCCTTATTATTCCTATGTCTCCGTAGACAAAACAAATTTCACTTTCAGACGCTCAGGGTAACTGCGTGTGGTGTGGCTAAAGAATCTCCGTCACGTAGCACGAGGAGCTGACAACGGAGATAACAAGAATAGGACTGGAACACAAAGGAAATGCAAAAGGGACACATGCGGGCAGCTTTTCCTTTCTCAGCTCCCTTTAGACTTTATAGCAACATTTTATAGTAACACAGTCAGTTGAGCTCTGCTGATCGACAAGCCCCCAGGGAGTCTGGGCCCCCAAGATGACTGCACATAGTCAGGGTGTTTCTCACAGGAAATATGGTGCACAACGGAGGACATGTTACATATTGAGCTCTTTTACATTTTTACAATTTCAGCTTCATTAAAACATTTGAAGAAAATTACAGCAGCAGGGAAGACAGGAATAAAAAGTGACACATTGTTGATTCAGTCAGCCAAAAAAAAAATGAGAAACAAGCAACGTTAAAATGTTAGTGAAATATATACAAGGAAAAGAAGAAGAGAGAGACTTTGGTCCATCCATCCATCCATCCATTCATCCAACACGTGAACCTGCCTATCCAGGGCAGGGTCACGGGCCAGCTGGATCCTATTCCAACAATCATCAGGGGCAAGGCAGGAACAACACCTGGACAGGACGCCAATCCATCTCAAGGCAAACACACACACACACACACACTTGGGAGAATTTAACATTACCAATTCCTTCACCCTGCTTGTCTCTGGACTGTGTGAGGATGTACCTGGAGGAAACCCACAGAGACCTGAGGAGAACATTGCATTGCATCGCATTGAGATTGGGGGAATTTGAAGGCCAGGGCATCACCTAGAACTCTCCATCATGATCTTCAAACCACTCCTCATCAATTCATGCAGTATGTCAGGGCAAATCACCCTGCTGAAAGATGCCATTTCAATCCAGGAAGCCCACAGAGACCTGAGGAGAACATCCAGCACATCCCACACACCCTCAACTGAATTGAGATCTGAGGAATTTGAAGGGCAGGACATCACCTACAACTCTTCATCACGATCTTCAAACCAGTCCTGAACAATTCATACAGTGTGGCAGGGCACATCACCCTGCTGAAAGAAGCCAATTCCACACATGAAATTTACAGGAGAACATCCCATACATCCCACAGATGCTCAACTGCATTGAGATTGTGGGAATTTGAAGGCCAGGGCATCACCTAGGACTCTCCATCATGTTCTTCAAACCACTTCTGAGCAATTCCTGCAGCATGTCAAGGCACATCACCCTGCTGAAATATACCACTTCAATCCAGGAAGCCCACAGAGACCTGGGGAGAACATCCAGCCCATACCACAGATGCTCGGGTGCATAGAGAATGGGCCACAACTGGAACCCTTCATTTATGTTCTTTATGGTATTTTGTTCCTACTTTTTACAAATATATTGAGCAATATATTTTTGAAAAAATGTTGCAATATAGAAAAATGGTAACAATTTACATATTTCACAATATACAGTAGTTCACTACACTGCAAGATGCTGTGATAGGTTTATCTTTGAAGTATTTTATAACATATTACAAAATATATTCACATACGTAGTAATATATTTAATAATAATATATTTTACATTTTTTTAAGGGTGAGTCAGTCGCCACATACGGTGGCCCATTTCCTACACCTTGTGTGGCGTTTTCCTGTCCCCTCACATCAGAAGACATTCTTCACCTAACAATGAAAAAAGTCAAAGCCTTTTAATCTGTATGGTCACCTCCTAATAGCTCTCAGACCTGCAGGTCATGTCATATGGAGGTCCTAAACAGAGCTCCCCCAGTCCTTCAAGTGACAATTGCCTCAAATCAAACATTGTTGCTTATGTGTAGAATGAGGTCTGCCTCGGTGTCACTTGGGTCCACTTCAGTGTCACTGTGCAAGAAAGGGACGGAGGATACAAACCTTACTTATTGTGACACTGAGAGACCACTCTGCACCTGAAAGCAATACACATTTAAAATGAAAACAGAGTTGTTTCTGGCTTGTTTTTATTTATTTATTTCATCTGGTTAAAGTTGAATCCTGGGGTGGAGTGGAGTGGAGTTTGTGGTGCTAGGAGGGAGGAGAGTGAAGGCTCCGTCTGCCTAATCAGCGCTCAGGCACTGACAACAATGGGGGCCGCCACGCTCACTTCTTCTCTCACACATTGCCTTTCATTCTCTGTTTATTTCCGTGTTTTGTTACATTCTTCTTAGCTTTAACAGCTGTTGTAGCCTCGTGTGAGCTGAGCACATTCTTTGTTTTGGAAAATACAAAAAGGCCTCTTTCTATTCCTACACCCCACCCCCAAGCAGATGGCGAATGTTTGATGAGAAAGATAGCAGGTAGTGGTGTGCTGGAGAGCGAGGGGGGAGGGCGGCCTGGCTAGCGAGCGGCTATATAGCGCCTTGCAAACCTGTCGAGATAGACCTTTCTGTTATTTACTTCCTTTCAGACCTATCTATCTATCATATAGTGCCTTTCAGACCTATCTATCTATCTATCTATCTATCTATCTATCTATCTATCTATCTATCTGTTATATAGTGCCTTTAACATCTATCTATCTATCTATCTATCTATCTATCTATCTATCTATCTATCTATCTATTATATAGTGCCTTTCAGCTCTATCTATCTATCTATCTATCTATCTATCTATCTATCTATCTATCTATCTATCTATTATATAGTGCCTTTAACATCTATCTATCTATCTATCTATCTATCTATCTATCTATCTATCATGTATCATATAGTGTCTTTCATATCTATCTATCTATCTATCTATCTATCTATCTATCTATCTATCTATCTATCTATCATATAGTGCCTTTCATGTCTATTCATCTGTCTACCTGAGTGCCCAGTTCAGTGCTCTAATGGCAGACCCATTTGATGCGTTAAACTCTTCATTTGCATACCTGGATATTTTCATTTCCTATGGCAGTTTTCATGTAAATTGTCTCGCTGCTTCAGAGTGCAACAGTGTTGTTGTCAGCCTCACAGCCCAAGAATCCAGGGTTCAGATACCTGAAATGGCAGCTATTTGTTGTCTGTGTGAATTTTTCATGTTCTCCACATGTCCATGTGATTTTTGTTTTCAATATTTCCTCCCACATCCCCATGACTGACAAGCTGAATGTCGAGACTTAATTCTGCTGATGTGACAGTGGTCTTCTGTGCCGCACTTCCTTCCATCCTGGTATAGAAAACTGCAGAGATATCCCCTCATTCCCACTGACCACAAATTTAATTAATTGAGTTTTGAAAAAAAAAATTAATTTATTAGGTTGGATTAGAGGAGAGAAAGATAACACATAAACATAACATTCTTAAACCTGCTTAATCCATTGGAGGGTGACGGGGGAGCAAACCTTATTGCAGGAGCAGCTGTTCAATGCAAGAGACAATGCTGGACAGGGTGCCAGTCCATGGAGGGCCAGTTCACCCACATAGCGTCATATAGCCAACTAGGGCTTATCAATGAACTAAACACACACCTCAATTTGAATGGACCTGAAAAAAATACACTTACACGGGGTGGGGGGAAGATTCTACATAAGAAAAAGGTATGACTTTTAGACCTGGGTCTGCATGGCAGCAGTGTTATAGATAATAATAATTACACATTTTATTTATATAGTGCCTTTCCCATAATGAAATTATATTAGATAGATCTGAAAGGCACCATATAAGAGATAGATAGATTTGAAAGGCACTATATAACAGATAATATGAGGTGCTATATGATAGATAGATAGATAGATAGATAGATAGATAGATAGATAGATAGATAGATATGGTATTTTTACATGAAATTATTTCCACATGTAAATCACAGTGGGCACTGGTTTCACATTTCATTTTTATTTTATTTATTTATATATATATATTTTTGGTGGAGTTGTGCTGCTGGCTCAGTCCGACTCTGTAATACACTTCAGGGTCGCCAGTTTGTTTCTACAGAATGACTAAGTTACTGAAGTTGTTCTTAGTTCTTATTTTATGCCACGCTACGCTGTATAACATCAAACACAGCTGGATTGCCTTTGCCCGGGTTACTTGTGAAGTTAAATGTGAATGTCACCATAAGTGACGGTGGCCTTCATATCTTCTAATTGCTCGCTTTGCTGACATTTTGTTCACCGTAACCTAACTGGCACTCCATCCCGAGTTGACTTGACAAAAGTCCTGAGCTCTTTGTGACCCTGAACTGAATCAGCGTGCTGGGCTATGAACGAACAGAGAGGTAAAATTTTGTTATTTAATTTTTATACCACAGCAGTGTTTGTTTATCACATACTAATAATTTGGAATTAGAGATCCTTTGACATTCTCTAGCTCCATATCTGCTTAACGGACCCCTCAGCATGGTAGGTGCCACTTACTGATTTTCTCTCTCGAAATGTGTGCTTTGTGGTTAGTGGGAGAAGTCTTGAGGTTTAGATAAAGGCAGGAAATGGCAGCAGAAGCCTTGTGTTTTTTTCTTTCGTTCTTTCTTGGCTTACTTGTGTTGCTTATTGATAAGCCTGGTGGCTTCGAGACTGGGGCAGGCTTGGTGTGTCTGGTTTAAGCCAGTAGTGAAAATGAAAGCCTTTTTAAAAAACAACAACAACAACATGGCAAACGACCACTTCCGCCTGTTCCTCCTACCCAAAGTAAACAGCGTGGTGGTGCGTCTGATAGAGAATGTCACATGAAGGAGGAGGCAGTGTTTGGGACATGAGGGACACTGAAGTAAGGGACACATGTTATGTGATGGACTAGAACACCAAGGAAAGAAAAAAATATTCACCAGACGGAGAGACTGCTTGTGAAACTCTGAACAGTCAGATTGCCACCTGAGGCCTCCATTGCCAGAGATGCCTGGGTCAGATAAAACAGCATCTTACGGACGCCGTCCTTTAGACACTCCAGAATCTGAGGAGCCAACCAAATCAAGTCCTTTGCCTTATCAGCCAGTGATGTGACACGGTATGTCTGGTTATGTGGGTCTTTCTCAACACGCCCATTAAGAGTAACTTGAACCTTTCTCATTAAACATCCTCACACTACGACTTATCCGATTCCTGAATGATGATGACTGTCGAATAGACAAGTCTTGCAGCGGGCATGTTGTGTAGTATGACCAGCTTCCAGCTGGTGACTCAGTCATATAGTGCTGTGGCCTACTCAGATATTGCACTGTGTAAACCATGTGACACAAACATGCAGACTGATTGGCTGTTCAGCACAGCTGGGTCTGCATGTCACCAAAGTCTAGCCCCACCCAAAGCATCCAACCCCACCCATAAGCATGGAAACCCTTTTAAACATTTAATCAACTTTTTTGATATCAGCATTCAAACTGCTAATATCGAACGTTTTGAAGTTTGATAAGAACAATATATCAGTATTTTAAAAGTTGATATAAAATTTCCTAATTTTGATTTTACCGTTTTCAAATTTGATACCAACTTTTTCAAATTTTCCATACTAAATGATATTAGTTTGAAAGTGACAATACCAGATTTAAAAAAGAAGTAATTTCACATCCAAAAAATTGATCTTAATTGAAGGATAAGTGTCAGTGTGTCTCTGTCTCCATCCAGCTGCTATGTGTCTGTCATTCCAACAGATGGTGCATCACAAGCATTTGTAGTAATAAAATGCATAGCTTTTGTCTTCCCAAACAATGGTGTATTACAAACGTTAACACTGTTTTTGCAAATCCCATACCAAATGGCATATAACAGAGACCTATGCATTGCAGCAAATGGTGCATAAGAAATATTTGTAGTAATAAAATGCATTGCATTTGTCATTCCAACTGATGGAGCATTACAAACATTAACACTACTTTTACACATTCCGTAGCAAATGGCATATAATGGAGACTTATGCATTGCATTTGTCATTCCAACAGATGGTGCATCACAAACATTTATAATAATATAATTCATTGCATTTGTCATTCCAGCAGATGGAGCATTACAAATGTTCACACTACTTTTACATATCCCATACCAAATGGCATACAATGGAGACATATGCACTGTATTTGTCATTCCAACAGATGAAGCATTACAAACATTCCCACTATTTTTACATATCCTGCAGGAAATGGCATATAATGGAGACATATGCATTGCATTTTTCATTTCAACAGATGGCGCATCACAAACATTTGTAATAATATAATTCATTGCATTTGGCATTCCAATAGATGGAGCATTACAAACATTCACACTACTTTTATATATCCCATACCAAATGGCATATAATAGAGACAAATGCATTGTGTTTTCCATTCCAACAGATGGCGCATCACAAGTATTTGTAGTAATGCATTTTATTGCTGCAAATGTTTATGATGGGTCATCTGTTGGAATGATAAATGCAGTTCATTTCATTACTTCATGCATTACAAAATACATTCCAATAGATTGTGCAATGCAAACGTTAACGCTGAGGTCTGCATTGATTAGTTACATTTAAACATGTCTTAGACAGGCAGCACAGCTAGTAACAATTACATGCTAAAATGGCTTACAATACATAAGAACTCCGGTCTGCAGTAATATCTAGTTGAGCTACAGCGAGGTGTTCTTAGAATGACTGCGTAGATGACCGGGTGTGACTGCCACAGCCGCACACTTTAAGATCATCCCAGTTTCTCAGTATGTGTGAGTTTTCCTAAATCGTTTTTTCTGAAGCAGAGGAAGCCTGCAGTTGAGGTAATTGACTGAGAAAAGCATTGTGCACTTTTGTTTCAAGGTTTAATACTGCAGTAACAAATGTGTCTAGAAAGATAAATCAGAGTAAAAGTAAACGTCTGTGTTTGGAAATATAGTGAAGTAAAAGTGAAAAAGGCCAGCAAATGCTATAAGTAGAAGCTGCTCTCATACATACTCGGGTACAGTAAGGGAGAACTTCTACGTTGGTGCCGACTGTGCCTTGTGAGGGGCGACCTGCTGCCTGAGATGAGCGGGTTTGCCCGCATCCTCCCACAGACGTACTGGTTAGACTGGTGATTCTAACAGGAACACTGTAAGCCAGTGTGTCCTTTATGTGCGGCAGACCTTCCACCCAGCTCTGATAGAATTAGCTGCTGCAAAAAGTGGCTTCATACCATGAAGAAATGAATGAATGAAAGGATGAAGTCAGTTACGCTTTTGTTTGCCCGCCCTCTAAACGTAGTGAGCGCTGAACAGAGGCAGCACCGAGCTGTAGGTGTAAATCATGAACGTTTAGCAATCTGTACTTCTCAAAATATTACCTCCCCTTACGAAACCAGAGGTGACGCAAACAAGCAGAACGGTTGTCAGTTGATTGCTAAATGCTCTTGTAAAGTGAAATGGCAGAATTGCCTCTGGCCGTTAAGGAGAAGCAGTAAGGAAAATGGCTTTCTGCTCTACTTGGATCAGCTAACTCCAAATGAAGATGAGCAGAAAGGCCGTAAGCCATGTCCGCAGGGGAGCTGTACCTCCCTATCTTTGTTGCTGACCTGCTCTCGTGGTCATCTGTTGAAAGGACCCCAGCGCCCAGAAGAATGGGTCCTGAGGTGTCTGCAGTGCTGCTACACAATAAACCTGAAATAAAGGCCACAAAGTTTGGAAAACGAACTGCAGTTACAGAACAAATAGGACCACCTGTACACCTGCCGGTTCTCGCAGTCATCTAATCAGCCAATCATGTGGCTGCAGTGCAACACATCAAATTCTGCAGGTACAGGTCAGGAGGTTCAGTGAACGTTCAGATCCAACACTGCAATGGGCGTATAATGTGACCCCAGTGCTTTCAACCGTGGCGTGTCTGTTGGTGCCAGAGGGGATGCTGTTAGTTTTTCTGTAACTGCTGACCTCCTGGGATTTTCACACACATCTGTCTCTCGAGTTTACTGAGGATGGTGCAAAAAACTAAAAGCATCCAGTGAGTGGGAAGTCCTGCAGACGATAAGACCTTCTTGATAGGAGAGGTCAGAGGAGAATGGCCAGACTGGACCAAGAGGACAGAAAAGCTGCAGCAACTGAGATGACCACTCGGTACAACTGCGGTGAATGGAAAAGCATCTCAGAGATGCACAAGATGTCAAATCACGTAACGGGTGGGCTACAACAGTAGAAGACCATGTCGGGCACCGCAGAAAAGCATCTCAGAGATTCGTAAGACGTCAAGCCTTGTGACAGGTGGGCTACAACAAGTAGAAGGCCATGTCGGGGACCGCAGAAAAGCATCTCAGAGATGCACAAGACATCAAATCACGTGACAGGTGGGCAACAACAGCAGAAGACCACGTCGGATTCCACTCCTGTCAGCCCACAACAGAAAACTGGGGGGCTGCAGTGGGCACAGGCTCCCCAAAACTGGACTGGTGAAGACTGGAAAAAGTGCAGCCTGGTAGAGGAGTAGGGGTGATGAAGTTCAGCCCACCTAAAGATTTTTAAATTTACAATGAAAGAATGAAAAGTTGGTGAGATACTCAAACATGTTTCACAAATGATGCCCCCCACGCGACTCTCCAATCGGCCTGGTGAGAGCTTCTGAGTGCGGCTTTGTACAGGAGGGTGGGCGGGCTGGTGACGCACTGGCATCCCATTCAGGGTTGGCGCCCGCTTTCATTCCAATGTTGCCAGGACTGGCTCTGGATGCCCTTAAGGAAAGACCTTTTGGTATCCATTTTTAATTGACTCTGTGGACCTGTGCACATCCACCTTTTGTCTTGCTTATCCAGTTTAGAATCACAGGAAACCACGATAGCACTGCGGGTTGGGGCGGAGTTAGAAGTAACCCTGGGTGGCGTGCCAGACCACTGCAGGGCCAATTTAGTGTCGCCAATGAACCCAAGCTGCCTGCTCTGGAGACAAGTCGCGGCCTAAGACAGACAGGAGTAGAGTAGGTGGGCAAAAGTTTCGAGAATGACCCACGTATGGGTTTTCACAAAGTTTGCTGCTTCAGTGTTTTTAGATCTTTTTGTCAGATGTTCCTGTGGTAGACTGAAGTAGAATGACAAGCATTTCAGAAGTTACAAAGGCTTTTATTGATAATTACATTAAGTTTATGCAAAGAGTCCATATTTGCAGTGTTGGCCCTTCTTTTGCAATTCACCCTGGTGTGCTGCCAATCAACTTCTAGGCCAAATCCTGACTGATGGCCCCACATTCTTGCATAATCAATGTTTGGAGTTTGTCAAAATTGGTGGGTTTTTGTTTGTCCACCCACCTCTTGAGTACTGACCACAAGATCTCAATTGGGAATTTCCTGGCCATGGAACCCAAAATTGAGATGTTTTGTTCCCTGAGCCACATAGTTCTCACTTTTGCCTTATGGCCCGGTGCTCCATCATGCTGGAAAAGGCATTGTTGGTCACCAAGCTGTTCTTGGATGGTTGGGAGAAGTTGCTCTCGGAGGATGTTTTGGTCCCATTCTTTATTCATGGCTGTGTTCTTAGGTAAAATCGTGAGTGAGTCCACTGTCTTGGCAGAGAAACAACCCCACAAGTGTGGTCTCAGGATACTTTACTGTTGGCAGGACACAGGACTGATGGTAGCGACGCTCACCTTTTCTTTTATCCGGATGCCCCAAACAATCACAAAGTGGATTCATCAGAGAAGATGACTTGGCCCCAGCAGTCCAATCCCAGAATATCAGTCTGTCCCTGATGTTTTTCTTGGCTTCTTTGCTGCCCTTCTTCACACCCACCAGGCCATCCTCCAAAAGTCTTCGCCTCACTCCCACCTGTCTGCTGCCATTCCTGACCAAGCTCTGCACTGGTGGTGCCCACAGCTGAATCAACTTTAGGGGACGGTCCTGGCACTTGCTGGACTTTCCTGGGTGCCCTGAAGCCTTCTTCACCACAGTTGAAGCTCTCTATTCTACCTCAGTCAGCATGACAGAGTGATCTCCTGCCTTGTCCACGTCGACACTCCCACCTGTTTTAACAAGGGGACCACTGAAGTGATGTCAGCAGGTCCTTTTGTGGCAGGGCTGACATGCAGTGGAAATGTTTTTTTTGGGATTAAGTTCATTTTCTTGTCAAAGAGGGACTCATCTGATTACTCTTCAGAACATTCTGGACTATATGCAAATTGCCATCATAAACACTGAAGCAGCAAACTTTGTGAAAATTAATATTTGTGTCATTCTCAAAACTTTTGGCCACGACTGTAGGTGGGCAGGCTCTGATGGCTAAGCTGTCAAGACAAACTGGGACATCCAGAGAAAACCCTTCGCTGACACATTGTGTGTGTGTTTGGGCATACAAACTGTGCACAAACAGCCACCAAGTCAGGACTGGCACCTGGGACTCTGCTGCTTTGAGGCAACTCTGCCAGTGGCGGCCCCCCTCACCTCCAAAAGCAGACTCCCTGCAGGGGACACACGAGCCACATATGAAGAATCATCAGTTTAACAGACCAGTAAGATGGTGGCATCTGTACCAAAGGCTTGTCTGGTGAAGCCCACAATTGTGATGGGAGGGGAGGAGCGGTGAAGTCGACCCACCGGCATGGCTCTTATCACACTTAGTGGGAGACAAGAAGACAATCCTGGGTGACATCTGCTGAATGGTGGGCGGGGCGTCCACGTTATCTTGTGAGTGTCAGCTGACGTGAGTTGTGGCACCCCCCCCACCCCCTATGGAAAGGCATCTCCATGACTCAGACTTGGCCTGGCACCTGACCAGCTATCGCTGGGCTGAGCAGCAAAGAAGAAAGATGGAATGAAAGGAACAGCAAGTAGCTGAACGGTTTCCTCCGTGTGGCGTTATGAGTGGTAATGTGATTAAAAATGGAAACGCTGGACCACCAGCTGTGAGTGCACAGAAGTGTTCACCCGGTTTAGAAGTTTTCATATTTCCTGCTGTATTTAATGTGTTTTTTCAGACACCAATCAACAGAAAAAGAGTCTTTAATGTCAATGTGTAAACGGATCTGTGCCAAGTGGACTGAATTAATATCAAATATGAAACACAGGAGAGCCGATCTCACAAGCATTCACCTCCTTGACGTCAGGATTTAGCAGATGGCGGCCATGTGCTCAGCTCTCTCCATCAGCTCTGTCATTTTTTTCCCCATTCTTCTGGTGTCATGGAGGTTGTGAGTGAACCTCCTTTGTCCAGTCCATTCACAAGTTTTCAACGGCCACTGCAGGACATTCACGTTGTTGTTTTGGAGCCATTCCTGTGTAGCAGTTGGCTTTATCTTCACTCGAGGTGCAGGATTCTTGTGGACTACGACAGCTATTTTCCCCAGGCCCAAACAGTATTTTGCTCCATTCCTTTTCTAGAACCTGCTGCAGAGAGCCATCCCCATTGCCTGATGCTGCCACCAGCATACTTCATGGTGAGGATGGTCTGTGTTTGTGATAAGGTGCAGAGCTCAAACATGGCATTTAGGCCAAACTCAGTGTTGGTCTCATCAGACCAGAGAATCTTCTTCCAGCCAACGTCAAAGTCTCCTGTGCGCCTTCTGCTGAGATGTCCCGGGTGTGTTTTCTCTTAAAGAGGTCCACATATGGGACATTAGATCACATTGTATTAGCTCACCTGATACTTGAGGGACTGCATAGACCTGCGTAGAGCAGTTACACCAAAGTCAACTTAACTGGAAAGCTGAAGGGACTAAAAATGTGACATCAAGTGTTGTGCCACACACTCACCCATCCAGCACCCGGGCACCAGTTGTGTTCTGCACAGTCTCACCCACTATAGCTTGTCACTTCTTCAGGGGTCTCTTGGTGGCCTTCCTCGCTCGTCTTCTTCTCGCTGCTCACTCAGTGTCTGTGCTCTCTCAGATTCCCCATCCTCTCTCCATTTCTTCATGACTGACTGAGGTGGATGTTCAGTGACTTGGAGGTTTTCTTGTCTTCATCCCCTGACTTGTACTTTTCATGGTTGTGTTCTTTTGTCGTCGTTGTGTAAGGTCAGACCACCATACTGACTCACCACAAGCTGGAGCTTCCAGATCCACTCAAGTGAAACCCCCCCAGATGTCCATTGAAGGAATTCTGCGACTTCTAACACCAGAGTGAGGGTTCAAATTGTGTCATATTAAAGAAGTGAATACTTAGGGCTGCAATTAGGTTGTGTTTTATATATATTTGTTTTTATTAATTTATAGCACTTGTCAGAAATGCATTTTCACTATGACATTAAAGATTGTTGTTTTGTTGGTCAGTGTTGAAAAAGCCAAATAAAATTCCTCTGTGATTCAATGCTGTCTTCTTATGTAATACGCTACCATGGCTGTGTGTTTGTCGGTCCAGGAGTTTAAATCACCCTCAAACCGTTTGACCGATTGACCTGAAATTTGGTACACATATGCTACGTGACGTCTACTATCTGCTTTGAGGGTGATGATTGACCTCCAAGGTTATTCCACTTTTTATTTTTATTTTATTGTATTGTAGAATCAACTCTCGACAGCGGGCAGCAGGGCGGCCATGCGGCTCATGTGTACGGGCGCAGTTCTCTTCCCTACCACCTTTGCTGTCACTTCCCCTACCTCTTCATAGCTTAAATCATTCTTCACGCAGATTGAAAACGTAAGTGCCAGCTTAAGTGAAAAATTAAGGAAAACATACACAAAAACTAACTTAATCAGTTTTAAGGTGAAAAGATGCTGACAAAAGAAGAGAAGAAGAACCCAGTTTTTCTGGGGTTTTATTTGAGGAGTTTTTTGTCACCTTTGAGAGTTAAGGCTGGGGGGCTGTCAAAAGGCAGAGCCTGTTAAAACCCATTGTGGCACTTCTTGTGTGATTTTGGGTGATACAAAAATAAATTGTATTGTATTGTATTCTATGCAGACATCACTTCAGGAGAGGCCCACTGAATCAACAAGCTAATTAAAAGGGCAGACTCAGTTATGGGAGGCCTTCTGGACCTGCTGGCGGTCATAGTGGAATAGAGAATAAGGACAAACCGGAGGGCCACTATGAACAATGCTGCACATCTTCTCTCTGACACACTAACACGGAGGTCTTTCAATGTTATTGTTATGTAGTGAGAAGTCAAGCAAAATGACACCTTTTATTGGCTAACTAAAAAGATTAAAATATGCAAACTTTTGAGGCAATTCAGGCCCCTTCTTCAGGCAAAGATGGATTCTGTATGTCTGTAGTACTAGGGTGTTGTACCGTGTTAGCCAATATGAATGTATTGAGAAGTCAAGCAAAATGACACTTTTTATTTACATCTTGCCTGAAGAAGAGCCCTGAGTTGCCTCGAAAGTTTGCATATTGTAATCTTTTTAGTTAGCCAAAAAAAGGTGTAGTTTTGCTTGACTTCTCACTACATTCATAATGGCTAACACGGCACAACACCCTAGTACTAATCTTATTGTTATAAATTATTTGTTAGAAGTGTGTGAAGAAACGCAAACTGGACTCCTTCATCAAGACCTTTGAAGATGTCACACTGGGACTGAGCTCGTATTATCAGGCAAGTTGTAATTCTTGTGTGTATCGGAGACAGGTTGACGTTGTTATTTGTTATCACATTTCTGGAGCTGTTACCCCAGTAGTGCTTACTGAAGCTTCTTTCCTTTTCAAACCACCTGTAGCTCGCAAACTGTTTGACCGATTGACCTGAAATTTGGTACACATATACTTTGTGACGTCTACTTTCTGCTTTCTTGGATTGACCTCCAAGGTTATTATGCTTTTTATTTTTACTTTATTGTAGGATCAACTCTCGGCAGCGGGCAACAGGGTGGCCACGTGGCACATGCGTATGGGCGCCGTTCTCATTCCTTACCACCTTCGCCGTCACTTCCCCTACCTCTTCATATCTTAAATAATTCTTGAGGCAGATTGAAGACTTAAATACCACCTTAAGTAAAAAATTAAAGAAAACGCACTAAGTAACTGCAACACAATCACTGACATAATCAGTTTTAACGTGAAAAGATGCTTTGGGCCGCTAGGGTGGGGAAAAGAAGAGCTGCTCAGGAAGCAGCAAGTGCATCAACCTCTGAGCAAACGAAGGCTAAACGTACAGAGAAAGAGGATAAAAACTAGGAATGTTTAAGTCAAGTGTGTCCGTGCAGTGCGCCGTTACTGGTAATATAATGAAATGTGAAAACAAGGGGAACACTTTTTATTTACGCTGCATTTTCATGAGATGGTCTCCTCTCAAGGGCTTTTATTAATGGATTTGTTGATGCCATCCATAGACAAGCAAGAAATAAAACAACTTGAGTTTTTTCTGTAAAATGTTTGCATGCCAAATCTTTTTCTAGTGTAACCGCAAGGGGAGTCCCAAACCTCTGACACTTTATCACCCAATACAACCCTGGTCTTTAAATTCAAGAATTTTATTTTCTCCAACACCAACACGCTTCTTCTCTTTCTCTCTCTCCGCTCCTCCAAGCGAGTTTTACCTGCTGCCTTAAAATCGGACCAGGGTTTGCTTCTTGTATCACAGCGGACCACTTCCGAGTCATGTGGAAACTGGCAGAGTCCTCCCCCGGCAGTGCCCTCTGGTGGCACCCAAGGATCCACAGCAGGGTTGCACTTCTGGACTCCAACTTCCATGCCACCCTGCGGGTGTCTTAATTGGGTTCAGCCCGGAGGAACACGGCCACCTGTCATGTTGGTTGAACAGCTCCCTGCACTCACATTTGCTCAGTCCATTTATCATACTGCTGCCCCCCATTTTAAGGTGTTCCGGCCACGTCAAATCTCCACTCCCACTGCCCTTCCGCTATGGCAGAGGGTCCCCAAATCCGGTGCTGGAGGGCCACAGTGACTGCAGGTTTTCATTCTAACTCTTTTCTAAATTAGTGACCTGTTTTTACTGCTAATTCACTTCTTTTGAATTCATTTTTTGATTGACTTGCTCCTGAATACTCAGACCCCTTAATTGTTTCTTTTTCCTTAACAATAATGAGATACAAAATGAGCCAAAACACGACCAGCAAGCTGTGTCCATCATACAATATCTGAAAATAAAGAAAGATGAAGGGTCCCAGGAATGCTGGTCTGCTTAGGCCCCATAAACATTTTAACACTGCTCTTAAAAAAGAGAAAATCAACAATTTCTGAAATGTCTGCTACTGCACAATGAGAGCAGCAACAAGCCGTGGAATCAAAGAACAAGTTTAATGAACAATGAGACTCAGCACCTGATGAAGCAACTGGTTGGAGTTTGAGGCCCTGACTTAGGTGGTTTTCTGTTGGCTCACACACACTTCACATTAAATTTCTATTTAAGGAAAGAAATGAAGCAATTGAGAGGAACAATGAAGAAATTCAGGGGAACAAATCTTATAAAACAAGTCAATTCAAAGGAATGGAAAAGGAGTTAATTATCAGCAAAAACGGGTCACCAATTAAGAAAAGGGTTAGAATGAAAACCTGCAGCCACTGTGGCCCTCCAGGACCGGAGTTGGAGACCCCAGCACTATGGCCTCCTGTCCAGGCAAGAAATCATCCTCCATCCCGGCCGTGATGCCCATCCTTCCTTCAATGGCACTGGCACAGGGTATGGCGGACGGTGGGCACAGGACCAAAGCTTTTCAAAAAGACCCACACGTTTTGAAAGAGAATGCATGCAGCAGATTTCTTGATTTAGTAACTTGAACCAAAGCGGATGCCTTCACATCAACGTCTTGGTTTGTGGACATCTCAAACTCTGTGCTGCTTCCCTTGACTGCATAGTTGAAGCATTTAAAAGAAACCATGAGCGAATGGCGGATAAAGTCAAACCAGAGAGATTATGCTGGACTCTGAAAGGGACCCAAAGGTGAACGGGGTGCACTTACTTCTTCACACGACTGTACATCACATAAATCCAAAGAAGCCAAGTGAAATCTGTACTAGAAGACTATTGTTGTGACTGATCATGTTGTTGACTTTGAGGTACAATCGGCTACTTTTCTTTTAGAGCACAGGCAGGTGAAGTGACCCACTTGTGGTCACACAGTGTCAGGGGCAGGATCTGAACCCCATAGCCTCAGGGTTAGAAGTCCAAAGGCTTAGCCACTGCACCCCACTGCCTGCCGATGCATAAGAGAAGCAGCAGAAGACTCGACACGTCTCCACGCAGGGAGCCATAAGCCTCTGCTCTTGTCTCCATTGCTTAGTGAACAAAATAATGTGCTCAGCATTTGACAAAATGATCGCTGGGTCTCGGGGCCACAGCGATTTCCCCCGATATCAATGCCAACTCTTGTTTTCTCATTAAAAAAAGAATCAAATGTTGTGGAGGAGCCTTGGGAGTCAAGTGATCTTTCCTTGGCCTTGGCAGCCAGCACCTTTTCATCTCAAGTGCTCAGGGTCCCAGGGTCTCCATGTCTCCCGAATCTCATGTGTCCGTCTGCCCGCCCATCCTCCTCTAAAAGCTGCTTAGTAACAGCGGTGGTGACGGCAGCAGATTCCAGCCCCATGTCTCTCCTCTTTTGTCCGGCTCCATTGTTCTGTAAATGAAGAGCCTTGCATAGTTTCAAAGAGGGTCTTTGTTCCCCACCACTCTTGCCTGGGCAGGTGACTCGAAGCAAGTGTTTATGTTGGAGACAGCAAAGTCAATGCGGCCTTTTGTTCTGGAGCTACGAAGAGGACAATTTGGTGGTGGTGTTGGTGATGGTAGTGGTTGGGGGTGGTGGTCGGGGGGGGGGGGGGGCTCCCGATGGTGAAGGAAGCAATTTCATCACAATCACAGATAGGACACGCTGCCACTCCAGAGGGGCCGGCTGGAAAGTGATCACCACAGCCCATATGAATAGTAATAGCGCAGCTGCCTTTTCCATTTGGAATTCCTTTCTGTCCCCCCGGTGGAAATGTGCAAATTCAAGTAGTGCACGGCTGTCGAACGACATGACAGAGTCCACTTGGGGAGATGCCTGCCCAGCCCCTCTTTTCTTGAGCTCTGAAAGCCTTACAAGGCATTTGACAGTTTCACTGACTAGCAGTCCTCAGGAACAGCGGCCTTTCTTCTCTCTGTATCAGGTGGTCTTTGCCGTGTGGAGCTTTATTAAAAAGTGCAAACATGTTCCATTTTTTTAATAAATGTATTTAGCTAAGGCTTTTATTAAAATAAAAAAAACAATAAAGCCGTCATTTGTGCACAAGGGTGCCAGTTCACCCTCCATTACTGACTCGCTGTGTGTCCGTCACAGAGTCACTAAACTAAGCAGTTACATTATGAATTTAACATGGGGGTTACAACTCTGTGATGGCCAGCGTGATGTTGTCGGTCTGCTTAGGACTGCAAGGATTAATAAAATAACAGTGGGAGATCAAGCTTTTAGTTACAGGGCCCCTAAACTGTGGAGTGGTCTGCCTGCTACTATAAGAGATGCCCCTTCAGTCTCAGCTTTTAAATCCTGGCTGAACACTCACTACTTCAGTTTCGCGCACCCTGACTAGAGCTGCTGATTAGCTGTGCAGACTGCATCTCTGTTGTCAGTCATTAGCAGTAAAGCATCAGTAACACGATAGTTATAATTTGTTACTAACCCTCGCCTATTCTGTTTCTCTTCTCGGTATTCAAATGTGGCACTTGGTGCCACTGCCCACCTGCCAAGTTGTTCTGCCTGCTTAAAGAAAAGTCATCTCTGATGGAGGATCGCAGGAATCATTGGGTAGAAGGGTCATTTCATCGGATTGGCTGGCCCAGCACTGACTCAGCTGTGGAATGGCCAATAGGGGGAAGGCAGCTTGATGGCCGAGATCTCCAGGACTCTGATCAAATCTAAATCATATTGTGTGATATCATCTACTGTTAAATTCTGCTCTGTACTTGTAAGATTTCTATTGCATTGAGGATTACTTGGGTTCTGCTCTATGTATTTTTGACACCCACTGCATGCCCAACCTACCTGGAAGGTGGTCTCTCTTTGACCTGCCTTTCCATTTTTTCCCTACAAGAGTTTTTTTTAGAGACTCAAGGCTGGGTGGCTGTCAAAAGGCAGAGCATGTTAAAGCCCATTGCGGCACTTCTTGTGTTATTTTTGGCTATACAAAAATAAATTGTATTTTATTGTATTGTATTCTACGCTGTGGTGTGCTGCACTGGTGACATCACTTCAGGAGAGGCCCACCGAATCAACAAGCTAATTAAAAGGATAGGCTCAGTTATGGGAGGCCTTCTGGACCTGCTGGAGATTGTAGTGGAGGAGAGAATGAAGACAAACCGGAAGGGGCCGTTATGAACAATACCACACATCTTCTCTCTGACACACTAACACGGTGGTCTTTCAATGCTATTGTTACAAATTATTTGTTAGAAGTGTGTGAAGAAACGCGGCTGGGACTCCTTCATGAAGACCTCTGAAGATGTCACACTAGGACTGAGCTCGTATCATCATGCAAGTTGTGATTCTTACGTGTATCAGAGACGGGTTGACATTGTTATTTGTTATAAGATTTCTGGATCTGTTACGCCAGTAGTGCTTACTTAAGCTTCCTTCCTTCTACAGAACTGATTGCTTGATCCTAATCCATCAGGCCTCAAGAGGGGCCACTGCACTGAGATGCCATGCCATCCTTCGAGATCTCTCCTCCAACCCTGACACCCTCTCTGATCTTGGCATCACTGGGATTGGCCTCAGATGGTTGCAGTCCTACCTCAAGGGCAGTTCCTACCATGGGCCCTGGCAAGGAGTGATGTCAAGGGTGCACCAGGTAAGCATGGGGGTTAATCCCAAGAACTGGCGCTGGGTCCTCTCTGCTTCTTCCTACACACCCCATCACCAGGCCCCATCATCCAGTCCTATGATTTATCATATCACAACTGTGCCAATATCATTCCCTCTGGAGGACCCCATGGTATCCGCTAGAACCTTACCATGTCTCACTGATATTGCGACCTGGATAAAGGGACAACATCTCCGGGTCACCCTTCTTGTTATCCCAGCTCATCAGTCTGTTTAGCACCCCATCTTGACTGAGCCTGGCTCATTATCGCTAACACCCGCCACCTTGGGGTAGTGATCGACGACCTGCTGTCCTTTCACTGACCATACTACAATGGTCCGTTGGTTTTGAAGATTCACTCAATACAACAGAAAATCTTGGGCCCCTGACAATTATGGCTGAGCACCCCCTGACTCTGTACTATGATAATTTTGCCTCCCCTAAGCTGATCGAGTGATGTACTTATGCTACACTCAAGCTTAACGTTAATCACATTGAAATTTCGCACAACCATAATTAACTTTATATAAGTATCATATCTATATCATATCTAGCATGCATACGTACCACCAATTTCTGAAATTTCTTCTACTCTCGTGATTCCCAAAAGATGTTGTTGCAAGTTTAAAGCTTTGATGTTTGAACTAGCTGATCCCCCCCCCGACCTTGCGTCCTGGAGATGTTCAGCTGCAAGGATCTCCTCAATGGTGGGTGCGACAATGAGTGCAATTCTTCAGACTTATAACGGGCTCTGGTGAGGATTTCACTTGGCGGATCTAGAAATGATTTGCAGTGGCACTAATACCAATACACAATACAACGTCACCGGCTCAGTGAACGCGGGTTACCGAGTTTAAACCGATATGGCATATGCTCGCTTACAAGAAAGAAACAATTGCTGTTCGACCTCGGCCATCCGTTGGTGCCACAGTAATCTCGGGGCCCCTGATAGGTGTCATGGTTGCCTCCCCCTGGCGGCGGCTCTGAGCCCCATGATCAGACCGTATCTTACAGAGTGTGAAGTACAACTCTTGGTTCAGGCTCTGGTCTCAAGTCTGGACTACAGTGACTCTCAACTGGAGTGTGTCACCAAGATGATTCAAAATGAAACATAACGTCTAGTGTTCAATCAGTTAAGGTGGGCACATGCCACTCCTTTGTACAGATCACTACAGGGGCTGTCTGTTGGGGCCCAAGTTCAGTTCATATCCTTCATGTTGGCCTACAGAGTCGTCAGCTTTGACACACATGGAGACACTCGTGAGGCCCTTTGCTCCGTTCTGTCCCCTCAGGTCTACTGATGAATGGCATCTGGTGATGCCCCCTTACCTCATACTCTTGTCATGCTGGTGGAGCAAGCTGCCCACCTCCATTTGAACTCCTGACTCTCTCAGTGTGTTTGATGGCCCTCTTGGTTGGTGAATTTTGTTCTAACTGAACTCTTCGGTTTTTGTCACTTAGGAAGAAGAACTTCTGCTCAGAGCTCCTCACTTGTGGTGGTCAATTTTGTCACCTTGTCCTGTAAGCACTTGTTCCCAAATGGATGTTTACTCGATTATGCTGACCTCTTTTTGTACGGCACTTCTGCTAATTCAATAAACATAAATGTAGAAAGTCTCAACAGCTTTGACAGGCATAGCAGTGGTCAGAGTGGTTTGGTTTTGATTCACTTTGTTTTTGGTACATTGTTGGATTCTAGCAACTGTGAACTCTGCTTTCACTTTAAGGGACTGGCACTGGTTGGTGTTTATTTTAATTCAGTTGCTTTTACACTTTGTTCCTTTTTGTTATTGCCCTGATGCTTCTTTTTCTTTTCGTTTGGCTCCATCTTTAAAAAAGAGAATTAGTATAAGCCGCCCTAATTCGGGGGGTTCATAAGAAATGTAAGGATTTACTTCACAAGGTAGAAGCACATGATAAACAAGAACAGTTTCATCAAATACTTGAAAATCTATATATTCTAAATTGCAATGGACATTTGCCATTTTCACTCTCTGATGGGGGTCCATATAGGGGAGACCCCTTGTAAAGGGTCAAAAATCAAAAATAACATTATATTCATAACACTGACCTTGAAGCAGTCTAAAACGACACCCCACAAGCTTATGTTTGAAATCTGTCTTTTGTAACCTTCTGTGAGCAGCTCTTAGAGGGCTAAGACCACCGGTAAAGAGTCAGACATCAAAACTATGACCATATCTGTGATCAGCAATCTCAAAATGGCATTAGCAATTACCAATTACATTACCAATCCTCATTTTGAGGTTTTGTGAAAAAGAGTAACTTTGAGCCCTTGTATCCCCCCATTAGGGGGTGAACCCCAATTCGTCTCACATGGCGCGCAAAACTTCAAATCCTTGATAAAGACAGCTATTGGCTTACTCCTTATTATAAGTATGTAATTCCCTGCACAAAATATGGTTAAAAAATAAGAGACTTTCGGCTCTAGTGTGGCAAAACTGGGAGGAACCCTAAAAAGTAGGACATCTTGCATAACTAGGCATCAAGACGAGTCGAATGGTACATCATATGTCGGGGCTTTCTCAGTCAGTTGGCGCCAGAGGGAAAAAAACTGAAGTGATTTCAAAGCTGTTCTTATGAAGACAATTCCAGAAGCCCCGCTTTGCTTTGGGGGTTCCCTCTTCTTCTTTTTTCAGGATGTTCATTTTGTGCCTGTGATGGCTTGATGCCTGTGTTTTGAGTTTAGGGCCAGACTGCCTGGGGTGAAGCCAGTTGAGTGGTCCCAGACCTAAAAGTAGGGCAGCTTTGGCCTTTTGTGTGAAATTTTTGGAGGTCTGCACTCCGTTTTATGCTTTATGGTGGAAGAATTTCACAACCAAGTGACATGCCTATGCTACACTCATGCTTAACATCATGAGTGGCATCCTAGTTTTGGAATTCCTACTCAAAACCGAGAAGCAAATCAAGCCAATTTGTAGTGATTTTTTTTGTTCTTCTTCATATACTTTTTGGTTTCCAAACTTCCTTCTTTGCTTTTTGACCACAATTTTTCCCCTAGCATTTTTTTGGACTGGTATTCTCTCAGAGTTTAGATCTTTTAGCCTGCCACAGACTTTTGATTTTTGTTCTGCTAATGAAGGACAAAGAGAAGTAATAAAGTGCTGTGGACCCTCGGGGTTCCCCAGTTCATTTGTAGAACTCAAAATGAAATTCAAAGATTCAAAGGAACGGACGTCATGCATCTGGATTGTCCATCATGGAGTTGCGTTCACTAACTGAGAATGGTCAGAAGGGGCACCGACTTCTGGTGCCTTCACTGTGTAAGTATCTTCCGGGGCAGAAAAGGTGGGACGTTCAGGCTTATACTGCAAGTAATGTCACCACCTACCTGAGGACCTGTCCCCTAGTCTGCCACTAAGAGAGAGGAGGTCATTAGCGGCCAATGTCAGCCCAGCAGTGTGGATGGGTGTCTTACCTTGTTAGAGCCGTCCGGACGTTCCTCAAGTGCTCTTGTGTGAAACTCTGTTTCTTGCCAGCAGATTAATAACAATAATAATAATAATAATAATAATAATAATAATAATAATAATAATAATTCTTTACATATATATATTAGGTGTTGAAGTGATGACAGATAGTTAGCCAGTTAGAGACATGAGATGATTAGGGGGCCAGAATGACTAGACTGTGGTGGGCAATTTAGCCAGGACACTGAGATGCACCCTGCTATTTACAAAGGATGCCCAGGGATCTTTAATGGCCATAGAGAGTCAGGACCTCAGTTTTACATTTCACCCAAAGGACGGCATCATTTTTACAGCACATTGTCACCCTGTCACTGCGCTGGGGCATTCAGATCCAAATTCAGATCACAGGGTAAGTGCCCCCTGCTGGCCTCGCCAACACCTCTTCCAGTGGCAACTCAAGCTTTTCCTGGGTAGTCCCCCATTCTTCTAGTAGAAGAAATAAAACAAGTTGGGCCTTCCAATTTTTTAGTTTCAGGTTTCTTCTAATCTTCTCTGTTCTCAAGTGTGTGCCCAGCCTCTAATGCCCACAGCAAACAGAGCATGCCACTGAACACCCATAACTGGCACATTTGAAAGCCATGGTCCAGAATAAGCTTAAGCAAGGCATAATCCCATACATTGAAATGCCAGCTTGTAATACCTTCAGCGGGCAGAGCATGTTATTGATCAACCTTCATTGACACAGACAAGGCATACCAGAGCTGGCACATCTGAATGGCACAGCTCATTAGGCTGGGAAATATTTAAAGTAGATTGAAATGGTGGAAGAAAAAACACAAACATGGTGGGATTGGCAAGCCCAGGGTGAAACAAAAAGCATGTGAGGCCATGCCTAATCTTAACATCAAAGTGAGACCACGGGCAAAGGAGCCAACTTTTAAGGCCTTTGTTTTCAGTGAACCCCTTCTGGTTTGCAATCTGCCAGTTGTAAAGTGTCCTTTTATCTTTGGCTGTTTTTGTGTGTGCAGGAGAGGAAGCCAGATTGTGTGTGTGTGTGTGTGTGTATGTGTGTGTGCATATGTTTACTTTGTTAAAAGATTTCCAGACTCTGTCTTGACCCATGGAGAGAGCCTGGTGGCACCTCAGTGAGAACGAATCTAATGACTGATGACAAGGTCAAGGGGTACCGGCTGAAAAAGCCAACACTAGAGGGGGTGGAGGGAGTCATAGCATGGGGCACAGAGGTGTGGCACAGATAAGGGGAACTGTTTTAGGCACAAAGCCCACCCAACATGGAACATGAAAATGTGACATCTGAGCCCCAAGGAAGACACATCTCAGTGGGGTCAGAAAAAGACACTCTATCTGTTATATAGTGCCTTTCACATCTATCTATCTATCTATCTATCTATCTATCTATCTATCTATCTATCTATC